>JALIRH010000009.1:10499471-11699471 GCA_023055505.1 Callipepla californica brunnescens | reverse complement strand
ACAAAAGACACCAGGAGAGGCATCCTGAAGTATGCTTCCTGCATGTACTGAATGCTTTAAAACAAGATGCTTTTCCTTTCAAAAACAGTGAACCCACTGGCATCACAATCCCTTATTTTTTTGGTTGAGTGATACATTCCTGTCTTCGTAGGACTCTTTGCTGCAGCTGAGATGGCATTCAGTTGTGGTTACTATGACAAACAGAGAAAAACTGGCATGTGGTGGGTTTGGATGAATATGCAATCAAGTTTTGGGAGAAAAATATCTACAAAAATGAATCAGATGCTGCCTTGCATCTCTGCACGCTCAGCGGTCCATGGTACTGAAAATAAACAGTGTTTACAAACATTTTATGGGTCAGTATAAAAACATACTGCATTTGACTTTGTAATTTCATAGGATGTTTTCCAGATTGTGTTCCTGTAAAAAAAATACATATAAAAAATCCTTTATTGATTATTTATTTTCTTTTCATGTGGAAAATGTTTTCAGGCTCGCCAAAGATGAGAACACAATGTAATACTTGATTAAAATTCTTTATTATTTTATCTTGTTTCTCCAAGAGGAAGAATGTACTGCTATTCCCAGAACTTGGTTAGAATAGCAAACCCATCTCTGCGGGATGACCCTGCAGCAAGCATCTTCTTTCACATGCCCAGTCATTGGTCAACAGGAGAGGACTAAAACAGGACACACAGTGGGGCACATGGCATTACAGAGGATTCTGAAGACAATTCATAATTATATTATTCTTGGTGGTACTATTTTTGTTTCTTCCTCAGGAGGCCTGAAGCTGGATGGTGGGTTGAGGGCACAGTAGGCACATTCCTTACAAGAAATAAAATACAGCCACTGTCTAAAGAATTGTTACTAAAGGAGAAAACATGCAGAGAAGAAGAGGTAAGGTTCCATGAAAGGACACAGCAGGTTGACTGTGTATACCTAGTGACAAAGTTCAAATCCCTTAAAGTTTTTGTAGTACCTATTTGACATGTAAGTGTCATATGTCTGACAGTCTGCTAGTGATAGAACAAGGAGAAATGGCTTTAAACTAAAACAGAGGAGAATAAAACTAGATGTCAGTGCAAAATTCTTTACTCATAGGGCAGTGAGGCACTGACACTGCTGCCCTGAGAGTTGTGGTGCCCCATCCCCAGAGGCACTCAAGGCCAGGGAGGCATTCTCAAGACCAAAGGCAAACATATGGATGTATCACACCATAACTAATAAATGATTAGAGAAGCATAGAATACCCGAAGTTGGAAGGGACCCACAAGGATCATTGAGGCCAACTCCTGGCTGCCCAGAAGTCCACCCAAAAATGTCTGAGCACTGCTCAAATGTTCCATGAACTCCAGCATCTTGGGGCTGTGCCCATTGCCCTGGGCAGCCTGTTTCATGCCCACTGGCCTCTGGTGCAGAGCCTTTCCCGGATATCCAATCTGAACCTCCCCTGAATCACAAGCCTGACTGGGACCTGAGTATTTGAGAACAAAGCTTTAGTGATGAAGCTGATGTTTGTTCACACTTTGTGCACCTCAGATGGGTAGCAATGTGGAATATTTATAATGCATTTCTAGCTCGGGTAGTAATCAAAGCAATCTAAAATTCAGTGAGTCTAACTACCAGCATAGGAAGGATGGATGTTTTTGATTATTTAGCGGTTAGCAACTTTTATTAAATTGTTTCTGCATTACAAGTTGTTTTAGTTTGCATAACTTCTGCAAAATTATCTCTGAAACATTCAGTGATGAAGTAGAGATCTGGTTTTCAGCAGGAACTGCCAATTGCTATTTGATACTAGACGTTTCGATACTCTTTCTGTGAGCAATTAATTTCTAACTGCAGCATTGCAACCATTTGTTATAATGAACAGTGTAGTTCAGGGAGAGACATTGTGTCTGTAACCTTTCACAGACAACAGGACTGGATGACATGCAGTAAAAACAGAGTGGGTCAGCATTTTGCAAGCAGTTACTTAAATGGAATTTAGTGTGTAACAAGTCATCTCAGCAACAGAAAAGGTTACAGAAATGTTACGTGTGGCTTCTGCAATGAGAAAAGTTAAAGGAAAACTATGGGCCCTTGATTCCTCCAAGATTTTGTACATGTCACCAGCCACGTGGATGGCTGTCCTGTTAAGGGTCGGAAGTTTGACAGATTGTATGGCCCAGCAATTCAGAGCAAGATACAATCCTTCTTCCCAATGGTTTAATATCACATATGTATCTCCATCTAGTGTCTGAGTAATTACAGAAGCAAAGTGTGTGTTATCCATTTGTGCTCATCTGAATGAATAAGCAGCCTGTTGCTGCTGCAATTGATAACTGGAATGGTGGGAAAGTGGCCATTGCTGCATAAATGTAGACTATGTAAGTGGAGAAAGAAGAAACAGAAAAAGAGAGGAAAGCATCCCTGGAAAACATGTGAAGTACTGAAGCAGATGGGGGAGAAAAATCAACTGCTGAAATAAGCATCAAGGATAATCTGGAAAAAAAAAATCAACATCATCAACAACAACAACAACAAAACAACTAAAGACACTGACTAGAATGAAGATCCTATGAATGCTTTGGGTGCATGAACTTAACAGTGGAACCTACAGCAAGCCCTGCAGTCTCCAGCTTCTTGAGACCTGTCCAGGACGTGGGGCTGTGCATCACTGCCTGGTTTTGTACAGATATTTGAATCCACAGCAGCTGGCTCACTGCCAGGTCTACTTTTCTCCTGGCTGCTGCTCAGTTGTGCCCCACCTGTACTCACTACTTTGGCAGTGCCCATATTTTGAAGATTCCTTGACCAGGAGTCTTGAAATATTGCCAGGCTGGTGTCTCAAATCACGGCCATTCAAGAATAGACATAGTAATAGTGAATGGGTGATAGCCTCAGTCTTCATTTTATTGTAAAACCTAGATATAATCCCAGTTTGAAAGTAGCACATAGAATCACAGAACTGTAGAATCAGAGAATCATTTGAGTTGGAAGACACCATTAAAAGCTCCATCTCTCTCAATCTGTCCTCACAGGGAGCTGTTCCATCCCTCGCATCATTTCTGTGGCCCTCCTCTGGACGCGCTCCCACAGGCCCACGTCTCTCCTGTGCTGAGCACTCCAGCTCTGGACGCGGTGCTCCAGGTGAGGTCTCACAGCGCAGAGCAGAGGGGCAGGATCCCCTCCCTCTCCCTGCTGGCCGCGCTGCTTTGGATGCAGCCCAGGATCCGGCTGGCTGGCTGGGCCGCAAGGGCACACTGCTGGCTCACACCCAGCTGCCATCCACCAGTACCCCCAGGTCCTTTCCAGCAGGGCTGTGCTCTGCCCCTACATCCCCAGCTCGTACTGGCAGTGGGGGTTGCAACACCTTGCACTCAGACTTGTTGACCCTCAGGAGGTTCACCTGGGCACACTGCTCTGCCTGCCTAGGTATCTCTGGATGGCATCCCATCCTTTGAGCGTGTTGACCACACCACACAGCTTGGAGTCATCCACAGACTGATGAAGGTGCACTCCATCCCACTGTCTGTGCCATTGATTCAGATATTAAAGAGAACCAGTCCTAGTACTGTCCCCTGAAGGACATCACTTGTCAGCGTAAGTTGGTGTCTGTTGCATGCCTAGCATTTAATAAAGTAATAATAGCTTTTTTTTTTTTTTTTGCATATGATTAGTCAGAGAAATAGACAGCTACATTGATGGTGGAATAATGATAGATTGTTTTCAGTATGAAGTTAGCACCAAGTTGCCAAGCTGCTCCCAAATTAGCAAGATCAGAGAGAATTTTCTAAAACTGCATGGAAAAACGCACAGAGCTCATGACTGAAGAGGTGGGTATAGGAGTCTGGAAACATAAGGGATGCTTTCAAAATGCAGCTGGTTTGGGATGGCTTCACATGCTGTATAAGCAAAAGGAGTGGACCAGCAGTAGAAATATGATCAGAAAGCAAAGGGTCAGTTTTTTGGGTTTGTTCTGTAAACCTGACAGGTAAGAACACGTTCTAAAAGTGAACAGGTTTTGGTGTCACTAGGTTTGCTAATAGGATACAGTTTAACCTCCTCTATGGGATATTTCATCTTATCTAACTTAAACTAAATATTGATTGAAATTGTAAATACAGATCCATATGTTTTGGAAGCTCTCATCCACAGACCTTCTCTAATGGAAACAGAATGTCTTACGTGAAAGAGAGGTCTTACGTGATTCACTCACTCTACCCCACTCTAAGAAAAAATACATTTTGGATGCCTCTCTTTTAACCTGACTTTAATTTTCGTGAAAACACATCTGATAGATTTGGAGACGATAATAGTATGTTCTGTACAGAACTTTTACTGGCTTTTTTTTCCCTTTCTTTGGCACCCACTTGAAAGAATTGTTAGAAGATGATGCCTTCTGGAAACATTTATCCATTTCATTTTAAGAATGTGAGTAATTGTGTAGTGCATATTAAATGTTTCACTATGAAAACAAATTTTAGTCATTATTGTTTCTTATGGCATTCAAATATGTTCTCTTAGAATACACTTTGCTTTCTGCCATCTGCCCTGTTCTAGAATTAAGATGGAGAACTGATCCAAAACTTTGTATAAATCTCAATGGTTTTAAGATTAGGCTTTGCAAGAATGCATTCCACCAGCTCTCCAGCCTGGAACCAACAAGAAAATGAGTGTGGGGTGTCAAGAAGAGACACAGCTTGTTGTAAGATCTCCATCACAGCCTTGGAAAAACAAAAACTCAGAGGGGTTCTGATCCATGTCTACAAACATCTAAGGTGCAGCAGGCAAAGGGATGAGGCTGGACTCTTCTCAGCAGTGTGTGGTGAATGGATGAGGGGAGAAGGTCACAAACTAAAACGCAGGAAGTTCTGCACAAATGTGCGTGGGAACTTCTTCACAGTGCAGTGACGGAGCGCTGGCACAGGCTGCACAGAGAGGTGGTGGAGTCTCCTTCACTGGAAATGTTCCAGTCCCGCCTGGACGCCTACCTGTGCAGCCTGGGAGCTGCTTTGGCAGGGGGTTGGACTCAATGATCTCTGGAGGTCCTTTCCAACCACTACAATTCTTTGATTCCGTGATCACACTATCTAGTGATGAAAGAGTATTGTAAAGATTATTCACTGGCAAATGGGTTTTCAGGGTAAGGCACAGGTTAATCCAAGGGCACTTCATACTGGCGCTGGACTGATGGTGCTACCAATTTTTATATATTTTTTTTTTCTTTGAAATTGTAGATTTTTTGGTCCTTGTTTTGAGGATGACCAAGTGCTCCCAAGACAGCAGAAAGGATGTATGAAGATACTATTTAAAAGCTACATGAAGTTGTAACTCAGAACTCCCAAACACAAAGTGAGAGGCAGGAAACATCCCTGCAGAAGTTATGCTATGCAGGAATCACAGAAACTATGGTGGAGGGACCTATGGAGGTCAAAGTTTATGGAAGGAGGAAGCTAGTTCACTGCCATAATCGTTGTTTCTCCACTCCCTCTCCCTTGCTGAACAGAATGGAATTTAATTGGGAAACTGATTATTTAACATGTGTGTGAACTGACTACCACTAAAATGATAAATCAAAGCTGATGATTCAGGCTGAAAATCACTGATAATGAACAGTTCCCTTATGTGTTGCTGGTGTTCTGGGGTTGACAATGTGTACTAAGTATAAACCACAGAAGTCCTAAAATAAAACCCTTGGGAATGATAACTATTTTCTCTCTACTGCACTCTCTTTCTAAAGAAGGGATGAAGTTTTCTTCTACTATTGGCAAACACTGGTGAAGCATGAAAATGTAACATTAGTTTGGCTGGCAGTTTTGGTAGGTCTGGGAGAGTATTTTTGTTCATGGACTGTCAAGGTCTATCTGTATCTCAATATTGTTGTCACTGTAGTGATTTATTTCCTTGAACAGAGGAATAGTAGGTTCTTACAAGCCAGAAAGCACTGCATAATATCCAACAGGTAAACAGATTGTTGGATCATGTTGCCTTAAACAGAAGAAATCTGAAAGTGGTCAAGAATTCTGGATTGCCCTAACTTCTTTGACCCTAAATCTTGCTCCAGGTTTGTTTTTCTTTTTTCCTTTAGTTAAGTGGAACAAATATAACTGTCTGTGGACCCTTATTCTCTTTAGCCCATCTCACTGCAACAGAAATTTTGGGAGGTGGAAAATTGGGTATTCCAGCAATCTGTTCTGCAGGCTCCTGAGGTAGAAGCACACAGAGGCAGATGATCCCAGCATCCTGTGAGGTAAATCCATCAGCCTTCTGGCAGGTCTATGAACCAGGCCATTGAGAGGAGGGTTTGTGATGCATGTTGTGCTTTCTGCCTTGACTGAGAATTCACATTTCACTTCCTGGCAGCTAAGAGATTCATAACAGTTCTCAGCACAGTATTTTTTAACAGTTCTTTGTAGTAATTTTTTAATAGTTCTCTGTTGTAAACTAAGTCAGCGTGTGAGTCTTTGTGGAAAAAACAAAGAAATAGGAAGATAAATTAGAAGCCTTTAAATAAAATTTTGATTCCTTATTATCTTATGAAAGCAATGGAGAATATACTTGACACTTGCTACTATAGTGCACAACATCATCACTCCCTGTGTGCAGCTTGCAGTGCATTGGAAGGGTTGGGATACATCTTGTCAAGTCTTTGGAATGGTCAGAGATAGGTCTGATTTATGTTCCACAAAGAAACTCCTAGAAAAGTGTCCATCCACATCTTGTGAGATGGTAACAGGCAAGGTACAAGGATCATACACTGAACCTAGATTACAGAGTGGTGGAATGAATAGATGAAACCTTGGAGGAAGATGTGGCAGCTTGTGGCTGAGGACCAAGCACTTGACCAGCAGTGAAGTACCTGATTTTAGAGTCCTGTATCTATGTTATACAGCTAGATGTAAGATAACAGCTGAGGAAACTAGTCAATTTTATGGCTTCTGGGAAAGCTGAGGTCCAGGAATGGATTCCAAGTGTGACACTGTCAATATAAAATATGGCACGATAGCTCTAGAGTAATCTGCAGAAGTCAAGACTGAACAGGAACATTTTTTGCAGCCTAGTTCATTCCTCTATGTATCTCAAAGATGTGCTGTTAAATGTGAAATGCCTGACTTGCTGCTTATAATTTTTCATTTGCTTTTGTTTTGTATTAGTTTTATAACACTATTGATTCAACAGAGCATGATCAGTGGATCACGATGATCATGGATCACAATGAGCAGTGGATGTTGTCTACCTTAACTTCAGCAAGGTATATGATACTGTCTCCCATGACACTCTGATAACAAGGATGAGAAATTGTGGATGGACAATGAGGTGGGTTAAAAACTGGCTGAATAGATGAGTTCAGAAGGTGGTGACTGGCAGTGCAGAGTTCACTTGGAGACCTGTGACTAGTGATGCTCTCCAAAAGTCTGTGCTGGGTCCAATCTTGTTCAGTATCTTCACTGATGACATTGATGAGAGGATAGTGTGAACACAAAGCACCTACATCAATGATACAAAGCTGGGAAGAGTGGCTGACGCATCAGAAGGTGTGCTTCCATTCAGCAAGACCTGGACAGACTGGGGAGCTGGGCAGACAGAAACCAGATGAGGTTTAACAAAAGTAAGTGCAGAATCTTGCACCTGGGAAGGAATGACTGCATATACCTCTACAGGTCAGGGTGTGACTTGCTGAAGAGGAGCTCTGTGGAGAAGTTCCTGGTGGATGACGGATTGGTCATGAGTCAGCAGTGTGCCTTGGTGATCAAGAAGGCCAATGGCATCCTGTGGTGAATTAAAAAGAGCGTGGCCCCCAGGTTGATAGAGGAAATTCTCACCCTCTACTCTGCCCTGGTGAGGCCTCATATGGAGTATGGCATGCAGTTCAGGGGTCCGCAGTACAAAAAAGACAGGGATCTCCTGCAAAGAGTCCAGCAGAGGGCCACAAATATGATAAAGGGCGTGGAACGTTTCCCCTGTGAGGAAAGTTTGGGTGGCCTGGGTCTGCTCAGCCTTGAAAAAAGAAGACTCAGAAGGAGTCTTATTAATGTTTATAAATATCTTAAGTGTGGGAATCAAAGGGACACGGCCAACCTCTTTTCTGCAGTCTGTTGGGACAGGACAAGGGGAAACAGCCATAAACATGGGCAATAGTTGCATCAATATGCAAAGGAACTGTTTCACGGTGAGGGTGATGGAGTACTGAAACAGGCTGCCCAGGGAGGCTGTGGATTCTCCTTCTCTGGAGGTATTCAAAAGACCTGCCTGGACACCTACCTGGGCAGCCTGATGTAGGGATCCTGCTTTGGCAGCGGGGTTTGGCTAGATAATCTCTAGAAGTCCCTTCCAACCCCTATAATTCTGTGATTCTGTGATCATTAGGAATCAAAAAGAGAATGTGAAATGGAGAAGCAAGATAGGTTTATCCGCTCTTGCCACTACAACTGAAAAACGGTTACACTGTAACAGGTACAATAAATCAAGCAGATAGAGTCATCTCATTCCAAATACCACTCCCACCTCTCACCGGGCTTCAACCCTGTGTGAAGAACTCTAGTTTCAGCTCATGGTAGACCTTCAGCTCAGTGGGGCTGAACTTACCAGTATGAATGTGCAGTCTTGGCTCTGTGCCTGCTGATTTCAACAAGAGCTTGGTGAATGTTGGTTTTGGAAAGGGACGAAGTTGAAATGATATCTCCATTTAAGTGACTGAATTATTAATAGTTGTCAGTGCAGATGGTTACTGCTCAGAATCATTCCTTGGAATAACCCATTTCAGGGTAATAATTGTCAAAAGATGTAGAGGTTTTATCCTGCTACAGTGCTTTTCACTGAGTGTTAAGCTTATTTCTTTGTCACCTCTTTGCCAAAATCCTGCTAAGTGTCCAACAGAAACAAGAAACTTTAAAGGCTTATGAAAAGGGTCATAAACATGATTTCCACTTGTGGAATTACTTCTTGGTAGAAGAAAAACAAAAAGCCTCCAATGTCCCATGCCCAACTGGCCCTGGGAATATAACTGCACTCTTCCAATCGTCACCCGTGTGTTAGTAAGATATTTTGTAAATCTTTGTTTTTTTAATGAAGTCATTCATGGATTTTGCATCCTGTCTTCATCCAAAAATAGCACAAACTTACCTGACCATATAGTGCAAATAATATTTATTTCTCTTCTAGAGTTGATAATATCAGATCTGGGATTGTACCTATGCAGTGAGGAAAGTGAGCAAGTACCTTTAATCTATGCTGGTCAAAGTATAAGAGAGTTAAGTCAACTATATGTAAGTTCTTACCCTCACTGATCTAATTTTCTCCTGAGTTGTGGGTGTGTAAAATGTCATGTTTATTACATGTTGGCTTACTCCTTCCCATGGAGTGAACTGATGTTTTGCATCCATTCGACAAGAGCAGGCATGTAGGCCCTGCTCTTTCTTTCTAAGTGTAATATTAAAGTTAGGACCCATCCTGCTGATATTAACTGCCCCTACTAAAGATATACTTTTGTATTGCTCTTCCCATGCCCTGCTGACATTCATGCTGAGGTGATTTTTTCAGGCATTCACATTGCTGTTTCAATCCCTGCTTGGTACTGATGAGCCACCAGACCCACCATTGTTGGTCCTCGTTCTCACCAAATGTCTGGCTAAACCTATCCTTGGCTGTTCACCCACATGGCTGCCCTGAACAG
Source organism: Callipepla californica brunnescens (assembly GCA_023055505.1). Taxonomy (NCBI): domain Eukaryota; kingdom Metazoa; phylum Chordata; class Aves; order Galliformes; family Odontophoridae; genus Callipepla; species Callipepla californica. The sequence continues at coordinate 11,689,810 of JALIRH010000009.1, read as the reverse complement.
ATCAGAGAGGATGGGGAGGTGATTATTTCATTATAATCATAGCATGTAGATTGTTTTTCTGCAGTGCCCATCCACCCTTCCTTGTAGGTCACAGACTGCACACAGCAGTTTATCCTTGGTCTCGTGGTAGAGGGAATAACATAAAATCTCCAAAAAAGAAATCTTCAAGACTCCAAATCTCCAGCTTGAAATCCTGTGGAGTGTGATATTCTCCCTCCATTGCATCAAGCCTTAGCTCTCTCCACATACTGAGTGCATCTGATCTGTATCCCAAGTCTGTGAGGTCAATATGAATATTTCTTTCTTGCACCAACCTCTGGGAAAACATTTGGATGGATGTTATTAATCCCCTTGGTGCCCTGCATGTCTAGGAGATGTCTACAAAACAGCACGCAAGCAGTGCTTGGAATGAACATAATGAGGCAGGTCTGATCCAAATAACAACGGAAGCCTGTCACACACCTAAATAAACAGGCAAGCATGCCAATGAATACAGTCGATTGCAGGGTGATGTTAGTGGTAGGAGCAGTATGTTGTTGCCTGAGTATTCAGGCTGAAGGCTCTTTAACACAAAAATGAGATGACTTGTTCTGCTGGGCTCAACTCTGTTTTGTCCACAGCAATGCAGAAGAGCTGAGGCATTGCTGTTGATGCTTCCCAGCCTTGGGCAAACACTAACTTTTGTCCTCTCCACAGGAACTTCTTTCAGTATAGCAGAACAAACAAACAGACCATCTCCAAGGACCTGACTCCTAGCTTCACAGAAACACAGAATCACAAAATGGTAGGCAGGACCACTGGGACCATCTGTCTCAAGCAGAGCCACCCAGAGAAGGGTGCCCAGTTCCATGTCCAGGTGGTTTTGGAGATTTCCAAGGAGAAGGCTCCACAGACTCTGGGCAAACTGTGCCAGCCCTCTATTACCTCCACAGCATAGAAGTTTTCCTGATGTTTATATGGAATCTTGGTGTTCATGTTTGTGCTCCTTGCATCCTGTTCTGTCACTGAGTACGGCTGAGAAGAGCCTGATTCTGTCTTCGCACCCTCCTATCAGGTTATCATGCAGACAGATGAGACTGAAGAGTCCTAGGTCTCTCAGCCTCTCACAGAAGAGGTGCTCCGGCCCCTTCATCACATTGGCCAGCCTTCATTAGTCACTTTGTTGAGACTTACTTTGGAGGGGCTGGAAAGAAAGCACCATCTTCATTTGCAAGAGGAGAAACAAGTGAAGGTGAGGGCAGGGTACATTGCTCCTTTGCCCAGAGCTAACAAAGAGGAGCACCATGAAGGGGCCCAATAAGCGTGTCTGGCAATTTCCAATGACTGGTTCCATCAACAGACAAAACAAAGGCAGCGGAAGTCTGGTGGTGGACTATGACCTCCCTTTGTGAGGATGTCTTGAATGACAGGACAAGAATTAATGGCCTAAAGTTGCTCCAGGAGAAGTTCAGGTTGGATATTAGGAAAAAGTTATTCTCAGAAAGAGTGGTGATGCATTAGAATAGGCTGTCTGGGGAGGTGGTGGAGTGACTGTCCCTGGAGGTGTTCAAGAACCATGGATATGTGGTGCTGAGGGACATGTCTAGTGGTATGGTGGTGATGGGCTGATTGTTGGACTAGACGATCTTAGCTTTATACAGCCTATATGATTTTAAAATTAATATTAATAAAGGAGCCAACCAAAGTGACACAGATCTGGGAAAGCTATAACATGGGATTTCCAGCACGAGGACTCCAAAAAGCATATTCTAAAATGATCAAATTAAATTCTGTCACTTTAAATATAGAAGTACAAGGTTTCATATCATCTCAAATGCAGCTCTTGTCTGCAGCTGTACAGTGAATTAAGCAAGTTGTCTATAATAACTCAATCTATGTCCCTGGTCAGTCAGATACAGCACCTGCATTTGAAACATGTATTTCCTGCTGTGGGACTTTGCTTCCAGCCCTACTGTCCCTCAGTTATCTTTTTTGGACTGTATTTGATAATTGCTTGATGCATGTGCTTGAACAGCCTGAATAGAGGTTTTCTGTGTGGAATTAGTGATCACAGAAATCTTGATTTTGTGTTATCTAGTTACAAAAACCAAGAGGCCAGGACTGGTACCTTGATGTCATCTCCCTGTCTTCTCTGTTCATCCACACATTACAGCCAAAACTGTCTTCAACATTCACTCTCAAAAAGCACCAAGTACCTTTACATTTGTGACCTTTAGACTCTCAGTGTTGATCAGACAAGGCAACCTGGCTCAGGAGCTGTGCTCTGAAAGCACCCTAACTGCTTGGCCTAAGTCCTTAGCATGGTTTGTGAATGTTTTGTCACAATTTAAATCAAACTAAGCCTCTCAGTTCCTGCTTCATTCATGTTACTGGGAAAATAACTTTGTTTACCTAGCTCTTAATAACTTTTGCAGTCACCATGAAATCAGGAATTTATGCAATTTTTGTGCTCCTTCAGCACCTTCCTTCTGAGGATCACAGTGTGTCTCCTGGCGTGGTTAAGGAAACATCCTGTATTACTTGCATTTAATTGAATTACTTGCTCAGCTTGTGCAAGCAGAACAGGAGCCCCTGTTACTGGGCTCACATGAGATCCAGCAACTTCACGGAGTTTGCCAGAGCAACTTCATTCAGAAACTTGGATGAAGTGTTCCTCTAATTAGTTAAAAGTTCTTTGACATTAACCCTTCATACGACATTTTAACAGCTCACGATGAGTCATCAGTCCTCTTTTCTCTGCTGCATACACTGTATAACATCACTGCCCTAGAATCTGAGCTTTCAGCATCCTGACACCTTAAATTCTGGTTCTCCTCCTGCTCACTTTTCAGCAGGAAAGCAGTGAGGAGGAGGCTCTCACTCATGTTGCCCTTTCCACAGAGCTCCTTCTGCCTGCATGAGGCCCCTGCACATCTCACACCAACCCTGCACGGTGAGCAATCCTTGTGAGCTTCAAGCAGCCCGGATTTCCTGCTGCTGGCTGCAGCACTTGGTGTGAGAATAGGGGAAATCGATGACTTCTGAGGGATAAATTATTGCTTTTTGTTTACTTTGGCCTTTGTTTGCAGGCCACGCAATGCACTGTGTAGTTCTTTAACTCTTTCTGGGCAGCGTGAGAGGTGCTTATGTCTCCTGAGCTGACCATTCTGGTTTAACACTACCCTCATTGCAACCCACGCTTAGCTCCAAGCCCATGAATAACTGAAATCCCACGTGAACCCTGAACTTTTTTTTTTTTTTTCCTTCTCACTGCAAATCTCTTATCTGCATAAACACTTCCTGGACTGCCTGAGTTCTCATGCAGCCCAGGAGCTCCAACACAATTCGGCTGAGCACACTGCTGAACCGGGAGATTTACGATTTCTGTGAGTGAGGCTGCAAGTTGTTTTTGTTCCAATTAAACAATGGAAATAAGGAAAAACAAACAGTGCTGTTGAAATAATCACAGAATCCACGTGATGTGGGGGGACAAAAGTGAAGTTCACTGCTATTTCGCATGTATGTGCAAGCTCCGCATCCCTGTGCATACATATAGTACCTTTAATGAAAAATTAATTGTACTGCTTAATTATCAGATACCACGGGTTTTACTACTTGTGTAGACTTTAATCTAAGTTCAGAGTATTGATTTCCTTCAAAAATATACCAGACTTTTGTTTTGCTTTGTTGTTATGTTATCGTGTATATCCGTATGTAGAGAGAGACTCATATAATCATAGGATCATTAAGGTTGGAAAAGACCACTAAGATCATCTAGTCCAACCCCAACCAATCCTCACCATGCTGACTAACCATGTCCCTCAGAGCCACTTTTCCATGGTTCTTGAACACCTTCAAGGACAGTGACCCCACCACCTCCTGGGGCAGCCTATGCCAATGTGTTACCACTCCTTTAGAGAAGACGTGAACCTACACTACTGCAACTTGAGGAGGTCATTAACTCTTGTTCTAATGCTAGTTACTTGGGAAATCTGTACAAATATGTACAAAATCTTTCACAGTTAGTTTTGACGTATCCTCATATCCAAAATTCCTGCTGCCTGAGCACATGTAGAGGGGAACATTCAGGATTCCTTTTAAGAAAGTTTTAAAAATTTTAAACTGCAGAGAAATACTCACCTGGATTTTTCCCAGCTTTTAAGAGACAACTAAAAAATTCAAAACCATCTTATGCAATGTCTTTCATCTACAGTGAAATGTAAGGTGGTCTGAGATTTGATTGTTCATTTAGTACTTGTGTTTGCTGCCTTGACGGTGTGTGTGTGTTCTGTAAGATTTTTCTAACTGCTTTTAGCCACTTTCTAATGTCTTATGGACTTCTTTTTTTCATGGAGTCTCTTTCTCTGGAGACATTCAAGACCCGCCTGAATGCCTACCTGTGCAACCTGGGCTAGGGAGCTGCTTTGGCAGGGGGTTGGACTGCATGATCTCTAGAGGTCCCTTCCAACCCCTGCAATTCTGTGATTCTGTGATTCTGGGAGCAGACAGCCCAAGCTTGGAAAAGGTGGGCTAGGTCATTTGTAGGGAGATCTTTTATTGTTTGGGGCTTTGTATTGCCTGCCCCTAACAAAGTTTCACAGAATCTCAGCTCAGTTTGCTTAGATGGATAGGGGTAAAAGAGGAACCTGATTCTTTGGCAGAAAGATAAGAGAAGCAAAAATAATACCAGTAGAAGGGGCTGTGTGACATTTTACAAGGTTATATCTGTTTATAACTTACCTGTTATATATTAAAAATAAAGTTAAGATCATATACATAAAAATATGCCCGCTTTTGCAATTATTTGAGAAAATAAAATTTTTAAGCTTTCATGAACAGTTCTTAAAAAAAAAAAAAAAAAAAAAAAAAAGGACTTTAAAAACTCATATTTTATCCCCTTACTTTTACAGCAAGTCAGCCAAGGATATTAGGGCCCAGATTCATTTTGCATAGCATTAGGAATCTGAGGAATTGGTCTTTACAGGATGAATGGAGGAAGATGACTCCTGGCTGAGCCTTTCTGAGGTTCATTTATCTCTCTAATAACTGCACAGGGAGCCTGAATTTATCCCATTTTAAGAGGGATGATGCTGATTCTCTAGGATGAGTAGGAAGTTCATCAAAGCAGCTGTCCCAGGTCAGACCAAGTTCTCTTCCCACTTTGTGTCTTGTTTCCGAAGTGGTTGTAAGTAATGGACAAGGAGGAGCAAATCCAGGAAAAGCAAATAGGATGTTTCTCTGAAGCAGTGTCCTAACCTCTGTCTTCAGCCCAGGCATTTGTTAAGTTTGTTGCATTTTCTGTGTAACCTTCAGTTGATTTCTCTTTCTTGTACTTGCCTGGTCTCCCCTTGAGATGAACAGCATTTCAAATGGGCAACTGCTGTCTGGTGATCTCAGGCTGTGGCTGACCTGGCTACTCACCCTGATTTTGTGGAATGGGACTGTTGGTATTGTCACCCTTTTTGTCACCCTCCCTTTACCTTGCCATCATGTGCAAGATATCCACATCTTGCTGCTCCCTGATGTACTTTCTAGTCTCACTGATGCATTATCAGCTCATCAAGCTATTCTAAATTCGTAAATGAATATATAGACGTGTCCCCCTCTCCACTTCATAACTATACTGCATGCACAAGACCTACTTCTGGGTCCAGAAGACAGCTATAATCTCTAACCCACCTGTTGCCTCCATCTTGTTGTCTTCTCTCCATGAATGACAGAACCTATCTCACATGGCCTGGCTGTAGGCACATCTATGTAACTACATTCAAATAAAGAAGTTTTAAAATACATTCTTTTAGTTTCAGCATATTGAGAATTATAGTCACTATGAAGAAGTGAGAGAAAATAGCCCAGATTACAAAGCTGTTAATATTTACTGTAACATGATCACATTACTATTAATTTATTCCTCAGTATGGAAATTAATGTCAAGGTAAGGTGACAATCTTACAGTCTGCTCAGAAAGATATAAGTATTCTATAAAGCTTCCATTATTTTGGAAAGACTCAAGTTATTAACTGTTCTCCAAAAAAGTATTTTGAAACACTGTTGAAACATGTATTTCCTTACAGTCCTGATGAAAATGTGAGTATCTGAGTTTATTTTTTTTTATTCTTTTACAAGCTCTTGGCTAAGTGCAATGAAAGCATGAGACCTGTTTACTAGTTTGAAATGCTCTGTCCTAATAGCTCTCTGTTACAAATCCTCTGGCCCTGTTGTGGGTTGCTAGGCAGAAGGGAAATAAAGTCATTTGTTAAACAAAGCAGACAATGTCTTTCTTTGTAGACTTTGTACATTCTCTCAGTGGTGTGAAATTCATGTTAATAATCAACTCACAGTAAAAAGGTCCCTGTTAAACATTACCATAAAAAAAAGCTTGCGAGCCATCTGAGGGCACAAAAAATACCATTTCCCAAAAATTCACCTGGGTCCTTAAAATGGTCTGTCTTTCTGTTGCCAAGGTGTTCTGACCAGGAGAAACACTTATGCAGACAAGGAAGATACGTAAGCGCATCCTTCCATTGGATTGATTTCTTCCCTACCCCTCATTTTGAGTCTTGCACATATTTATTTGGGCATTCTAGATTTTTTTTCTTGCCAGACAGATCTGTTAAGGAAAAGTCTTGGCTATCCTGTGATAGTATACCTATGCTTTCTGAACTTCTCTTACTACTGAGTGCCGCTGTGCAATCTCAGCAGAAATGGTGGGCTCCTTGCTTTGCTGAAAGAGGTCTTTGGGCTCTAATGGAGAGGGAAACTGTAGAAAATACCTATTATAAAGCTCTCCTTGAAGCTCAGAGTGAATTTCTGCATTTTTCTTCCCTTTTTTTTCTTATGCTTCTGCTTTTTTCAACTGGTCTTTCCTTTCTTAAGCTTTGTTTTTTCTCCGCCCAGAATTCTTCGGAGGGAAGCAGTTCCCTCTCTTTGAAAGAAATCTCTGCAGGAGAGACATACATATTTAAAGCACTCACATCTCAACTTATGGAAGGGTAAGGATGCAGCTCTTTCACTGAGACTTCACCATGTCCACATATATCTGACCTGAGGGCCTGCTGCGGCCAGCAAATATTTGCTCAGTGCTGACATTTTTTACAAATGACAACACCATGTGCAGTAGATATTGCATCTCTCTAACAGCCTGAGTCATATCAGAACGTGACAGCAGAAATGAATTTGAATGGAACTCTGGTATCCAACTACTTGTGTTCTTAATGCTTACATGGAAGAGTAATCACCCTGGGTTTCAAAAATAGTGCTTCAGCATTGAGCATTAGATGCTATCAATAGGTTCCATAGATTGATCTGGTTATTTTACAGCAGATGTATATTTTTCACTGAATAATTCCCCAGATATTTTTTATAGACACTTTCATCAGCTTTCTGTTGGCATAAGCCCACAGTGCTGATCTCACTAGTTTGTAAAAGTCAGTATAATTCTACTGTTATAAATTATTTATCAAAAAACTGAGCTGGCATCATTGGCTTCATATTTGCACTCATGGGAGTCTGTGCAGTACCTTCAGGGAGCTTCCTGCATTACTTTCAAACATGCCTTGCTAGAAGAGCCCTGTTATTTACATACTTACACAGACATAGATAAATGTATATATGTATATAATTATCTAGCTCTGCTGTCTTGGAAAGCAAAACTTAGTGTATGAGTGTGAGAGTATAATTAAACCCATGGCAGCTCGCTCATCCTACATCACCACACTTTATCAAAGTGTTTTCTCATGGGCTGTACCATCTTCTTGGGTTTCAACATGTCACTTCTACAAAGTCTCAGTGTGCTGTTCCACTGCATTGACTACAAGGCATGGTTGAGCGTGGTCTATACCCTCACCTCCATCCAGCAGGAGCATCTCCATAGGCAAAGCAGACGAAGCTGCTCCAGATGGTCCGCAGATCACCTACAGTGCTGCTGCACCTATGGCATCCATTAAAACCTATAACCTATGGCATCCACTAAAATGAACAGAGAACTTATTCTCACATGTTTGATACTGGGAGAGACTTCTCTCAGATTCCACAATCTCTGCAAGATTTAAGACTGAGTAGTACTTTAAGAATGAAAAGCTGCAGTTCAGAGAAGGATATTCAAGCAGCTTTCACACATTAACCTCTGTGGGGTTAGTAGCTGCTGCTTCTCATTGTGTCAGTGCTTCAGTTTCTCTGACTGTGACGTATGGATGCTGTCCAGGCCTGGCCAGAGCTCATTTTTTCTCCACACTAGTCACAACCACTGTGTTTTATTCTTTGCAGTTGACTTTGGCTTTTCTTGGAGTGTGAAAAAGCTCTAATACTATGCTACTGCCACTGCCTCCCAGAGGGGCTGTATGCACATGCACCCATGTGGTTCCTTGTAGCATGCCTAGCTGGCAACACAGTAGTAAAAGCAGCCCTGTTCTGATCACCTTCCCTAACCTCTGTCAGCACTGACAGGAGAGCGTGACAGTCTGGGTACAAAGCAGATGACCACTGGGTTCTGACCATCTTCTGGGTCACTGAAGGGACACCTTCATCATCAGAATCAACCACTGACCAGGGGAGAAACAAATAACAAAAGCAAACTGAAAAAAGGAAGACAGATCAGGTATGAGCAGCCACTGCAGACTTCCTGGCCCCATCCCGTGGGTCACAGAAAGGTTGGCCTCCACCACCCTTGCCATCTACATTTTCTTGTGTCCTCAGTATTCACAGTGGCTGTGTTCCTTCTTACAGACAGCACCAAGAAAAACACTTCTTCTGGGGAAAGCTTCTAAGAACTGCAAGTAACTTTTGCTACTGAAATGCTTGGTGGGAGAGAGGGTGGTGTGTGAAAAGTGAAGATGTAACAAGTGGTGGGATGCAGCTGCTGTTCTACTCATCAGAAAGACAATGTCAGCCATGTCTCTTTCAAAGCTTTGTTGCTGGGAGTTGGCATTTCAGTTCCTGCCACTCTGCAGCTGCAGAGATAAATCCTGCTCAGCTGTGAGCACAGCAAAAAGGCCACCTTAATGGGTGTGTGTGCTGGAGACCTGACCTATGTGCTCAAAAGAGTAGACAATCAGCCTCATAGGAAAACCTTTGAGATGGAGAGCTTCAAGGTATCTGACTACAGCCTTAACCTCAAAAACAAAGGGTGGCCTTTGAAACCTGGGATGCACGACTGGAATGAGGATCAGGCACACCAGTGCTTTCATCTCATTTTTGATGGAGTAGCTTTGAGCTGATGTGGAAGTCATTTGATCTGCCTGACCTTTTGAAGAATAATTTCTGGCATAGAATTTACAAGTTCTTTATAATTTATTTCTAGAGAAGGTGCTGTAGCAGCAAGGCAGTGTTGGAGCAAGAGGAGGGTTGTGTTAGAAATGGGAAATATGTTTGCCAAGAGTAGAGTTTCTCTGAATGCCACTGATGAAGAGTAAAATGGATTAAGGAGGGCAAAATAAAAGGAGTCATCCTCCTCAACCATCAACCAATTTCTACAGGCCACTTTGAATCTTGGTAAGATCTGGAAGCATTCTGATCCATTCTGAAATCAAAATAAATAATTTTGATTTCCAACCTGATCTCATGGTATTTTCTAGTCAGAAGAGGAAATACTGAAAATCCTGTAAGAGATCCTGTTCTCATAAAATGCCCAGCCCAATTTTGTAAATTCAGGAGGTTTTGGCTAGGCCAGATAAGCTTTGGAGAAGCATCTGAATATTCACTCAAGCTGAACCCACACTCCAGACTGTGGTGTGAGCAGTTTCCTGCATTTCTGAGTTTCTGCTGCTTTGAAAAATTTTACTGACACTGGAAGAATGAGGACATAGAGAAAAAAAGAACTTGTTGCCCCTCTGTTGTTAGTTGTCTGGATAAAGAGAAGCACAGGCAGTTGTTCTAAAGGAGATAGATTAAATTCAGCGTGGTTGATGACCCTTTCTCAGCGACATGCAAAAGTATCTCTGAAGGCCTCCCCAGACCTTTTGGGAAATAATAGTTACAAAGGATGCTTTGGTGTTGTTGGCTTAAGCTAAAAATTGCCTATTAATTACTGCTACTTGAATCACTGTGATGTGGCTCATGCAAGAAAACTGTATCACCTATTCAGCCTCATTGCTTGTGTAGTTCCCATCACACCAATATTTGAACATCTCCCACACACTCAAAAATAACCCAAAAACAAACATAAGAAAAAGGTGTTGTTTCTCAACCTGCAACAGCCCTTCATTCTGACTCTGACCTCATGTCAGCATGACATTGCATTTCTCTGCGTTTCCAAATCACAGATTTGTACGCAGTTTGTTGACCCTGATCTCTGGTGTCCGGGATGACAGGGGATCTGTGTTGACTAGTTGGTAATGTTCAAAATCTCCTCTGCTTATTTTGGACCAACTCAATACAGAGCAACTTTTCCCATCTGGGAACGATTAGCATATGCTAAGCAGTTGTAAACATATGCTGAAGATGTCAGAAGGTTTTCAAAGAAATCTTGAGTGACCAAAACATAGAATGGCTGCACTTATGAATCATCCTATAGGTCTAAGCAAGAGGTGCCAAACAAGATGCCTCAAATGGTGCCTGACGGCTTTTGTAGAAGCACCTGTTTGTACTAGAAAAGTATGTAAGGGCAGAAAGCAATGGAATTCAGAGAAACTGGGCATCTGGATAATCTGGACATCAGCCATACTTGTGATGTAGATAGGGTATGCAGGTAGTTAGGGTGTAATGGAGGTCCCTTCTCAAAGTTCCTGTTCGCAGTCACTATGATAAGACACACAGACATTCCATCAACTGACAAATGATGAGAAAGTTGCCTTCATTGGAAAGCTACAACACCAAAGTACCAGTCTTTTCCTGTGTTGTAAAGCTATCTATCTCTTCACCATAACACACTAATTGTGTTGTCAGCATTCTTACTTTAACAGTCTTGGTCTTGTCCTTAGCCCAGTCTTCACTGATTGAAAGCACGGGATTGTCTCATGGAAAGAGTGTGGGTGCCCATGCAGAGTCATATATGTCTAATAAATACGATAAAAAGGACTTCTGTGCAAATAGATGACGATATTTGATATTGCATGCCCTCTAGTCCAACTCCCTTGTGATAAACAGGGACACCCACAGCTCCATCAGGTGCTCAGTTCCTCCATCCTGACCTTGAGTGTCTCCAGGGATGGGGCATCCACCATCTCTTTGGGCAACCTGTTCTGGTACCTCACCTCCTAACTGTAAAAAAATTTCTTACTTATATCCAACCTATATCTCCCCTCCTTTAGTTTGAAGCCATTTCCCCTTATCCAATCACAGCAAATGCTGCTGAAGAGTCTATCCCCATCTCTCTTGCAGCCCCCTGTAGATAGAGACAGGCTGCTCTCAGGTGTCCCAGAGCCTTCTCTCCTCCATGCTGCACAGCCCCAGCTCTCTCAGCCTGTCCTCGCAGGGAGCTGTTCCATCCCTCGCATCATTTCTGTGGCCCTCCTCTGGACGCGGTCCCACAGGCCCACGTCTCTCCTGTGCTGAGCACTCCAGCTCTGGACGCGGTGCTCCAGGTGAGGTCTCACAGCGCAGAGCAGAGGGGCAGGATCCCCTCCCTCTCCCTGCTGACCGCGCTGCTTTGGATGCAGCCCAGGATCCGGCTGGCTGGCTGGGCTGTGGGAAGTCCAAGTTAGCTCCCATGGATAATGCCAGCAGTGCCAAAAAAATCAGACGATAACAAAAAAGATAATATTTCATGCCTAACACCTGACTTTAACATCTTAACAGGAAACAGGTAAGGAAATCCTGGAATTAAAGATATCCATGCAATTTTAACTCTCTCCTCTACCTTAAAAGTACTTTTTTCTTTTTTTATCCTGCTGTTCAAACTCTGCCCTAAGCCAAGAGTTACCGATTATCCAATGTGCTTTTTCTTCATAGCACTCTATTTTTATGGTCAAGCTCTCACATACAAATAGCATTTAACTCATTTTTACAGCACTGCTCAGAGGTGATACTTTTCTGGAATAACTGTTAAGATTAATGTAGGGGATACAGATACATTTTGCTGTACGGTCTGAGGTCATTCATTCATATATTAGATATGATCTGGAGAAATGCTAACCCAGCACTCCATGACACATTCCATGGAACAACATTCTCTGGTGAATGCTAGGTTGAATGGGACTTTGGGCAACCTGATCTGGTGAGAGAGTCTGGAACTAGATGATCTTTTAGGTCCCTTCAACCCAAGCCATTCTGTCACCTTATGATTCTCCAATCCCTTCCTCTTTTCTCCTGCTTCTTTTCACCCGTTGTCCAAAATCACCATGTTCCTCAGCCCTCTCCCACCAATCCTCTCTTTACTCCTTCCTGTTTCTCCCCATTTATGTGCCATCCTTCAGTCCCTGCTCCTTCTGCTTCTCTTTTAAAGAGGATTTCTGAGTCTTCCCCTCTCTCATCACCACCCACATGTCTGGCTCTGACCTTTCTGTTTTGGAATACAGGAATTTTCTTCTTCACAGTGTCTCACCCCGATGAATATCACTGGGAATGCAAAAGAGACAGACTTCTGGCTCTCATTTCAGTTTCCTGGCCCTGTTGTACGGTGTGGAAATCTATGGCTGAAATTGCATGGAAAGACCTGATTGAACTTAGGTTGAAACCTGCTCAGGGAGGATGAAACCTTCAGAGGCTCAGTTGCTAAAATGAAAGGAATCTCGTAGTTATCTACTGAGCATGTGCAAATTCGGCTATCCAAAGACATAAAATGTAGCCAAACTTAGGCAGATTTTCAGAAGGGCAAAAGGGATATCTCTGATGAAAGGCAACCCCCTAACAAGTTCCTGCTCCAAGGAAGAGGAGTGCCAAATCTTTTCAAAGAAAAGGTCACAATTGTTTTTTAACTTGGACAAAACAATGAATTCTTCCTTACCTTCATTATTGGAAACGGCTGAGTTTGTGGACATTCTCCAAAAGCTTCAGCCTGAGGCAGATACCTGGCATGAAAAATTTCATTCCAAATAGTTATAGTTTGGCAACATTCTATGCAGTTGAAAATAGGGTCTACAATGCGAGGGACTGAGCTTTCACTCTAATGCAAAAATGCAAAGCTGCCATCCCTTACCTTTAGTCACATCCTAACACCTTGTTTCATCACCTGTACTGGAAAAAAATCCGATGATATATGTTCAGGGTAGGGCTCAATGCCTTTTTGGGGATCACATTCTCTCTAGAATCAAACTGTTGTGATTCACACTGAAGAAATGGATTAAAGTGACAATGCAGTCTGTAATGCAGAGGACTTTTTATAGTGTACAGGAGTTTCATAATGTAGAAGGATTTCTGACATTGCAGTTTACAGAGATCCTTTCTGAGTTCTGCTTGCCTGCATTTGTGTGCATTCAACCTTTTCAAATAAATGTGGTTTTCAATTTACTGACAAATGTGTTAGCAACAGCTTATCCTGCATTGTCTTGGTTTCTAACAAGCTCCAGTTGGGCTGTCATTACCATTAACTCATCCATCTATTTCCCTCTTTTATTGCACCACTGTCACCTCCCCCTAGCTGTACTCTGGAAGGATGAATACACAGACACAGGCTGTCCCATAGGGCAGAAGTGGAGCTGCTGGGTATGGATGCCATGCAGTGTGTGATTTTCCAGAGATCTATTCTCGAGCATGTCGTTTTCTGTGTGTCCCACACAGTCTCTGGCTGCTTGGCTGCATTTCACGCACCATGGCAGACATGTGGGGTCATTGGCCATAATCTGCAGGAACAGCCTGATTCCTGGAAAAGGCAGAGGAGTCATAAGTGGCTAATGAGCTCCAACTGAGTTGCAGATATTTCACATTGGCTGTATATGAATCAGAGCACAGTATCTCCCCCCACGGTCAGATTGTTGGCTGCTCAGAGTACTTCAGAACAAATGAACCATGGCAGATATTCGGGCACCCTCTGCTGCTGTTGTAAGACCTATCTGAGAGCACTTTGTGTTATTTTTTCACCATACAAGGACATCACCACCACTGGATGCTGCTGCATTGGATCCCCTAGGAAAGGTGTGTGTCCTTCATATGGAGCCCAGCACAGTAGATGTTATGGAAGGCCATGCTGCCTGTGAAATACTAGCTCTGTTTGCACAGGTGTTGGATGGCTTTAGAGCCTGGATCCATGGAAGATGTGAGTGTCCAGGAGGTCTTCTGTGGCTTACAAAGTCTGACGGGTGGTGAACAATTAAAAAATGAAATCCTCTTTAGAACTGTTGAAATCTTCACAGGTAACAGTCCTCACTTGAATTAAAAGATAAGCTTATTGCCTAAGTTGTTTCACATACTCTTTTTGATTAGTGGCAGAGCAATATCAGACCTTGGATAGATACTCCTTTCTTGATTGTTAGCTTCCTGGGACATCAGAGAGGCAATGTGTGAACTGTGATAATCCAGGGCTAACTGAATGGTCTGAGGAATGGGCCTGGTCGTTTGTTTTTGTAAAGATCCTGGAAATTTTTGCACAGTACTCTATTCTGCATTGTGAAATGAAAAGTTATATTTATTACTTGGAAGGTTGGAGAGAGTGAAAAACTGGCTGGTGGGAAGCAGGCTTGCAGGTAGTAAGGAGCAGGGAGGGGAGAGTGTTTCCTGTGCTAGTGGAAAGGGAAAAGCAGAGGCAATCATAGCAACAGCTGATTAAAATCAGAACTGATTAAAATCAGAAGAAAGGAGGAAAGCAGAATGAATAAAACAAGAACTGATCAAAAGTACATTAAAACACAACTGGTGCAGAAACACCAGCGCCTTTTATCCCATGCTCCAAGTGGAAACAAGACTGTTTTCCAGCAGAAGGAATAATAACCACTTGTCACCTCAGGAAGGGCCATGCAGGCTGGTGGGTAAGAAGCGCCCACAGGCAGAACAGCAGCTAGGTGGCATTGCTGACTGCACTATTTCCCTTCACGTTTGCTCTGAGCAAGACTCCGTGCAAATGCTTTAAGCTTGGCTTACCCAGATTTTTTTATTTTTTATTTTTTAATAAGTCTGCTGCTTTAGACTAAAAATGAAGAAAATGAATTTTATTCAGAAGTTTCAGCAGAACTAAGAAAGTTCCAAAGTGGCCGGGTGGTACAGCCTGAGGGATGACTGAAAGCTCCATTTTTCCAATGCTTGCTGGATAATTTCAGTGTGCTCTGAACCACAGGTGTTCTATAGGAGTTGTAAAGATTTTAAAAAGTCACTGCTACTGTGAAAAAAGCAAACAACACTGTGATGCTGAGAGGACAAGAATTTGGTTTTATCCATCTATCTGAGAGAGGTGATTTATACCCCACATTTCTGTTTGCTTCTCTAACTAGCTGTTACTGAATCAGTAGTAGTGTAACAGCAGTAACTCATGGATTCAGTGAATGACCCTTCCAGCCATGCTGAAGTCCATCATTGGTTCCCTGAAGGAGGCACTGTCACCTCCATGAGCCTGTGTTGCATTTTAACACCATTTTCCATCCAGGCGTGATTTACATGTTTATGGACTTTGGATCAGAGGCTTTAATTTCCCAAGATTATAATATTGGCCAAATCCTGGCCCTGTCTCTGATACAAGATTTTAAGAAACTACTTCTCTGACAACAAAATTAACTGCTGGTTTGAGAAGCAAAGAGAGGATTACATTAAATGTTATACTTCATCTGAAAAGCACAGTTTGCTGTGTACTTACATTGCCTTCAAGTCTTTTCTACAGTTTCTGTCATCTACCTTCCCCTGGTTTCTACTCTCATCCCCTGTATACATTTTCCATACGGAGCTAATGAGAAAATGCATTCATAGAGATCCTTGAACTTAGGAAGGGGGGGCCTGGGATGGAGGAACATGTGTTCAAGCACCAACTGAGCACTTACCTATCAGCTGTGCTGTGCAGGGGATGTGCTCCGAAACCATCCTTTGATCTACTGTGTAAGACTGTGTCCTGGATGCCTCCTGCCTTTGATCCCCGAAAGCAGGATGACAGCAAGGAGCTGGCTTCCATCCTGGCCTCCATTCCTTGACTTCTCTCAAGGTACTCTGGGTGTGAGGGAAGCCCTGAGGGACAGTAAGATTCCTGATGCCCTTGCTGGTGTGCACAGGGCCCTGACAGCTTTCTTGAGGGGTCAGCTGCTGCCTACAAATTTTTGCAGCAGCTCTGGGGACAATGGGGATGATTGTTTCTCTCATCTGCGTGACAGAAACAGAAAGGACTCAGGTGGAACGTCCTCAGCAACAACAAGCTAAACAATAAGCTATTGGCTTCTTATTTAGTATACATTTTGTTCAATTCTAACTTAAGCACACACACTCACAGTGCAAATCTAAGCCACATCATGGAACCATTTGCTTTGTGCAAAATGGTGGACAGCAGGACTTTTACAGAAGGGGCAAGAAGTCAGTTATGGGCTGAATGCAGAACTGAAGCCAAAATGAGACCCCAATGGTCTTTGAGTCACCGTGTATTAAGTATCATGAAAAATGTAGTGCTTTCCCTACCCCACAACTCCACCCCTTTGAAAAACAGCCCAGTGGTACATGCTACATGTACTGCATGGGATGTGCTGAGGGGTCCCACTCTACCATTTACTAGGCAATCACCCAAAATGCAAACCCACCCCTCTAAGTTAGGGCCAGAACTGTTACACAAATGGAATGAAATACAACCAAGCTCCAACAGAGGAGCAATCTGGATGCAATCTGGTCCAATACAAAACAAATAGCAAGTTCTCATTTATTGAAAGATTTTCTTGGCAATGATAATGAAATATCCTTCCTCCCTTGTGCCCCCGAACCCTCTGTGAACAATCCCAAACCCATCTGTTCCTGGTTGCAGAAGAAAGGTCACTGCACTGTGACCAGAGGAGTGCAGCTCTCTTCTGCTCAGGAAGCTCAAGAAGACTGCTTGCAGCAGTGCCATCCCTGGCCAAGACCCTCTTGCTTTCCCTATGGGTTCCAGGCAAAGATTCTGCAAGTTCATGACCAATTCTGAGCTAGAAAATGGTGTTAAATTAAAAGGAAAAAAGCAGAGCAAGCAGTTCATCTTATGTAGAGAAGCTAAAATATCTGCAGTGCGATATACTCCTTATGTTTTTGCTGTGGCTACCTCATCTCAGGAGGGAGCAGCATAATCCAGGGTGTGAAATCCTAAGAGGAGTCAGTGCTTCCATGTGCCTGCTGTCTCTCTTCTTGCTGCTTTCCCCTCACCAGCTCTTCACCTTCACTGCTTCCTTGTAACACAATTCATTTGCCTTTTGACTCAGAAACATTTCACCTGACATCCCACAGCACAGCATACTTCCTCATGGTCTGTCCTCTGATCAGCTGTTCTTCCCCAATAAACCCTCTTGTAAAGTCAGCTAAACCCCACCTCTAATCAAGGCCAAATTCTCTTCTTGATCCTGGTGAGAAATGAACTCAAATCCTTGGTTCAACAAACCAAGCTGCAGTGCTTTTATAAACCTGTCTGTGGTTGCAGTGCCAGCACAAGTCCACATGTGTTTCCCTTGCTCAGTGTCCCCTGGGCCCCTGCCATCAGTCCTGCTGGGTGACACCTGCTCTCCAGGGAACCCTACTGATATCCTAAGCTCAGAGTGAGGTCCTGAGGTCTGAACTGGAAAGCAGAACACAGCTTCTTACCAGAAATCCTCCGTGTCATGCTCTCATTACGTACTTAAGTCATAGGAAACTTTTATCACTTTCAGTTGGTGGAGGAAAGAAATGCTCATTTTAAAACCCCCAGGAGATACGCTTTGGGCAGTTTGGCATGAGGATATGAATAAGCACTTTTTGGAAAGACGTGAGTAGCAGCTCTTTCCTCATATAGCACCTTGACTCGTTACTTAAAATTGCTGTTTGAAACATCTGTTTCTGCAAACTGAGCTCTCACAGTGTTAATCTCTTACTTGAAGATACTTAAACCCTGAACTCTTTGCTCACTTAACTAGGCTGGAGAGACGCTGTGAATGATTCCCCTTGAAGAGGGAAACTCCCTGCTGCTGGCTGCAGCTCAAGCATTTACTACAAGGGGAAAAGGGTGCACATCTGTGCTGTGGTGGGGGCAGAAAGGGCCCTAGCCAAGGCCAATTCTGTGTGCTTGGCCCCCCAGCGTTGCAGCTGTACCTCATAGCAATGACACAACACCCTGTGAGTGCAGCAATGAAACGGCGCAAACTTGCCACAGCAGCCCGTAGGCGCTCTGAACTCCCGGACTCACTGTTTTTCTCCAACAATTGTTGAAATGGATCCAAATATATTATGAGAAGTGATGTTGCATCAGTTTAAACAAATTGCTTTTAGGGTAAATGTTCATTTTTGCATTTAGGCGGGTTTGGAAAGCATGTTTATGTTGGTTTTCTTTTTAAGTGTGGCCCGGGGTGAAAAATAACTTTTTTGGTTATTGAATGAAAAAGTTCTTAGTATCAAGGGATAATTGCTTCCAATCCATGTTGGTCAGAGTTAACACTGAGAGACTCTTAGCCAAGCTAGTTAATGACTATGATATGCAAAGAATTTCTGTTTCCAAACTAATACAAACCAAAGGTTTTCCTTAGCAGCATCATAAAATTACCATGACGTCTCTCAGGGAAGAAAAGGGATGCGTTTCTGTAGCCTTTATCAGTTATAAATCTTTGCTTCTCGTTATTTTTTTAATTTATGCTGTCAAACTGAAGCAGAGGCTTAGAAGAAAAGCAAACTTAGTATTTGTACTATCAGCCTCTACAGTGATTCTCTCACTTTGAAAATGTGACAACAAAACCTTGTGTAGTTATTCTTGTGTACTGATCAAAACCTTTGCCTATTGCTTTTAAAGAGAGTGGGCACGCATGCATTTTTAGTTCTTCCTGCTGTCATCCCTACACCTTGATGAAATACTACCTCTTTTCAAAGATATGTCCATAACATTCTTCTTGTTTATTCAAATGTCATTTTGCCTCCCAGATATTTTGACTGCCACCAGGGTTGGTCATGATAAATAAAAACGATTCTAAACAAACAAAGAACAAAATGAAACTTTCCCACAGCTGAATGATAATTTATCTCCTCCAATTTGATGCTCACCTTTCCCTCTGTCTCCTTAAATGGATAAAAGGGCTGAAAGGAACAGTATGAAGGAAAAAAGTTATGAAGCAGCCTTTCTTGTCTCAGCACCTCTCTGGTGATGGAGCTGTGCATTTGGTGGGACGACCAGTGCTGCAGAGTGATCCTCCCCCCTCTACTCTGTCCTGGTGAGGCCTCATCTGGAGTACTGTGTCCAGTTCTAGGCTCCTCAGTACAAAAAAGACAGGGATCTCTTGGAAATAGTCCAGCAGAGGGCCACAAAGATGGTGAAGGGCCTGGAGGATCTCCCCTATGAAGAATGCCTAAGTGAACTGGGTCTCTTTAGCCTTGTGAAAAGAAGACTGAGAGGGGTCCTGATCCAGGTTTGTAAATATCTGAGGTGTGGGGGGCAAAGTGGTGAGGCCAGACTCTTTTCAGCAGTGTGTGGAGACAGGAGAAGGGGGAAAGGACAGAAACTGCAGCACAGGAGGTTCTGCATGAATATGTGCAAGAACTTCTTTATGGTGAGGGTGACAGAGCACTGCCACAGGCTGCCCAGAGGGGTTGTGGAATCTCCTTCTCTGGAGATATTCATGACCCTCATGGACGCCTGGTGTAGGGAACCTGCTTTGGCAGGGGGGCTGGACTCAATGATCTCTAGAGGTCCCTTCCAACCCCTACAGTTCTGTGATTCTGTGTGATTCTGTGGAAGAACTAGTATCGTGAAGGGATATTGATTATATTTCCATGATGTCTGTCCACAGAGGTATTGATTACAGCTCCCTTGTAGTTGTCCACCTGGTGCAGAACTTGCTTTTGTCAAGGCTTTGGTTGTTTGCTGGAGAGCACCTGTAGTAGTCAGATTAGCTGATCAAGAAGAAGTATGATCCACAGTGGATTTATTTCCTGCTTTCTGGGAATTTAACCAGTCCTCTGTTTTCAACTCTTCCACCACAGAGCTCTTTCACCTCATATGCAGAAGAGAAGTCTGCTGGGAAATAGAGTGCAGCTTAGAGCCCTTGCACACTGTCTGTAGCTGCAAGAGGAAGAAAACAGGGAAAGGAGACCCTAGGGCAAAAGTGTGGCAATGGGGCTTGAAAGTATTCAGGCTGGATGGTTAAGGCAGATGTGTTGCTCAGGAAGGAGAATAATTCCCAGTAAGGCAGCTGGGAGATTTCTAAGAATTACAAGGAGATATCAAAGATCCTGCACAAAGAAATTGTGTCTGGACTGTCCCTGGAAGAAAGAGAGACATTTCCGTTCAAGTCACTAAAATATTTTGATGAAAAGAAGAATTATACAAACAGCCTGTGCATTCTATGCTAAAAAAGAGGAAACTCCCTGGGCCAAGAGGTCCTTCTTTGCCTTTCTCCTCTGTTCAGATGTAATGTGACCCTTTTTTCTCTTTGAGATAGAGAAGCTCAGAGCTCCTAATTAAAACAGAGCTTGCTACAGTGTTTGGATTATATCACTATATGTTCTGAAAACTTTCACTTTAAAACAGCAGCAGCACAAGACTGTCATCTAAACTGGCACTGGATTATTGGCAAAAGTTTATTTTATGCTCACAGCATTTATTTTGAATACTTCAGTTTGTGGTTTTATTTACTTTCAGTGAAACACATTTCAGCTGTTTTGCTGTTTTGCAGTAGTCAAACTTCTGCCCAAAAGCTGTAAGAACGTCTGATTTTAAGGCTTAAAAATGTTTGTGAAATAAATTGACTTCCTTTAAAATCCTTACCTTTGTTTACCTTCCCACTGGAAGGTTGCACTCTTCTAAAAGATGTGTGGTTTGGGCATTGTGGATATACAAAAAGTGTAACTGTGTAATGCTGCAGTTCCTGCCCCTTCCTTCCCCTCTGAACTTGTCATGGCACAGAAAGATCTTACTCTCATCCCACTATGTTTCAAACCACTCCTGGCAACCTTAGATGGTCATCTTCAGGGAGCACAAGGATGAAGGTGGAGTCACCCCAAAACACTGCCTAGAATTAAAATCCAGGCCCCAGAAGTGCTGTTCCTGTTTCAATGGAAGCTGTCCCAGCTCTTCTGCATTGCACTTCTTGTTATTTTGATTCTCAGTCTTATTTTCAAAATGAAATTACCACCTACCTTCCTTCCTGAATCTAATTCTGTGTGTATGACTGGTTTTAGTTGAATCACAGAATTCTTTGGTGTCACTTTCCCTTTGCAATCCCTGCTTTGAAGACATGCAAACACAGAATCACAGTATGCTTGAGGTAGGAAAAGCTCTGAGTCCACTTGGTCTAACCTGCGCTCAAGGAGTGACCAGGATCACATCCAGCTGGCTTTTGAAGATCTTCAATTAGGAGAATTCACAACCCCTCTATACTAGTGCTATGCAAGTCCACACTGATGTGTTTAATTTCTGCCTCACTAGCCACCCTGTGTTCTGTTAATCGTGAATTGCCAAAAACTTGCTCCATTCTTTAAGAGCTATTGTCAGAAATAAGGGTATGTTTTTGCTGTCCTCCCTCTTGTTGCTGGTGGTGGTTAGTGTATCACTTCTAGCTCTGACTGTTTGTACTTCTGTGATTTATTTTGGATTGTATCTCCCTGTATGTTCAGAAATGAGCTTCATTGTTTGCTCATAAGCACGCCAGTCTCAGCTGGTTGACTCTGAAACCATGTCATATTTTAGAGGATAGTAACTGAGTGGCTAGATGCCTAAATGCCTCATCCATTAGCTAAAGTTCGAGCCTCAAAGACAGTATTTATCAGGCAAAACAGAAGAAGTCTTCTGCACGTTGTCCATATGACTACAGGATTTGTTCAAGTAGGGGAAGTGCTTGGCATTATACACTCCTCATCTTGAAGACATGTGAATCATGGCTTCTCTGCTCTGGAGAACAATATAATCATCCTGCTGACTTGGAAAAGTGCTGCTTATTTTTCCTTGTGTTGAAACGGAATGGTTATGGTGTAGGATATATGGGGCCAGATAAAGGCAGTGTTTTTAGACAATTGTGCTCTCTGCCCTATGGAAGACTGAGAAGGGCTGAATTTTAGGCACAAATATATTTTTGTTACTAGAGAGTTAATGAGTGCCTCTCATAGAAAAATATTAATTGAAAAAAAATATATATATATATAAAGGAAATAAACAAAGTTTGCGAAGAATACAAAAAAGATAATGAGATCCTTTGAGGTCAGTCAATTACCTCCTGCTAAATTTCTTCGACATTTTCGGGGTTAGGACAGAGGTTGGAAGGGCAGAATGCCCTCCTGGAATGTCTGCCCCAGAAGGACAGTGGATACACACTTACTGTGAGAAGATGGCCCTAATGTGTGAAAGCTGGATCTTCAGCCTCAGCTCCTTCACTCTCTACCAGATCACTCCCTAGTTAGTGAGAACTTCTATCCTCACCTATTATTATTCCCTGTATCCAGTGTCAGGGCTGTCCCAAAGACCTCCAGGCTTGCAGCTGACACAGGACTGACCCTGCCAGGACAGCACTCCTGGAGGATGCTGTCTCTGTGGGAGAGATGTGGTTGGGGATAGAAACTCAAAAAAGGGAGGAGGGAGCCTGGTGTGTGTTTATGGCTTGATTTCTTACAAAGGCTTTTACTGATGGATGCTGAGTAAGCTTCTCATTTTGGTGACCCCATTTACAGAGGGCAATGGATAGATAATTAAAGAGTCTTTTCCTCGCTCTTGTCTATTTTTTACCCATCTAGCCATGACCTGGGAAAGGTTAACCAGTATAGAACTGAAGCGCAAAAGCTCTTTATATAATCACTGGTTTGACCATCAGAGGGGTCTCAATCTCAATAGCACAAATGCTTGTGCTCTCTTTTTTTTAAATTATTTTTATTTTTATTATTTATTTATTTATTTATTTATTTATTTATTTCTATTTGAACTGAAAGTATCAGAAAACCTCATTTATCTCTCTCTATTTTTTTATCTTTCTGGCTTATTTTTAACACTGAGGCAAAGTGGGACTTGGCCTTTGTAGCAGTGGTGGCAAACTCATGAACTCTTAACCTTCTGAGAGACTGCAAACTGAGAGGAGGGATTTTTTATGTTTTAAACCTTGTCAAGGACTGAATTTGGCAGGAGACAACAAACTTGGGAGAACGGAGTTGTAGTATCTTCGGGACCTCCTGTTTGTTCCCCTGATCAGCTAAGAAGACTCAATAAGCAACCAGAATAACTTTAGAAATTTTAAGACCTTCTACACTTTTCCTTTACAACATAACAGCCAGTCTTTCCAGAAACTATTTATGCATATTAGATGCTGAAGAAATATACACAGTACTGAAGAGGGTCATGGCCCCATTTACATGTGAAGAAACAGCTCTTCATTTTAAGTATAAACAGGGGATAAGCGCCTGTTGTATTTCTATAAAACTCATGCTAGCATGGAGGTCATTGATGTTCGCTGCACTTAAAGAGCACTTTCAAGAGTTCAGATTATCTCCAATATGCTTAACAAAGAATTTCTTAGAGCTTTTCAAAAAGGCTCATAAAACTTTATGTGACAGCTTCACATATGGTTAGAGAACCCCAAATACACTTTGCTTTTCTGCTTGGATAGTCGTCCACTGACGTTTCCCTTAGGATGTTTCATTGCTTAATTTTGGCAAAAAAGATTAATTTAATGTACTTTCTATTTTTCCTTTGAGCAACAATGTCATAAAAGCATGATTTTCATTAAAATTCTCCCATCCCAATTCTCACACTCAGTCGCATGCCTCTGATCTGCTTTCACAACATACGTTACTGATTTCTTTTCAATTCCATGTTTAAAAAACAGTGACTCTGGGAACAATATAAAAATCTGAAATTGAATGTTTAAACTCAAATTCAGGCCTAACTTTAATTTGAAGGGGGGAGTGGTACCTATGACTTAATAAGTTTTATGGTCTGTTTTGCACAGTGATTTACAGCTGATAGGAATCAGCCTTGTAACATATTGGGGTTATACGTGATGAAGAGGGGACCACATTTTGTGTTTATGAAGGAGCTTAATATTGCATATAGAAGCCATCCTATGAAAACTGTTGCTGTCGCCATATCCATAAATATTCTATGCATATTTTAATTTAATTTCAAATGAGGACTTAGGCTACAAAACTTCTTTCCTAGGATTACAGTCATAGCTGTGCAGGCCCACACAGAGCACCAGGAATTAAGATCATAGCCTCTTTGCTGGGCTTCATGTCATGGCTACATTCTCTTCCAACAAATCTCTTCATTACGTATACAGGGGTACCCCTGGTTGCTATAAAACATTTCAATGAGCAAACAAACTGGCATTTATTCCTGTCTTAATTCTGAATGATTGCAATAGTTTTCTGTAAATTGTATCTTTCCATTGTTTCCATCGTATGTCATCAAGAAAATCACATCAGTAAACAGTACTCATAGGCGAAATGACCAACTATTGATTTTATATTTGACCCCAAAGAAGTATCTTACTGCAGTCTAAGAGCAGCTTTAAAGATTCATGGGAAGATATCACAACTTGAGGTTCTACCATGAATGTCACATCGTGTCGAAAATGGTAAAACTGCACACTGACAAAAAGTATTTCCAACTCTCCTGGGAAGGTTGCAATCAGTTTTTTTTTTTTTTTTTTTTTTTTTCCGTTGCTGAAATACTGAAGCTTAATATTTGAGAATCATTTCTTATTTTCTCAGTAATCATCAAGTTTGGTGCCATGCCTATAATTTGAAATGCTTACTACAGACTTGAAAGAAGTAAGTATATTCCAATATGTGTAAAAAATTAATCAGATTCTTAATCAACCACATGGGCTTCTCTAGTTTAGAGAAATAACCTGTTTCTGAAAAAAATAAAAAAGAAAGAAAATTGAAGTTGTTTTTTTTTTTTTTTTTTTTTTTGTGAGAAAGCTTGAAAATCTAAATGAATGCATGTATGGCTTTTATTTTTACAAATACCATATCTGTGTGATATATTTGTTGGCTGGGAGTTTTTATTCACTACTGATTGAAAGAACTGCCTTTTTTCTTCAGAGAGAAGCAATGGTAGAAGATGCTGCTAGTCAGAGCCTGTACTTGACAACATAATATGTTCAAAATTCTCTGGGCATTTAGTTTTTTGAAGCAGATTTTTTTGTCTGTGTAATATATAAATAGTATTAATTATAATTATCATAATTTCAGTGTGCCATATTTAACAAACAAGGAATACAGTCTTCCTTCATGGGAAGGGAAGACAGAAGACTGCTGATGTAAGGAGAAAAAAATGGCTTTAGCCTTCAGCATTTCAAGAAGAGCAGTAAACTGACAAATTGGAGATTGGTGTTCTGCAGGAATCCACTCTGGGGCTGGTTCTTTTTCATGTTTTCACAAATGTCCCTGATGGAAGACTTGAATGCATACTAAGTAAATCTGCAGATGATGCTAAATGGGGAGAAGCTGTTGGCGCCCTCAAGTGTAGAGAGGCCTTGCAGTGAGATCTTTGCAAACCAGAGTGCAATCACCCACAGCATTTGGTTTAATAAGAGTATGTGCCAGTTCTGCACCAGGGATGGAGAACTCCACATGTATAGGATGAAGAGTGGGAGTTTTGAGAGCAGTCTTGATGAAAGAGATCAGGGGGCTCTGGCTGTCAGCAAACTGAGTATGAGCCAGCAGTGTGCTCTGCAGCCTAAGGGGCCAACTGTACCCTGGGTACCTCAGGCACAGCACTGCCACCAGGTGAGGGGAGGGATTGTCAGTCTGTGCTGTATGGCCTCACCTCCAGCTCTGGTGATAGCTGGGGGGTTACGGAAAGGCTCTGCCCCAGAGTATGGTGGGCATGGAACAGGCTGCCCAGGGCAGTGGGCACAGCCCTGAGGTGCCAGAGCTCACAGATGCTCAGATGGAGTATGCTCAGACATAGAGTTATGGTTGGTGTGGTCCTGTGTGGAGCATGAAGCTAGGTTCAGTGATCCTCGTGGGTCCCTTTCATTTCAGGATATTCTGTGATTCTGTAATTACGATTCTAAAATTCTGTATTTGTTCAGCAAAACCAATTCAAGTGTGCAACAAATCAGTATGAACTACACTATCTCTGACCCATTTTGCAATATTATTGCAGTGCTCTCTTTGGATAGAATTATTTTAAACCAATTTCTATAATGTAAAAATATTAATAAACACCTGTAAATAGGAATACCCCATAGCCTTGGAGAGCAATTTCTATCTGTCATTATGTTTATAATCCCACTGTTAGCTTGAGCTTCCTTCAAGGAACACTAGTATGTAGCATTAGCTGTTTAATGGAGTGCAGTGTTGAGATTTTAAGCAATTACCATCATACCTAGTTACGCCTTTTAGTCTTTTATTCAGCCTAAGAAATCTGAATAAGTAGAAACATCCTAGTTTGTTTTAACTGAACTGAATTTTACTTGAAATACGTAGTCTTCTGGCAAACTTTCATAATCACACTATTGTCTTTATGAATAGCGTCCTTCTATTGATTTATAAATATCTGAATATAAAATCTTGGGCTCCAAAGAACTTATTACTAGTTAATATCATTGCTGAAGGCACTCTGACGTGGTTGATTGGTACACATTGCCAGTATATGAATACTATCATTGTACATAATCAAACATTTTTCAATTCATTACTTTTTGTTCAATGTTTTGGGCTTCATAATTAAATTTGTGCTTTTCTGATTTTGTTAGAATCAGTAAATACTATCTAGTAACAGTAAATAGGCCATTTGGCAAGCATCAAGTGTATGAAAGATCTAAGTGGGAATGTGGATTTTGCTTTCGAGTAACTATTGGTAACTGCATTGTTTGCTTATATTTTCCTTGAACTAGTCCAGCCACAATCATTTAATTTAATATAATTTTTTACTGGACTCAAACTTTTAAAATATTTTCTAATTTGAACATTATGTGATGCTCACCAACTCTGTGAAATATTCTTTGCTCTTGGAGATAAAATGTTCCAGAGCAGTTTTGCCTTTAAGAACTCACACTAATATTAGGCAAATCTATGCCTGAACAAGAACCTTAGAAAATGCTGGTTGATTTGTTTGTGCACCTGCCCATCTTTAGCAATGACTTTGCATATGGATGCAAGCAAGCAGGCCAGAGTGGAAGGGAATAAGAGGTTTATGCCTATACAAGATAGGAAAATCTTGTGGTAGGGAGAAAAGTAGGCAGCCAAGTGCTTGTGAATTGCTTGGGTCAGTGAGTGCTTCTTATTCATCTTTGCATGTCTGATGTCTGTCTCTGGGAACAAAATTGAGAATATATCTGACTTTCCTGACTTGCATAATAATTGGTTTAAAATACATCCATAGGGGTTGATTGCTGTGGATTCAGACCAACACCATCTTTTTCTGATGGGTATCAGACTGCTATCTACTCCTGGGATGTGGCATTTCTTGCATGTCCTTTCATAGGTCTATGTCAGAAAAACAGATTGTTTTTAAAAATGGTTCTTCTGTGGCGAAGTAAATCTAACCGTATTAGCGCTGCAATGATCTGTTTTCTGCTGTGGTTTAAAACTTTTGATAATACCTTTTAATTACACTTCAGGAGAAGCTCTGTGTTCTCTTATGCCATGCTGCTGATTCCCACAGGAGTGTCCAGCAAGTCAAACCTTTGCATATATAGCACCTACATATACAAAATAAAGGAGTAAACAAAACCTCTAACAAAATAATGCTCTCTTTTCCAAGATGTTGCACTGCTTTATCATTCATCTCAGAGTCTGGCCGCTCCAGCAGGCCGGTGCAGAGTATACTCATGCTGAGTGTAAATGAAACACATTCACCTCAACATGGCCTGCACTAATTTGCCACTCAGTGCCTTCAACCAAGTGCTTCCTGCTTGTGGGGGCGGAGGTTGCTCACCCCTGGACCTCTGGGTGTTTGAGAACAAGACGGATCATTCTTTCACTTTTTGTGTTGACCTATGTTTCTCAAAGATCACGATGCAAAGTGATTTACATTCCTCAGTAGCAAAGAATGTTTTGTGAAAGTAGGATGTGGGAGCACTTTAATGAAAAGGTCACATTTCTGTAGCATCTAGAAAAAAAAAAGCTGTTCTCTAAGGAAAATGTAAGTGCAGCCATAACTGATTTCCAAGCAAGTAGTCTTGCACAGGTGGCTGGAAGTAGACCTGTGACAGGTGCTAGGACAAAGTGACTATAAAAACAGTTTCTTTGAATGTGTTCGTTCTGCCTGAAAATGCTCATATTTTAGGCATTTGTTCTGCCCACATCATTTAATGAAGTAGTTATGCACAGTTCTATATGTCCCAGACCTTTGTTCAGTGTTTGCTGGTCCCAGTTGATACATCTTTGTAGACTATTGGACTTGCAATTTGTCTGCTCTGATCTAGAGCAGCGTTCACTTTTCAATAATAATAAAACATATACTTGCATACTTCCTCTACACCAACAAAGCATACTGATCTTTAAATTAACAGCAATGAAAGTGCACATTTTCATTATCTTTATTTCAGTATCTGTTATAGACACAGCAATTTTCTTGCCACGTAACTTCTCTTCCAGCATTATCTACAGTTCAAAGAAAATCACTTGCACTTGTCCTTCCAATAGTTTTCTAAGACACTAAATCAAACAAAAAATGTATCATATTTCCTGGTTTACCTGCATCACTTTTGATGAACATTGCATTCTAGACTATTCTGTCTTCTTGATGATCTAATTAATCACAGACAACCTACAAAAACATAACGTACTCTCTCAGTGCTACTAAACCTTGTAACAGATCTTCTTTTTCAAATGATTACTTAAAGGTATGAATGGAACTTTCCTCAAGTTTTACATCTTAAAGATTTTTAATAGCACTAACACAGCAACAATTTTGCTTTGTTTTTACAAATGCTGAGCTCACTGCCTTATTATTCTTGTTACAAAATCCTCCAAGAATTGTTCAAATAATCATCTAAACAACTCCTAGATCTGGAAGGCTTTCTCAAAACTTCAATGGCTCAGGCAGAGATTTTTTGACAAGGTTTAAACAAAAATGAGCAGGGTTAATCTTGCTTGAGTGCAGACATTGTCCTGCATTTCTCACACTTGGTTTCTCTTTTCCAAATACTGAGTTGAGTGAAATGGCAATTTGTGCCCTGAACTGGCAGGAATGTTTCCAATTTGCCCACAGGCACTGGAGTCTGCCCAGCAATATGTAGCCTGCTGGGAAGCAAGAAGTGACTTTCTTCCAAAACACACTTTAATAATGAAAAAGTTAGCAAAATTCTTTTTGCTGTTGTTCTTCTTCTTGTTACCTCTTTCTCTTATTTGCTTATCAAGAGAGTATTTTTATTCTTTCCATAATAACTCCTTCAGTGCAAAGCAAAATGCTATTAGATGTTTATTAGTATCAACTTTAAGTTAGAAATTCTTTCAGTTCTCCTAAGTCTGTGTTGAAAATTCAGTGAAGTTCTGTGACGTACACCGTGCAGCACAGGTAACAAGGTGTTACACAGCAGGCTGTCATAATTCCAGTTCTTGTTATTATATTGTGAATTATTTTTGGCTTCCTGATTCAATAGCTCTTTGATCTCAGTGAGTAATTCTATTTCAGTAACCATACAAGCAGCTTGTGTACTCTTAAATTTCTTACTTCTGAAATGAAAACAAAAGACATTAGGCACAAATCAAAACCCAGGACTTACTTTTTATATTTTGTAGGCTATGCCTTTTTTGGATTTGATCCTGGACGTTGATCTGTATAGGCACTGCATTTGTGCTTTAGTACAATAGGTGTTTTGTTTGAGAATAAATACATGGTAGGATGCTTCTGGTGGAAAATCAAGATTATAACTAAGTATGCAGAGAACAAGTTCTTATGCTGAAATACAAAAATGAACCCTGTACATTTTGAATTTTAATGTAACCTCACAACAGACCAGACATTCATATGTATAACATAATGGTATCTATTTAAGGCCAAAGTTGATATGGATGGTCGTTAGGAGAGATTTGTCTCTTTAGAGAGGGTGGATGTAATGTGAGTTCAGGCAAAAAGCCCGAGGGCAAGAGGCCAATGTACAGTGCTGCGACAAATGGAGAAAGGAAATTTAGTCTAGTCCATTTAGTGGGTCCCATGTTAGCTGCATTGTGACAGAGGTGTAATTTGCAAGCTATGCCAAGAGCTCTGTCTGGCCCAGCACCCATTACACGTGTGTATTTGCCAACACAAGTGTCTGATTTCTGTGCTTCTACAGGATTTTATGTGCCCATCTCCAAAAGCAAGGGTGCCTTATATTCTATCTAGTCATTGAGTTTGCACGCTCTTCATGGTGTTGTCTGACTTCATCCGTGCAGACAAGAAAAGAGTTTTTGCATGCAGTTACTTCTTGTGATACAGCAATGGAGATATCTGCATCTCTGACACCACTTCAGCCAGTTTGCTGGTAAATGCGCAGTCAGGTGCAGCGGGGCATTACCTTAAAATTATGTATGCAAGGTCCTTATTGTATCAGTGTTTTGAATTTGTAAAAGTGATATTTTTGACAGCTATTTTAGAAATTTAACTCAGGAATTTACTCCACTTAAAAGCTAACGACAAGTTAAGCACTGGAATAGGCTCCCCAGGGAGGTGACTGAGTCACCACTCCTGGATGTGTTCAAAAACTGTTTGGATGTGGGGACATGATTTAGCAGAGGGTTGTTAGAGTTAAGGTAGTATGGTTGGGTCGTGGTTGGACTTGATGATCTTTAAGGTCTTTTCCAACCTGAGTGATTCTTCGTTCTATGACTTCTCTTGATAGCCTAATATCTATGGCAGGCTTTGCTTTATAAGACTGTTGACTGTGAAAACACCTAAAAATGTTAAGACTAAAAGTCTGTAATTAATTAAAACATACTTCAAATAATTGATAATTCTTATCTTTTCTCTGTTGCTATTTGAGCATATGCCATACATGGCACCTTTTCATGAAGTACTTTACCACTGTATGCATCTGTTAAAAGATTTAGAATGGAAAAATTCAAGGTGTGTCTTGTGTGAAAAAGTACACTAATAAATTCCTGCTGCTTCAGCACATTATTTTAACAAATATATTGAGTGTAAAGACTGGCTGAAGATTTAACACGCTACTTAAATTCTTACCACCATTATTTTCTGAACTTTCAAATAAAAGCAGTGCAATACGTATAGATGGATTTTGAAATATCTGTTGTTGGTTCAGGTGTTCAAATTAAGATTTCCCTTCAATCAAAACTTGGCACTCAATCCAAACTTCCAAACATGAACTAGAAGACTTTTTTCTCTCCTTTTAAAAAATGCATATATATATTTTATCACATCACAAAACACTTTACATAGTACAACTATAACCTGTTTTACTTTGCCCCAGGGCAATTTCCATTCTGTAGTAAAAGTTATTTTATTATCACAAAACCTTATAAAACACAGTGAAAACTGTTATTCAGCTAAAATACTGAAATAATGTGTGGATTTGCAACACACGATTTGTGACTTCCATGGCTAAAAATACATTTAAGAACTTCCCCTGTATTTAAGAGATCTGCAAATAAATCCAAGTGAGATAAGAGTGACCAATGAGCCTACGTGAGAGTGGACAATATTCACTGTGTGTTCAGACTGTGAGAAAATTTGTTTTTGAAGAATGGCTTGTATGCACACTCTACTTCACCTTGACACCAAGTACTGGCCTAACTCAAAGTCAAGTCCCCAATGTGATTTTGCTGTTGTGACTTTGGGAGAGGCTCTGCAGAGCCCTGCTTGCACAGTGAAAGCACTTCCAATCCAAAAGCCTTAGGCTAGCCAAATAAATCAAAAATTTAAACATTGAGGTCAGAATGGCTTGACTCAATGGACTTGAAATTAAAATTTGGCAGGAAACAGTTTCTGTGCTGCAACTCTTTTCTTCTTAAATATTTAAATGTACTCCTTTTATATCTTGGGTTAGTACCAAGATCATTTGAAACTTTTTAAGAAGTAGAGAGGAAAACACTCTTCTTCCCATGCCTGTTATTAAATATCCTGCTTATGAGGCCTGCAGGATGCTTCTTTCTCCTTCTGCAGACACTGTATGCCTGGAGAAGTGCAGCTCTGTAGGACTGAAGGGCAGCAGAGCTGTGATGGAATAAATGTATGGGGTTTCTGTCAAAGTACTGGCAGCACATCACTTCATATACCCATTCAGGATTCATACCTTGACTGCCCACTGCTCCTATTTCTTGAGAAATCATTTTCTGGGGGCAACCACAACTTTTCTTACCTACTTTCTCATCGTTATTATGGTAAACTATGTGTTAAGGAGGAATAATGAAGATCTATTCTGCCAATTCCTGACAGTGTAAATAAATTTCTCACCTCTTATGTGTCTTTAATCTCTGCTGGATGGAGAGCTCCAGGCTCTGGGACTGCTCTCTGGGTACTTACCATGTCCTGTCCTTGACTGAGATGTTCTTCCTTGATGAGAATGTGAGCATATCACAAAGAACAGCTTGTGTTTCCAGTACATTCTTAGAGAGCCATGTGTGGGAAATATATTATTTAGTTAACATGGATTTTATGGTCTGTATTCAACTCATAGTCATTCATCCTCTGTCTCTTTAATATGCCAGGACTTTCTTAAATGCTTGGTATCCTGATTTTCTTCTTCCATCATTTTATTCTTTTCTCTAACATCTTCATTGTGTAATTTGACCTGTTTCAGTTCTTAAAAGAATGGACTAGTATGATCATACTGACTGGCTTTCCCAGCCCCAGGGATTGCAATGGCTGTAGTTCCAGTTTCTCTCTTTTTAAAAGGGATTTTGTTTTCTAGTTCATTGGGTCCTTGTGTATAAAATGCTGTAATTCTCAAATAGTTTCCAGTGTTGAATTCAATGTTAAATTCTGAGAGTAAACTGGTGATGAAAAGCTAATATAAATGTTTACATATACTTCATCAGATTTTCTAAAATATCATAAAGGCTAGAATTCCACATGTTCCACATATAGCATTAAAAGTCTCTAGGTGTCTTGTAGCAGCAGGCAGGAGAATTTTTTTGTATTATTTTTGTCCTGTAGAGAGCTTAGTCCAAAAAACAAACAAACAAAAAATTAAGGAATTTAAAATAAATATATTTAATACGCATTTATTTAATACTCAAGACATGACATTTTGAAGAAAATGGAATGACAAATGAGAATTTGGTTTTGTATCTTCAATTCAGTTTTACAGTGTCTTTAAATATTAAATGTTCTCCTGCTTGACAAAAGTGATGGTGTGTGAAAATGCATTTGTGAAACTTCATAAAACTACTTACATGTAAACTCTGGGCCAACTTGCAATCCGGAAATTTCCCTTTTAAAGAAAAAAAAAAAGCTGATTTTGTACTGGACTAGTCAATCCAGTACTTGCACGATTCATTGTGAAAAACAAATCTTGAATGGTAATTCAAAATTACTTACTTTTCACTGTTCATTTAGTATCAACCTGCAGATGATACCTGCCCAAGCAAAACATCTATAGATGTTCATGCTTTCACCTTAGCTTTTACCTTCCTTTTTAAAGCTCACAGAAATATGCCATAGCAATTAAAATCAGAAGAAAAGCTGTGGTAGGAGGGAGACAAATGTTTTTAGCTCTGAGCCCCAAACAGAGTCAATTGCCCACAGGTACTCCTATAAACTTGTCCACGTTGGGGAATTGCTGGCTTCCACCTTAACGAAATTTAGTGCTATTGGTCCATGCTGTAGGGGGCAGACAGGCCTGGGGAACAAGCTCTGCCCTCTTTCTTTGCATTTGCATTTCATGTATTTGAAGTCCCTTTTCTCTGGACTAAGAAATCTCCTTTTCTTTTCTGCTCTTACCTACAACTGTTCCTTAGGGCTTCTCCCAGGCAGGGCCAGCTTATTAGCAATTATGATTTATATCCTGCTAATCAAATAATTAATGAACATACTAAATTAGTCCCCATTTAGGTCAGATATGCTGAAGTCCTGCTCCACTCTTCCTTGCAGGGAAAAAATGAGACATACTTGCTCTGGTTTCTACCAGTTTAGCACTCACTTTATTGATTCATCTAGAAAATTTGTCTTTGTTTAACTTCTGAGAAAGCCGAGTAAGTGTTTTGTCATTGCTCTGTGTAAATCAACATAAATGACATTTGCGGCTTCTCTCCACCCACAATGCCTGTTATTCTCATAAAGAAAACTGGAGTTGTTTCATGTGATTTGTTCTTAGCAATTCCATGTTACAATTCCATAATTTATTGCTTACTTGTCTTGGAGACAGTTGTTTATTTGTTCTTGTATCTTTAGTAACTGGATTGAAGCTGACTGATTTGTCTTTTCTTCTTTACCCTCCTTCCCTCCTGATTGAAGTACTCTATGGCTTTTTCCAGATTTAGGAACCCCTCTGTCTATTGAACATTTTCAGTGAGAGCTGTTAGCAGCTCTGCAGCTGACCTACTTCTCCGAATGAACATCATCAAGACACTTATTTAAAAATCATACACTTGCTCCTTGTACTATCGTGATTTGCCCCATGTACTACCATGAAGCAGTACTACTGCTGCTTCCATAAAGTATATGAATGAAGTTTGCCTTCTGTTTGAGAAAAATATAATTTAAAAAATTAGTTTTTTTTAGCTATAGCTGTTCATATCTTTTCTTCTTCATCATAAGATTAATGTACATTTACAATCCACTTTGTTGTTACATTTAGTGTTTCTCGCTAAGATCTCTGAATGTTACTCCAAGATTCCTGGAAAGAAATCCTACACGCATTTCACTATCATCTATTATTTTCATTAACATACAGGAGTGTCAATCAAACTGGGACATCTCTGTGTCAATTTAAAGTTGTACTGAAAGTATCACAAAAAGCAGGAGAGAAAAAAAGAATGTAAAGTTTTTTAGTAGTACAGAATGGATAGTCTACATAGGTTTTATGTAGCTTGATGGATCAAATTAGTTGGATACATTTCTTTTGGGGAAAAAGGACAATACATTTGAAGCAGGAAGGTCCTGTAGTTGTAACAATACAAAACAACAAACCAAAATACTATCCAAAGCAAACAACCAACAAAACATAATGTACGAGTAATAACTTGGGTCACTTCAATCCACTTCAGTCACTATGGTGTCCATTCTGATTTAACCCTTGAGAGTAATGTCAAGATATTGGTGACTTCTATAACCCTTAGAGCTCTTCCATAAATAATTCTGCTTCTTTCCAGTCTTTCATCAAAGCCCCCACCTTTGATTTTAAGATCATCATATCTGTAGTTAAGAGATTGGGCACCTTTCATCTGTGTGTCCAGAGAAATATCTTTATGTATTAAAGCATAATTTCTAACATATGTTTCACATGCTGTGGCTCAAAGAAAGCTCTGTGGCTGTGGGATCCAATGAAAATTCAGAGAAAGGTAAAGAAATATGTTTTCCTATTAAGTGATGCCTATAATGTACTTCAGATTGCTCTAGCCATTACAAACGTACGTGTATAAACAGTAAAAATCGACACGCATTCCAACTTTAACTAAGATGTAGGAACGCTTGATAGTTTAGGTATATTTTTTGTGCAGATCTTGGGCCTCAGGTAGAGAAAGAGAAGGTCTGAAGGGTGTGTTATATTGTTCCCACAAAAGCAGCTCTCTCCCAAGTGCTTTTTCTCAGGCAGAGCACTGCAAATTTTCTCAGAAGCATGAACTTTAGATATGTAGTAGTATAAATGTTATTTTCCTAGGTCATTTCTGCAAGGCTTCTCAGCATTTGCTGACTGCCGTGACTAAAGGGGGTATGCTGAGAGCATGAAAGATAAGAGAACATAGCAAGTGCACAGAGAGGAAACTGTACTTCCTCCAAACCATTCTCAGCACTGTTTCTAAGTTGTTTACTTCCTATTTTGATACCTAGAGCAACAAGAGACAAGGTTTCCTAGCAGGTTTTGATTGGCCTTGGACTCTGTTTGGCCTTGCTTCCTATCAGGAAGCAATTGTGATAAGGTCTGGGACTTTGTTCTGGGAGGTTTTTCCATCCATATTGTTGGGAACACAGTACTCTATTCTTGTGTTAGTTTATGAAGACATTTTGAGGTGTTTTAGTGATTTTAAGAGGTTTTTGTGTGGCAGACAGGATCACAGAATCATGGAATGGTAGAGATTGGAAGGCACCTCTGAAAATCGTCTAGTTCAATTGCCTTGCTTACTAGAGTGGGTTACACAGGAAAATGTCCAGGCAAGTTCTGAATGTCTCCAGAGAAGTAGACTCCACAGCCTATAGGGCAGCCTATTCCAGGGCTTACAGTAAGGATTTTTCTTATATTCAGATGGAACTTCCTGTGTTCCAGTTTGTGCCTGTTGCTCTTTGTCCTGTCACAGGACACCACTAGAAAGAACCTGGCCACATCCTCTTGACTCCCATCCTTTAGATATTTATAATTACTGATAAGATCCTCTATCCTTCTTCTGTTCTCCAGGCTGAACAGTCCCAGGTCTCTCAGCCATTCCTCAAAAGGGAGATGCTCCAGGCTCCTTGTCATGGTGGCCTTCAGATGGACTCTCCCCAGAAGTTTCCTGTCTTTCTTGATCTGGGGAAGCAGTTCTGGAGTACTGGGCACAGCAGAGGGGAAGCCTAGTACTAGCCACCTCCCTCAACCTGCTGCCCATGCTCTTTTTAAGACCCCTCAGTATACCATTGTCCTTGTTGGCCACAAGGGCACACTGCTGGCTTGAAGCCAACCTGTAGTCCACCAGGACACCCAGGTCCTAGTGCAACAAGACCTTAAGAAAACCAGTCCTTATAAGTAGTAAAATGAAAGGTCAGGAATAAATACAGAGATACACACAGCACATGCTCCACAGTGTCCTTCCTACTCCACAGCATTAGTAAGGATGCAGAATGACCACACTTGAAGGGAAGATGATAATTTTTAATGTATCAGGTTATATTTTTGACTGTTTTGCCAGTATGAGCAGGAAAAGGAGAAATGAAAGAAAGAAAGAAACAAACAAAAAACTTCAGTAAAAAGCAAAGTGTCTTGCAAACTTTTAGTAAAGCCTTGAGTTATCTGTGATGTTTGCAACAAACTTTTGTCACCTTCCTTGGTGTCTTGCTTGGAAAATACAAAACTTGTTTCTGGATTTATATTCCATCACTGTGCAAGCTGTGTAGCACTTACTTTTTGACTTCTCCTGTGTTTGTCATTCTCCTTCTCACCCACCATGCTATTATGGTATTTTTACGTTCACTTTGCATTTTCCTGTATTTCACTGAAATGCAAGAATTTGTCTGTTGCCTGCTTACAGTTCTATTGCTGATGCCAGACTGGTGCCTTTCATGGATACAATAATTCTATTTCATTTTGGTATGGTCCTCTTTGAAAATGAAGGATCTTATTCCTTCTGACCTCATGGCCACTGGAGACCTCAGATAGCAGGTGCTGTTGTGTTGGTTAACTTCCTTTCTTCATTTTCATTGTGACTAGCATCACAATGCAATATACATATATTTTAATTTTTAATTATTTTTATTTTATATAATATTAACAAGTTGCATAATTTTCAAAGACTTTTTTTTTCCTCTGCAAGAATTAGAAATCTTCACACCATCTTAATATAAGGAAAACACATCTTGGAGGAAATATGCTCATAGGCTTGCTCTGTAGTTGATGGGTTGCCAGCATTTTTGGCTCCACATGGAATGTGTGAGAACTGGTGTGGCTTTCTGTGTGAATGGCTAGAAGCTGTACTGGTCTCCTGGGATTTAATAACTGAATAGGAAAATGTCACGGTAATTTTCATGAATATTATAAATTACACATGGGAGGTCATTTAAAGAGTGTACAAATCACAGAAGGGGGGCCTTACTTGTTCTTTGCTTTGTAAACTTTATGACAAGATGAAAGCTGCACGTAAACGTGGGACTTTCATTTATTTTCTCTGAGGAAGGAAAAAGAAGTAAAAAACATACTGCAATCATAGAATGGCTAATGGGATGGAAGGGACCTTAAAGCCCACCCAGTTCCAACCCCTGCTATGGGCTGGTTGCCCCCCACTAGCTCAGGCTGCCCAGGGCCCCATCCAACCTGGCCTTCAGCATCTCCAGGGATAGGACACCACAGCTCTCTGGGCAGCAGTACTGATGACTCACTGCCCTCTGTTTCCTTCTGATGTCTGATATAAATCTCCCCTCTTCCAGTTTAAAACTGTTCCCCCTTGTCCTATCACCTGCCTGTGTAAACAGTCAACCTCTCCTCCGGACTGTAAGCTGCTTTCAAGTACTGGAAGGCTATAATGAGGTCCCTCCAGAACCTTCTCCAGTCTGAACAAGTCCAGCTCCTTCAGCCTTCTACCTAGGAGAGGTGCTCCAGCCCTCCGATCTTATGTGAATATATATATAATATCCTTTCTGTAGAGTGGCTGTTGAAATACTGTTTCAAAACAAACCTTAAGATGTTTTCTTTAGAGAACGTGAAAAACAGTATTTCAAGGATCATGTTATCTGACTGGATACTTTACTGATTTAAAAATGCAGAATTACATTGGGTGTTTGTACTTGCCCTGGACCAGCACCTCTGGGGGGTGACAGTGGGATGCCCAAGAAGGGCACAACATTTGTGATGACTCAAGGGTGAATCTGTGCCTCTTCATGAGCAAGGTTTTGCCAGGTGGATGAAGGAGCAGATGCAAAGCATCTCATCTGTGCAGTATGGTTTGAATCAGTGGCACAGACAGCTGCAGGAGTGCAGCAGGAAATCAGGCTGTCACAAACACTCACCCCATGGCCACCACTCAGACAACTTCAAGAAACTGTTCTGGTATTTAAAATTGTACATATCTGAAAAAAGAAGGCTTATTTTTGTAAGAAACTTCTATGATGTCCGTTTTTTTGACATCTCTTTCTTTTATGTCAGTAAGGCACAGACTTAATACTGTTGCTTGATAGAAATATCAGGCAGTGATCCACTGACAGAATAAGAAATATCAAGGCTGGTGAGTAGGAGTGTATTTTTCCTGTTCCGGTGAGACTTAACTAATTTTTCCTATAACTTATTAGCCATGTACAATGTTGGTACTGTTACTTTTCTTATTCCATGTGCTGTGGAGCCAGTGTGTGTAACTCTGGGATTTAAAACCCTGCCTTAACTTGTGTGGTAGAGGACAAAACTCTCAATACAAATGATATGAATGCCCTTTGGGGTAATAAATTTACATGTATTATAATTTGTAATTATGTCCATCCAAATCCCTAGATGTGTTTCTAATTCAAAACATTTTATGAACAATGTGCTCCCAACAAGCCACACTATTATTCCCACTGTTTCCTTCTATGTGGCCATCCAAGCTAATTATTAAGGAAGAACATTTTGGTTATTTTATTTTAAATCTTCCAGACTGGTCTCTGAAAGAATACAAAAGAATTGCACTTGCTATGGTAGAGCTAATGGTAATTATGGGGAAAGGCAGGCTGTTCAGCTTACTGAGGCTGAACCCTAAATAGAATTATAATTATTTCTGCTTCCTTTACTACACAGAAAGACATCTGGACTTTTTCTTTAGGAACCTGTGCAGGCAATTGCAAGAAAAACTTACTCTGATGATTGCAAGGAGAGCATGGCATTTTTGATATGTATAATATACTGTACGTTACTGTAATGAATTAGTGTAGTCTCTAACACTGTCCTACAGGCTTCTGTTATGATTTTTCTTTCCTTTTTGGTACACGTTGACCACATCAGGTCACATGAGAAATAAACTAGTTCTACCATTTTACTGGCCACATTTAGAACCTATGAGGACTCAGTTCTTCCTTTGTCTAATTCAGACTAAACATTTAATAGCAAGCCACATAAAATTCCTATCCGGGAACTTTAGCAAGGGAAGTTGGTTTACAATCTCCTGCTTACACCTTATAAAGACATATTTCAAAACTTTTAAGGTTTGATGCACTGTACCTCATTTATTTATTCAGTCTAAAGCAAATGCCCGAAACTTTGTTTCTCAGTTTTACAGAAACAAGCATTTCAGTTCATTTCTCTCTAAAAAGAGTTTACAGTCCTTGCATCATTTTATATCTTCATAATTGGCTAAGACCAACTGAAAATTCAAAGCAGCTGAGGGAATATACTTGCAGCCAGAAGAGCTAGGGAGATGGGACTGTGGTTCCCTTCTGAGGCATGCCGAACCACCACAATAATTAACTTAGTGTTTCTTGTTGTTTTTTTTTTAAGCCTGCAAACACTGGGGGAATAGCAAGCACCTGGAACACACAAGCACTTAAATTAAACCATGAACGTCAGAGCGGGAGATGGGGTGTCTTTGTCTTTCCCTTGGTGCCAGAGGACAGACAGCACGTCTTGCCCAGAGATCCCGGGGAGGACCTCCCTTCCTACCCAACCCTCGTCAGAGTCTTCCATGCCAGAAGGTTTGGATCTGTGCCTCTCCTGCTGGAAACCTGCCTCCAGAACTACAAAACCCTGAGGCATCATCAGCCAGTGCCCTCCACATCGCTGGAGCTGCATCCTGCAAGCTCTTTCCTGCTGTCAGGGCAATGTCTGGTGCATGTTCCGTGGGATTGGTACAAGAAAAAGTCTGTTCTGTGGTGGACGGTGAACTGTCAGCTCTGAACATATAACCTGCAACGCGCACTTCTACAATGGAGTCTAGACACTCTTCTATATGGTTACATTAAAGTAGCCAGTGTGGGGCAGGATGTCCCTGAGATGGCTGCTGGTAATTCCTGCAGAAACCTGCTCTGTGCTGTTGGGTAGACCTGGGAAGTAATACAGCATGAGAATGCTGCCTGGGAAGAGAAAAAGTGATAAGAGAGAAGGATGTTGAGTGGAGGTTGAACTGGTCCATATGGAGAAGACAGATTTCACATATAAATAATGCAAAAAAATTATGTACTTGTATGTATATAGGTTTATGTATTCTAATACATATAACATAACAGGGTTTTAAAATTTCTAATACAGAATGACTTAGTAACCCACTTCTCAATCTAGTTTTGGGCCCTCCATTTCACTCGGGTGGCCCTTGCCTGGGAAATTACTTCTGCTCACTGCTATGCAGCCCTATCACTACAGACCACATAACCTTGGAAGAGGGTCTCCGTAAAACTGCACACTAATCACCTGCAAAACTTTCTGAAGCCATGAATGAACAGGCACTTGTGCTTCTCTGCTGTTCCACCCACCCAGGTCTGCCCCACCCCAAAGTGAATGACCAGCTGAGTTAGGAAGGCAGGAATTACACTGAAGAAATCTGTAGAAGTGTATGTATGTGCATGGTTATGTGCAACATTTCACTCACCAATGCAACTTGCTGGTTTTAAAGACTTTCTTAGCTTTATTTCAGTGGACAGTAAGATATTAAGACAGGGGCTTTCTTTGTGCTTGTAATAAACCATGTAAAACTTCATTATAAACTGTTCTGGAAATTTCTCATCAAGTAAGTCAGAAGTAAAGCGTGGGTAATATTTCAGTCATCAGAAATAAGTTTTCAGGACGGTCATCCTGGGGCAAAAGGGAACCACATGGGAACTGAATAAAGACTGCTGACTTCAGAGATGATCTTCAGAAGATGAACTTCTATATGAAATGTCCTCCTGGACCACAGCGCATAAAATATATTGTATCAAAGGAAAGTCCTAGCAGTGGAAGACCGAAAGATGCAACTGCAGTGTGATTTTGGAAGAGAACAGGAGCAATCTGATCATCAAGAGCAACTGCACTGAAGTGTTCACACGTTATTTTCCCACAGAAATCAAAAGTACATGAACGTATGGCAGGGAATGAAAGGGATGTTCTGTAATAGCTGAGACTCTGTAAATAATGAAGGAGTGTAAAGAATGTATATCACTGGAATGTACAACCATAGAAGATTGTAAAAACCTAAAATGAAAATAAAAACTTCTATGAATTCTGCAGGGAGTGCATTCTTGGCACCATCCTCTAGAGGGGAAGTTAGGAAAGGAAAACCATTACGTTATGAAGAGGGTAGGTAGGTAAAGGGGTATGTAGGTATTAAAAATAAAAACAAAAACTTTTCAGGGATATGAGCTAAGAAATGTAAAGAAGAGCTACAGGAAGAAGGAAAAATTCTAAGTCAAATGATTGTGGTTTCTCCTTCGTCTGGAGAATTATACAGCATTCTTCTGACTCCAAGCGGGCATGATATCAAAAATGTTAGTGAGAGAGACTGTGTTTTCAGCTTATGCCTTGTAGGTGGTTAAGCATTTTCTTACAGTGACAACAGTGGAAGGGACAGGTTCACTGATGGTTTGAAACAATCTGAAGTTTGTAATTTCTTTCTAAAACTGCTGGGAATGGACTAATCTATAAAGTCATAGGGAACATGTATGTTGTCTTTGCAAAGAAGGTAAGAGAAAGTATGCTGGGAGCCCTTCTCTCCTCACACTCATCACATGGGACCGTGATATTTGCAGCTCATCTGATCCCTTTCATGTGGCTACTTGTCTGAACATGAGCTGGACAGGCTTTTGGTTTGCATGGTGCCAGTCAGCAGCCCAGACTGTGTCCATGCTCCCAGAAAATGCCTGAAAGGGATTTGGAAAGGCCAAAGTACCAGGGGGTTGAGCCAGTGTGCCTGAGGCACATCTTCAATATCTTAGAAAATTGCTTGCATGAAATCTGGATTTTCCTTGCAATGGAATTCCTGGATTTCACAGACACAGTGACTACAGCCACGGAGCACAGATGGTGGGCATCCAGTCTGGCTGCCCATGCCTGCCCTCATGCTTGTAGATAAAACCTTTGGAACCCATTCCTTATCTCTTGGGCCAGACAGAAGGGGTAATTTTGTGCTGCCTGAACTCCTATTGATCCCCAGGGTGTACAGAATCAGACTGTACGTTACCTTCATGACTAAACCAGTGTTTTTGCAGTATTTCAGGAAAATATTCTCTTTGGCACAAATATTGACAGATTGCAAATATGTTTAGGAGCTGCAGGTTGTAGATAAATACCTACTGGGATTTCAGTGGTGCTGATGTTGGCCAGGCACCTAACACAAAGTTGGCTTCAATTCCTAATTACCTTTGTTATGTGGGGCACACTGCTTTTAAATGCACACATGCGGTAGGAAAGTGTTCCCTCAGAATATATGCTGTAGTTCAAAATGTATCAGTTTCTGGGCAGAAAACATGTCTTCAAAAAACCAATCAGAATGAAAGGTACAGCTCATACACGTTGACTGTAGGTGCCACCCTGCAGGTCTGCAAGCTTGCTAATCAGCTTGCTAATCACTGGCGTTGTTAGACTACAAAAGCCAGAGGAGAGACAAAACGAGGAACAACTATCAGGTACAGCAAGCAATTGTAAAAACAGACTGAAACTGAACATCTCATTTTGAGCCCAGAATGAGAGCCCTGTGTAGGAAATAGTCAACAAAAGCTGCAAGATTGCAACTGGCTAAATGCTAAAATGGTTTTCTGCTTATAGATAAATCCTGGGACCTAATCTGTTTTGAACAGGGCCAGATTCAGGTCCCCTTACTCAAAACAAAGAGCCCCTTCCTTCTGCACACTGTTGATGGAAATCACAGTGGGAATCAATTCTGGAGTCAAATGCATAATGCGGTGCAAATGCAGGTGTGAGGCTCTGCACAGCACAGAGCTTCTGCACTGCCTTTTTGTTTTTGTTCTTTCCCAGTGAATAATGTGCCACCTCATGCCTTAGCAGAGAAACTTCCTTTGGCTTCTTTTCCTTTTGTTTGTAATTTCTGTTATCATAGATGACCTCAGTGGGTGAAAAAGTGAGTTTTTCTTTCACGGGTTGTGTTTGAAAGCTGTCTGTAGGAAGTACTACAGGCCTTGGTGTCCTGCCAGTTTACCTCACTAAAGTGACTGCTTTCTCTTCGATGGGAAATCCTACTTCTTATTCCCAGAAGGTTTCTTTAACACTCTAAAACCTTTTATTTTTTATTATTCTTTTTTGTTTTGTTTTGTTTTGTTTTGTTTTGTTTTATAAATCTGAGAGTCTGAATTATATCCTTGTGGTTAGGAAGAAAAAGACATTTTACTAGGGAAGCAACTTGTTATGACCTTAGGGAGAATGCCAACTGCAATAAAAAGTACTTTCAAGTGTCATTTTTATATTAAGCAAGATTTAAAGAGACACTAAAAAATATCTGTCTCTGTTTGCCAAAATCTGTATAGCCTTTTATTCTCAGAAATAATGAGGTAAAATGTGGCTTGTCTCTTCCAGACTAATGGCCTGATTTCTGTGGTCAGTACATGCTCAGTGGGAGTTTTGTAATGTAAGTGTGATAAGCTTAGGCTCTAAAATCAGACATGATTACACCCGAGGCATTTTTCTAGCTTCCCTCTAATGCAGAAGCTGGACTGTGACCAGCAAGCTCCAGAACAATGTTCCCCCATATTTTCCAAGGAGTTCACAAGGTGTCTTCATTTCCAAGAAGGGGAGGTGGGAGAAAATGGTTGAAATCCAAAAGAAGTATGGGGATCCCTGAAGTGCATCTGCAGTGGACACAGGCTGTTTCCCCACTGAGGCTATAGATGAAAATAAGTATTAAGGCTTGCTAGCTCCCTTTCTGTTGCAAACTGTCTTAAAAATAATAATAATAATAATAATAATAATAATAATGCTTGTGGGCTGGTTTCTAGTGTTGTGCTGCAGGAAATACATTGAGGAAGTCCATTCTCCAGGGGTTGATAATTCATCTTGTCATCTTAAATGAAGTATCAGGGAAATCTCAGCTATATTATAAAACAATTATAGATATCTGAAATATATTATTCACATGGATTTTATTTTAACACACACCTGATTTCCTTTCTAACAGAATTCTGTCTTGATTTGATTTGATTGTAGTCCTGTGTTATTGCCTGAATTACATGAAAGCTGGGTAAACCAGAAGTTTCTCCTTCATACTTTGTGCTCTGAGTCTGAATCAGAAGAAGAAAGATGTTTTTAAATCTGTGAATTAAAAAAAAATATTTTAAAGATTTCTGTTATTTATTAATATTAAATTACAGAGGAGTCTAATAAAC
This sequence comes from Callipepla californica brunnescens, assembly GCA_023055505.1. Classification (NCBI taxonomy): domain Eukaryota; kingdom Metazoa; phylum Chordata; class Aves; order Galliformes; family Odontophoridae; genus Callipepla; species Callipepla californica. Next base: position 11,644,866 of record JALIRH010000009.1, on the reverse strand, counting down.
CCCCATGCTATCGGTGCTATCTGCAGCCTGAACAAACCTAATATCAAGCTATATTTAATGTCCAGAAGAAAATTGCTTTGCCATTGTGTTGTATAACAAAATCTTTTTGGTGAGATTTTTGAATGACACATAAAGGAGCTGAAATGGGAAGAACTGCCTTCATGATTTTTGGATCCCAACTTTGCTACCTGTCAGCTCAGCATCAAGGGAACAAAAATAGCTCCAGGAATGTCAGAAAGGGGAAAGAGGAAGGAAATGAGTTTATTTAATAATGTATTTGTCCATTTGCTCTAACGCTTCTCACCCGCAAGCAGGAAGTCAGTTTTATTTAGGAAGCAAGAAATCCTCAGCTGTAGTTTAAGGTCATGGCTCTATAATGGACTATCTCTTCTTTGTCCACATGCTCCTCAGCTCTGGAGTGCACTTCTTCCTTTTCCCTTTCAGGCCACTTATTAGTCCTTTCTTTCATTCCCTCTCACAGTCATTCACCCTAAAACCCAGCTGAATTCAAGGTCTGTCCTGTGTTTCCACAATGACCATTGTGGCCTGCAGTGTGCACTCGGTTACATATAGGACATTTTGAGAAATTTTAGTTAGAAATTGCTTGTACTCAAAGAACAGGCTTGGGAGTGAGTCTGCCTCTGATCAGCTGAAATATTTTCGTTTCCTCTTTCACACGTGAGGCAATGTTTGTTCACCTTTTGTCAGAGTGAGAGACCAGATGATCAATTTATGTTAGAAAGTAGGATTATTAGCCATTTATCCTCAAGGGTTTAATAGCATACTGTAGACTCAAGTAGGCTGGCACACAGGGCATGCAAGTTGTTAAAGATGTCCATCTAATGTCAAGTCACAATGCTTGCAAAGCTTTGTAGAGAAAAGGGACTTGTTCCTGGCTAAAAGTAAGGAGATCATCAAGTTTGGTGCTTCAAAAAAAAGTAGAACACACCACTATTACATTTTTGACCCCAAACTGTATTGGATTTAGTTGTATTTTCAGCTCCTAGTCTACATGTTAAAACTGTAGAAAATGTAGGTTGTATGGCACTGAATTGTAGCTGTTGAATGTACAGGGCTGCTCCAAAACTAATGCCTCCTATTTTATTATGTTGGCACATGACATCAGAGGTGGATGTCGGTGGTATGACAGTAGAGGTTGAATCTTGCAGACAGTGTTAAACTACATTTTGTGGCTCTGTGACAGATAGCAGCAGTATGACAGATGCTGCTGTATGATGTTCTCATGGCATGAGACCATAAGTATACACTGTATACAGGGCATGATCATCTGAGTCCTCTTGGAAGATGTTGGGGGACTGTGTTGATGAAAGAGAGATGCATAAAGTGTAGTTTTATTCATATGAGTTGATAGTTGGCCTGGACTGAGACAATGCTGATAGTAAACCAGCATAGAAAGTTCGTGCTATTGCATTTATGTTTCTAAGCAGCAGAGGTTTAGCAGATTAAAGATTTAGTCTCATCTACCCCACTGTCTTCATTTGGAGTCTGTCCCAGCAGGCCTTTAATTTTTAAGTAGGAATTTTCTTCCCATCTCCTGTGAGGCTAGGACCAGTGCTTTGTGCTCCAGTGACTCTCCTGGAAATGAAGTGTATTTCCTGCATTTTGCTAGTCTCATATGAGTAAAACCACAGCAGTAGCATAGAGCTTTGGAGGAACCTTTTCATTTACTGGTGCCCTGGTGTGTTGTCCCTCCAACAAATATCAGGGTAGTTGAAGTACCAGGTGAGGGCCATCTTTTCTGAATTTGAAGCTTCTCCTGTCTGTTTATAGAGAGCCTCATCCACTCGATCGTCCTGATTGGGCAGCCTTCCCACTCCTTCCCCTGCCTTTCCTTTAACTCTAACCCATAAGCCCTCTGACAGCTCCTATCTATCCCCAGATGGAGCTCCATGGACTCCAGCTGGCTGTTGATGTAGAGGGCAACACCTCTCCCCTTTTCCTCTGCCTTTCTTTTCTAAAGAGTTTATACCCATCCATTCTTACATTCCAGTTTTGAGAGCCATCCAACCACATCTCAGTGATGCCAATGACATAATTGTCCTGTAGGCATACATATGCCTGCAACTCTTCTTGTTTTCTCTCCACGCTCTGTGCATTAGTGTAGGGCATTTGAGTTGAGCTCCCTTTGAGATTGATTCACCTCTTGGAGTTCCCTTATCCTGTGCCTTAGGTACTGTCTTACAGGCCTGTGATCCAACTCCAGGCCTGGGGCATCTATTACCATTGTCAGACTCAAAGTGAGATGGTTTGAAGATCCGCTTGCCCAGCAACTCTAGTTTAAAGCCCTTCTGATTAAATTTAAAAGCTTTTTGCCAAGTATAGTCTTCCCTTTCTCTGAGAGATGAACTCCAGTGGTTCCATGACATAAGCGGCTGAAGCCCTGTTCATGACACCACTCCCTTAACCAAGTATTGATTTTCTTTACTCTATCAGCCTTTTCCTTCCCTATTCCCCTAACTGGGAGAATTGGTGAAAAGACTACTTGTGTTTCTGAGTTCTTCACTGCTGCTCCCAGCTTCTTATAGTCCCTCTTGACACTCTTCCAGTTGATAATAGGGTGTTGCTGGTGCCTATGTGAAACAGCAGCAGCAAGTAGTAGTCTTGGGGACACAAAAAGTGAAGACTGTGGCCTTTCTGTACCTGAAAGGGAGTTATAGGAAAGAAGAGGACAGAGTCTCTAACAGCGTCTGTGGTGGTAGAACTGAAGGAAATATTTTCAAGCTTAAAGAGGGTATCTTTTACAGTGAGGGTGGTGAGGCACTAAAACAGGTTGCCCGGTAATGGTTGATGTCCTGGCTTTCGTGGTGAGGCCTGATAAGGCCCTGGTCTAGCTCTGGTGTCCCTGTCCATTGCAGGAGAGCAGTACTAGATGGCCTTCAGAGGTCCCTTCTGATTCTAAGGCTTCTGCGATTCTGTGATTCTAAGATGTTTTTTCCATGCAGCATTGTTCAGGGTGAGAGCCACTCTGAGCTTGCCAACAAGTAGATCCAATGAGCCTTTAAACCATTTGCATTTTTTACATGTTGCTGTGTAAATGGAAGAAGTAAGATTTTCAGCTGACCCGGATATGATATTACTCGTGCTATCATCATTTAGCAAAGTGTTCATTTACATGTAAAAATCTAGTCTGCTGAAAAACATAGTGCTATAACCTGATGCATTTCAGCCTTTGCATTTCCTTGTTGCTTTTGGTATGAAAATTATTGCAAGACCTGGGATGGAGGAAGGGATATGAGGCATCTTCCTTCACACAATAGTTAGTCCCTGACCACAGTGCTTTCTGATAATGAGGGATGCTTCAAAGATGGTATCAGTTCATTGCTATTGGTAGGACTTCTTCACAGTGCCAAGAAAAACAACACTGGAAAATTGCTAAAATCAACAGGATTTTGCCTTCATACTGAAAGCATGCTTGTCAAAAGTCCAAGTCTGATAGCACTGGAATTGAAATGAGCTTACCCACAAACAAATGAGCCAGTGGAGGTCAGGGATCTTGCAGCTCTGAGGGGCTCTGTAGGGTAAACATTGTTTGTTCCTCCTATAGTCTTAGTGTTGCTCTGAGGTGTTACTGTCTTTATGTGGTCTGCTGATATTAGGACAAGGACTGCAAAATGAGGACCAAGTCATGGGGCAGTCACTGCCATGTTGCCAGGTACAAAATGTGAAAAAAGTGCTTATCCCAAGCTCCTGTGTGAAGATCCAGATTCCACAGTACTGCCACAGGTCAGAGTGGTTTTTCATTAAGCATAAAACCCCTTTTCATTTGAAAGTGTGAATGCCTTATGCCTCCTATGGAGCCTAATACCGGCTAGTATGAAGTTCAAGGAAACACGGAACACTTCTTATTACAAAAGTATATGCTGGGCTATACTTCTGAGTCTGTTTCTAAGTGTTTGTAGGGCATCAACAGTGATGTTTGATTGTATCTGCAGTTGTACAGTAAAATTTGCTGACTACAGATAGAGACGAGAATGTACTATTTATTTGTGCCAGCCCTCAAATATCAACTAGATTTAATCCCAGTTCACATCTTCCCTCAGCCCAGGTACTGATGTGTTTAATTTTGTGTTTGAGAGATGCTAAGAAAGATCTTTATATCCACAATTGGCTTGAACTTTAAATTGAAAATTCATTTCTTTATCTCCATAGGGTGACTTTATTTGTTTAAACTCACTTCCAGGATCTGGTTAGTCTTAGCAAAACCTGTAAAATGTAACCACACTTCTCTCACACTAAATAGTCTGATCTAGGCACTTAAATTAACTTCTTCCTTACTAGCAATAAGTGAGTTTAAATAAGCTGGTTTTTTTTTTTTTTTTTTTTTTTTTTAATTTTTAACACTGTTTTGGGGGTTAGGGAAGTGTAGAAGAAAGGGAAATAGAATAACAAATGCAGCTGGCAAATGTTAATGAAAGATTACTACAGCAGTAGTGTAACCCTGGCTTTGTCTGTGTCTGGGTGTGGCTAGGGACCATAATCTAAGACACTGCACAATAGAGACTGATACGGCACAGTCAAACGCTTGTTTGAATCTCCTGTTAGGAGCAAAAAATATTAATTTTCAGTCAGCATTAAAGAGAAGATGAAGGCCCCGTTCTATTTTTCTTACCCCTGTTCAAATGATGTCAGCGCTGAATCCCTGAGAGGAAGATTTGTTTCTCATCCAGTGATACAAAACATCTTACTAGAAGAGGTTTATGGTCTCATGTTGATAACATTCCCCTCATCAGAAAGAGTAAAGAAGATTCCTCCTTTAAGAACACAGAGCAATTCTCATCCTCTTAAGTAAGTTTGGCAAAAGTTGACTAAAATGGAGAGAAGTAAAGTCTGGAGTGTTGTATCTAATCAGAATTCAAATAAGAAGCTGACAGTACATGGAATGGACAAATACTGTCAGTCACTATTTAGAAATAAATAAAGCCATTACCTCAGAGTAACAGAGTTACTGTGCTCCCATTCTTTGTTGGCACTTTAACGAGGAGCTGACAGTATCAATTGGGGTTTTATTGAGAGGCAGCTGGGTTGTAATTGCAAAAAGTTTGAAACAAACACATCGGTGGAAAACAGTTTCAGACTAATACACACCTGGTGATCTTTAGACCCGATAAGCAGCAGAAACGATCCACTGAAGTACAGCGTTTAACTACAGCCACTTCCTTTGATAAGTGCTGAACACCAACACTAAAGACTCATACCAGCAGTTCTGGGGACCTGTGAATACCACGGGGAGGACCAGAAATGACAGAATGAGACCAACGTGATGCTGTATCATTGGAACCTACCACTACCCTGTGCTTATTTAAGGGATGGAACAATTTTTAGCCCCAAATCCTCACCATCTGTTACTATTTGCAGGACCAGGTAATAGAAAATACCTGAAGGACCAGTTTTTCTCAATGAGTTAGTTCATAGAACTTATTTTTTAATGTTTAAAATCTTCTATTATAACTGTATGGATGGAAGAAGCAGGGAACTGTGACTGTGAGGAGTCCTGGCACTCTGGATGGAACTGTCTGTTGTATTACGCTGACCAGTGCACTGTAGTATTTCAGAGCACATAGGTTTTTGTAACACTCCTTGGCTCTGGCTGTGTACAGCACAGCTTCCCATCACTTATGAAACTTGTAAACTTTTGCACGATTTTAAAAAGATTTTTTGTCTCAGTAAATCAGTATACACATTATTACATTCCTTGTACTCTCAAAGTTCATGTTCTATTGCAAAACAGAAAATATGGCTTGAGCCTTCGGTAGGAGTGAGTGCAAATGATTACATGAGATGGGACAAACCTACCAGCTAGATGATAGCCAGACAGCACAGCAGGGTCACTGTCTCATGTATAAAATGCAGGGAATGCTTTTGTGATCAGATGATCCTAAACTTACCATGAAATAGTGAAGGCTGGAAAGAAAAAAGTAACTGCTTTGGAAAAAAATGATGTATCTATGTATGGCTTTCTGAGAGCTGTGGGCTATCCATCTACTGCTTATTCTTGGCCAAAGAAGCAAGGAGAAAACTCAACTAAGGAATGACCTTCCTTACGGCATCAGATAACATGTAGAGATTGAGACAATGCATGTCTGGAAGTGACATATATAAGGACTTTTGGATGCTGCCCATTCAATCTCAGAAAAAAGGATGCATTCCAGTGTCATTTGATGCAGCCTTTCCAGGGTCATGTCTTGCAAAATGAATTTTTTTCATGGCTTCATGCCACCAAATTTTATAAAAAAATGTCTCATCCATCCATCATTGCTGTCTCTGTCACAGTTTGTGATTTTTATGGAGGATCCTCATGGTTCCTGATGGTGGAGCAGGAAACAGAACTGACAGCTTCTGTAAACAGCAATGTAAACCCAGGCCATAGCTCTGTACTCTGCATCAATGCACCTCTCATGGTGAGAGTGTACAGAACCCTTCTGATGGATTTATCTCATGACCCTGCTGATGTCACAGAGCTTGCAAAAGAGACACTTGGATGAATATTCATTTATGTTTCATTAGGAAAGGAAAAAGGTTCCTGTGTAAGGTATGGCTGCAAAAACCAGGCCTCGAGGCCATGAGCCTCTAGAAATGCTGGGGCTACCTGTCTTCAGATGCTGGAGAAAACATTAATTTGCTTCCTGAAACATCTGCTGAAAGGTGGTTTGTGGTTTGCAAAAGAGGTGAGGAGGTCAAGAACAATGCCAGCTATTTTTTGGGGAGTGCAGAGCCATGCCAGCAATTCTAGGCACCTGAGGAATCCTGCACATCTGGTCTGTCTACCTGTACATGATCTGAGGAGTGTCCAAACTCCAGTGCTTTCTGTGACAGTGGCTCATCTGGGTTCCATCTATTCATAATGAATATGCTTTTAACAGCAGTGTGCACTAAAAAATAGAGAAAGTGATGCAGTGATGAATTTTGTAATAGAGTGGATGAGCTCATGGATTTTTATCCTCTTGAAAGGTATCAGCTCAATGCTATGCTGGAAATGGAAGCAAGAATTTTCTAAGCTTCCATATTTTAAGTTACGTATTTAACTGAAAAAGCTATACAGCTTCATTCTGTATATTTCACTATTACATACTATCTATAAACAAAATAAGTTAATATGAAAGCAAGTGCATTATCTGCTTAGAATAGAGACTAAATTGAGCACTGATACAGCTTACCTTGATTTGAGGATGTGTTTCTGAATTTAGAGGCAAAACTCCCATGCCGCACTGTAGAACCAACTCTAGAGACAAAAGAAAAACAAAAACCTCTCACAAAGCAGTAGACATGTGATGCTGAGAAACATCAGGACACTCATCTGGTCACCCAGTGAAGGGAACAAAAACAGCAAATGAAAGCTTATTCTTCCAGGAAAAAAAAAAAAAAAAAGCCTGTTTGGAAACGGATGTATTCAGCAAAAGATATCTCACTGAGCAGGAGAAAGCTCTGTATTATGGAAGAAAAACTGTCTGCTGAGTGTTAGCAGAACACTGCTATTCAGAAAGCTGAACTTTGGAAATGGGTATTCAATGCTCCCAACACTTCCTACGAGATAGAATAGGACGGACAGGGACTAACCGCTCTCGTCATCTAGGATGAATTTGTGTGTGACTTTGAGATCACATCAGGTAGTGCCTGGGAAAAAAACATAGGAAGCCTGAGGAATGCAATGCGGTTTATTTCTTTATTCTGTCAAAAAAGACTACTTTACCCTAGCTGTTTCTAAGGACTGTTAAAGTTTGTTTGCTGTCAAAGTGTTTCCTTTTTTCTTCATCTTAAACAACGCATAACAAAGACCTCTTGTGTCCTTTTGAGAGCTATTCCCTCTTCAATGAAAAGCAGTTGTGGGAGTCCGGTTTCTGCAGACTTCCTAAGTGGTTTAAAACAACCCCAGACGTTATGATCCTGGGTACACTTTGCCTCCTACTTGTCAGAAAGCTGGAAGGCTTTATTATTGCAGACAACTTAAAACCATAACAAAACATGGGCTCTGCTTTAATTTGAGAACGGAAAACAAATTGTATTGTAAAACTTAATGTTTATAGGAAAGAATGCTTTTCCTTTTCAGCTTTTTCTTAAGTCTGAAATTTGTAAGAGGAAGTTCGAAGGGGATATACACATTAGTTCCTACTTGGTTGTTTTCCATTTGTGAGGTCAGTAGATTTCAGCGGATTAGTCTGGGTTCCTGAACATCTGAAAAGTTTTGAAATTACCTTCCTGAGGTTTTGAAGTAGGGTATTATAATTTGCAAAGAAAAAGATCAGTTTGAGGAGGCTTCATGCACTGCCTGTTCACTAAGAAAGTGAGAGCAGAGCTATCTGAAGTAGGAGGTGCGTGAAATCAGAATCACATACAGCATCCTCTGAAGGATCCACATCCATCGCAGTAGTGATTTAAAACTCATCAGGCTTTTTAATAACCAACACATTTTTTAACAGCCTTGCCATATTGCCTCCTTTGAGGAGTTTTTTCATAGGATTCTGTCTAACTCAAATCAATTGAAAAATCAATTTTCAGTTTAATTAAGTAAAAGGACCACAGAATCACATAATCATAGAATCATAGGATGGCCTGAGTTGGAAGGGACCTCAAGGATCATTAATCTCCAACCCCCCTGCTACAGGCAGGGCCACCAACCTCCCCATTTAATACTAGACCAGTTTGCCCAGAGCCCCATCCAATCTGGCCTTGAACACCTCCAGGGATGGGGCATCCACAACCTCTCCGGGCAGCCTGTTCCAGCACTTCACCATTTGCATTATGAAGAACTTCCTCCTGACATCCAAATTGAATCTTCCCTCCCTCAACTTAAAAACATTTCCCCTTGTCCTGCTGTTATCTACCCTTTCAAACTTGACTCCACTCCTGTTTATAGTCTCCCTTTATGTGCTGAAAGGCAACAATTAGGTCACCTCGCAGCCTTCTTTTCTCCAGACCAAACAAGCCCAGCTCTCTCAGCCTGTCTTTGTAGGGCCCTCTGATCATCTTTTTGGCCTTCCTCTGGACCTTCTCCAGCAGCTCAGTTTTTTTTGTACTGGGTGCACTACTCCAGATGAGGCTTCACGAGAGCAGAGTAGAAAGGGAAAATCACCTCCCTGTCCCTGCTGGCCAGACCCCTTCTGATGGAGTCCAAGATATGATTTGCTTTCTGAGCAGCTAGAGTTTAGTTAAATTCGTTTTTGTAAAAAAGATCAGAAAAAATAAATCTAAAGTCAGCTATACTTAAAGAGCTTTTATATAAAACACTTCTATACATTTTCATGTAAGTTTTCACTTCTATACAGCATTTCCTTTGAAAAGCAGCAGAAACTAAACTGATGTCAGGTTGCAAAGAAGTTTCCTCAAAAAGACTTGATTTGCTTTACTAGAATTGAAAACATTCACCGTATGGTGTCAAATATGCTTTTTACTGAAGTGCACTGAAGTTTAAGTGGAGGGACCTGACTTAATGTTTATACGAGTTTATCTCCAAATTCTGAAGATTTGGAATTGAAACACCATTAAATGCAGAAGTAAAGACAAGTTGCAACTTCTACTGTTCCTGCAAGTTTTCAAGAATAGGCAGATATGGCACAGAGGGACATAACTTAGAGGGCATGATGGGAATGGGTTGAAGGTTAGAATGTACTATCTTAGAGGTCTTTTCCGACTTTTATAATTCTATGATTCTACTTCAGATACATGGATAAGAGGGGAGTTGTTCTCAATAAAAACTTTCGGTTAATGTGTTAAATAGTTCATGACAAAATAATTATCCTGAATAGTTTTGGAGATGCTAAGGCTGGCAAAAGTGTTAGGGATATGTTCTGTAAACTCTTCCCACTACTGAAAATGAACATAAGTATTTTTGTCCAAAATATCGTCTGACTTCCCAAAGATCAGCAACATGAAAATTGGAGTCAAAATAGCTTTGAGTCCTGAGCAGTGCCTGGGTCTCTTCCAGGAAAAATAGGTTCTGAGTAGCCTCAGTTATAACTACTTATAAATGAACATTATATTTATTACCTTACTTTAAAACCTGTAAATCCTAATCTCTTCCTTTTGAATTTTTCTCCTGAATGTAATTCTGTTTCTTCTGATTAATATTGGAAATACCTGACATACAGTATATTGGTGTAGAATACTGTATGCTCTGTAAAAAAAAAGTACATTGCAATTAATATTGTATAGTCTTACAATAAGATACTTTATTAATAAACAAGAAAAGAAAAGGAAAATTAAAAATACTTGTTAACCTTCCATTTTGATCCAGGATCATCCCTAACATACACCTAATTTGAAATCTGAGAATTTTTCTTGTTCAGGGTTTAATTTTGACATCAGGTATGGTCTTAACCTCTGGCAAGCCAATTTTCTTTGACTCCTGTGCAAGATTTCTGCTAGCACAAAAATTCCAGATGAGTTCAGAGAACATCTCAGTTGAATCTACAGGTAAGTTATTGCTAGGGGCAGGATTTGTCATTTAAGTGTCATTAATACAGAGGTTTATGCCTGGATATGAGCAGTTCCATGAATGATATACTCGAACATAATAATAATATGAAATTTTACAAATAATTAATCACATGTTTTATTACTCTTGAATTGGTGATTGTATTATTGGTGCTGCATGTGCACATGCACATTGATAGCATACAGACTCTAGATAATAAATTGTAATTTATTAACAACACCATACAATCACAGAATCAATCCAGAAGTGCCACTTAAAAGCAGCTTTGCACCAGGAAGTTGTGCTCAGTTCTCACTACAGTGGGATGAGGGGGGGGAGGTGGAAATGAACTAGATGGGCTGAGGAAAAAAAAATAAAAATCAACTATTAACTAATAAAGAATAGGAAAACAGAAACAAAAATTCGATGATGACTGTATACATAAATATATATCTGTATATCCACAATAAAATTACTTGCCAGCTGACTCCCTGCTAACAATATAACTGCTAAACACAACAACTCACCACCCACCTTAGTTTTCATCTTTCTCTCCACCTGTGTGAGTTTGTCTTTCTGAGAAGACTTGGGTCTTGCTGAAATTTGAGATCTTACATGCCAATTCAAATGCCATCATGTTAGTGACAGCTCAAACAGCTTTTTCATGTGCTGGTTTAATTTGCATTGTGTGACAACTCTAATTTTAGAATCATCTATGAAAATGAGGCTAAAAAGGGACAGTTTTTTTCTTTGTTCCTTAACAACTATTGGTAAGCAGTAATGTCCCAGGTAAAAGAAAAAAAAAGGTGTTCTGAATTTCTTGCTCCTCCTTAATGAGTAACCTTTTTGTTTCCAGGAAAAATGGATGTTTTTTTTTTGTCTGCAGCAAGCTAATAAAAGAAGTTTTAGACAGCAAAATGACCGAGAGTGCAAAGTGAACTGAAGCCTGAAGCAATGGAGTGGTGCTGCTTCCAGTGGCTGCAATGGACAGTGGATTGGACTTGAAATCAACTTGGATAAAACCTCCAGGCAAGAGCATGGTTTTGTCTTTGCTGAGGCAACGTTTGAATTGGCTTCACTCACTGAGGGGTTAGGCAGTTGGTTTTCCAATCTGGAAACTTTACTTGGAGATTAATGCAGAACATCTAAACCAAAATAAATCAATTTCCAGGTCAGTGTAAAGGATGTAAATGTAATTCTGTTCATATTTCTCAGATTCATGTGTGCAGATATCACATCCCTGGCCTAAACAGCAGTCTGCCAGCACAAGAACAACGATGCTTTTTAAAAAATGTTTTGCACCTCCCTGGTTTCCATTCTATTCCTAGAAGACAACAAGGTTCTTGCATCATTGTCATCACTGGAAGAAATGGCAGTGGGCTGCCAGACTTCACTGTCTGGTTTCATTGATTCAGTTTAGTTAGTTCAACAGCTGTCTTCTAGCCCCACTCTCCTTACCAACGTCAGTGCTCCCGTCACTTTAGGCTTCAAAGAAAGATAAAGATATCTTTTTTCTAAATAAGCTTTTTTATTCCAGGGGATGACTGTGTACATAGGATTCTGTCCAACTCAAATCAAGGTTCCACCTTGCATAGGATTGGTTCATCTGTGTAAACTCAGGTGTCACTGAGGGAGAATAAAAGGGACCCTATGGAATATGTCTTGTGAGAGAATCACATTTCCCAGGATAAAAGACTTTCTGAAAAAATGTTTGTTATTTTTCTCCATATCTTCCTCATAGACTCTACAAAGAGAGGCAAATTCAGCAGTAATGGTTATAAAATTTATAGTTCTCTGTGTTCTTAATAGCATACTGAAAGAAGTTATTGGACTAAGTTGTTTGGATGAAAGCATTCCTGGATAGATTAAGTAGAGAAGACTGATACTGCTGTGCACTTAGCTACATGCTACTCTAAAATGCTGCCTTGTTTGCCTTGGAAGTGGGCCCACAATAGTGTTGATGTACAACCTTTAAAAGAAGATCTGACATTTCTCTTTCCATAGAGTTCTGCTGAACATCAACAACAGGTCATAGTCTGAGCACATTCTGTACCTTTTTCTTGAAGATAGACGAATGTATTCTAACAGAAATGTATCAGTCTGACATCTTCTCTAGTGGTAATAAATACTACATGACTGTTTCTGAATGAAGGACTGGAAGGAGGACACCTAAGAGGATCATATTTGCATTAAATCTAGAGATTTCCTCTTCATGATGGAAATGTTAAATGTTTGTGTACAACCAAGATAGAATTATCCCCAGAGAAAATGTTTTTTTTTTTTTTTCCCACATTCCAGTTGAAATTAAGAAACTATAATGTAGAGTTGAACTGTGATTATTAGTTATGTTGAGAGCAAAGTCTCCTTACAAATCTACTTTACGAATACCTTCTTAAATCAATGTAGTTTGCATGAAACCCAAATCCAAATAGAATATTGTTTAAAGAAAATAGGCACTTTTAACAGACTTCTATTTTCTTCTTGTCTGCATTTTCAAAGCACATCAAAGCATTTCTTTCCCGTGCTTAACATACTGCTATTATTTTTAGGTGTTATACAACTTTTAGACCTGTTTATTACTTCAGTTTCAAACAATTCTAATTGTTTCACATAATTTTTAAAGGCTCTTTACAACCACTCTGTTGTGAACATCAAAATCATATTTACATGATCTCTCCACTCCATGTGCAGACTACTTTCATCTAAAAAATCTTGAATTCTTCCCACTGGAAATTAAATATTATCTTTGATGTTATTTCTTTATAAGGTTTGTTTTCTTTAATGTTTAACTACTGCATATGGTAATAATATAAACCATCAATCATTTATCACAAATATTCATGGAAAATCTGATTCTGCACTAAGCTATGTTTTGTCAGCAACTTTGGTAAATGTTAAATTTTGTTTTCTTAACTGTAGCCAGGAAAATTAATGTCCACTTCAGAAACTTGTTTGGAAGATTTGTTCCATTAACTTTTTTTTTTTTTTTTTACAAATTTCAACATTATAATTAGTTACTGATTAAACACTGCTGTGCTGCTCAAATAGACATTACTATTTCAATCAGACTATGAAAACACAATAAATTAATTTTAATTAAAATGCTAGCATGACATCTCCATGCACCTGAGGCAAGAACACGGTATTCTGCAGTTGATCTGCCAGTAGAGATTTTAATGATTAGTTTTCAATCTTCATTGTCTCAGGAAGTGATATGCAAATAAACTAAGAACAAACACCATTCATATTCATAGTGTTCAACACACATGTTAAGTTTATAATTTTACAGCTCTTCATAAGTCTTCGGTAAGTATTCTCTTTGTATGGTATCCTTAAGTACAAAAGGAGATTCCCAAAGACAGTGGAATGCTTTCAAAAATAAAACGTTTTGGTGGCTTGTCTAAGGGCAGATAGAAGTACTAGCTCCAGTCTGATAAATGCAGTAGCTTCAGTTTGGTTTGGTTGCGCATGCTTTGACTGACTTATAAGCAAATGTGATTGACTGTGCTTATTTTCTTCCTTAAGGATAATGAATACTTCATCAAGAAGCTTGAAGAGCATATTTTTATTCATTTTTCTCACAAGTCAGGGAAGGTCTTTGAAACAACAATAGCTTGCAGAGCCCATAGCACAACTCCTTGTCTGCTGGAGTCTTCTCAGGGCAATGATGCTTTCTTCTATGTCAGGGCAGCTGAGGAGCTGTTGTACTATTTTCCTGATCAGAAATAATTTGGAAAGAAACTAATTGCTGTGGCTGGAACTATCTGGTGGAAAGCTGCATGTCAGAGCTGAGTAAGAGTTGTTTGCTCCAGCTTCAAAAGTGAACCGTGAATGAGTTTTACTGTGCTTCAAAGTGACTGCTTGGGTGAGGGCACGAGGACACTTAAGCAATGTTTGCTGGAGAAATGAGTCCTGGATCAGAGCCTCTCCTTCTGCTGGAGACAGTTGTTGCTTTTCATGCTGGTGATAACTTTGCAATGTTGCATACACAGCAGGTTAGTTTAGCATAAGACCTTCCATTCATATTACTTCAGTCTAACCTTCTGTGATAGTGATGGCATCAGTTGACAAAGGGAAGGTGATTGATATCATATACTGGGACTTCTGCAAGGCGATGGTCCCCCACTACATCCTTACCTCTAAATTGGAGAGGTATGTATTTGAAGGGTGTACTATCTGGTGAATTAGGAGTTGGCTGGAAGGTCGCAACCAGAGTGTTGTGGTCAATGGCACGGTGCCCAGGTGAAGGCCAGTAACAAACGGTCCCCCAGGGGTTGGTCTTGGGTTTGGTGCTCTTTAATCTTTATCAGTGATATAGATTATGGGATTGAATTCATCTTCAGCAGATTTGCTGATAATGCCAAGCTGAGGGGTGTGGTTGATACAGAAGGTAGGACTGTCGTCCAGAGAGACCTTGATAAACTCAAAAGGTGGGCCCTTGTGAACATAATCAAGTCCAAAAAAGCAAAGTGCAAGATTTTGCCCTTGAGCTAATCTCAAACATGTATATAAACTGGAAGAAAAAATCATTGAGAGTAACCCTGCTGAGAAGGACTTAGGGGACCTGGTTAATAAAAAAATTAACATGATCAAGCAGTGAGTGCTTGGAACCCGAAAGGCTGATGGTATCCTGATTTCCATCAGAAGTGAGGTAGCCAGCAAGGTGAGGAAGGTGACTGTCTCCCTTTATTCTGCTCTTCTGAGGTCCGGTCTGGAGTGCTGTGTCCAAGTCTGGGGCCCCCAACACAGGAAAGATGTGGTTCTTTTGGAGAGGCCCCAGAGGAGGATCATGAGGATGATCAGAGGGCTGGAGAGCTGGAATATATCTCCTATGAAGACAGACTGAAAGAATTGGTCTTGTTAATCCTTGAAAAAGGCTGAGGGAGGTCTCATTCTAATATGTAAAAGAAGTTAATAAAAGTGACGGAAGTCAACTTTTTACATGGGTAGTTAGTGAGGACAAAAGGGAATGGTTTTAAACTAAAGGAAGGGAGATCTAGATTAGATGTCACAGTGGAAGTTCTTTATCAAAAGAGTGGTGAGGTGCTGGAACAAGTTGCCCAAAAGAATAAAAGATCTCATTTTGGTAAATAGCTAGTTTAATTAATAAAAGTAATTAGATGAATACTTCTTGAAGTCCATGGAAATATTTTCTGGGTTTAAACAAATAAACATTCTTAATTTATAAAGAATTTACCTTACTAAGTAATTTATTTTAGTAACTGCATCAGGAATGTAAGGTACAGTGAAGGTGCTTTTTAAATGGATCATGCAGCACCACTGTATGTGGGAAAGACATGTGAAACAGCTAGGCTGAAAATGCAGCCAAAGACAAAACATTCCTCCAGTGATGTGTGGTAAGTGCTAGCTGAAGGTATCCAGCACCTCACAGGATCAGACCTTATGCGATTAAATTGCTGTACATACCCTTGGTAATAGATCTTTAAATAATAAAGTGAAAGGGGAGAAAGGAAAATTGGGTGGGAGCAAAACTAACCCAACGTGTTAGAACATTATTTTTTGAGTTCCCAGCATTTCATGGCTGGGTTAACAGTGCGGTGACTGCATTCAGCAGTGTTGTTCTGACCGGTTGTTCGGTGGGAATGCCGACCTGAGCAACAGCACCATGGTATGTACTACTCTGGTCAAACACATCTCTGATTTCTGAACACTTCATTTCTTGGGTAGTGTTTATTTTCTTCCCAGAAATATAGTAATATTTGGTTTTATTCAAACTTGTGGCAGTCCTACATTGCTTATTCTAACACCTCTTGTTGAACTTGACCCACAAGTTATCCCTTCATGTAAATAACTCATTTGGGTCTAATCCCCAGATCCCCTGCTTAAGGCTGACTGAGTGAACTGGGCTGAAGGAAAATAATGGAGAATGGAGCTCAGAATAAATGTTCTTTGACCTTGAAGCAGCATTTCCCATGCTGGAGGGTGCACACACAGTGCACCACAGCACTCATCTACAGTCTCATCTATTTCTGGTCCCACAGAGAGGGTGAATGCGGTCCTGAGCCACTGTGTCAGTATGCATTGTACAGGGGGCCGGTGGAACATGGCTTGCCCTGACATCACCCCTCTGCAAACTAGGAGCCTTAGATGTGAAAAAAAGCTGTAATGTTTCTCTAACGTTTTCTACTAACTGGACTCAGAAGATGGCTGAGAGAGTGAACCTTCATTTCATTTCTGTAGATTGTTTGTCTTTTCTCTGTCTCTAATAGACCCATCCTTTATCTGTTAGCACAGTTGAATTGGATGATCTTTGAAGATCCCTTTAGAGACCTATAGTCCTTTCACATTGATGTCCATGGACAAACCACTCCAACGAGGAGTTTAGCAAAAAAGCAGAGAACGGGATTTGCTTGGAATATGCTTTTTTTACCATGGTGATCTTTGGAGTCCTAGGACAAAATTTAAGGCTTCTTGATCTAGACATAAGAAATGTATGCAATAGAAAGATGATTTCTCTGCATAAACATTTGTCTCTTTATCAGTTTCAGAGCACCAGAATTACATTGGATGTCAACCATATTTTTTTGTTAGTTTTACTGTGTCTGCATGTTGAATGATGTGAGAAATTGTCAGGTTGTGACTTGCTGAATAACTGCAGTTAAACAAATTCACATTTGTTGCATTCTTGGTATTCAGATATTTCAATTACAAATAATACTGTCTCCCAGTCCATTGTGATTAGACCACCTGATTCTTGCATCTCTTATTTTAAATCCAAAACTATTTTTTTCCAATTAATCTACTCTAAATAATCACAATTATTTGAATGTTATAAACATCAAGAATGAAGTAAACATAAACATTTAATAACTAGATTCTTCATATAGCTGTAGCAGTTACCTGTAGCATGCCCTACTAAATTTGAGAAGAACAGTACTTTGGAAGGTTCACAGCTGAACAGTTCCGGGGTGACATAGATCTTTGAACACGATTGATTGATTACTGACTTGAGGAAACATACTTTTTCGTCTTGGGCTACCAATGCACAGCTATGTGCAATCATATCAGATTGAATTGTGACTGAGAGATTTTTAGAAAATTAAACTTAGAAGAAAGAAAAAAATGCCCTTAATGTGTTTGAAAAACAAAACAAAACAAAACAAAAAAACAGATTATGAAGACCAGAAATATAAAGAGCCCTCTGTAATATTGAAACGGTTGAATATAGTAGCTACTGAATGATCATTCAACCTAAAAATTTTGTGTAAATAGCAAGAGAACAGGTGGTATCAAGGTGACGTGGACAACATATTAAAATGTTTGCTTATGTGGTCAGATTATTAGTACAACAGAGAAGTTTTACTACGTGACTCTCTTCCACTGCTGACAGTGGATGAGTATTAGGAAAAGTTAGACGTAAAACAAGTATCACTGTTAATTTTTGTGCTCAAGTCTTCATCTGCTTTACTTTGTCATAAGTCCACTGACTTCCTACAAACTCTGGCATCTCAAAAGGGCTGGAAGTAGCTCTGGTAGTTTACTTCAATGTTCTCTTCAGGCGAATCAGCTTCTGAATTTTAGATGTTCCATAAGGAAACCGATTTCATCTGACTTCCATGAAATGTCCTCAGACACGTATAAAGATAATACATCTTGAGTGTATTAGACCATCTACATGGAAGCGTCTCCTGAAAATAAACCTCTGGAAGAAGACTTGTATTCTATTAGATTCATTAAAAATGTAAAAATCACCAGTGAGACCAGGATGATCGTCTCTCTTTGGAGTTTCTTTTCTCTTAAGATCACAGCAATCTTCTTATTTTATTTGATAAAATGACATACACGTCAGTGCTGAAACAGTGTATTTGAAGTCACATAAGCCTTTGCATAAAGCGAAAGCTTCTGTCTAGCTATAAGACTCTTTACATCTGCAATCTACTTTGGGACATAATGTTTGAGAGTGCTGGGATTTGGCTTCAGTATAAACAGATGGAAAACCTGATCTCTGACATTTACTGTTTCATGCTTTTGAACATTCAAAGGGTGTGGTCAGATGACAGTCTTTTTGATGGAGGAGGGAAGGAAGGTAGGAAGGGAGGAAGAGGGAAGGGAAGAAGACCTTTCTCTACGTTTGCTAAAGGAGCAAAACCTTGTTTCAATGCAAAGGAAAGGTATGCCACAGCAAAAACGTGCAAACGTCACGTTTGCTGGGTGAGTGCGCAAAGCAAACAGTGGTGCTTTGATGTGAGAATGTGCTGGGCAGCAAATTCCCGCTGCATGCTCAGCCTATCTTGCAACCTCAAATATTCTTTGGTTTTCATTCCTTCCTTAGACTTTCTAATTTCTGTCATGGGATGCCTCTGCTTTCCTTGAAGTGAAACAGCCCCCTGTCACGTTGCCTGCGTTCAGCAAGAAAGCTTCTTGCTGCTCAAAATGATCATCTGCAGCACAGGGTCTGTGGGGCAGAGATCGGGCTTACCTGTTTTGTTCTTCTTAGCTCTTTAAGTAAGGATTTTCAATTGCCACTCAGTGAGAAATGCTTGTGTTCTACTCTCATCCTTAGTTGCTCACTGATGTTGAAGAGAAATATGTTCAATAAACCATTGTAGTAAATAGTTTTATTTCAGCATTTTCATACCATGCAGGGCAGACAGATGACATGGTGCAATGAAGCCCCTCACTCCTCAGGTGCCTTTAGGCAGATCCAGCTAGTGCACCCTGCTCCTTGTCTTTAGACAGACCTGGGGACTCACGGACACTCTTGGGGGAGTGCTTGGGGCTTTCACAGGCTGATCTGTTGTTGCCAGGTGTGGTAGAAGTTGGTGAGGCCCTGTCTTGGTGCCACGCTGAGCTCTAACTCTGTTCCTCAGGGTTGTGGTACCCCAGCATTCCCAAGCTCAGAGGGAAGACAGAAGTCAAGGCACCAGTATGTCTTCCCTCCTAAACAACAGCAAATGCTAGAGGTGAGTGGCAGGGCAGAGGCAGATTTTCTAGAAATTTCTGCCCCGAGTATGTGATGGCTTAAACCTGGAGCTCAGCCCTCCAGGCTTCAGCAGGGGGCTGTTCTCCACACAAACCATAGTGGCTGTGGATGAAATTGCTAGGTGGAACAAAGCCTGATCTAAATCTGTGCAAAGTTACATTTTTATGCCTGAAAGATGCACTGTGGGCTTGTGTATTGTGAGCTTCAGGTGCTGATTTGTCTCTGTAGTGTTAGACATCGAGGATGAATCACCCAGACGTACAGCTTTCCTGCACTGACTTGTGAAAGTCAGCAACAAGATGAGTTGGAGGGCCAGCTGTGTGCTGCCCAAATGGAAGTGACATAAGTCTGGCTGATAATGACAAGACCAGAATCTCTATCCCTGCTTTGAAATCAAGTATGGATCTGCTATGGCAGTTTAAAACAGAAATTAAAAATCAACATCCATATGAAGACAAAGATAAATGGGATGGGATCTTGTTGCCCTTGACATCTGGAAGCTTTTTTTTTTTTTTTTTCATCTTTCCAGTGCATAGGGAGGTTGACACATCCTGTTATTACTAATGTCTCTTTAAAACTTCTGAGTGATGATAGAGATAGAAAAGAAAGTTCTCAAACTGCAAAATGTCCTTGGCTGCCTTTTTGATACGTGAATTAAGTAGATTTTATCAAGCTACTGAGCCTTGAATGATTCAGATGCTCAAACAGGATTATTTAGAACTAACCTGAATGTTACTACACTACACTGGAGAACAGATAACCCTGAACATGCATCTGGAAAGATGGAGAGGAGTCGCACTATGGTTTATGGCCTGTATCTTTGCTATTTTTGGAAGGCTGACTTTATTCATGAAAGGTAAAAGCCACAGGTGACACCTCTGAATCCCTGAGGCTAAGGACTAACTTGCAGTTTTTCTTTAGAAAGAAATATATTTTACATTTTTATAACTGTGGGTTTAGAAGTTGTTTTAAAGTTAACTTGCACAGATGCATCTTTTAGTATGTTTTCTTTTCCAGTATGACAGTTGTAGGGAGGTGCGGGGTTATAAGACATGACAAATGCCTACTATTTGCAAATTCCAGAAAAAGCAAAAGACACTACTTTACTATTTAATAGACTTGGCACATACTTGGGTTCAAATATCAGGAATGTGCTCAAATACATATGCCTAGCATTTCCAGAAAATAAATCGGTTTTCTCAAATGAAATGTGCATTTCAGCCACACAGAAACAAGGAATGCCATTTTATTTGGAGGAGCAGGAGTTGAAGGGCAAGTGAGAAAACAATGTCCAAAAAGTTTATTAGCTAGCCTGACTGTTTAAAAACAATTTCCTGTGAAATGTTATTTGAATTTTTTTGCAATTTGACTAATCCAGTACTCCTTATTTGTATTTTATCTGGAGTATGTTTAACTGAAGAAAGAAAAACCTTCAGGGCAGATGTGCTCATTAAAGCTTCAGAAAAGTCCCTTTGAAAGAAATACTTCACCAATGTGTTTCCAACAAAGGCTATACATGTTAGCCTTCCTGTTCTTGGAAATTATCTGTGCTCTTCTCACTTTATTCTTGCAATTAATGCATTTCCTCAGGAAAAATATTAAAAGTGTTTACTAAAATATTTTATTTCCTAATGAAAAGTTTTATTTTTAACTTACAATTTATTAATTAGTTAATTAATTAATTTATTTTGTGACATGTCATCAGTTTGAAATGGTAGGAAAGACCCTTTCCTCAGAAACAAGAGGGATCTGTATTCTGTATTAAAAAATTAGCAAATTTTTCTAAGGCAGCATTCCACAGTCCAGAGAATGATAGCAAAAACTCCAGCACTTTTGTAGCCTCTGCTCATTGAAACAAATAGCAGGTAAATAAAAGAGATGCTCCTCATTGAACTTCAACTGTCTTGAGTTATA
Organism: Callipepla californica brunnescens; assembly: GCA_023055505.1. NCBI lineage: Eukaryota > Metazoa > Chordata > Aves > Galliformes > Odontophoridae > Callipepla > Callipepla californica. The sequence continues at coordinate 11,623,579 of JALIRH010000009.1, read as the reverse complement.
TCCATGGTCCTAACAGGCTTATTTAGTTTCTAGGGTCCTTTTATGATGGCTTATCTGATCTCAGAACTTTTAACAGTCCCTAATTAAGTAAAAGGATATTATTAGGCATTCAAACACAATGACTATATTTTCAAGATGCAGCTGAGTCCTGAAGTACTTGTTACTCCAGGTGTTTATATTGAACTCTGATCACCAAATTTCCAAATGGACAGGAAATAACTATTTAATCAATCAGGTTTTGGAGGCTGGTGGAACTCAGGGAGAAAATGAAGGAAGGATTAACACCAAAATGTATCACCTATTTGGCCCTCCACCTACATTAAATTTTCATCATTATATTATTCGACATTGGTAAACAGTGGTAAGGGGGTAGATGACCCTTCTGAAAAAGAACACATGAAACTTAAGAGAAATAAAATCTTAGCAGTTTGTTTTGATGTTAAGATGTTTGTCTGTTTGTCCACCATTTTGTTTCACTAAGAAGTAATTTAAGGGGAGTTTCTCCAAATCATACTGCTTAGTTTAGTGGGCTTTAAAGAAGGATTGCCTTATGCAAAAATTAATTCTACTCATTTGTTCTGTCTGGCTGTTGTACAAGTGCTTTACCCTACGGACTCGCTTTGTTTTTACTAGTTTCTGAGATTTATTTAGAGACTGATTTTTTGTGTTCCTGACTCACACAAAATTGAAGAAACAACAAGCAAGTTTTAACAGAGGTTGTAAGAATTTTGCTAATGTGAAGAATAAAGACTGTTCTGTTAACCTGATTGCGAAACTGATTGGAGGACTTCTCCATTCTGTTTTAGTTGGCCTAAGAAAATAGCAAGCTATGCATAACAGATGATCTAAAGTTTGAGATTAATCTCTAATTGCCTGATTTGAAAATGTTTTCCTCGCTTTACATCCATGTAGGGCAAAAAAAGATGTATCTTTGCTTTTCAATTGTTCTCCTTGCTGTTATTATTAACAAAGAACCTTGCTCTGTTCCTCAGCAAGTGATACTATTGGATTGAGGCCTACGTACACAAAAGGCCTTAGATGCTAATGTGGGATTTAGGTGACTAAACCCAACAGTTAGATCCTTTAAATCCCTGTTCAGCTGTTTCCTAATCCTGTAGGTGCCTAAAATCTGTAAAGTCAATGATACTAACATTAAACTCACCCATAACTTTGTCTCTTTACTTTCAATGTGCTTCAGATAGTGTTTATCTCCTTCCTGATAGTAGACTTTCTCAGAACATGTTTGCTGAATTCTACTCCACCCTATGTATCAGTTTCTTTCTCCCAGACTAGTAAAAGTATGCTCCTCAAGCAGTAACTTAGAGGTTACATTCGTGGGAAGAGAGTGGCAGAAGACCTTTTCTTCCTGGCCTTCAACTCTATATCCCCTTCTCCCCAGGATAGTGGCTTACTGAGCATTCGTGCTGTAATGATCCTAGCCATGTGCTTTTCTGCTTACTTGCTTGTACTGTTTTCTCTTCCATGAAAGAGAATCTTGAGCCCGGGTTAATTATTTCAGAGAAAGGATATGGCTGCTTCTTTTCAGGAGAAGGTCTATGAATCTGAAAGCTATGGTAGACAAAAGCATCTCCTTGTAGATGTGAGCTGAAAGATTCTAGGTCATTCTGGATGCATGTATTACAATATAAACACAATTGAATTAGAAACTCTTATTCTTCTGTTGTTGCTTATTGAGAAGACAGGCAATGGTAGAAATGGAAAAGCATCTTCTGGTCTGTAAAAGTTAATCTCATTCCTAACTCCAGTCAGCATTGAAAATCTTAAGGAAAATCTGTGACATTCTCCAGCTTCCATATTAGTTATAGTTTGCTCTGCCACTTCTGTGAAACAGGAGCATTGTCACAACTAACGGCAAATTAAGTACTGGAGCTACAGGTATGAATGTGTGGTGGTGTAGCAGCCTGCTGTATACTCATCCTGTAGGATAATATCAGAGAAAATTAGTTCCTCCTGCATTAGAAATATCCAGCCAAGGAACTGAGATGAAAGAAAAAGAAGCTGTCATTTATATTTATGTAGGCTGTTGCAGTCATGAATGCATTTCCTCTTAAATGTAGTAGCAATTTTAAAACTGATCTCACCTGTTTTTCCCTAAGAGGCTCTTTGGAGGTCCCACATGCATATTATGAGCTTTCTCAGTCCTCCAATGAAATCCAAAATGGATTTAATATTTCTCCCAGGTGTCTCTGACGTATTCAAGTTAAGTAGGTGTTAACAAAAATAACTCGAAGCATTAAACAGTCCAAATAATAAACCATTTCCCCTCTCTATTAAGCTTTACTTGTATGCTACTGTGGTTATAGTACCACCTGTTCTCCAACCATATGAAGTCTTCCAAAAAAAGTGAGTAGGTTTCCTCATGTGAATAACAGGCTGAAGTCTCTATTCTTTTTTTTTTTTTCCTTTAAAAAATAAGATTTATTTTGTAAAGCAAATTATCTTTAAAACATATCTTCAATGCAATTCCAGATGCAACAATATCATTAACTGTCATTTTTAATTCTAACAGGGGCAACTTGACCTTCCATTTCTTGGCAAGCCATGAAGTGTTAGTAGTTAGCTTTTCACATGGCTAGTGCAGCCAATAATAGCCTGTAGTATTTTACTCTCAAAAAAAAGTCTTAAGACCACCGCTGGTGTATCATAAGCACTAATCTGCAAGCCCTGCTTTGCTCCTCCTGACACCAAAAGGCATTTTGTGCCAAGTCTTCAAGGAGCTGGAAGTGGAGAGCTTATAATGGAAAATCCTTTTCTCTGCAGCGTTTCTCCTAGAATTACACCAAAGCCAACATTTTCCTCATTCAGAACACACTGCAGAATATTTGTCCCATCATCAACTGCAGATTTGTAATTGTGCAAACTGAGTTCACTGGCTAACTAACTGAAGTTAGTTGACATCATGTAAACTGTTCTGGTAAGTATTGTTTTCATAGAATCATAGAAGCATAGAATCATCATGTGTCACAAATGGCCGAAGTGCTGAAAAATTATTAGACAGTGACACACAAACTTATTAGAAAAAAAGTACAGTATATTTTTAACTTCAGAGATTGAAACATTCTACTTGTCTTTAAGTAAAATATGATCCAGTGATAAAATACGATAGTGAATTGCTGTGTTTTTCAGCCTGCTTTCAATGTTTTCTTTACCTTTGCACATAACTGGCTACTCAGAACCACATATTACCACCCACCTTTATAGGTTAGTATCAACTACATGATGAGAATGCCCTCACAGGGACCTTTGGTTGAGATACCATATTATTTTTTTTATTGACTTATCCTCGGTGAGACATTTGCAAAACATCACGATTAATTTTTAGGCACAGAGTCAATATTCTGATATGAATGTGACAATTCTGTTTCATAAAGATAGCATGATTGCACTTTACTGGCTGAAAGGATCTTTTTTTGTGATCATTCAAAATGCCACTGAATATTAGAAATTTGTTCTCTCAAGCATCTGAAAAAAAATCCTTGTCTTTGTATATTTCAAACTCCAGTAAGAAAATGGACATTTTATCTCAGTCTTCCAGCCTACTACTGAAATAATAATGAACTTAATACTGAATCCCACAGTTCCACTGATAATAAAAATCTCAGGAAGTTCAGAAAGAAAATGAACTTTTTATATTTTACTTCCATTATGTCAAAATGTCTTAAAACACATGTGTCCAACATTTTGACTTGCCTGGGCCACATTGAGAGAGGAGGAATTATCTTGGGCCACATAATGAAAAAAAAAAAAATAATACATATTATAGTTGTTGTATTTAACAAAACTTCTGTTTTATTCTGTTTTCGTTCTTAATTAAAATATATGAAAAGAAGCTCAATAAAAACATAAAACTAGTGAAGTATTTGACATTGTTTTCATGAAACACTGATCAAATATGTATTGAAAAACAAGTGCATGTAATGTGCGGTATGCATGCAGTTTGACTAAGTGCGTATGTTGGATGTGAGAGTTGGAGTTAGCATTGCACTTCGCTCTCCCCTCTAGAGCATTCTGTTGTTGCTTGCACAGGCCATGCTCATGCAACACACAATTGACTCACAACAAAATATTTCTAAAAATAATGTAATAATGGTAGGAGTTTATAATCTTCTGGGTTTGCATTGGTAAGTGTCCAGGGGTACATGTGGCCCCATAAGATGCTGGTTGGACACAACTGTCTTAAATGTTGCCTACTGACATGATTAGAATGTGGACTGAAAAGATACATCTTCCTGTAGATTTATGTAGAAGGAAATGGACATCACAATCGATTTAGAGGTGTATCAGTCATTCTGAAGAGGTTTTTTTTTTTGTTGTTGTTATTTTTTTTGCCATTTCGTGCACCAGCTGCATTAGCTTCCATGGTAAGAAGGCAGGCGAGAGATAATCAGGGTTCTGAAGAAAGCAGCCTCCTCTGCCTCCTTTCTGTGATGCAATTGAACCTTTAAGGCTGCCATATGAGTTCCAACCAGAGGTCCAGATTTGAGATCCAACATTCATTTCTCTCTTCTCCATATTTGTTTCATTGCCAAAATCAGTGCATAAGGTCACAAACCAGTAAGTCCAGCTTCATTCCTAGCTGCCCTTTCTGTCACAAATAAAAGGCTCCAACTATTCAAGAAATCTATCCTTACACCAGAATGAGATTAGGTTGGGTGAAAATCATTGTGAGGCTGTGACTGCTGAGCACTGGTCCATAGGTGATGTTTACATTTTGGTTCAGATCTGTCCATTCCAGCTGTGCTGATTTTGGATCAGTTTGCAGCATCTTCACTGCAGGTATACATTTAAAACCTTGAACACTTCCTGGACTTTACTGCTACACATGTGTTTCCAGTGGAAGAGGGGAGACTTTTTAGGATGACTTACAAGTAGATTTGACAGAGCCATGTATTTCCTGTAATGGGAAGTAATAATACCGTGCTTTTGAAAAACTATACTTTTGGTTATCTTCTCTGAAAAATTTCTACCTGCACATGTCTTTTTTGGGAGAGCAAGTCTGGCAAATCTTCTGGAGGTGGGAATGTATAAGGCTTTTTCTTGAGCTTCCTATGAGCTGAAGGACCTTAATGATTTTGAGAAATGCCTTCCAATCTTAGTGATTACTTGACTCTGTGAAGTACTTTTTGCAAGTTGCTCCTACAACCAGAGCAATCAGCTATTGCTCTCTGTTCTTTAGAGTTTCTGAGGGTCTCCTGGACAGCCTAGTCTGTTAACTGTTGTCAGATCTTTCCATTTGAGAATAAATAGGCTAAATACAGCTCTGATTTATGGATTTATTGGATATAGAAACTTGTAGAGGGGGGCACAAGTTTCAGGAGCCAGGTCTGCCCAATTTCTAGTCTCAGTACTGATGGAAAAAACTGCTACACCAGAGGAATCATCATTTGTCTCTTTAAGAATGGCCCACCTGAGAGTTTGAAAAAAGAAGATCAGCCCTCCCTGTAACAGATAAATAAGTTCTTAAGTAAGTTTTCCCTTCAAAGCATTGCAATTTGTGCAAACTTCAGGCAGATCAAATTGGCAGCTGGATGGCAGCTGCACTTTATTTTATTTGTTTTCACCTCTTAAAAAAAAGCTTGCCTTTTGATGTCACATACCCTCCTGGGATTTCCCTCTCCAGTTATTGTGATAATAATATTGCTTACAGGAAAGGAGGAAATTTTATTCTTCCTGACTTATTTTTGTTCTATACTGCTTTTTACTGATAACAGGGGTACGTACAGAAAGAATTCTGTAGAGCAGGCATGGGAACATACAGTGCCTTGGATTTGGGACAAATGCAGATGCATGGTGACAAGCATTATCATGCTGAGAACAAGTTCTATCAGCTGTGAAGACCCATTTAAAATAATTATTAGCTGGAAAATGAAACAATGCAATAGGAAACTGTTGATGTCACAGTCTATTTCCTTGGGTAACCTCTTTGGAGTTCTGGTCTCCAAACATCCATGTTCAAGTGGCCAGTTCTACAAACAGGTTCTTGCAAAGTCTAACATTACTTCTGCCTGACCTTCCACCTTTCTCTTTCTTTCATAGTGTCACAGAAGGACTGAGTATTGGCAAGAAGAACTTATATACCTGGCTAATTTGCTTACCACTGGAATTTTGTATTTCACTGCTCAAAGCAGAGTCCAGATTCTTGGCAAGCTCAAATGAGGAATTTGCTCATGATTTTGTTTTGCTATGAGCCTTCTCCTAATCTGAACTGAACTGAAAATACCACTCAAGTTGATAGTTTGCTGACAGTTTGTTTAAAATGCCTTTTTCATTTGTGTTCTCTGATTCTATAAAGCTGTGGATATGTAGATAGGTAGATCCATATTTGGCCTCCACACAGCCTTGCTGAAGGCTCTGAACTAAGGTCCTCCTCTGAATTAAATTACTTTCGTGACAGGGCATAGCTTCTGTTTCTGTTACAAGAAGGGTTGCCACAGTTATAGGATAACCCAGTTTTATAAAATTTTTTAAGTATCAAAATAATCTCAGCAGATCCACTTTGGTCTTCAGAGTTTCATGGGAATAGAGGATTAGTGTGATCTTTGTGTGTATCAGCACTGAGTTTAGTGGTCTGATAGACATTGCAGAAGGAGAGTTGTTCAAAAGATATTTTCAGCCTCAAGTCTCCAGAGTTTTGAATAGCCTGGAAAAGCTTCAAATATGCATTTCAACACACTGTACAATTCATACTGTCTTCAGCACATACCCTGTGTTTGAGAAATATCGATGATGCTTCACAGCCTCCACATGTTTTTTGCTTCCTGGGTACTTTGTTTTCCAATGTAGATGTATTCCAGCCTCTAGCTAAATAGTGAGACACATGCAAACATACGAGAATTTGGGGTATTAAAAAGCTTCTTGGTTCATTTAAAAATAATCGTGGTGCTTGATTTACATATACTTTGGAACATCCTAAGAATAACTGTTCCAAATCTATAATTTCAGCTACTGCTTCTGGCATTGCCAGACTTTATCGTGTTAAAAAATGTAATCCTAGAAGTACAAATTCAAAATCTTTGCACATTCCTGGCATTCCAAAAACATGCATAGTATTATAATTTAGCTTTTAAAACATCAAGCCCAAAATGCCCTCCTTGCCCACTGGCTTGGAAAAGAATTGAAGGCCCTTACTGCACCAGTGCAACCAAGAGGTGAAGGAATTTAGGCCAACCCTGGAGAACCTTTACAAATTCATTACTTCATTTGCTTCAACTTTGGAGGTTTTTATTTATTTACTGATTTCCCATTGGAGTACTCCCTACTACAGTTGACACTTCAAAACAACGGTATTAAAAATCATGATGATCTCTTAGGTCTATTGTCCTCATATCTGTATAGAACTAGGGTAATAAGTTCAAGCTGACTCTTAACACAAGGATTTCAGTGAGAAAACATGATACATATTGCCCCTGATGTGGCTGTAGGTTGAAAAATGATGCTTACAGAGTTGATTGTACCTTACAAATCTCCATGATCACTGGATCCCCGTATGTCCATTCAGGTTTTCTGACCTTCAGGGTAAGCAACACTAAGGTGGCTAGAGTAGCGAAGGTGAAAAATGTGTGAAATCTCAGGATTTCAGTGTAATACCCAAACTAACACGTTTTCCTTGTTTTTTAAATTCTTCCTTTGAGTTAAACATGCTCTATGTTCTAATTACACATTATATGCTAATAATTGATATTATGTATTACTAAATAGTGTATATATATATATAAATATAGTGATGTGAGGAATTGATGAGGAGTGTCAGTGTGAACTCTGATGTATTGTCACACCTCTGACACAACTGGAAGGCAAACAAAGCAGTTTTACTGGAGATACATATTTCATGTAGCTCTTTCATACTCTGATCTTTCTGTACCTCCATGACTTTGTGTGATTTTCTTTGTTCCTGCTATCTGATAAGTGTTGCCACACCCATTTTACTGTCTGCAATGTCTTTGATGCTACTACCTGTGTAAAGAGCATTTCCTGCTATGACTATGACTTGCTTCCAGACCAAGTTTTATCTGAAGTACCACCATCATGATCAGAAACTCAACATCCAAACAGTGAGAGTAGAAACTGTCATAGAACAAATGAACTTTTGGCCCCTGTAGACGAACAAAGACTTTTCCTCATTATTTAGGTGGTACCTGACAGTACCATGACACCTCTTGAATAATCTTTATCATAATAGTCATCAGTTCTGGTGAGTATAATTTGGAAATAACTCAGCTCATTATTGTTTAATTTGTAGTTCAAGAGAAGTGATCTTCTCCATTACTGTCAGAAGAAATTGTAAGGAATAAATTAAAAGTGAATAAGAATCAGAAGGGGACCTAAATTTTCTGTATTTTGAAAGGAAATAGGTAGCCTGAAAAACTGAAGTTTGACTATGTCAATGCTCCAGCTTTTACCACTGAGTCTTAATCCTTCTCCCTGATAGAAGAGCAGTTCATCTTTTAAGCCTTTTGCACTCTGTGTTGCTCAGATGAATGCCAGTTATTGTCTGCCCTAGAGGTAGGTAGACTGCATTCTTAGAACATCTCAAAAGACCTTTCTTTTCGTTAACTCAAAAGACAAAAAATGAGTTTTTGTATATGAATTCAGTATTTTGTATGAAAATGTAGGCACTCTCTATTTTAACCACAATATAAATCAGCACAGAAAACAATGTAGGTTTTGGCATCTGTGTAATGTTAGTTTTGAATGATGAATACATACCAGGTTAGGGAATTACAAAAGCTGCTTGTGTGGTATGTTACAGATTTTCCAATGTATCTCCAAGTACTGGATCTGTTCATGTCCCAAATTCTCTGTTGTTCTCCTTGGCATCACCCACTGGGATTTCCCACTAAGCACAAGGAATCTTCCCTTGGAATTCAACTGCCCAGTAGTGTTAGAGGGCTATGAAGAACAGTGATATATCATCTTATCCAGAACTGCTCCGATACAGAAACAAATATCCTAGCTCTTACTTGACAGATATTTTTCTGAACTCTTCTCAAAGATCTTTAAAAGATACTGGAGCATACTGAAGCATCTAATTCCAGTGTTTCTGCATCTTTTTACTTAGAATGTTTTCCCTAATATCCAGAAATATCCGCAATAAGTTTTTTTTTTCTTATACTTTCTTCTGCTTCATGAGAAACAGTTTATCATCATTGTATTTTCAGTCTTTTATATATCGGAGGGCTACAATCATTCTCTTCTTGATCTTCTTTCTTCAGAATAAATTAGACTTTAAGCTTCTTCATAACATTTTTATTTCAATACTCCTTCTATTCACTTCTAGATTCTTCCTGGTACTCTACATCTTTCAAAAAATGTATTGTTTAAAACTACATAATACCACCTCATGCCTCTTGATCCCCTTAGATAAGATGGATTAGTTGTCATTCAGCCCTTTATTACTTTAACTGTACTGCTTTCCATGTGTTGTAAAGTTTATTTAATGTTCCCTTGGGCGTGTATCTCTATATTTTTGCTTTAGATTTATTCTATTAGAAACTGTAAAGCTGCAAAATGCTGTCTATTGTTACTGATAAGTAAGATTTCACTTATTCTCACCTTAAATATAAAATTAATTATGCCAATGATATATTTTGGTTCAGGAATTTCTAATGCAGGAAGTTTATGATAAATACAAGCAAACTGAAAAATTTTCAGTTCATTTTTAATACTCCTCACATAGATTCTCCCATTTACTTGAATGTTATGTTGCTGTTGTTGTTTTTTTTCCTTTTGATTGAATTTGGTTGTCTTTGGAACACTGCCATTATGTTACTAATGGTCATTGCAAGTCTTAAATTAGGTTCATATTTGTTAAGAAACCATGCAATTTGTTAAGCATTTTTGACACAATCTGATTAGAGCGCACAGCAATTCACTTGATCCATTTTTCCAGTGTTTTATCTCCAGCACTGGCCTCAATTGAGACAACTTTGGAATAGAAAATTGTAGTGAAGTATGCACAAGGGGAAAATTCTTCATAGCAATAGTGATTGGTGGTTGGCTTATTCACGAAATAGTTAGGACCAAATTTAATTCATGCTTTATGCAAGAGAGGGTATTTGTACAGTTCATGTAATACTCTCCCTTCTTGCAAATCCTCTAATACATTTTTCCTTCTGTTATACGTGTTCACAAGACATAATAATTCATTACTTAAAAGAATGCTTGTTTTTACTTATTTCTTATTTTCAGCACCTTAAAATTAACAGCCTTTTGATCTTGTTGGATTTATCCTTCATCTCATATTACAGGAGAGAATAAACAAACTACAAACAAATAAATCTTCCCAAAACCATTCAAATATTTTTCCTTAAAATCATAACCATTCCCATCTGTTACCATTGTTTTTAACCATTTCAATTTTTACAATTTCTGTCTTCATTTGGAGTTATATCAGATTGCTTAACAGACGTCAAAATCTGCCAGTGATGCATCAGGCATTTAATTGTGTTGCTGCTATACTGTGATAAGTGGGGGGCAGAGTATCTTCCTAATTCAAACTGGTAAGAACCCCATGTACCCAGAGATTCTTGAAGTCTTCATGAGCATAGCTGTGATAATTCTCAATCTAAATATGAAAAGTGAAATTTCCCACAAGGCCATTGTAGTACAGCTCACAATTGCTGTAATATCCCACAACTCTACTGAAAATTAATCCAGGCAATAACTTCTCACAGTTTTTTCATTAAAAATCATTACATTTTAAAGAATATACTTTGCTTCTATTTTTTCTCATCTGCATCCTGTCATATTACCTCTTTCCTTTACAGGATGTGAAGTTAAAAACCAGATTCTCAGTGTCCAAAGATACCAAAAAGTTGGTTTGGCATACGTGGTGGTGACCACATAAAAGCTTTAAGGTTTCCTCTATTTCATGTGGCTTTATACTAGGATGAACAATAAAACCAGCATAATAAGGCTAGGTAGCACATCTGATCTTACTATAAAAAAGAAAAAAGAATAGATGCCAATGGGGAAAAAGAGTATAATAAAATGTTCATCTGAACATGTTTTCTGATGAGAATTATTTTAATAATATAAATAAATATAACAAAAGTAACTGTTATTATTTTCAGTTTCAGGGGTTTTATTTTATGAAGGTCTTCAGCCTATATATTTCAAGCCTGTATAAGAGATTGGACTGTAGTGATAGATCGTGTTAACTAGAAAGTATTTTAGCTTTATTTTACAGGACTGATCTTCAAAAGTGAAGATTTCTAGCTGGTAAATCTGTAAATGAAGAACTGGAATGGAAGAATTGAAGATTTCTGAGTATATGCAGCCTGAGCAGGCATACTCACGCTCCTACTCCAACAATAGCTACAAGCAGATTTGTAAGGTGAAGTATAGGAATTCAGGAAAAATACAGCACAGTGTCCCTGGAGCAATCTCCCAGCCTTTCTCAACTTGTTACTCTGCATCTTCTTGGATGTGTGTGTTGTATATGAGACTGTCCATGGATTTCTATGCATTATGCTCCTCTAGTCTCCAGTTAAGTCCATATGAACCCAGTATACTGTGGTAGAAAGTTTTGTACCTTGTCTTCATTCTACCTTTTTGTGGTAGGTCTGTTTGCTGTTTGTCTCTTCAATCATTTCTGAACTTATCTAAACCATCTGTTGTAAGTATACAAAGTGCAGTTCTCACCCTGCTTAGAGGCTTTTCATAGCTACCTGTGAGACTTTTTCAAGATTCATAGATCTTCATAATGAACAGTTTAAAATGTAGCAAAATATCTCTACTCATTTTAACTAATTTTAACCACAATTAGGTCTGTAGTCTAAACAAGTTGCCCAAGCTCTACTATCTCTGGAGAAAAACAGAATCTTCCATATAGTGATTCACCCAATTTATTTTAGGCATCAATTTGTGGCAGAGGTGAGTCGCCTTTTGAAGGGCCTTGTCCCTCCCTAATGAAGGAGTCTGGATAGCCATTGTAGACAAGCTGCTTTACTTTTACAACTAAAAATAGATTACTAGAATCCCAGTCCAAGAGCTCAGAAACAGTATTTACTTTGAACTCTTGTTATTTGGAAAGACATTGTAATCTAAAATCAAAGGAGGAATAAACTAAAGAAGTAACAATACACAGAGTATTAGCAAACTCTTCCAAGGACTTTCCAAGGTCTAAATGAATAAGGCACACTGGCAACAGAAACCCAGGGTATAGAATAAGTCTGGCTGAGGTCTGACTTCAGATAAGACTCACAGTACTCAGGAGGCCTGTTCTGGTCAGGTGTTCTACTAAGGGGAGAAATGTTAAAATAATGACAAAACTGGGCATATGAAATGTAAAGCTTTGTGTTCTTACCATGCAGCCTGTGTCTGCTATCCATAACATGAACCAGAAAAGTATTGTTTGCAACACTTTACCTTTATAGGCTGTGTGACTTGGACATGGTCTGAGTGATTCAGTGAATGGCTTCTGTTCATACAGACACTGATTCAGAATTAGGTTCTCTGAATGTCTAGCAGTTCAGTGCTGTTTTGTTGGGGTCCCATACATACCTTTACTTTGCTGAGAAATTGGATATTGATGCACATGATTAGATTGCACTGACCCAAAACTGTCAGTAAGAGTTTACCAGAAATACTAACAGAAACTTAACTTTCTGATTAATATTGATGCACACATTTTTGCTTTTCACGTATCAAGGAACCATGTGGCTGGCTCACTCCTGCTCCTATAGTAGGACAGGTCTGTTTCCCTTCTTGAACTGTGTATGTTGTTTATGTGTAAGCTAAGAGATTTTTACAGACATGTGATGTTCCACTGAGTTCTTACTTGTGTAGTTAGATCAACTTTGGCTCTCCATGCTTCCTGCTGCTGATGCAGATAAATGACTGCTGATGAGAAAAACGTGGGGACTTGTAAATGCAGCTAGAAACAAAAGACCACAAACAATTCAACCTCTTCAGCCCAGGGGTTTGTGCTGCACCACCAACAGCTGCTTGTAATGTAATGGCACCTTACAACAAACTTTTGACAGTCACACTCCCTATACTCCCTATAGCTCACAACTGCTCAGTTGTTACTTCTTTTCCATGTGAGTGCTTTCTTGAATATCAGAAGTCATTAAGATCTGTCTTTTGTTTCTCACTAAGTTTGGCATTGTCTTGTTGTATGTTAATTGAGCTTTTCACCTGAATTGAACTGACATGTAATGCCCTGGAAACAAACAAAAGCTAGATCAAAGATATGTTTCTTCACCTCCACTAACCAAGATGACCTTCGTTGAGTGAAGGGGTTCATGGAAATTTTTTTGTAGCACTGTGTACAAAGAGAGATGTCCATGAATATGTGGGCAGAGGACACTCAGCTTGAAATTTTCAGGCAAATATTTCTTTGTTTTTTTTTTAACACCGTGCTTTTCAAAAAACTGTATATGATTTATGCTGTAAGGTGATGAATCATAATGCAAAATGTGAGAATCATTAAGACATTGTTTCTGAAAGAACAGTGGAAAACCAATTGGAAAATGAAAATATTTTTTAAAATCAGTGCTTTTAGATAACTGGATATTCACCTCAAGATTTTAGCATTAATGTTAAGACAAGATTTCCTTGCATGTCTGTGTGTATCATTCTGATCCAGCAGGTGTTTTGCTCTTATTAGGAACAAAAAGAGATAGAACTGATCAGCCACAAAATTATAAGTCCTCTCAAAAAAAGACATGAAGTCCTATTACTATAAGTCTGAAAATTTAACTAGCCACGTCAATGTCTAAATCATTTTTGGACCTCACTTCCTTTCCCAACCATCTGTCTTTCAAAACCACAGTAAGTTTCCTATCCAGTTAAGTGGGCATTGGATTAAGATCTGTGGTGATTCCTTTGGTGATATGGCTCGTGAGTGCTGAGCACTATTGGTAATGTACCTGAGTGAATCACAGGATCATTTCTCTGCAGGGAGAAAATTTGGAAGGCAAAAGCCAAACTTAAACTCAAGTTGGCCACTGGAATAAAAGAGAACAAAAAACTTTTTTACAAATACATAAACAGTAAGAGGAGTGCTAGGGAGAATCTCCATCCTTTACTGGATGTGGTGGGGAACATGACCACTGAGGATGAGGAAAAGGCTGAAGTTCTCAATGCCTTCTTTACATCTTTATAAGTCAGACCAATTATTCTCAAGGCACTTTGCCCCCTGACCTGGAAGTCTGGAATGGGGAGTAGAATAAACCCCCCATGAAGGTGGAAACAGTTAGAGACCTACTGCTCCATCTGGACTGGCGTGAGTCCATGGGGCTGGATGGGACCCATCCAAGGGTGATGAGGGAGCTGGTAGAGGTGATTTCCAAGCTGCTTTCCACCATCTGTTCCTCTTCAACTGGAGAGGTACTGAAGAACTGTTAGTCAATGTGATACCTATCTACAGTAAGGATTTTAAGGAGGAACCAGGGAACTACAAGGTCTTTCATCCTGACCTCAGTGCCAGAAATGGTTATAGGACAGTTCATCTTGAGTGAGATCACACAACATCTGTGGGACAACCTGGGGATCAGGCCCAGCCAGCATACGTTAACAAAAGGCAGGTCCTGCTTGCCCAACCTGAACTCCTTCTATGATCAAGTGACCCATCTGATGGATGAGGGAAAGGCTGCTGATGTAGTCTACCTAGTGCCTTTGACACTGACTCCTATAGTATTCTCCTGGAGAAGATGGCAGTCCATGGCTTGGGCAGGTACACACATTGCTGGGTAAAGAACTAGCTGAATGGCCTATCACAACAGACTGCTGAAGAGACTTTCCCCTTCTTTCTTAAAGTCCCTTTTCAGATACTCAAAGGTTGCTATCACGTCTCCCCAAAGTCTTCTCCAGACTGAACAGCCCCAGTGGTTTACAGCTTGGTGGTACAATCTATATATGGCAGGAATATGACTCCTAAGTATGGTTCAGTATAGATTTGTTAGAAATATTTATTTCTATGAGACCTCTCTCAAATGTTCCTCACAATCCTCCAAATTTCTTGCTTCTGCATAATATTAAGGCAGGATGCAGGAATGGGTTTTACAGAGGTTTGTTGGTAGCTCAGTTCACATGGAACATATGTAATTCTAGTAGCTGTAGCTATGATAAGTATCATGCAAAGCATTATGAATGCCCCAAGCATATACTGAACAATTATGAGCTAGTTTTCTGGGCTCAATTCTAGATAACAATATAATTGAGCTTATGACACATATGTTTCCAAATTCCTCTACTTTAAAATGATGGTGAAAAAGACGTTATGAATAGAGCAGAAATCTTCAAAACAGAACTCAGAGAAACTAGGCTTTGTTTCAAAGTTAATATCCTGGCCAGACTTTAGGGAAGAGTTGACAGGGTTTGTTCATCCAGCTCAGCCAATTCATGCTTCCAGATGGAACTTCTGTGAGACATTTTTTTGGTTTTGTTTGATCATTTTGGACAGTTCAGAAATAGAATTTATCCATATTTTGCATTGCATTATGGGTTCATTCAAGCAGAAGGCTGCTAAATGCAAACTATTTAAACTCATGTTTTCACAATAGTGTGAGCTTCATTGCCTGCCTCTTCTCCTTGATTTCTTATGATGGGGCATGGAGAACCCCTGTGCACTCAGAAAGGTACCCTTAAATAGCTGGTAGCTCTGTTCAGCTCTCTAAGGATGGCTTCTCAAGGGATCTCATCCAATAATTCCTTAGACTGCTGGAATTTCACTCTTCTGAAGTTCAGGGTCCAGATTCCACTCTTTGCCAGGCCCATATTCCTCAACATCATAAACTCAGCCAGGGTATGGCCACTACAGACCAGGCCACCTCTGATCTTAACCTCTGTAATGATTCCCTCTTCACTGGTGGTCATCAGATCCACTTATGTTTCACCTTTCATTGACCTGGAAGTTATCCATAACAGACTCCAGGAGTCTCCTGGATTGCTTGCAACCTGCTTGTTTTTTTCCCAGCAGATATCCCATCAGATATGGGGCTTGAAATCCCCCATAAGCAGAAAAGTCTGCGAGCATACCTCTTACTCCTGAAGAAAGAAGGCCTCATCCACAGTCTCCCATTGATCAGGTTGCCTGTAGTATACTATGCCCACCAAATGTCCTATATTGACCTGGACCCTAATTTTAACCCAGAAGCTCTTGATCTGATCATGACTGTTTTGCAGAGGCAGCTCTTTGCAGTCTATCTACTTATTAACACAAAGGGAAACTTCTCTGTCCCTCTTACCCTGCCTATTCATTCTAAAATCTTGTAGCTCTCAACAGTAGAATTCCTGTTGTACAATTCAACCTAGAATGCATCTGTGATAGCAATTACATCATAATTTTCTAATTACAATGCTTTCATTTCCTCCTGCTTATTTCCCGTGATTGCGTTCACTGGGGTAGCAGTACTTCATCTGAGCTATCAGCTTTGTCATCTTCTTGGAAAATCCCTCATGAATTCCTCTGGGACAAATCTGAGGTTTTCTGTTGCTTCCTGAAGTGACAGTGTTCCCTGATTTTCCTCTGTCACTCAGAAGTACAACCCTTTCCCCATCAAATCTAGTTTGAAGCTCTCATGATAATCCCGGCCAGTTTGCTGCACAGCACATTCTTTTCTCTCCTTGTTAGCTGCATCCTGTTCAATCAACATGCCTAGTCTCTCAATGGTAGCTCCGAGACTGTAGTACCTAAAACCCTGAATGTGACATAATTCACTCAGACATTCCTTCAGCTGATCCATTCTCCTACTTCTACCTGGGTGCCAATCTCCAACTAAGAGGACTGAGGGGAACACTGTGTGTGCTCCTGATTGCTTCAACATCTTCGCAATGGATATAAAGTTTTGTGCCTTTTCTTAATGTTCTGTAATTTTCCTGTTGGGAACTCTTGAAAGAGCAGGAGCAGATAGTACTTCTCCAGTTTTATCATACCTGGTGGCCCCTTTCTGACTGTGAACGCTCTCTGAAGAGTATCCAGGTAGCAAGTGTCTCAGTGCCCCTCGATGTGGAGTCACAAATTACTAACACTCATAGCCTTTTATGGGTGTCTCTGGTTTGGACTTGGATCCTTGACAGGGCCATTTTATTTTTGTTATCCCTTTCCACATCGGAACCATTATCCATACCTCTTCTCTTTTTATCCCCAGAGCTTCTTATTTATTGATCAGAATACTTCAGTAGCAAAAAATAAGCTCCTCCTTCTGCTTCAAGCTGAAACGGGGATTCAATCTCCACCATCTTGCACATTTTTGACATTTGGCTTCTCAGGGCTGGAAGCTAACTTTGCTTCTTTGCTTTGCAGGGACATCAGACAGGGCTGTTGGTCTGCCCGTGTAACTGTTTAAAACCATTCCCCCTTGTCCTATCTGACCGTGTAAAAACTGATTTCCATTCTGCTTGTTATCTCCCTTTAAGTAGTTACATGCCACTATGAGATCTTCCTGTAAGCTGCTCTCCTCCAGGCTGAACAAGCCCACATCCTTCCACCTTCATAGGAGAGATTCTCCATCCCTCTGAGCATTCTTGTGGCTCTCCTCTTGACCCACTCCAACAGCACCACCTCTTTCTTGTGTGGGGATACTGGACAGATTGGCCTCAGTCTGTGGGCTCTGTGACATCCAGTGTCTGGGAGCAAGGGACACGGAATACACGGAGTGTGACATGACAGGATGTTAGAGAAGAAACAACTTCCTTCTGTCAGCAAAAGGATAATCTCTAGAGAATACTTTTCACTGTTTGTTTTTGGAAAAAGCAAATTCAGATGCTTTTCAACTGGATGAATGAAATCAGAGATTTAAGGAGTTTTGCACTGAATGAGAAAAGAAAAGCAGCTGGTTTCCCCATGATGTAAGCTTCAGATACACTCAGATTGCCTTCAAAAAAAGTGTATTTTTTTGCTACAGAAGTCCTTTCTTGATTTTAAATTCTGTTCTCAGAAGAAATACACTGAAGTCAGTAATACCTTTCTTACTGACTATGAGGAACAGTTAGGACACATACAGGTCTCATGCTTACTATAGTGACCTTCTTTTCTGTACCAGGGAAATTACCACTTTGTAGCCTCAGAGTCATTGTAACAGAAATTGAAGCAGAATTGTAAACACATCAAGTAACCCTTCCAAGCATCACTGTATCCTTTGTTTGCCTGGCAGGAATAATCAGTTTGATTTTGTTTCAGTTCTAATTTGTAGGACTGGGAAAAGAAGGGAGCAATACTATTTATCTCTGCATTTTCAAAGGAAAAGAAAATAGATAGATGATTCATGCCAACTCCTCTAGATTTTAGTTAAGGTTGGTTTCTCTCTCTCTTTAAATTGTGTGCATTTGTCTGACCCCGCCAAGTGGTGTAATGTGCTTTCACCATACTGCTGCTTAAACTAACAGTTGTCTTTGGCAGGTACTGTAACTGCTTGGGCTCTTTTATATGTCTGGGGTTCTTACTGTGGTCAGCATTTCAAGTATAGCCCAACCTAAAGGATCTGTGGAGAAAACATACAAATGAAATTATTTTTTCCACTGGTGAACAAACGGCTTAGTAGTTATTAATATTTTACAAGCATTTAAGGCTTTCACTAGAACTTTGAGCTGCCATTGTTAACATTGTTAATGTCTCCATTGTAGAAATAAAAAGCCCTTAGAGTTTACTATTTGGCTCCTTGACATGATATTCAAATCCAAATTCATTTCACATTTCATATGTCTATAAAATTGTGCTATATATATAACTTTTACAGTGGCGTTTGGGATTGATTTCAGAGACTTTTGTTTCAGTTTCTGCTGCTGGACTACAAAATGAATATTTTGGTATTTTAACATTAATTTTTAAGTGAATGTCCTTTTAAAAAAAATGGAAATGCTTATTTTTCATTTAAAAGACAGTAAATATTTTCTTGCTGGATTTTTTGTCAGCGTTATAGTAACATTATCTCTTGTTGATCTTTCTATTGCCATACATTCAAAGAAGACCACAACATAGATGCATTGTCTGGATTTGTCAGTGTGATTGTATCATGATTTAGTGTCATTGGAGGAATTTCCCACTAAATCCAACAGGAGCTTCACATCAAACTTCCAATAGACAGTTCAGTTCAATGTAACATTTTTCATAGAGGGAACTAGTGTATGTATGAAAGCCTTAGACACTCCTTTCTCTGCCCCAAACTCCGCCTCTCAAAAATAAAATCTTTGTTAAGAAAAAGCATTTATTTAATTGCATAAATGACCTCCAGATAACGTAATGCAGTTTCAGTTGGACACAGCTTGTATGATGTTTAGGAAAAGAAAGAAATCAGTTGAGTAACAAGAAATGCATCATGATTTTAGAAATCAGATTGATGAAGATTTGATTGACGTGGGTTCCTCTTTTAGAGGCAAAAGATCGTTCAGGGCCATAAAATATTTTGTCAGGTATTTATTAGTGTAGTTGAAAGAAGTAAAACTAGAAGTCTGCTAAAGCCCATGTTAGAATGATGTACTTATAGTTGAAATCAATGGAAAAAAAAAGTAACCTGAGATAATTGTCACAGAAATACAGGGAAGCCTCATCAGGAAATGAATTGAATAGAACATAAAAGAAAGACACATATTACTGCATAATTTTCTGAATCTATTTTGATTCCATTAATAAAGCTGGACTAGGCTATGTCCTTTTGTACTTAGCCCAGAATGTGTACTGCTGTTGTAAAAACAGGTAGATGTTAAACACAAAAAAAGTGCTCATGTCACTGTGGTGGAGTCTTTAGGGAAAAATTCTTAAACCAGCATTTGCAGCCACTTGTAACTAATTATTATAGTTGCAAATGATCTAAGTAATAGGTTAAAAAACTTAATAAAATATTCATGTATACAGCTACTGCACTGATGTCAGGGACGAGTTTCAGATTTAAGTGGTATTTAAAATGAATGACTACGGTGTGAACATAGATAAAACATGGCAGAATTTACCTGCACATTGCACAAAAAATCACTTAGAACAGAATTGTATCCATGGACGCTGTGTTCGTATATATGTAAAAGTATATATGTAAAAGTATCTTTGAGAAAACACTGATAGCTAGAATTATTGTCAAGTATGTTTTTTGTTGGTTTTTTTTTTTTGCTTTATCCTTCATTTTGTTATTTTTGCTTTAATACCTGTAGAAACAATTGGATTGCTCAGTACTACAATGAAGTAAACATGTTACACAGTTTTGAAAGTCTAATTCTATCATAACTATTCCAAAAAAGTAGAATAGAGAAGTTAAGGAGATGAGTAACAAATAAAGTGATAAACGTGATTATAGCTTACTGCATGGAGGCCTTTCATGTTGAACTATTACTGAAAAAACATTTATTGGACAATTTAGTACTAGCTTTCATAGGAGAAATGATTTGGTTCTTGTTGCATGAGGAGAGTTTTATATCCTTTTTCCTACACTTTAAAGTGAGTGAACCATAAGAATGAATGTTTGAGAAACAAAGGTAGAAGGATGTTCTTCAGAATGTCATTTCAGTGCTGAAGTTTATAAAACTGATTGTTTATAAAAAACATGAAGTTTATAAAACTGATATGTCAAACGCTGGAGATCAGAATATGTCATGGATATTAGTGTTAACTTACTTATTCTAAGTAATATTTTCAAAGGCTGCTAGTGGGAAATTTTTCTACTGAATAATTGAAGTTCTTTTTTAAGCAATGAAAAAAACCTATCAACTCTGGAGGATGACATTGTCCCCAAGATGATCAAATAGAATTGAAAGAGTGCATAATATTTTCTCGGATTTTCTGTAGAGAAGTGTAATTTATCTGAAGAGATTATGGTTGGTTTATTCCGTTAATTCTCATTTTGTGAAAAATTGATTATCCTTTGTAATTCAGATAAATAGTTTCTTCATAAAATTTAGAATGTCCAAGAACTCCTCCAGAAACCTTTCATTCTGCTTGTGGAAAGAAATGTGTGATTAGGCAGTGCTTACTTGTTCTACAGATTATGTAATGTACACTGTGTAATGCCACATAATGCCTGTGCAGATTACTTCCATTGTGCATAACAAGCAGGCATGAAAGTTAAGATTTCTAAGCAAATAATACATTAACTTTTCTTCTAATTTGCAAAATGTTTAAGAAAACGTGTCCCATTTATCTTCTCCATGTCACTGAGAATCCTGTTTTATCTGCCTGTAGGAAAAATAAGGAATAAGGAATCCCAGTGTTGTATCAGTGAGTCTGAATGGTAAAAGGAAGATCTCTGCATATATAAACTAGAAAATGAGATTCTTTTCCTTGAAAGCTTTTGTTTACTTTGTATAAATGAGACCTAAGTTTTGAAGGTGAGCTAAAAAGAAAAAAAAAAAGGTTAGTGACTTTCAGAAATGCAAAGTATTTCTACACTTGTTTTCTTTAGCGTTGCTGGAAGTTAGCTTAGGAGATCAGAGAAATGGAATGGGAACCTTCTTGACTCAACTTGTTGAAGGAAAGATCAGAATCTTGTCTTTAAACAGTTATTAAACATTTATTTTTGAATCTTTGTGTAACAACAAACAATCAGATTTCAAAACACAGAAGATAAGATCTACTGATGTTTATTTCTTCCATATTTTCCTGCTCACCAAAATCCATAGCTTTCTTTTAAAAAGACCTGGAGTCCAAATTGTGCGAAGAGAAATCTGCAAATAAATTAGATCTTCTCATACATCAAACAGAAAGATGACAGTTTAATTATTTAATCTATAGATAATATTTTAGATGTGGGACAGAAACAAAGCTTGTTCTGTGGCAAGGTCAATGAACATCAACATAATAACAAAACACAATTTATTGCCCACAGAAATGGGCAAGTCCAGTCCATAAGGGAAAATGTTACTCAGATATTTATCTCAGGTAATGCTGAATATATTACAGCAGGCGAATAAAGCATCATTTAAATAATGTAGAACAATGCAAATAGCTACTGAAAAATTTCTTCATCCTACTTTCATCCAAAAGTGCAGATATTTTATAAAATGTGTTGACTTTCAGATTAAGCAAGTCCTGCTTCAAAGTGTTTACACTGTTTATGCACTTTAGGGAATTCTGTAATGGGTTTTTAAGAGGATTTGCCAAGAATTTCCCCATCACTCCTGATGAAGATGTTGTTTCTCAAAGGGTGGTAAGAGTCAATACAGACCAAGAGGATCATGTACAGCTGCTGCTGCCACACTGTTACCTAATGAGAGTGGTAGGATCAAGGAGATCCTGGACATGGCTGTGGAGGAGGAAGTTCTCAATGGTCAGAACAAAAAATTCAGCACCTACATCCATGGCAGTTAAACAAACAGTGCCAAGGCATGCTAGATAAATGTGCTGGTACAGTATTAAGATGGTATCCAGCATAATTTAACCTTTATGAATCAAGACTTTATAAGACCAGAATCTTTTTTAGAAAACTTCAGGATATCTTAAAGAACCTTCCTTAAAGAACAGATGGATGAGACTGGATTCTTTGTTTCTTGGTGGAAGTGAAGAGGATGTTGAGTCCCTACTCTATTACAGCTCACAGTTAGGGACTGACCATGAACAAATAGGCTGTGTGCTGGCAGGCCTCTCTGACAGGGTAGGAGACTTTTCTTGTGTCAACGCACAGTGCTGTGTGCCAGCTAGACACAGTGCTGCAAAACAGTCTAACACCTACCCCTGAATAATTCGTAAGGATATTTTCTAATTCTGTCCTCAATGGAAGCTGCTGGGAAATATAACAAGTTTACACCCAAAGAATCAATATACTGCATTCCTCCACCATGGATAGAACTGTTGAAAACAGTCCAGTTTCTGAGCTCACAGTGAGTGGAAAACTCTATGTGACTGCTCAGATTTTTACTGCAGCTTAATTTCTATGTATCCAGTGGAGAGAATAGAGAAGAGGCAAGAAAAAAAGCATAGGCACATGATAGCAAAGAGGACACTAAAACCACTATTCATAATGAAGTCAGAAATCCGAACTGTATACAGAATGTAGTGTGTGAAATTTGGACAATGTCACCTCTATCTTGAATGGGAATAGCAATTAGTTTAAAACACAAAAACATTGGAAATTTTTATAGATGGAAGTGAAAACTGTGTCACGTATGAAGCAGGCTATGTTTTCTGCTTGAATCTACACTAGTTTAGCAGAAATCAAAACCATGACAATTGACCGTGACAATTTCTCAACATGACCATTAACTCACCCTTCTTCCACAAATGAAAACCACTCTAGAAAAAAAATACTGTTGGTAGCTAATACTAACACTCTGTTTCACAGTTTCCCTATGTTAAACTTAAACTAAGTGATTTAGTAGTGGTAAACCTAGTATTCTATGAAAAGTTCTTCAGATGACACAAAGTTTCACTAACAGTAATTTCATGTTGATAGATCTAGCAGTTAAGTGCTTGCATGATGTCAGTGATAAAAGATAAAGACAGAGGAATCTCATTAATACAATTTCTAATCATTCTGGCATTCCTAATCATACTGAGGAAGATTTGACTGAGGCTTGTCAGAATTAGAAATTTTAGGAAACTACTATTTCTGCCCATGGAGTATTTTACAAACCATTAAAGTAGGGAAATTGCTTTCATCTGACTGTAAGCCTATAGAGTCCTGAAGTCATTTGAGGTGGAAGGAACCTTTAAAGGTCATCTAGTCCAATTCCCCTGCAGTGAACAGGGACATCTACAGCTAGACCAGTTTGCTCAGAGTCCCATCCAGCCTGAGATTCTATGTGGACAATGGATAAAAATGATAAAATATGACATAACCACAGTGACAATCCAGTTGTGTGATCATTTGAGTTTCTGATGATAAAGTAAAAATCAGGTTTCTTCTGCTTTATTCCCAATATTTCTTTGACTTTTATTAATATTATTATTAGTATTAGTCACCAGACATATTCTAGCAATTACATGTTATAAATTCCTGGAACTAGAAGTCATACTCAGTATATTATGTTCACCAAAAAGTCTGTAATATGGTTTCCCTTCTTTTCAAAGACAATTTAAAAGCTGGAAATCTTTAAAGCTTGGACACTGAAAAGAAAAATGAAACAAAAAAGCTATTTTGCAGACTAGTCTGGAGTGAGGTCGTTTGCTTCCAGCCTTGTGGGAGTTTTGCCTCATTCTAGTGTTTAAATATTTACCCTGAAAAAAGGTTTAGAAAGAGAGAGAAAAACAGAGAGAGAGTGAAGGGGAATTTCTCTTTCTGTAACTGTTCCCACAGTCTGCCGTTCCCCAGCTGGAATGAATGGAATCTTGATAGCACTTGCTAACTCAGAAATGCAGAGTTCACTCAGTGTGTGCAGAGACAGCGTTAGTTGAACATTGCATGAAGCTTCAAATTATGGGACAAAGAAAAATAAAATAATAAAGAGTAATAACAGCTTAGAAAAGCGATACGGATACAGAAATAACTACCTCATTAATAGAGTGCTCTTCTTCAAAAAAGTCCAGGTTTAGATGAATTTCTGTCTGTCTCTTTCTGCCTTCACATATCTGTATGAATCTTCCACTCTCTAACCTTCTGTTTTATACTTTCTGTGACTTTATCAGCTTTGCATGTTGGAAGCCAGGGTGGTTTACTTCCACTCCATACAACAACATACAACATACAACATCAGCATTTTCCTGGTTGGTGGATGCTTGTAGTCTTTTAATCTAAGAGCTGTGGTTTTGCAATTCGGAAGCTGGCTGTTACTAGCAGACTCCAGAGATCAAATTCTGACCTTAAATAAGATAGTAGAAACCTCTATCTGCATGAAATAATATGTATTAAAATAAGGCCTAACTCTGTTATTCCTGGCAGCTCACTTTGCCAGGAGCCATTGGGAATGTCTTAGAAAGTTTTCTTTTTTTTTTTTTTTTTCTTTTTCTTTTCCTATCTTTTCTAGAAAGGCATAAAGATCAGCTAAGGAAATCCAAAGTCTGGGTATTTGTAGTGAATATTGTTGATTTGGTCCACAGCCTGCAGGAGGAGTTATTTCAAGCAAAGTAATCACATGGTTATACTGTCACAACAACAGGACCAACTGATGAATCACCCGTGTGTTCAACAAGGTACAGCTAAAATACTGTAAATTCTTTTTGAACATATAGCTCACAAGGAAGATGTTGCCTATAACTCTAAGCAAAGCAGAGAAACAGGTAAGTTTTATCTCCATTGATGGATACTAAAGTAAGTTGGTAACAGTTTTGAAAGTATGTAATAATGCTTCAGACTCTTGAGTTGTAGTTTCAGGATTTTGAAAAGTAACTTCAATTTTTATTGAAAAGTTGTTGTTAAAGAATGTCTGGAAAGTAAAGACATTCCAGTGGGTGGATACTAATGTTTCTTTTACTCAGACTGGGGTAGTAGCAGCTGCAACAATTTCCCTAAGTCTTAGGCTACAGAATGGCACTGACAACTGAATTGATGACATTGGAGGGTAGCGCTTCATCTCCCAATGTACAAGTAGACAGAGTATTTTCCAGCTACTGACTTGGTTCCAGACTCTCTTTGGGTGCCAAATAACTGAGGAGAAAGTAATCAGCAAGACCAAATAAGAAGTTACATTACCTAGCCTGGCAGGCTAGCAAGCAGAGCTTAAACTAGGAGAGGATAATGAAGCTGCTTGAAAACTTCTTCCAGGCCTTCAATGTACATGAAACACTCCTGGTCAAACCATTGGACTTTCCTCTAACCATGGTACAGCAAAGCATTCTAGCACTAATAGCTGCATCTTTATCATGTACAAGGAATACATAGGGGTAGACTACTAGACTTCGATAGTCTGCTAGATTTCTTTTGACTAGGCAAGTGCTCGTTCATTGTGGACATCTTGCTGAAATGTTGCTAACATCCTGCTAAGATCAGTGCTAACCATTTTTTACACTATTATTTTGTTATGAATTATAATAATGAGAGAAAGGGAGAGAAATGCCATGGTCTTAGGTATCAGTAATAGAATGATAATACCCAACTACTTATTTTCTTCTTTGCTGATGCAGCTATCATTAATTCTAAAGCATCAGCACAGGTCAGGAAATAACCTCTCAGATGACAACCTACTGACTCAAGCTGAAACAAGCAAGATGAAAGCAATATCATGGAAGGGAAAAAAAAAAAAAAAAAGCACATTAAAAAAATTGTTCACGATGTCTCCATTTGTCCCTACAGGCATTTAGCCCACAGTACTGCAAAACCTTTGTAATGTGCCTCTAGCCACGTCTGAATATATACTTTATATTAGATTCTATCTTGCTAGCAAACTTCATTCAGAGTGAAGGCAGCAGTCTATGTGATGGACAGTCTTACTGTGTTAAACAGTGATCTTGACACCTGGGTTAAAACATAATATGTATGGTTTATGAACTGTGACAGCTGACTATGAGTCCCTACTTCACTTCTGAAGATAGTTCAAGCTTTCGATTCTAATTTCAGTAACTACTATATAGATCAAGTTGAGATCTTGAACTGTGAGGCTACAACCTTGCTTCTTCTAGTGTAGTGCAGACCTCAAAATGGAGGAGGAAGATGAGATTAGGGGCAAATGTTCTGTGACATTCTGATGTGCTGGAACCTCCACAAAACATCAGGCCATTCCAGGTTTTATGTTCACAAAACATCATCTTGGTGTGAAAGAGTTTACTGCAAATATATTAGTTGCTGGTGGTTTCTTTTCATTTGGCTTGGTTTAATCTTTTTTTGTTTGTTTGTTTGTTTTAGAAAATGAAGAATTTAGAGGGAGATGTGAAAAGTTTTATTAAGCTTCTGTTGCTGATAGAAAAGTTAGAAAAATCTTAGGGATGGGTCACCTTTCATCCAGGCTGATGACTAAATGATTTTCTTTATTTTTCTCTCTGCATTGGTTACTCATCATAAATTACATTCTCATTGTTTAAACATATTTTTAGTTCCAAATCCTTTGCTCTGTGTTTACCCCTGCCAACCTAACCTGCCTCAACTTATTTCACATTCCACCTAGACTCATTACTACTGTTACTCATTTTACATGCTGACACTTTCCACCAGGTAGTTTAATAGTCTTCCCATTTGTCAGAAAAGTAATTTATTTTCTGAGTTTTCCTTTAATAGTTATTGTTTTCAAGAGTGCTTACACAACTTGCAGATTTTATCTGATAGAACAAGAAACTTGAACGTATTTATGCCAAAGTTTTGAAAGGAACATTTTAACAGCAGCAACAACAAAATATTTAGGAAATTTTATTTATGTTTGAGGTTTTTCACCTTTCAGTTATTTAGAAATGAATCTGAATTGAAATGCATCAAAACACTCAGAAGGCTGGGCAAATTGTTAGTTTCAGTTTGTATTACAATTGCTCAATTCTGGTTTGTGGCTTGAGCACGGAGAGACTGAAAACAAAATTCTGAGAGCAAATTCTCTGGAATCTCTTTTAGAGAAAAAATAAGAAATGATTTACCTAAACCTACACTGAGGGGACCTGGACCTTGCAGAATGTTTGCAGAACTCTGAAGAAGACAGTGTTGATTCCAAAAGGATCTGTTTGTCAATCAAGTTCTACATTGATTTATTTGCACAGGTGAATGTGAGGCCATGAATGTGAGGCCAGAGTTTGTCTTGCAGAAACATTATTATTCTTGATGAGTCACAAGAAGGAACTTAGCTTGAACTTTAGATCAGATTACACTTGAAGGGGTAATGTTTAGAGGAACCATCTTTTTGTGTAAGGCTGGTGTGTAATTTGATCTGACTAAGCATGAACGTGTAAAACTGTGTTCAGGATCAGGAGGCAATCAGATTAGCAGAACTTTTCTAAACAGGCTGAAAGGAAATACTAACTATTTATAAGATTAATGATTTTTTATGTATTTGGTAGAAATCACCTTCCAGACTGTACCACGCTCATTGCCTTAATGCAAAGAGCCCACACCTTACTATATTTTATATCATGTTGCTCTGATATAGAAAACTGAACATAATCTGGTTTAGCAGCAGTTGTCTTTTCCCTAAGGTACAAATTCTTCTAGAAATATGTGTAATAAGAGATTCAGCTCTGTTCCCAGGCTTCTTGAGCACCGTAAGAACATGATACAAATCAGCCTGTGACATGGCAAGGAAATGTATAATGATTCAGTGGATATCCTGGAAACCTCCTACAAAGAAATTGTGCTCTCAGTTGACTGAATTTCCCAATAAAGGAAATACAAGACTTAGAAGTAAACAGAGGCCAAATATCTCCACACAGTGTCTTCACTTAATCAGCAAAATGACCCTGAGACAATTTTACTTGAAGAGCTTTGTTAAATTTGAATACTTTTAGTCTTATCAACAGGAAGAGCTGTGTAAGGAACTCATCAGAAAGTAGAAAATCACCAAGTGCTACAGACTGCTCTTCTCAGGGCACCAGACAAGTGCAGAAATTAAGTAAAACTCTGCAGGTCTCCCACTTTGTCTAACTGTTTCAGAAAGGTATGTGACAACCTAAGATATGTACTTCTTCTGACATGAGGCTAGATAAAATTCTAACAAGTTGTGAAGGAACAAAAATTCCATTCTTTTGTGGTGGGGGTAGGGCATTTGCTTTAAGAATTCTGAAAGATAGGTCTAAAAACATTTAGGAGTCTAGCGTGTGACTTAGGTACCTGAATTAAATTAATAATCCACA
The DNA here is from genome assembly GCA_023055505.1 of Callipepla californica brunnescens. NCBI lineage: Eukaryota > Metazoa > Chordata > Aves > Galliformes > Odontophoridae > Callipepla > Callipepla californica. Next base: position 11,594,994 of record JALIRH010000009.1, on the reverse strand, counting down.
ATTCCTGCTCCCCTAATTACATAGAAGGTCCATAGATTCCTGTTGATCATAGAATCATACAAAGGGTTGGGTTGGAAGTGACCTTAAAGAGCAGCCATGACTTTTCACATACTATGGAAAGTGACTTGGCAACCACATGAGCCTTCAGGACCCTGGGATGTCAGCCGTTCCCTTGGAGTTGAACATGTTCAGTCTCATCAGCTGATCTCAGACTTGCTTATTGCTTACAGTGGGAGAGATTTTGCCCCAACACATCCCAAATAGAGTTTCAGAAATGTGAGAGATGTGAGAAGCCTTTCTGGCTGTGCAAACTGAATAATTTGTCCTCTTTGCCATTGCTTCAGTTTGATAGTGAAGGTGTCTTCTGTGTTCTGGCTTCTGTGATGGTTTTGTCAAACTATGCTCTATGTACTCTATGTACTATGCTCTGCAACTAAAGAATTCATTGTCTAAGGACTTTTGATTTAGACAGTTCAACAGTAGTGTAATTGGTAATTCAATATATTAGAGCATCAGCAGTCACCACTTGGTACTGGATGTTTGCTTCAGTCACTGTTTCTACATAGGAGGAATACTCTGTCTCACTGGAGTCCATTAGATGTGCTGAGATGTGTCTGGAGGAGCACATATAAACTTATCTAAATTCTTTGAACCTCTGACCTTAAATATAGTTCTGAAATACTCTGGAGAACAGATGAGCACTAAAGAACTCCAGGAAGTGATGCTTTCTGTCTGACAGAGAGTACTGAAAGAATGGACCTTCTGTAACAGTGGTTATTTATAATTCACCTGAAAACAAAGAGGTTAGAAAAAAAGAATAGTTAAAAGAAATTACTGAATTATTTTGAACAAGAAAATGTTGGGACTTGTCTCAGTGTAGAGGCATTTTCAGCAGCCCAAGACATATGTAAATGCCTTATTTACCCATCAAAGCATATCTAACATTTATCTGAAGAGTTAAATGTTCTGTTTAAAAGAAAAAGATATATTACTTTCCAGAAGCAACTGTCGAGAGCCTAAACATTCCTTTCTGCGTAGATACTATGCTTAATTCTTTAAATATGTTTTAGATGAGCTATGATCCTGCTGAAAATGTGAACTCAGCTGTGGGTGGCAAATGGTAGAGGTATTTTCAGTTTATTTGAAATATTTGACACTTTTTGTTTGCCTTGGGCTTCAACCCCCCATAAGTGAGTGAAATGGATGATCTTAGGGTTACTGACTCATATTTCCTGTCCTCATGATAATAAAACATAGTAAGAACAAATATGGAGAAATTAAGAAACAGCTTGGGACCAATTATAAGTTGGGGTGTCTTCAAGAAAAATAATGAAATTCAAAAATAAATACTTTTATTTCATGTCAGAGTCTCACCATAGGATGACATTGAGTAAATTCTTTCTTCTTTAACTTAGCAGCCAATAGGAGCACAGCAGTTGGAATATTTTAAAATTAATTCTTTTAAAGTACTACAGACTCTTTCATCCTTGGGAAAAAAAAAAAAAAGAAAAAAAAAAGCACATGTGTGAGTTAGCAAAATACAGGAAATTGAATTGTTATGGGGATTATTAAGCCTGCACTGTGTGCCTAGTTTCCCTACAAAAAGGCAGAGCAGAATTCAAACTGTATAACAGCATTCATTGTAGGCATTTGCACAACATCTGAGAAGGGACTGCAGAACACAGGCACATCTATACAAGTCTGCTTCTGCTGCTAGTAGACCATCAATATTTACCTTCCAGTGCCAACCTCATATTAAAACTGGCACGACAATCTGCCTCATTTGCTATGCTCTGTTAGAGTCAGTCTAGTTTCTGACTGGCTACCTATGGATTCCCTTATATTGTGAGAGTACAGGCATTGGAAGGAACATTGAATGGAGAATGTTTCCAAATGCTCTTTTTATGGGAAGCTCCCACATATCCCTTATTAGCTGTTGCTTAGGCTCACTGTTGTTGAAACAGAAGAACACAGCTAGTCTATTTTAAGTTCCTGCGACATTTTCAAAGCTGGATTGACTTAATTTTTGTTCTGCTGTCCTTTCTGATTGTTGCATATAGGTTTTTTTTGCACCTTTCATTTATAATAAAATCATAGAAATATTGGCTGGAAGGAACAGGAGGTCACCTTGCCCAGCATCCCACTTGGCACAGGACTTTCACCAATACTAGATCAAATCAGCCATTGTTTTTTCATGGTTAAGTGCTGAAAACCTCCTGTGGAGGAGATTCCACCTCCTCTTTGGGAAACCTTTTGCAATACTGTAAAATCCTTGCAGTGAAAAAGTTTTTCTAATATCCAGTTTGATCCATACAAATGTTGACCTGTGTCTGACTGCTTTACTTTTGCATATTCCAATATAGGAAGAGTTCAGCTTCACTGTCTCTGTAACTATCTTTCTCAGAGTTATAGGCTGCTACAACAGAAAGTTTATATCTTCAATTCAGAAGATTTGGATCAAAATGAACAGAATATTTTTTCCATTCTGTAACAGCAAATGAAAAATATTCTTCAGAATTATCAGTCTTCTTTGCAGGTCCATATGACGTTTTACCATGTGCCACAACTTCTCCAAGAGGGGCAGCTTCAAATGTGCTGTAACCTTAGCATAGCAAGAAAAGAGTTTGTAGTGAAATATTCTGTCATTTGATAGCTGGCATGAGGACTTGGGCTTGCTTTATGTTGAATGCATAGATCCAAAACAATTTTTCTTTGTATGGACTGCTTTCAGTGATGTCAAGATTAACTTTATAGACCTGAATGAAGCAATAAAGAACTGCAACATGTTATATATTAGTAGTTCATACAGTGAGACAGTAATTGTAGTTGAGAATAATTTCTTCTCTGGTGTGCTTTTTGGTTGTTCCCACTCAGGGCAATGGAATGTAATCACATCAATTTATATCCCACAGAGCATAAATATATTGACTTTCAGCTCATACTGTGGAGTATATAATTCTTCCTAATACTTTTTGGAAAGGGATATTTGTTATAACACTGGGTGATGAGAGAATCCCAGCTTGAGGTGAAAAGTTCTGTGTTTTGAACATTGTTCTAGCTGCATATGTGTTGTTTATGTGCGCATATTTTCACATGAATAATCCTTAAGAAGGCATATAAGGCATGAAAAGCGGTAACGTGTACTCCAGGGAACTGTCATCTCTTCTTTACAAGTCCATTAAATAGAGTCCATCTGCTAACGCTGGCTTCTCAAAGATGTTAAGAAACACTGAATGAGCTGTCCAATAAATCCCTGCTTGCATACACTGAATGTAACTAACCATAAACTCTGTATTGTGGGCTATGATAGTTGAATTGTGCTTTTTCTGCTGCTGCCTCATCCAATTTCTCATTGCTCTTCACCAAACTATGTCTAATACCCTGAAATGGTGATACTATGAGAAACATAAACGGAATAAGACTTAATTAACATCAAACTTTTTATAATAATGAAGGTACAGGACAAAATGACTTTTTCTACTTCAAATTTAAAATATATTTTCCAGTTTTAGTGGGAGAGAATTCAAGAACCATCCAGAGAAGTAGACAGAACGCCTCACTGCCAAAATGAAGTGCCTGTGTTCTCAAGATCTTAACAGTCCTAAAGGGGGATGTGGAATAATTCTTCTGGAGATGTCAGCAAGACCACAAATAGCTTGAGAAGAATTAAGTAAAATTTTAAAATAATAGACTATAGGCAGACTGTGGGAAGACCCCCAGTACACACAGAATATGTGTTTGGCATGTACCAGGAAGCTTTGCAGCTGTGTTTTTTATGTAAGCTGAAGTCTGGGATGTAACAAGATTTAGCTAGATGGCATGTAAAATGGAATGATTGCAGATATAACATAAACTATATGATAAATTCAGCATATCTACTTGATTATAAACTATTTTTTTTCACTTAATCTAATGCTCTGTGAGTAACGTACATCTAAACTTGTAATTAGAGCTACATTATAGGTAAAGACTGAGCTGAAACATAATCAGATATCATTATGAAGTAAGATCACAGGTAATTTAAATCTCGGATTCCCTAATTTTCAAAAACTAAGTGAATTTCAGACAGCATTACAAGGCTGAACATAATCATTGTATTTAGTACAAACTGTCATATGTGATTCTTGTCTTCAGGAACAACTAACATAAGCAAGGATTTCAAGTTTGGCAACCGTATGCCCTGTATTCTTATCCATAGGCCCCAGAAGGATAATTCTTAAACCTACAAACTGTCTTGTGCAGCCTCTTTTTTTTTTTTTTTTTTTTTTCCTGGAAGAATATCCAATTACTTAGTGCTGTGCTGGGAGTACCTGGGGAAATAGTAAAAGGAAATACAACTGAGAGCGACTGTGGTTTGACTCCTCTCCAGACACTTTGAAAATATTTTGGCAAAAACAAGATTTTAAGTAAAACTGTTTCCTTTGGTAACATACCGAGAACTGCAGGTTTTACATTTTTGTACTTAGTATGCAGGGCCAAAAAAAAAAAAAAAAGCCCTTGTGTGAGAATGTTGTACACGTGGTAATAATATTGGTAGGGAAGAAAGAGAGAGCAAGGGGGGAAATTTGAACAAGATGCAGAAAGAAGACAAGGAGAGAACAGTGACAGGAGCAGCATGATAGCTTGTTCATCAAAGGACGACTGTGATGAAAGATGAGAACTGAGCCATGATTTCTTTTTTCTCTGTTTTGCTGTCAAGCAGTGTCAGTGTGGGAGCTCCTGAACTCACAGCGATTACAGGATTTCTTTTAATTACAGGAGATTCCTTAGACTACTTCTGATTTCTTTTTCTCTCTGAACTTTTTAGTGAGAAAGGAAAGAACTGCCATGAAAAGCTTTCTTAATACATCATCCATACAGATTTTTGTAGGTATCTAAGCAACTGGGAGACTTATGAATACTTAAATGTATGAAATGAAACATCGGTGCCTTTACTGTTCATTTTTTTCTCCTTTGGCAGATCTTTCTGTTTGTTTAACTGCCACTAATAACTTGCTGGTTGCTTTCTTGATTTCTCACTCATGTTTATCATTTTGTTGCTGTCATGCTCTCTACACTCCACTTACACATAAGAGGACTGGTGGCATTCAACAAAACAATGCAAATTAACTCCCCTTAACAATAATAAAAAATAATATTTAATAATTATTAAAAAATAATAAAAAATCCTCCCTGCCACAGCATTCAGCCAAACATACACTGATGGATAAGCTTATCTAAAATGGCAGTGACCATCCACTGTGATCACATATGCTTTCCCCCTCCCTTTTTTATTATGTCTCCATTCTTGTTCCGCTTATGAAAGGTTTTTTTCCAGGTTAAATTCTTTTTTCCTTTCAAGAAGAACTCACTTCACGAGGGCTGGTCACACCCTTTCTGCTTTGAATGGAAATGCCATGGACTAACCACCAGAGCCTTTCTTCAGCAAGATGCCTTTCCTATCCCAGAAGCCGTGTTCTGGGATGCTTTCCAAAGATCCATTGTTTAAAAAGGATGTAAGTCAACTTACATTTTTGTAAGAGGGAGAGATATGGACATATGGTATTGAGAGAAGTTAAGGAACATGGGAGGTGTGAATTCAGAAGTAGCCAGAAGACAAGGACTGCAAATCAAGAAGAAAAAAAGAGGAAAGACTGTGGGCTGAGTACATGGAGGATTGAGATCTGAAGGGGATTTAATCTTTCTGTTAAGCATGAAGCAGGAGAAGAACACAGAAAAAAACCTCAAAAGAGGTAATTATGAAGCTGAATTTTGATATCTGTGAAGAAAGTCAAATGGACATATCTCATTCATGAATGTACCTCCACTCATGGTTTGATTTTTATTTGAACAAAGAGATTGAATTGATTCTTACTAAACTGCCATACAGAAATAATACAAAATTTAATCTAAGTGGCTTTGTTCAGGGGGAGAAATCTCTGCTAACGTGAAACAATGCATAATGTCTAGTAACTGGCAACTTGCCTCCTTCCTGTACCATGCTAAATCTTTTATATCAGTGGTTGAGCTTCATTGTTCTTTGAACATTGTTGAATTCCTTAGTTATTACATGTTGAAATCCAGCAGGTTTAACCATGTCTGTGAAGCCTATTTGTAGAAATTCTTTAATGCGTCAACTACAACTACTCCTTCTCCTATTTGATGTTTTTTATCTTGAAAACCTAGTGTTTTCTGCTTTTCTTTTGTTAAAAGTTTTGAATGGTATACTTAAGATCTAATACACCCACTGCAGCTAGGAATCCAAGCTGCAATTAGGGTAATCAAGGAAAGAAGTAGATGTCTCATACAATTACTCTTTGAAGACCATCTGGAGTGAAACATATGCCTTCTTTGGGCATTCAGAATTGAAAACCTCTTTTATGTAGCTGTCTTTCAGAAGGACACTAAAAAGTAATCTGGAACTTGGAGCTGCAGTACTGTTTTCATTTCACTTCTTTTTAGATTGGGAATGAAACTTTTCTTCTGTAAATGGTTTGCTGAAGGCATGGGAAATAGCAGCCCTAAAGAGAGCGTATCCCCTCTCTAGGAATAGAAATGAGTAGTATATAAAAGTCAGATGATGGATACCATAATCTTCTTTTCAGGCCCAAATACTGAGCAAATCTGCACTTGGATTCTTTCTGAAAAAAAAAAAAAATGGATGTTGCTTTTGCAATGGCAATTGAGATGGTGAGAGGTGGACTGAAACAAGTAAATTTTCTTAACAGTAAGTGCTTAGAGGAAGAAAAATATGGCAATTTAGTGGAGCAACTCAGGGAAGAGCCTTAGTTCAAATGGGGAATAGTTAATTTGTGAAAAAATACTGTGTTTTCACATATCCAGTACATCGTCAGTTTTTCCATAAACAGTGAATGTGTTCCACTGAAGTGTTATGCCAGGAAGCTTTAATTTCTACATCTAATTCTTTCAATATCCGAAGCCAATTTTTAAAATTTTCATGTACTGTCTTTTAAAATAAAAGCCGTGATGGAGAAATTCCCAGGATTATTTCAGCAGTGGTCTGTTCTTGTACTCTGCAGCCTACCACAGAAAACAGAATGGATTCTTCCTGGATTTCCTTGTAGGTCTATTTTTCAGTCATTTGCACAACTATTCTAAAAATAAGTGAGATGTTAAACACTTATTATTATAGATGGAAGTAAATATCTTTTTGAAGATGTCCTAACGGTACTTAGAATGCTTAGAAGGACAATTAATTGGCTGTGCAGAAGATTGGGCTCCTTTTTCACAATGCCACTAATCTTTACATGTGTGGATCACATTAGTAAAAAACATAGTGGCTGCTATTACCAGCATGATATTCTCAGCTCACTACCAGATACAGCAATCTCTGTATCTGAGCTCTTCTCCAGAGAATACTCATTAAATGCCATGATTTTTTCTCTTTCTGTCCTTTTACTTCCCCTTCCCTTTTCTTATTAAAAAGATAAAACTGTACTTTACTCATTAATCTTTAGAATTGTTGGGCCTGAAATTCACATCTGTGTACATGTATGTATGAAGCTCTGGATTTACCTTCTGTGTGTTGGCAAATGACCTGAACTGCTGAAAACCTTTCAGTTCAGAGAGTTACAACATGCTGATGAATCCATTCAGTGTCAGGCAATACCCCAGTATCAGTGGTCATTACCTCCCACAGACCAGCAGCTATTCTGTTTCAAGTGAATACATTTTCACTCACAGACATTTTATTAACCCTCTGTAACAAGAAAACAGCAATACATTTGATCTCTTTTTCTGTTGGTTTTCCTGCTTGCTTTCTCTGCTTACTACTCTTTTGCTTGTGTTCATCATCCCTACGATCCTATACATTCTTTTCTCAGAATTCCTGGTATTAGTTAGCAGCCTCCTTTCTTTCAGTCAGTTTTGTTAAGGCCAATTAACATTTTGAAGGAAAGACATTGGAATTCTGGAGATATTTCTGTCTTGTTTTTTGTTGTTGTTGTTTTGTTTTGTTTTGTTTTGTTTTAACATAAAAATACACTGAGGTAATACTGAGATTCACAGCCACTCTTACTGTGTTTACTTTCTCTTTTGTGTCAACTCAATTTTTTTCTTATTTCACAATGTTTGTTGTTGTTTTAAGATTCTTCTGAAAAATTAGCATTTCATCTGTTAGATTGCTTCATAAATAACATATAGCTATTTATGAAAAATAACAACTCCTAATTCATGTTTGATATAATTATTATTAATTTAACTTAAAAAAAATACTATTACACATCTTAAAATAACCTAAACAAACTGGATTCTTTGAATTTCCTTCAAGTTCACTTGGAAATAGAAATAGATGATCAAATACGATGAAAAATGTTAGGAATCCTTTTAAAGCATACTGTTCAGATGTAGATTTTTATCAGTCAAGATAGAGGGAGCAGATGACACAGAGACATCTACCGGTAAAGTTAGAGAGTAGTGTTGAGTGCAAGCACTCATTTAGCCCTCCTGGGATACTCCTTGCACTGAATTGAGCATTTGCATCTTCATTAATGTGTTAGATTTGATTCATGGTGTTCTTATCTCCCTGCGTTCAAAACAAGGACATGAAGTGGTTAATGGTGGAAGCACCTTCTCCTTGGTGACTTTACAGATGACACTTCACAGCTAAGACCAGTTTTTAAGAATAAAATGGATGTTATTTATGAAAAACCTAGGGTAAATGCTAACAAGAAGCAGAAAATGAGGGCTGATAAATAAGATAATAAGCTTCATGGCTATGAGACATGATTGCTGTCATGTCTTAGAAGTTGTTTGCTTTGACTCAGATGGAGAAGGAAGTTCTTCAGACTCGATGCAGATTTATTTTAAGGGGTCTGTGTTATTCTGAGTCATGCTCTGTCTGTAGTTAGGTAGAGTTGCTACTGTTATGAAAAAAAAAGGCTGATTTTTATTGATAAAATAATATAAAATTGAATTTTCACTTTTACAATAAAGAAAACTAAAGATGGTCCTTTTAACATGCACTGAATGTCACCACCAGTTGATGGAAGACACTTGTGCTGCCACTGTCATCCCCAGTCCTGTGTTAATGGTTTTTCATTTTACTTGTCAAAGTCCCGATGTGTTACTCCTAGGGTGCACTGGAGAAGGATACTTGTTAATATCCACTAGAGTGTATGGATTGGTTTATGGATTTAGTCCACCCTTTTTGTTCTCCAGCTACTTTAAATCATATTTACCTTAAGCCAGATCAAGACAAAATGCAAATCCAAAATGCAAACCTGTGGCATTAAGAATAAATGGAGTAGATACAAATGTTTTTTAAAGACACAGGTAAAGAAATGGAAGAAAATCTACAGCTGAGATGTAAAGCTTTCCTTCGAAAGACCTCTACTTCCAGCACCTTGCCTGCTTCTTTTCTCCTTACCAGGACATCTTTAGTGTTCCAGACTGAGCACATGCCTTCCCTGTTCTTATGGAGTATGCTCACTGCTCTAGCTAGTCTTGCTTTAATAGTGAACTGGCTCTAAAAATATTTAATCTTCCTCTCTGTAACTCATACAGTTTCCTCTCTAAGTAGGAGATAGCCTGACCAATATGATAAAGACGTATTTTATTTGAACACATAACCCTTATCAATAGAGTATTTAATATTTTCATGGTATGATCAATCAAGAAAACATAATTATAACATTAATGGATGTTGCTGGGCATCATTGTTTCTGCTCAGTGCAGAGTGGGCTGAGAGGAGGCCTGATGGCAGCTGCGGCTCCCCAAAGGGAGCAGAGGAAGCACTGAGCTCTGCTCTCTGCGACAACCACAGAGCCTGAGGGAACGACATCCCCTGTGCCAGGGGAGCGCTGGGGGTTTAGGGAAAGGCTCTGCCCCAGAGGGCAGTGGGCACAGCCTTGAACTGCCAGAGCTCAAGGAATGCTTGGATGGCACTCTCTGACATATGGTCATATTTTTGAATGGAGCTGTGTGGAGCCATAATAACTGCGAAAACAGTTTTCCAGGTAACAAGAATTAATTGAAAAAAGAAAAAAGAAATAAACTGCTTTGTGCCTTGTTCAAAACCAGTGGAGAATGTTAACACAAATGGTCAGATAGATTAATATGGTGTTTTTGTTCTGTATGATGCAAAGTGACTGTGAGCTTGACTAATGCTTACACATCAAATGTCAGGCATGCAGTTGACCTGCCCGTATCCTTTTCTTCAGGAATCACTGATTTACCTCTGTGATTTAGTAATTAGATGTGTCTAATTTACTAATTAGTGCATGCTGGTCAAGAGTCAGGAACAAATCTGTCCTAAACACTGCACCTAGAAGTGTGCCAATCCTGGACACCTGCTCCAGGAGAAGAGAGCGCTCAAAAACCAACAGAAGAGAGAATGATCCTACATGGAAAGATGCAAGTGTGAGAAAAAAAGGCTTTCCTTACTGTCTCAAAAATAAAGCAGTTAACTAGATTATAAATACATTACTTCAATATTTGGGGCAAGTAGACCAGAGACCCAGGCCAAGTTCTGCTGATCTCACAGAAAAACAGGCTGTTTTCAGTGGACTTGGACACAAGCATGTTTTCTTGTAGGCAGGAATGGGCTGATAGGTTGATGTAGAGATTCTTCAGCTTGGAAGAAGTGCTTAAAAAGGAATAGCTATCCTCTGTTGTATCAATCTACAACTGTCTTAAATTACATTTTTTAGAGGTTAATAACCTCTAGGTAACACTTTAATGACTCAGTGATGCAATCTTTTTGTAACTATATTTTTCTTAGTTTTTGACAAAAATAAGAATATCCCTTTATGGTAAGTATACAGAGTAAATGATTTCCTTAAAAATTAATTTAGAATCAGAATTGCTTAACTGCATTTCCTATCAATGTCATAGTTAAATTCCAGGAAATAGCTAATCGTGGCATCAAACCACCCATAGTAATCCTACATCGTGGAATCATGCTAACCAGAATCCCCATAGCAAATTTAGTTTCATGTCAACATGCAGCAACCTACAGTCAACATCTCTTCCTTCTAAACAAGGGAGAGCTCTTACTCAACTATAAAATTCCTCAAGTGCCTAAAGGCTGAAACACTACTTAGCTTAAGCATATTTTCACAGAGACCCGTGTTTGTACTTTACCTGCTGGACTCAGAGAAAATTATGGTCTCTGAGGAAATGTTTTTTAAAAAAATAGTGATTATTGTGCCGTATGAGCATAGCAGAAATTTTTTTTTTCCTCCTGTTTTTGGAAGAGTTATGTTAACTTTCAAAGCTAAGCTCTGTTGCCAAAATTTTAAAGAACAAGATTTAACCCTTTCTATTTTGCAAACTCAGTCTATATATGTGCCTGCCAATGATGTTACAAATTTAGTTTTAATTTATTTATTATCCCCTGATATTTATCTATTTATCATTATACATGTTATTTTTCAAGGATCAGTAACTTAGGACTTTAGCTAAATAACTAATTGTATGTTACTGCTCAGAGGAGGTTTGTTTTTGACAATAAAGCTTGTAAACAAAGGTCTATTTATTTAAGAATTAGTACACATCCTTTCCAACATGGAAAGGTACACTGCATGATTATGATGGAAATCTAAGAATGACCTGTACAGAATGTCTTGATTTGGAAGGGTACATACAGGTACTCTGAGCAGGGTGTTTGAGTGATCTTCCCTCCAGTCTACTCTAGCTTTCAAAAGTTTTTAACTATGAACATTTTGAGTTGAAGACCTGCTGTTGATTCATTTCATCTATCCGTTCATTCATCAATTCAGAAAGGAGTCTAGCCTTCAAACAAAGGGAAAATTCTAGTCTTGACTTTTCAAGAAGTTTCAACCCATATTCATCCCAAGCCTTCTCTGATCCAGGCTGAAGAGCCCCAGATCTCTCAACACTTTCTCATAAAATACGTGTTCCAGTCCCTTCATCAGTCTCATGGCTGGACATTCTCCAGTTTGTATGTCTTTTCTAGTAAGTCCAAAAGTGACTCAGCACTCCAGACATGCTCTCTCCTGGGCTGAATAGAGGGGAAGGGTCAACTCCTGCAACCTGCTCACAAGGCTTTCCTACTGCAGCTCAGGGTGCTATTGGCCTTCATTGTTGTGTGGGTGCATTGCTAGCTCCTGCTCAGCTTGTTCACCAGGATGCCCTGGTCCTTCTTCACAAACCTGCTTTCTACACAGATGGCAGCCTGTACTGATTTATGGAGTTAACCTTTCCTAGATGTAGGACTTTGCATCTCCCTTCACTGAACCTGATGAGATTCCTGTCAGCCCTTTTCTTCAGTCTGCTGAGGCTGCTCTGAATGGTAGCACAACTCTCTGGTATACCAGCTACTCCTACCAGTTTTGTACAATCTGCCAAACAAGAGGTCATTATCGGGAATGCAGAACAGTATCAACCTTGGGTTACATCACTAATTGCTGACTTCCAGCTGGACTTCACATTGTTGACTATAGCTTTCTGAGTCCATCATTTCAGACACTTCTCAGGCCAACACACTGCCCACGTATATAGCCCACATCAGTTTGCATACAAAGTTGTTATGGGAGAGCATGTCAGAAGCCTTGCTGAAGTTGTAACATGCAACATCTGAAGGACTCCACTCATCAGGATAGTCATCTGCTTGTAGAAGGCTGTCGCATTGACCAAGAATGTTACAAATTCATGATGATGACTGTTAGTCACCTTCCTGTCCTTCATGTTTCTGAATGGTTTCAAGGGTTGTTTGCTCCTTTTTCTTCCCAGTGGAGATGACCAGCCACAGCTATGACTTCAGACAGAGAACTGGAAATCAGGATACCCAAGTGTGCTCAGGCAATCATTTCCTTCCATGTAGTAATCATCCAAGAAGTTACTGCTGTTTAGGCCACATTGAGTGCCTGTCCATGTGAACAACTCTAATAAAACTGAATCTCGTTTACTTTGTAATGGGATGCACAAAGAGTGTTTACTATGTCTCATGTGAACTTAAAAGTCACGGGAAAATTTCATCTCAAAGCAGAGCTGATCTTACACAAATGGGCTGAATGACTAAACTACTCATGAGACCTGATTATCTCAAGATTCCCTGTAAGTAATGCTGTTTCATAAGTTTTTGCACAATATTTTTAAATATTGAGTGACTGGAAATGTTGTCCCTCCTCTATCACCACCACAACTAATGAAAAAAAAAAAAAAAAAAAAAATCACCCAGAAAACAAGCAGTAGAGCTGCAGAATTCAGTGCCTGGAGCTTTCCCTGTAGAGGTGGAAAACCACTGACTTGTCAGCATTATTCTGTTGAGTGGTTTTGTCACACATTGTCACTAATTACAGCAGCACCACGGGGATCTTCTCTGAGGGAACCAGAGCAAAATCTGCCCTCCTTGTGCCTATTTGTGGAATGGTATAAACTAACAGCCTTTCCAGGCAATCACGTGTTCATATTACTTTGGTCTTTTTTTTCTCCCTTCAGCAAGTGATGACTACTTCATGTTTTCATATTCATCACAACCACTTCTGATATGAGGCTCTGTTCCTGCTTGCAGATGTGCATGAGGGAGTCATATTAGCTTCTAAGAAGGAATTTCTGCTGAGAAAACAAATTTATTGTAATGCACAATCTCTACTTCCGTAAATGTGTTCTGGAGTAGGACTTAACGCTTCAGATGCTTAGAAGCATCACTAGTGGCAAGTTTCTTGAATTCTTTTTTATGTCTTGAAGCTTAATTTTAAAAATAAAACAATGAAATGGACACATGATGACCTTTTTTTTTCAAAGTAATCTTTTTCTTTTTCTTTTTCTTTTTCTTTTTCTTTTTCTTTTTCTTTTTCTTTTTCTTTTTCTTTTTCTTTTTCTTTTTCTTTTTCTTTTTCTTTTTCTTTTTCTTTTTCTTTTTCTTTTTCTTTTTCTTTTTCTTTTTCTTTTTCTTTTTCTTTTTCTTTTTCTTTTTCTTTTTCTTTTTCTTTTTTTCTTTTTTTCTTTTTTTCTTTTTTTCTTTTTTTCTTTTTTTTTTCTTTCTCTTTCTCTTTCTCTTTCTCTTTCTCTTTCTCTTTCTCTTTCTCTTTCTCTTTCTCTTTCTCTTTCTCTTTCTCTTTCTCTTTCTCTTTCTCTTTCTCTTTCTCTTTCTCTTTCTCTTTCTCTTTCTCTTTTTTTCTTTTTCTTTCCATGTCCTTCTTCTTGTCTTCCATCTTCTCTTTCTAGGAAGAAGATGAAACAGAGCTGTCAATGCAGCCAGTGGCAGCAGAGCAATCCAAGCCTGGACACTGTGAGGCTACTAGTGTGCTGGAACTTCTCCGTAAGCACCAGAAGATGCATGGGCATCCTTTTGATTACTTACTGGAGAGGGAGCTTAGCAGCTATACTTACACAGTAAGACCTTGCAGCCCTGAAGAGAAGCTCAGACACTAGACCAGGGTTTTCCAGTTTCTCAGTCCTTCTGCAGACTCTCTCTGCAGCCTCTATAGTTGACTTACATTTATAGAGCATTGTCCATAAGTGTTATAATCTGATAACAAGTTAATTTTTCTATGTATAGACATTATATGGGATGAGATTGATTTATTTATGCTAACATAAGAGTAAACCATGAGCCATTTTATTTGCAGCATGGTAAACTGTAGTATCCATGGCAGCTCCTCTGAATATTTTTGATGAGATTTTTAAGTACGTGTAATACCGAAAGCACGTTCCCTTTCAATAGGACAGATATAAAATGTTAAGTCCAGCATAACAAATAGCTTCTATAAAAATTCCATAAACATTAAGCGTATTTATCTCATAGCATTAAGCTTGGTCAAAATGAATCTTATGGTATTGTGGTATAAGAGGCATCTTGTTTGCTTTTATTTACCTTCTCAGTAGTAAATGTATTTTGGTTAACCACAATGGTAAACTTAGGCAAGACATTTGTGTCAACAGATCTTTCTTCTCAACAAAGTAACATTCTTAGTTTCTAGGGTAGCAGATTGAATTCTGAGTAATAAGGTGTTTATAAGTCTTGTTGTAAATCTGAAACCATAAATATGTCTACTTTTCTATCAAACAGACTGCTGTGTTCAAGGCACAATAAGTTCTGTTTTAAATTTGATGGCAGCAAGCATATTGGTTTTTCAGTTCTGGTTGCTGTTGATTTAGCAGTTGCCAGTACCTCCTGCCAAGCTTTTGACCTAAGTCACGCTCTCTGGTGATATCATTAACAGTGCCTAGAATTTACTAGTTGATGGTACCTGCTGGGAGTCAGTACAAGGCTTCATACATCTTTTGTTGTGTTGTAGATGAATTTAGAAACATCCAGTAAGAAACTGGTCCTTCTTTACACCTGACCTCAACTTAGTCAGTTTTTGATAATAGGTCCAACACACTTTTGGGCCTCATTATGTTTTAATCAGGACATTTGTTTGCATTTTGAAATACAGTCTTTCAAACTGTATTTCAAACGCACCTCTAACACTGTTAACAATTAAGGAATTCCAGGAACATTTCTTGCATTCTTCAGTTTCTGCAGAGTACTTCCCTCCCAGTGAGTACAACAGAGTTGTTCCCATGAGGACAGCCTACTTGCACCAGCAAAGGCAGCAAGTCCAGGGACCTTGGTGTACTATTTTGCTTCTGAATATATTGATTACTGTATGCTGAATTATTAACCTTCTACACATTTCTAACAGCTATGTCACATTTATTGTGCTGCTATAAACACATTAGTTTATGCCCTTGCCTACATACATGCATAGAAGTGGGTGAGTGTTCTATTTTTTGTGCTTCCTGAGAATGTAGGTAAGTGCTTAGGTGAATCAATATTTAGGTTCAGGATATAATATTGAAAGTCATATATGCACTTTCATATTCAAAGTTTACTGTATAAATTGTTTACAGTGTAAAATAAGAAAAAGGAAATAGCCTAACAAGGTTTATCTTACTCCATTATTGCTATCCTCATTTCACAAACTCATGCTTTTTATTAAAGACTACACTATGTGACTGAGCAAAAAGACTTGTTATTTCAATATGTGTAAATGGAAGTTGGAAGTGATCCAAACTCCTTAATCTTCGTGGACAGCTGCAATTGCAAAATCAAAAATCAGTGTGTCCTGGAGATGCCTCAAATTTGCTTGAGTATTTTTGTAAGAGTAAACGAAGGAACAACTTACTTAAGTAATACATTCCATTTAAAGCATGTTTAAGTGCTTCTGTGGTACTTGGAAAAAACTCCCACTCTCACAATGTCCTGGACACTTTTCTAGTTTCTCTGTAATCAGTTTGCCTCCTATTTATCATGCATCATGTTTCACAGTTTCCCTAGACAGTTTGAATACTGTTATTTGGCAATTTGAAGCTCTCACTTTCATACTAGACATCTTTTAGTAACAGTTGATGAACACTGTAGAAAGTTGATCAGGAGAAATTAAGTTCATGAGCAAGCAGAGCAAGGCATTATGATATGTTGTGTCTTCTTTCATTTTAAAGTCTATATTATTTTGATAAGGTGCTAAAAGGGCTTCATAATGAACACTGTATATGTATATACATATATATATATATATATATATATATGCAGATGCATGTGTGCATTGTATATTAATATCACACTTCCAATTCTTTGAAATATTCCTGAATCTCAGAGTAAGCTTGAGCTGTTGACAGATTCATTAAGAAGGGCTACTTCAGCTTTCTAGGTTTCATTGAAGAACATTTCTCAGCAAAGAGCAGGAGAGGAGCATATTCTTTGTAAAGTTTTGCACTCTTCTATCTTGTTTGCAAAAATTACAGGGTAGGGCTTTCTGGAAGTGCTAGAAAATGTCTTCCATTTACAGGACACTCTTGAACTTCAGACACTTAACCTGAAGTTCTAATGCAAGAATAGCATCAAGGCTTTGTGCCATTTCATCAGCCTCACAATCTCATCTTCAAGACCACGAATGTGTTTTTGCTTTTGCCAAGGAGAAATCCTTTGGGACCAAGCAAGTTATTTCAGCCAGCAATCACTTACAACTTCTTCCAAAAGAAGACATTTGTGCACTGAAGACCTATATCATCACATCTTAGCTGTTGGTGCAAGACCTATAGGTTGAGAAAACATTTTTACATCTGATTGGTCCTTTCTGACTATCTGTAAATGGAGGACAGATGCATGGTCATCTGCAGCATCACCAGGAGACTGATTTGTATGATCTTTGCTTTCAGATTCAGAGGCAAAATTTCAAAGTTAGGAAGCAAAGATACTAAAGCACAAGCATAATGTTGCAGAATTGACAAGACTTGGACCTGAAGATGTGAAGATGTGTAATTCCAGTAAAATGTGGCATAGAAAGGAAAAAGAAGAAAAGGCATGAAGTGAGACTTGATGGCAATGATTTTTACTAAGAAAATAACAAGAGTAAAGAGACACCCTGAAGCATGAAACTGGTTGAAGGAGATAGAATAAAAGCAGTAAAGCCCAGTAAAAACAAAAGGGACAAATAATTTTACAAAATTCTGGCTGAATAGAAAGCATTCTTAAATTATCTTGTCAAACATAGCAAAAAACTGAATAGGTATTTGGGCTGAGACTTCACCTAATGCAATAAAATGCCTTAGGTGTCATGAGTCAGAAGAAGTAATTCTGACTCATTCATCTGTGAGTCAATTTTTCATCAGGTAGCTGCTAGAACAAGAATTTTTTCACATGAAAATGTATTTTTGTGCTGATCTAAACAAAATGAAAGCATTTTCATTTGTTTTTTACGAGCGACACAGATGTTGTTTGGCAACTTTCATACAAAGCACCATAGATAAAAACCGTAACAGCACAGAGGAAATGGATCATGTCTATTTTTTCAGCAGAACCAAAGATCTCCAAAGCTTTATACAGCCTTTGCCAGGAAATGAGGGAAGATTAAATGAGGCTGGGGTCTCTGTGTTTGTGCAATTTTATCCATCTCACATGGAAACCAGAGAAAAAGCCTCTGGAGATTTCTTTCTCATGCTGGAAGCTCCAGTAGGCAGGAAAGTACATTCTTTTAAATCCACTGAACATTTTAAGTTTATTCAGTTGTACTGCATATGTATTTTCTCCAGATGTAAATCAGTAATGGAAAAGCTAATATCAGAGCTTACAATGAGTATGTAGCCTGCGTGCAAATTGCAGCATAGAAACTTCCAATTTTTGACGGCTAAAAGCTGTCAAAATGCTCCACTGTTTGTAATTAATTATTTTTTCTTGCTACCACATTGCACTGAACAGTCATGACAAATGATTAATCTCTGTCTCTTTCAAATTGACGTCCAACTCTCTCCATTCCTGTCTTTCTATACCTTTCTCCTTTTGTCCTCATTTGGTAGTAATTTATTCCCCAGGATTTTACATTGCATGTTTCTAGTTATAACAGGAGAATGGTGGTTTAAGATGATAGTAAAAGTTTTGGGATGTCTAGCCCTACTTTTCTGCTCTATGGAAAAGCAGTTGAGTAGGACTTTTTTTCATGAAATGGACCTGTGAGCCTAAGTGCATTTCAACACTGCTAAATGCCTATGTGAACTGATATTAGAGTTGTTTAAATGCCGTAGATAAAGTACTTATTTCCTTCCCACATTTTCAATTTTGGTAAATATTTGAATTGCATTTTCTGTGTTTACCCTTACCAGTTTATCTGGAATTTCACTGAATATGTTCCTAAGTACCTGCCAAACACCTGCATAAATGTAGCATTATTCTGGATACATAAGGGGCATACTGACAAAAGAAATTCCCAACTATCTCTATAGTATCTGAACAACAGTTTGTGCAATTAAATACTTCTGAGGAATGCAGAGTCACCAGCAACTAGTGCTGCTCTTGTGCAGAGCAGTGAAATTACTGAGATTCTCTTGTAGCTTGCTGATAGTTACAGCGCCTGTACTTTCCCCTTTTAAATAGCTAGAGAGTGGTCTGGTTGTTCTTGGTGGCAAACACCAAGCCATTAAGGCTGGCTTTCCAGTATATTGAGCTGGAAAATGCACTTGGTATTTAGAAGTTAACCACCTGTCTGCATCTATCTGCTGATGTGTACAGTACATGTGTGTGTGCACAGGACTACATGGCTGTGAGTAGCCCATCAGCATTCAAAAACCATTATAAGAATAAATATTTTCTGATATATGTAGGGATACTTTCAGTCAGGCATTCAAACCTGTTTGCAGGCAGAAACTCTGGTTATATAGGTGTTTATGAGATTTCTTCACATAAGAGCTAGGATTACCAAGTACATCCTTTGAAGAATGATATCATAAATGGTTTGCAAAGGTTTCATCAACAACAACTGAAATTTGAAATAGCTGCTGCAGTGGTGAGTTGCAGGGTTTTGAGTTACTTTTCCTGCTATCAGACCAGACATAAGTAAGCCATAAATAAAGACCTGCACAAGTCCCAAGTAGCATACTGAAATGTAAAACGTTACTATCTTTGTTACTGTCCTCCAAAGGTGGCTCAGCTGCTTCCACAGCTGAGCTTGAAAGTTTTCTCTGTACTTACGCTAGTAAAACAATTTGCAAGACTAGGAGTACGATACATGCGCACATATACAGCTAAGAGTACTTTGGGACTCTAATCCATTGAAATATTGATTTGAGTATTTAAGACTCTGAAAATGGATCTTTCCATTTGTCTTTCACAGTAGTTATTCAAAAAAGCTGGACTTAATGCGCACCTCAAAAGCTATTAAACTACCTTCATGGAACTTCTCAGAGTAGTACAGTATTTAACTTCTGCTGCTGCATGTATTAAAGGAGCACCTTAAAGACTCCAATGATGAGATGAATAAGAATCTACTGTTGTGATGAAATTAATTGGGAAAATATTTACTACAGTCTTAGCTTCTTTTTCTTCTATTATCTGTGGGCTCACCTTGAGAACATCTCTGTAAGTTCTTTCAAACCACAATTCACTAGCACAGTAGAACAGGGCTTTCATTTGCTCAGAAATTAATTTGGCAGCTGTCAAATAAAGAGACTCTTACTTGCCCAAACCAATTCCTGATTTTAAAACATGCCACTGTCTGTTGCTTCATTTGGATACATCACAAATACTATGTTTTATAACTGACAGCCTAATTACTGTCTAGTGATCAGAGTTTGGCATAATAAGACTGTCTCATGGATTGCTTTAGTTAATGCTTTGCATGAAATTTTCATAACTTAAGATCATAAAATGGCAAGCTAAATTAATTCACAGGCGTGAATGGACCTGAAAAGTTTAACCTCAACCACATTTTTCCAGCTGGTTATCCATTCCCAGTAACTCTCTCTTGTTGCAGCACATGCACATACTTTGAAAAGGAAAGGTTATATCACCAGCACCACTGAAACATAAAAGTCTGTGCACACAGCGCATGACAGGTTTTATGCAGGCAGAATCCTCCTCCTCCTCCTCCTCCTCTCTGGCCTTAAAAATGCTTTTTTGTTTCAAATTGCATAACTCTTTCGGCAGTTACAGATGTGCCAAGAGTCCGGCTTTGGCCGGAATTGGTTTTCTTTGTATCGGTTACAGAGGTCCCTGCCAATGTTTCGGCTCCTCTGGCCCTGGAAGGCTGCTGTTCTCCAAGTGCAGCAGCACTGCTCTTGGCTGCATGTTGCCCCTTTTGCTCAAGCGTTGCTGGTGGCCTGAGCCATGCAGGCCTCTGCTTCTGGCTACACCCATGTCTCAGGGCTGCAGGGGATATAAATCCCCTGCAATTATCAAATTTAGAGAATGAGTCCAGTAATGTTTTGCCACTGGTCTTGCCACTGGGAAACTTGATTTGCTGACAGCACTTTAGGATGATTGGAGTTTGGAGACAACCTGTGTTAAAGGTCACTTTCCAGCCAGTAGGCTCATCCCCAGCACTTGCTCACAAAACATTTTACCTCTGGGTATCCCAGCAAACTCAGTAAGCAGCTATTGAGGGCCTCATATTGGGGATCAAAAGCGACAGTGACTGCTCAGAGCATGTTCGTGAGGAAAGGCATATTCTCTGTTGAACTAAATGAACTTAGTGATCTTTTCCAAACTCAACGATTCTACAAATTCTATGATGACATCTGGACTGTTCTACAGTGCTTGAGAGAAAGCAGGGAATGGGCCTAAGTCATTCCCTCTGGTCTTTTGTGTGTCCTGGTGGTCTATTCAGTGTTCACCCATACAAGCACCTCAGATCCAGGACAGCATGACTGGGACATTTGATACCATCACATGAGAACATCAGGTCTAGAGTGGGCCTGTAGCTTGGCAGGCAGTAGGATAGTGTATGTTTAAAACCATTCCTTTTTCTAACAGTCATTACTGGACTTTCAAACAAACAACCAGCTTCTAATCAAGGAACACAAATCCCTGTCACAAGAACTCACGTTTAGGGAAATTATTCTGCTTTCTGGTAAAACTGCAAAGGAATCATTTGTTCTTTTTGCTACAGTAATTGGTTACACAGATATAAGGATTTGTCAGGCTGAGCATACAAAGCTCAGAGCAAAAGAGAACTGAACAGGTAGACTGATTTTTGGCTCTCTGTTGTGTTTTCATCTTTCTCAAATCTTGTAAAATTGCAGAACCAACAAATATCAGAAATTGAACCTTTGCCCTGTTTTTTTGCTGGCTCCACCATTCTGACATTTGTCTCTAGGGAGTGTTTACATATGGTGTAAAAATGATTCAGACTGTCAACACATCAAAAAGCAAACAGAGAAAGAAAGGTTGGGTTGTTAATATTTGTTTTGTTCAGAACACTTCCTAAACAGAGAGTCAGCTGGGTATTGAAATGACATACAAACCTGTTATGTGAATATCATATAAATAAAAAATCAAAGTTCAGATTGCAAAGTGACTGTTAGGGAATTAAAATATATTAAATCATAGGTGTTTGGACAATTTTCCATTCTTCCTGAGAATGCTAATAAATCATAATTGTGGTGTATTTTAGCAAGAATGATTAATGATAACAGAAATGTATTATGTCTTCTTCACCACTATTATCATTCATCTTGAAGTCTGGGAACAAGAAAAATACCCTGTACAAAATACAATTTGACCTGTATGTCCTGTAATCTGGTGTAGATGGTAACCGTGCCACCATTCAGAATGAAGGCTGCCAGGGATTCAAAGCATGCTGAAAACTGGAGTAGATCTGGCAAAGCTAAGATGTTTTCAGATGCTGAACAGAAATGGACAAGGACTAGATCCCCCCCTCCTCTCCCCAGATTAGGAAAGCAGGGAGTAGGAAATCATAGGATTTTCCATTAAGTATAGCTGCAGAAGTGAAGCTATGCTACACTTCAGGGTATCACTCGGAAAGCTAAAAGAAAAGTTATACAGAGAATAGCTCATAAAGATACCCTAAAAACTGTTCAGCCAAGTCTTTAGTAATCATCTGAAATATAATGGGCATATTCAAAGGAAATTACAACCTGTTTGTGATGAAATATTTGTCGCTTTTGTTCACCCATGACATTTTAATGTGAAACACAGATAGAAATTTCTACTGCATCTTCTTCCCTCAGTTTCCATCCTAAGGAATATTTAATCAAAATCAGCTTTGCTTTTTATGTTAAAAAGCGTTACACAAACCTAATTATTTTCCTTTTAGCCATGACTTGATCAACTATCACTCCAGACTGTCCTCATCATGTTGTAACTTTTTCCACTCTATTTACCTTTTAGGGTGGATGTAAGAGATTAATATCCACCTTAAAAGTAAACAAAATTTAATTGTTCTTGAAACAGATCATTCCACCTATGTGTCTTCAGTTTAGCAACCAAAAGGCATTGTATTTCAGTATTTATGCCTACATATAGATGAGGTGGCAGCCAGAAAAACTGTAGCTTTAGAAAGCTGGTTTCCCTTTGATTCCGCAGCCCACACCCCACACACACTTATTTATAGCTGAAAAGACTAATAGCAGAAAAAATTTCACTTAAAGACATTCCTGGGACATAGGCTATGAAAAGATGGGTCAGTGGTTTTTAAATAAACCAACTGATGTAGACATTAAATAAAAGTATCGCACCTTATTTAAGCAGACCTATGGGAGACCACTTAGTCTAAGTACTTCAGAACCCATGGGAACTAGCCAGTACCTCCTACTTGAAGATCTACCTCCTACTCTATATGTGATTACACATAGCCTGTGTCCAGCAGATAGAGACAGTAATTAAAAGCAACACTTCTATTTAGCTTTCATGATTAAGTGATGGGGAGGGAAAATCCTTGAACTTCCGGCTGCCATGGTCTGTGCAAAATGAATCAATCTCTCTTTTTTTACTAGAGGACAAAACCGTATCTCACTGCAAAACACTAGATTGCTAATCCTGTTATCAACTTCTGTTAAAATGTCAAGATATGTGTTTTGAGCTTGGTAACAGCAGCTTAAATTATGTTAAATTCTAACTCTGTGTTTACAACAAAAAACATGTGCATTTGATTGATAATGATATTAAGCATTTTGGTTTCTTATCACCATGGCCTTTAATCACAAAAATGTCTAGGCCACACTGATTTGAGGAAACTTGCACTCTCTCTGCAGTTGTTATGTAGGTAAATACTGTGGTTAAAGTGCTAAAATGCACATAGTTGAAAAATAATTATCCATAGTGTTAGCCAAGAAAATCTTGGCAAGCACTCTAATGCTGTAGAGCTGGAAAGTTATAAAGCACCTTTATTTATTTTAAATAAGCAGGAATATATAGAATACAGCAGTTAAGAGACAGAACTTCAGTTGGACTTAATTAAATTGTTTCTCTTTAAAAGGAACATTTGCTTCAAATTCTGAACAGAATCAAACTGTACTGCTTAAAATCCTTTATTCTGTGAATCTTCTCCCCACTAAGGACATTTGCAGGAGCAACTAAGACAGCACACTTAGAGTAAATATTGCAAATGTTGAGGAAAATTTATTCCTAATGTATGCTGACTCAAGAAATTGACCTTTAAGATTGTTTTCTTGTTATGTTATAAACAGAAACAAGAACACCAGGCTTACAGTGTTGAAACACACATTCACACTAGTCGTTTACAGACAAATACATGAGATAGGTATTTGAACACTTGAATATTAATATTTCCTCCACTACCCTCATTTAAAAATATAGGTCAAAAAAAATCAAATTAGAATGATTTCACAGTGTTGGCATGATTTTGAATGGCTGCAACCCTGATAACAGCAGTCACTTAACAACAACCTGGAAAATATAAAATTAAATAAAATGTAAGATTCAGCTAGTAAGCTGCTCACTGCAATTCTTTCTCCATGTTAGTAACTAGGAATCAAGCACTCTAAGTATATAATTACTGCTCTTTTTAAAATGCAGCAGTGATTTCTGAAGAACAAATTGTGTAATTACAACATTTTCATATGAACAAAAAAGACAGTATTTACATTTCTGTTTTGAAGGCATTGATAGAAGTGACTGCAAATCTTTTATATGTTTTTATTATTCTTTTTTTTTCCTTGTAGTTTAATGCATTTTGTGCTTCGTTGTACTGTAAAATAAATAGTGTTCATTCCTGGGCAACCTCAGCTAAAACAAATATGTTTTGTACTTCATGCAAGAAAATAGCTACTTTATCACTTTCTAATGCAATGTGTCCAAACTTTGTTATCAGAGCATGAGTGCTTGCCTTAAGATGAACTTAGTATCAGCAGCCTTACAAATGAGCAAATAAAAAACATGCGCTGATAAAAATGTGCTGAAAGCATTCCTTTTGTCAAAGGCAGTTAAAGTGCACCAACCTTAATGCTTTGTTGTACTCTAGAGTGAGACAAAATTTGCAGCCTACTCTTCTTGAATTTACGAAGTTTTTCTTTGTTGAAAAGGATGAGAAAGACATGCAAAGAAGTTAAAACTTTCAAGTTCAGGAGGTAGCCTTTTTGGCAACTAAAACCAAGAACCATCCACTTACCATTTCCATCCAGGAAAGAGCAAGAAATCTGGAATATTTAAAATACTGTCAGTTGGATTTTTGGTGCATGAGAGAAAATAATTCTACAATCCTGTATTGAACAAGTACTCAACAGAGGCCTGGAAAGACTCAAGAGTTTTGGTGACAGACACTGGAGATCCATTATCTTTAAATGAACTGTTTTTAGGCCATTCCAACCTGAATCTATGTATCCAGGTTTTCTGGTTAAGTGAAGAGGAGATCCAGATGGTGTTCTGGCAGCACAAACCTCTTGAAATTCCCTCCTCCATGTGCTCTGAAGCTGCCTTAGATAGTGCACCTGTATGATTGAGAGGGAATTTCCTCCACTCCACTCCACTCTACCCCACCCCACCCCGCTCATTTGCTTTTATGCTTGACCTATCTTGTTTTGCTGGAATTGCCAACAAAGGCTTACGTCATGGAAGTGGTATTTTTTATCTTTATGCAACGAAGAACTAAATTGAAGCCACTAAATTCATTCTATATGCAGCGCGGAACAACCACAAAATCCCGACATGATTTGCCCCTTTTCAGTTCAAGTCAGTGATCTAAAGCTAGACAGTTCTGTTTCTCAATGCTAATTCCATCATCCCAGAAAAATCATTTTTTTCCATCTGTGCTGTTGGGAAATGATAAAAGAACACAGTGGATAAACAAACAGATATGTTTTTTTTTCTTTCAAATTAGACTGAGACAGTGCTTCGGAAGAGTTAATCTGAAATACCCCTCAGAAATTTGTTCAGCTCATTTCTCAGTTCTATACGCTTGCTCTGGAAATTTCATGGACTTCTGCAACGCTGTTGTTGCAGGGGCTGAATGGATCGTAAATGCATGTGTCCAGCTTGGGCTCCTTCCTTTGGCGTCTGTTGGAAGTTACGAAGATATGCTATCTCCCATCCCACCTCCAGTGTTGTTCTACTGCCTCTATTTTAACGCTTATGAAACAACATCACCATTAATCTCCTTCTAATAAGAAAAGAAAAAACTTTAAAAAATTCACGTATTTTCTCGGTTTTGTGATAAATTTAGGAGGATGTAAAAAGGAAGGCTTGAAAATGAAATTTAAAATTCCATTAGAAGAAAAT
Source organism: Callipepla californica brunnescens (assembly GCA_023055505.1). NCBI lineage: Eukaryota > Metazoa > Chordata > Aves > Galliformes > Odontophoridae > Callipepla > Callipepla californica. The sequence goes on along the minus strand of JALIRH010000009.1, from coordinate 11,569,079 downwards.
CCAAAAACAAAAACACCAAAATATTTCTCATGAAAATAAAAAAAAAATAAAAAAGCTTTTCCCATGAAAAGCTGTACTGCATGATTTTGTTTCTAATTCTGCAGACTAATGCAGAGTTGCAAATAAAAGTTACCTCTATGCCCCTCTTCTAGTAGGGAAGAGGATTAGCTCCCATTCCTGGATACTGGAGGAGATGCAGTGTCACTGCGGAGCAGTTGAGGAAGAAATCTTGCTGAGATCCAGGCCCCCAGCAGTGCTTGCTGCTTGGGGCTGCCATCTCTTTAGCCTGATCCAGAATGCCCAGACTGATATGTTACTGCCTCAGGACCCTAGAGCAATGCCCACTGGAGATGTAGCCTTTGGGACTATCCACATTGTTTTGGTTTTACAATCACTGTCCATCTTACAAACCCACAAACCCTTCCTTAAGTTATGAAAAGCATCTGCATCTTAATAGATAAAAATGATTTTTAATAATTAACTTCTGTGATTCCCATTTCATGATGGAAAAAATGTTACCCTACATCTTCAGTGCCAGTAGGATGACAAGACCCTACATCAACATCTGTCATTTGACAGAGTCAGAATAAATGGGGTCATTCAGAGGGTTGCTGTCCTGGGGCTGAGTCTCCAGCTTTGAAAATAAACATCTCAGCTCTCTCTTGACATTTCGTTTTGATAGTGACTCAGATATGCTCTAGCATTTGTCTAACAACAGGAGATAACTGTGCCAGAGTGTAAGGTTCTCAGAGGGCCCATCTGTTAAACTTTGGGAGTTCCTGATGGGATCATTGCTGCTCTTGATCTCTGAGCACAGGCTCTGAGGGATCTGCCATTCTGTGAAGCATCATGCTGCACTTTAGATGCAGCCAGTCTACATTCATGGAAGAGTTCAGGTGGAATAATATTTTCTTTTTGCATTTGTTCTATCTATAATTTATATAGAATTTTTATAAAAACTAGTAAACCCAATGCAACAACTTAATCACCTGTTTATCTTGTATCTCAAAAAAAACACAATAAGGTAGGTCTGTCGTTACCACATAACTCTAAACTTTTCTGTACCATCAGATACTGCCCGGAGAATTCAAACCAAACTCTGCCATCCGTATCTACCATGCTGTTTGTCAGAATGGCAGCCTTATCATAATACTATGTTTTTTTAAAGGAAAGGTTGCTGGCCTATCACTCAACTCCTGTCCTGGAGGCAGCTTTTTGTCTGGATTTTGCACTTTTATCCTTTCAACTATGTGGATTGCCAGGAATTTAAATTCTCACCAATCTGTCTTAATGTGCTTCAGAGCTTTCCTGCCGGTCCAACGAATTAAAGAAAAGTCTTCAAGGAATAGCCATACTTAGTCTTCCACATACTGTAACTTGAAAAGTACAGGACACTCCCTATACTACTTCAATATCATTATATCCTACTAATCAGTCTGTCACCTGGACTACTCTTTGTTCTTCATCAACTCTGATTTGAAACTCATTCCATATAAGAATGTTAGTTGATGTGCAGCCATTCCTGCTGCCAGCTAATAATTTTTGTTCCTTTCCCTATCCACTTGCCTGATTTCAGCAACAGTCTTTCTGCATGTAAAACAACTATGTGCAGGAAGCTTGGGGCTGAATTGCAAGCTCCCTTCTCATTTTGATGGTACAAAACAAGAATATACATTCTTATGGGAGCATTCTTTTCTTCTACAGGCAATGTAGTTTTTATTAACAGCTTGCCCTTTGGTTTAACATAACAAGTGTGTGATGTGAGAGATGCATTCGCAACACTTGTAGGTGTGTTGACCCAAGATTTTTTGGGACCTGTAAGGTTATAATGAGGAGCAAATCTCTGAATTTGGTTGGGTTTTTATATAGATTTAAAATGTATTCAAACATCTTGAATAAATTGAAAGAGAGAGCAGCCTTTCTCAGGCCATTAGGCACCTCTAGATGTAATGAGAAACCAAAAGTGGAAAAGACATTGAAATGTTTCTAAACTTAAAAAAAAAAAAAAAAAAAATAATAATAATAAAAAGCAATTTGCAGGTAGTTGTAGGAATGGGAAATGTTCAGCAGTTATAGGAAATACAGGAACCTGCATGTAAGTGACCATCCAGGTCAAACCTCTGTGCCATCACATCCCTTCCATAATTTAACCACCTTTGTTAGACCCCTTCTTGTCGAACACACAGAACATTTAGTGCACCAAACATTATTCTTCTTGTCCTTCTTTAATGTCAATATTAGGCTTTGGTAAAAAAATGAATCAAAGACGTTCTATCTGACAAGAATGCAGTCCAGAGTTCTGGGTTTCTTCTGCAACAGCAGATAATTTTGCTCTCACCTAAAACATATGCTCTACTTTACGTATTAGTTTCTTACACAGTAAAAATCCAGAGACATGCAGTTATCTGGAAATAAAAACCTTCGTGCTGATTTTCAGACACTTGATTTCAAACTAAATTTATTAAAAAAGAGTGCATATCCAAGCAAGAAATATGTATATATTCAAGGCTGTGGAGTTTCTTTCTGTGGAGATATTCAAGACCCATTCTGGACGCCTACCTGTGTGACCTATTATAGGAAAGCTGCTTTAGCATGGAGGTTGGACTCAATGATCTGTTGAGGTCCCTTCCAACTCCCGCTATTCTGTGATTCTGTGATCCTGAGCTTGTGTATGGTTCCTATTTTTTTCCTATTGCCAAGCCCAAAGTCGTTGTGCTGAACACCTTAAGTTTTGAGAAACATGGATGCAGATTTAAACTTTGTGCCCAAAGTCTGTTTCTGTAATTAAACTGAATGTGAAAGCCTATCCATATTGGACTGACTGACTCTGATCTCACTGGGGCAGATTAGAAGGAACTGTACCCAAGTCAATGGAACAGACTGCAAACCTGTGTCTTCTAAATCAATTGAATTTCATTTACTTCAGTTAAGCTGATTTTGACTTACACTGACTGAATAAGAACAGAGTTGGACCTCATGTTAAAGATATTATTTGCCTTTTGACTTTAGTAAAAATCCTGTATAGCAACGCAGATGTAGCATGAGATTTTTCTGCTAAAAGTGCTGGTGAAGTTGCTTTAAAGCAGACACATGAAAAGTTTTGTATTTTCTCTGTATAGATATTTGTGCTGTCAGCTGAGGGGGAGGAGAAATATTCTTCAGCATTGAATAATATTTTGCGGTTCAATCATCTGGAAGATTTCCATATGTCATATTTACATTCACTTCCTATTTAATGTGATGCAGATTTTTTGCATGCGCATATCTTGAAAGAAAATAACATATGGAGAAGCCTACATAGTTATTTTTTTAAATGAAATGGCATGCTTTTGTTTAACAGAAGAATTTTAATGGGGAGAGTGCAAGACCCTGAAACAAGACAGAATATCTTTAAATCAACTTCTTTTTTTTTCTTTTTTTTCCATTTTAGTTGCCCAGCTCAAGCTGTGAAAGAGTCAGAGAAAATGTGAAGATTTTAGTTATTTATACAAACCAAATTCAGTAATCAGTGTATGAACATAAAGTAGCACTGGAACACTTGACTCTAAAGCTCAAATATCCCATAATACCCATTTTCTGGTTCCTATGCTGGTCTTGAAAATGCAAGTCACTTAAAATCCACTCTAAAATCCACTCTAAAACGCTTCCTGGTAATCTGGTCCCATAGCTACCATTGTAATATAGAGTGATAACTGTTCTTAGCATGATTTACTCACATTTACAGTTGAAATATGCAGTAGCACAGGTTTCTATTGAAGAAAGGAGGACTATTCCAGGGACTACTAGAGGTGATCAGAGGACTCATTGCCAACAGCACCCTGGATGGCATCACCAAAAGGTGACAGCAGGGAGGATTGTCCCCCCTCCGTTCTGCCTTTGTTAAGTCCTATCTGGAGTACTGTGTCCTGGTTTGGGGCCCCCAGCACAGGAGGAATATGAAATAGTTGAAGCGGGTCCAGAGTCACAAAGAAGATCAGAGGGTAGGATCATCTCTCCTATGAAGAAAGGAGAAAGCCTGAGTAAGCCAGGCATCTTCAGTCGGGAGAAGAGAAGGCTCTGGGAGATCTCTTTGTGGCTTTCCAGTTCCTGAATGGAACTTGGAAGCATGAAGATCAGCATTTTACACAGGTAACCCTGCCCACAGCAGTAAGTCATAACTAGATGATTATTAAGGTCCCTTCATCCAAGCCACACAACCCAGGACAAGAAAGACTGAATCTGTGAATCTCTAAAAGAATTTTGGAGCCACATTCAACCCCCAGTTAGAATTATGTAATTTCACTAGACTGTATAAATAAATATTTAGCCCAAATGTAGTTTTGTAGTTTATGTTGAGGCATTTTGAACTGATAGAACCATTGTAGAGCCATGTGGTTATGAACAAAAAATTCAAAACGAAACATAGAACTGTTGTAATTAAGGTTTGCTACAAACAATTTAGCTTCATAATTCAATCTTCACATTCAAATATGGTGGAAATAAACGCAGCTTCTATGGAAATGCCTGAGTGTCATCCAATATGGTTCAAAGAGTGTAAGCTGAGTAGAACAATCTTAGTTTTCTTTTCCTGCCTTCATGAGGAAAACTTGCATTTTTTGGCTTGATTCCCTGGACTTTACCGAAAGAGATTTGGAAATACACCAGTACCCTCTCAAGATGGTTCAACCCCCTTATAATTACTTATTATCAAGAAGCTTGATAGAATAACAGTCAGATGTCTGTATTTCTAAGTATCCAAGTGTACATGTGTTCAGCACCCCTGTCTCTTAGTTGTTAACTACTTCATCTTCCAAGAGTTTTGCACCAATTTGTTGCTGAGTAGTTAGGCAAGAAGATGGCCTTTCACTAATGAGAAATCAAAATATGTTGAAGTACCTAGAGATGAGAATGGCTGAAAATGTAAAGATGGTCATTCCACCAGACTCTAGAGAATGGAGTCTTCAGGTAAACATAGTCTTTACTGACAAAGGACAGACAAATGGGGACAAAGACAAGCTTCAAATGCACTATTATACTTGATACAACAAAGCAAAAGTACTTGAACACACCTTACTCTTCCTTAAGTATCACTAACTATTTAGTGCCCTTGACAGTTTAACTAGTAACCATCTAATGTGGAGAGATTACTTGGTCACTGGGAATGAAGCACATCATCTGTGGCTCAGAGGCAGGCCTGGTGACTCTGTCCCCACGAACCTTGAGCCTCGGCCAGATTATGGACACCTGTAGGGCCTGTGGGAGACTGCATTGTGTGGGGCTAATGTGTCAGGTTTCTCATGTGTATAGTTTCCTGATCCATCTTTAGCTACAAGGTGAAAATACAGCGAATGTAAATGTCAGTCCAGGGCATACAGGTGAAGGTGTTTCTCTTCCATTTTGAAAGGACTTCCCAAATTTTCATTTTCAAGCTTGGTTTCAAGCAAAAATCTTCTTCAAAGTCATCAAAATGTGATTCTGACCTATGTCTGTCAGGCCGTTACTGTAAATCAGTCCAAGCTGACTGGGTAAGGTTTGGAAGAACAGCTCATAATTTGAATAAAACTGGACTCAGTTTAAAGTTTTCAATGAAGTCCAAGGTAATTTGCTTCTGAACATTTCATATTAAGCTTAAAATTTCAACGTCTTCTCCTTAACAACATTATTTATTTTTGTGTGCCTGCATCAGTGAGAAGTCACATTGCAGTGCAGGTACAAACATTAAAAGTTAGGCTTTTATACAGGCAGCGCTTTCTGCTACCTTTACTAATATCACTGTAAATTACAAGCATTTGCATGGTACTGCCTGCTACTGTTGATGTGATGTGGTCTTTACTCCCTTCCCTATTCTGCATACAAGCAGCTTATCAGTCTGACCATTTGCTGAGTGAGCTGACAACTGCAAGAACCAGATGTTAAGATCTAGAATTTATTTTTCCAGTGGGGTCATGTAGGTTTCTGATTTGTTTCCTAGCTAGCCTATTCTAAAGTCTTTTATCTGCCTTCTTGGCTGATTTCCATCAAAACAATAAAGCATTTATAAGTCTTAACTTCCTCATAAGCATCATCTCCAACTACAGTTTCAAGAAGTCCCCTGTGTAAGGATGTGAAGGTTTTATTTTCCTTGTGAAAGCTGTGAACAAGGTACAGACTTTGTTATGCCAGACACAATATTCATATCTTGTTTATAACAACTCAGAAGAACATACTGTGAAGCTTCACTCACAGAATTGACGTTTCAGATTTATCAGAACAGGATTTATGTTCTGATATTTGTACAATTACAAGAGCTATCTCTGTTTCATGGAGAAACAAGTTTGTTTTGGGTGGAGTGAATCCATCCAAGTCTCCATGCAGAGCAAGGAAGACATGAAAAGCTGGTATAGCAAGCACAGTGATAACAGACAATCACCCTGAAAGGATCAGAAAAAATAGTTAAACACCATGCATATTCCTAGTAATGATTTTTGTTCTTTCCTTACTTTTATCCAGAGATTAATTTTAAATAGGGCAAACTAGTGAGGAATATACTTGAATCGTGTGAAAATCATATTTTCTGGGTTGCACATATTTTGATTTTGCATGAGGGAAAACAGGAAGTATTTGTCAATATTTATTTCTCAGTATCTACCTAATAGAACTGGAAGTATACCTCCTAAATACTGCTGCTTCTTCGATAAATTTGCTTCTCTTAAGCTTTGATTTGGATTAAAATTTTCTATTTAGAACTTCTGATTCTAACAGTCATGTACACTGCTTTTCAAGCCCTGGTTATTATATGCTTCTTCAGACACTACCTTCCAGATGTTTTCCACTTGAAATAGCTGTTCTTCCATTGTACACTTCTCAAAATGTCTGATATTAAGTGGTTTGGAAGGTTATTATGAAAGACTTTCTGTAAGCCCATGACTCTTGCAGAAATGTGTCAAGTGAACAAAAAACATCCTAAAAGACTTGTAAAAGGAGACTAAAGGTATAGCACGTTTGGCATAACTTTCTTTACAGCAACATGATGATAATATCATAATGTCTAAGCAGTTCCCACAGTGTGTGATTGGTTCCCCCTGAAGCAAGAGATCAAGCAAACTCAGCAGTTAAAATGCAAACCCTTGGCTCAGAGAGACCATGATCTCCCAGGTGCCATCAGCAGACAAGGTGAAGAATAATTTTAACAATAAACCTTTTTATAAAACTCCTTCTCATTGCTGTAATTCACTGGTTAGTCACAGAAATGATTTGGTCCGAATCAATCCAACCAAACGGACCTTTAACTTTTTGGATTATAAATACTGTCGATTTATACCTCTGTCTGCAATGTTGGGAACATTCAGTATGACTATAGGTTATCTATTTTGCCATGGAAAGTCCTACTTTTACCAGTTTAGTAAACTGATTTGCAAATACTAAGACAAATCCCCTGTTTTTGAGTCATTTAAAATTAATAGTTGTGTCATACTTAAGCAGTGTGGACATTGTTACACAAAGCTCAAAAGATAGTGGAGAGCATAAAGCCCAAACAGGTGAATTCCACTGTGTCATGATAAGCAGAATTTCTTCTCCATTCTGAGGACTTAGCTACCACTTCAGCTGAGTATGTGACAACACCTGGATTTATATAGTTGTGCTGGTACTATTATATATTCCAAAGGATATTTTCATATGGCAAGGATGTCTTCCCCAGAAGTACCATAAGCTTGACTCCTTTCTTGGCACAGGTCCATATTATGGATTCCTTGGTCTTGTTAAGATTGTTATTTTTCTACATTCCTGACTACTGTAAACCCTCACTTAGAGCAGTATCACTGGTAGGGTCGAATAACGTGCTTGAAAGGATTGCCATCTCTCTAGGGATGAAAAGAATTTGAAGGGAAAGAGAAAATAACAGTGAATAAGCTTTGACTAATGGGTACAATATCCAAAATTATAATTTCAGCTGCTTTATTTTGAAATATATGGCAATAATTAATGAGACAAATATTTAAAAAGCATCATTCCAAGCAAGGAGGCACAGCGTAGACAAACACAAGAAAGATTCTGAATGACTGAGACACAGTTATGTTAATGTTCTCTTACAGAGCTAGAAGTTAAGACATTCCCCAAACAATTATTTATTTCACTCTCAAGTACCTGCAATGACTATTGACCACATTTTGCTGAAAAAAAATACACAGAAAGCACTCCTCTCCCTCAGAAAACTAGCAGCTAAAGGGGATCTATAATGTCATTGGCCAGCTGGAACCTAAGGTTACTTTCCCTGGCAGACTACTGTTCTGTTGTGGTTGGGCAGGATGGCTTAAAGAGAATTAGTTATATAAATTTCAGGCAGTTTTCATCTCTTTCTTTAACCTATGTTTACTCCTTTTGCATAGAAAATTAGTTACTACATTTGAAACGTTTGGTTTCAAATTAAGTTTAGATGAGGTTCTGGGATCCAACATCTCAGATGGCAGCTGCATTGTATAAACTTCATATGTGGCCCAGCACACTCAAAAGCCTACACTTTCCAAACAAGCCGTTCTTTTCCCTTGTATTGACAAGCATTTGGAAGAAAGATTGTAAACATTTGATTTTAACAGTGAATTGAAGTACCTCCATCCTCCATTTTTTAATGTCAGACAGAAAATTCAGACAGACCCTTGTTTCCTATAGGCTAACCATAGGCAACTTCAGAGACAAGATTCTAACTTAAGGCTCATTCAATCCGTTGACACTTCTGGACCATGTTTAAATAATCATCTTATATTACACAGAAAATACCTAGTTCAGTCTTCCAGATTTCATTTCGACTGCAGCCCTATTGGTACTACACATAATGGCCTCTGCCATCTAATTTTCTTGAGTACTAAGTGGTCCAGTCTGTGCTGGCAAGTCTTTGTGACAGCAGCCATACTGAGCATGGAAGTCTTGCATTTATCACTGCAGTTGCATCTCTGCTTGGGGCTTTGCTTGCATATATTTTCTGTCTCCATAGTATGACTTTTTCACTCTCCAGCCCACCTGGTATGCCAGCAAAATTTTGTAGTCTAGACCATACATTAACTTTCCTATAGGTCCTTTGATATCAGAAATACGATACCATAAGTAGTCTTCAAAAATTCTTCCTTTTGTTTGTTCAGTCACCAAGGTCAAGCCTACTGCAAATTGTACTCCAACTGAACACACCACTGCAGAACTTCTTTCTTTGATTTTGTTGTTCTACAAATCATCAGAGAAGCTTTGAAGACTAAATAGCTTTCCACAGCTAAAGAAATGTTTTTTCAGCAGTCAATAGTAAAAATACCATGGAAAAGATATTAATATACTATATAAATTGAAGCAGATGTTGTACATATACTCTTCTGGGTACCAGACAGTTTGATTTACTAGATTCCTATGGAAAGATCAAGATAGATTTGTGTTTTGTTATTGTTTGTTTGTTTGTTTGTTTTAATATATAATGGCCTGACTACATTTTGAGTTCCAGTCATATTTCTTAGGAGCTATTCCTATAGTTCCATGAGCTGGTTTGAACACAACGATCCTATTCCTCCTTTTTTAATTTGGCTTATGCACAGATACCCACTGTTAGTGCTAAAGAAACAATTTAAATTATGCAAACTGTCTAGGAGGCTAACTTCTGCTCAAGGGATGCCAATAGATACATGTCCTCTTCCACTTCCCACTTTCAATAGCAAAGCTTGAGGAAGGACAGATTCTGCATAACAGACATAGGCAGACTAGTATTCTGTAACTACATTCAACAGCTGAAAGTAACTTCAAAGAATCCTGCTTCTAATTCAGTGCTGGAGGCCATCAGAAATCTAAAATCCTTTCCCCAAGTATGAGATAGAACAAAATCTTGTTAAGTCTATGAAACAGCTACAGATCTTGTAAGAAAGCTTGTAAAACTGTGAGATATCCAGTAATATTACTCCCAGACTACTAGTTTTTGTATACAAGGAACTGCCATAAGCCTGTAATCAGCAAAACTTTTAAGTTAGGCTGTAATAACAAAACCAGGAACAAGGAAGTTTCCATGAAGGAGCACAATGCATTTACCTTTGTTTTTTGTGAACTAAGAAAGTGATTGGCTCTGTCTTTTCTTTCTGTAAGGAGGAAAATTACTAGGAACATTCCAAAAGATTAAATATTATTGCATTTGACTTCGCTACTTAAGAGAGGAGAAATTTCAGTTTGCAGCCATTGACTTTCCTGAACTGATTAGTTCTGCATCACTAGAATTTTACAGTATAAATTTGAGAGCCTGAAGATAAAAACAACAGAAACTAGTTTTCTGAAATCTGTAACACCTTGTTTCCTGATGGCAAAGGAGCTCCAACAAATATGAAAACAGCAGCCTTTGTATCTCTGTCAGAGTACCAGGAATAATTTTTCTCCCTTCTCCCTAAACGATAATGATAACAACCAGAATATTCTACTTTGTGCTTTTTTTTTTTTTTTCAGATTTGAATGTCAGAGAAAGAAAACTGCATTGAACAAGTGTAATTTTACACCCTAAGTATACCACTTTACATGGTGGCTTTTCAAACTCTGTTTTACAGAAAACTCTTGTTAGAGAGAGAAAATAGTTACAGAAATCAATTAAAGTCTTAAAGTACTTCCTTGAAAAGTACAAGAAACTTTATAAAATCCACAAAAATACGACTTTGAGTAGGTCATGAACATTTGTTACTTGAAATATTAAGCCACCAAAGCTTTCTAGTTCCACTATGGCATTTTTCTTAATTAAAGTTGGTGATCCATTAGGGTATAAACTTACTTATAAACAAGATTCAAATATTAGCCACTATGGTAACCATTTAGGTAGAAAGTTGCTCTGTTTGTGACAATAGGAACCACAAAAGAAATTCAGATTCTCTTTGAAGGTTTGGAGTATTCTCCGTCTTACAGTCAGTTATTCTGTTGTACTAGCTTTTCCTATATAAAGATTTGCAGTACTTTGTGTTAAATGAAATGAAATAGTGGCTTTGAACTATAACAGCAGGTTTTGAAGATGCAAAAACAACTTCTAAGCAATAGTAGATGCTGAGAATAATTGCTGTGAATTCTCCCTGTGTTAGGCAGACAGATTGGAAGAAACTGTGTTAGTGGAAATGGAGCACTGGGAGATGTTAATGTGAGGAGAGGTGATCATACCGTTATTTCCACCAAGGCTACTGAAAACCAAGAGGATGTCTGGATTGTGTGTTGGATTGTACTATGTGTCATAAAACCAAATGTTTTATGCTACAATCATTCTGTGCCTTGTAGCACATAGTAGAACGTTCGTCTCAAGAGTGTATACTTGGAAGTGGGTGTCCATGGATGACAAAAGGGAGTGTGAAGTCAGAGTTACAATAGTTTAGCAAAAAGTATTCTTTCATCAGTACCTGAATCTATCAGTACGAGACAGGAAGACATTGGTTTTACAGCACCAGTGTTAGCTCCATTACTAACATCTTCTCTATGCTTTTGACATTGATGTTTTCTCTGAAGACTTTTGATTTATGTTATTAAGTACTTCGCTCCTTCCATTCCAGACCTGAAGAAGGGCTCATGCATCTGGAATATAGACTGCTGTTCTTTTTCCAAAAATTTTCATTTGCTTTGATTGAAAAAACACTGCATCATTCTATGAACTTGACTTTATTAGTTAAGTTATGCCCACAGAGGTCCAGTGAAGTGAAAAAGTCATTGCTTTAAATCAAAGCCGTGGTTGAGACCAAGCTTGCAGTGATCTAAATTAAATTCAGCATTCTTGCAAGAAATATCATACTTGCTTGTGAGATTCCAATCAGGAGACAAGCTGAATTTGCCTTTGTAATCTCTTTTACCATCTTAGATACTTCCATTCATCACTGTGTATTTAAATTTCAAGCAATCACACTCGGTTTAGCCAATAACAGTGTAATTGTTTGCTTTCTTTTGCTATTTTCATGTGCCCCTCCTGACACTAAGCTCTTTCATAGTTTAAAATTCATAGCTGAAGTTACAAAGCCTCTTTTATCCACTTACTCAATTATGCTGATATTGGATTGCCTATTAAGAGCAATAAAGCTAATACTGCAGACCTTGAGACTCCATCTTGACTATCCTTGTGTCTACATTTTCTCTAGCTAAGAGCCCATGATTCTTCCAAACACGCTTCAAAAATTATAGCTCACTGTATTGAATTGCATGCACTGAACTCAGTAGAAATGAGTTCTTAAGAGAATAGGTGGGAAGAATTAGTAGTGCAAATTGTTATGCATACTTAAATAATTCCAGAACTTGTTCCAAGCTAGTGACTAGTCTACGATCCTAAGAATTGTTGCTATTTTATGATACAAACATTATGTAAATGTAAAAGCCAAAAGAAACTTTTTTCACATTTTGTGTGAAGTTCTTGTCAATATAAGCAATGTGAGGCTTTGTTTTTCTGTTGCTGTGAAAAAAAGAAAAAAGAAAAGAGGGCATCATTTGAGAAGATATTTCTATACTTACAGAGAAGGAAGATCATGCAACTTAAGACATCTGGGCATTTAAGAAATGTTGCTAATTTCTTCTTCCTCCTATAGAGTATTTTATGAGTTTGAGAAAACTATTATATTCATTTGTATTTCAGTCGTACCTCTGGAAAACAGGAGTACTAATATAACAGTGATAATAATACAATTCTCTGCATTCTGGCATGGTAGGAAGACCTATCATGGATGTGATAGTGGTAACATATACCCATATGAAGCAAATAAATTTATTTTTGTATCCTATTGACATCTACAGGAAAAGGATGGTGTATAGATGAAATCTAATTCAGTTTCCACCATTCTTAGCAATATTACTTATGAAGAATCTTGATGAAACTCTACCTAACTCTTTCAATAAATGCACTTAGCTAGAAATGGTTAAAATTAACAGTTTATTACCATGCCTACATTCAAACTAACTTGGAAATGTTTACATGACCACATAAACACAACCACAGAAGCATGGCATCTCTCACAACTGCAAACTCATCCAGGAAACGGTGCTTTTCAGGTTGTAAACTCATGCTATTTTCTCTTCAGTGGTTATGTTTCTACCTGAATGGGACTCATATCCAAACAGTAGATATTTAAATGCAGTGATCTATTATGAACTCAGTGTGGAGGCTTCTACAATAGCCAGAGAAGCTAAATAGTTCCAACCATCTGGTCACAATTTGCTAGGAAATACAGTGTAAGAAAACCCTTTAGTTTTCCATGAGGCCGCTAGCTGTCAATTCAGAAGGGCAGCATCTCTCTAGCAGTCTGTAGTTGCCTAAGGTACCCTGTGACATCTTAACTAGTCAGCTGAATCACTTTTCTGGACTTACTACCATAGGAGCTCACACACCTATTTGGTATGTATCCTCCATGTGTTTAGGCATCTACATAAAGGTAGGTACCTATAATTTGGATCTGACCACTCTATTTTCTTCTCTTTGATTATAATACATATGAGATCTAAAAGAATAAAATGTTTAAATACAGAGAGTAAGAAATGTCCAGGCTGGAATTTTTGGCATGATCTTTCTCAAAATCCCCTAAGAATCTGGGGCAGTGGCTGGTAAGAGCACCTACTGTATTCTTATCTAATGTAGTCGTGGCTGCAGGACCCCTATTTTATCTTCCAGATTCCTCCAGTCTACATGACAAATCCCGTGCTGCAGGCGTCTCCTGAGACGGCTATCTCCCCAGAGATGAGTACCAAACAAAAGAGTGTTCATTGGCCATCGCTGCCCTCATGCTAGTGTGCCAGGCAAGCATCTCCTAAGATGGCTATCTCCCCACGGAGATGAGTACCAAACAAAAGTGTTCAGCTGCCATCGAGCTGCCATTGAGCTGCAGCTTATCTCTCTTTCCTTTTGCCATGAAATGCCCGTCTGCTTGTCTCTTAGACAAAGGATTTCACAACCCTTGCCCAGGACTTGCTTGGACATGTTTATCAGCAAACTTTGAGTCAATGCATATTAAAATAGTCTCTTACATCTGTATGAAACAAATGCAATATAAAACTCATGAGCCGAAACAGCAGAAAAGGTGAAACTACTATACAGTATGTTGCAGTTCAAATCCAATCCCATACAGGGAAAGCAATCTCTCTATTTATATTCTGAGCAGACACAGCAGTGGGAATTGCTGTTAGAAGAGATGCAGCCAGCCTGCAAGGAATCATAAGAGACTGAGTTACTACAGCATTGTGAAATGGTTTAAGACAGTTTAGCTTTTACACATATAAGATATATAGTTGGCATTATGATAAAAGGAGCCATGGGGTGTCACTGCAAACAGGTTCCCACAGAATATTTACAGCAACTTCAACCTTCATTTTTCCTAAATAAATATATAAATCAAGCTTTAAAGGAAATATGCTTGCATGGCTATCAGTAACTTAAGTACAGGAAATCATTCTACGTTGTTTATTCTCCTGTGAAAATAACCCACTATTGATGCATTTTCTGTTCTTTGTCTAATACTGAGGATTCTTCAGAATTGAGCGTTCCAACATCATCTGAAGGCAAAATGAAAATACATACAATAAGAGCTTCTACCAATTTTGCCTCATATTTCAGAACAAAGGTAGCTGGAAAGTAATTTAAAAAGAATACACCATTAAACTAAAGAAAGAGAATTAATTTTAAATGTAGAAGGAGCACAAGCTGACTTGATAGAACACATTTTGGCAGGAGGGTTTCTAGGTTATCATTTTATACCTTTCAGATACTCAGTAATATAGTATGCTTAAGTTATGCTTTAAAACAGAATATTTCTTTTTCATTTCATTTAAAATATGAATTAATTTCTGAGACCACTTTGTTCTTCAGTAGATCTGAGTGACAGTGCATGCAGTTTTGTGCTATTTGTCCTTGTCATTAAAGTGCCAAGAAAATTATTCTTCGGAAGTTTGGGAGAGTACAACAACAACAACAACAACAAACAAACAAAAACCAACCAACAATGGTAATATTAATTTTACCTAGTAACTATTGTTTCTGTAAGAAACACACTTTTTTTTCTTCTTATGTCACGAATCTACACAATTAAGTAGAAATAAAGAAAGAGAAGAAGGAATATTTTGTCCAGTAAAAATTAAAACTCCTTCTAAGAAACGTTATGGAGACCAGTGAAACCTTCTTGAGCTCCTATAATATAATTCTTCTGTGTGTGTTTTTCTGAGAAACTGAAACATCATCCTGATATTGTGCCATGACTTTATGCCCAATTCTGTGCTGGGAATATCTGTGATACCAGTTGATTTTGAGAATTTACTCTGGGAGCTTCTATGTGGATGTGATACAGAAATATTCCCGTGTCTAGGGAAATTTAAAATCACACTGGAACTATTTCAGGACAAAAAGAAGAAATAGAAAAGAACTGAGTTATCATTTTTATTCCTGGGATAGCCAGGATAGCAATAAATAGAAGGATAAAGCTGCTCTACCTGTTTATTAGGTTAAGTACTCTGATCAAATATTCCTACAAATGCAAGAGGCATTTCTGATTTTGAGTACTGAACTCACCTCAACTACTTACATAAGGAATGTTACATGCTTGTTAGCAAGTTCCAGCCATCACACAGACCAGACTTAATGATTCAGACTGTTGCAGATGCCATCATCTGACAGTGATTCAAAGGTGCTTGGCTGAATGCAATGAGATGTATGAGAAATTAGAACAGCCACTGAACCTGAGAGATTCTGGTTTTCATTTTAACCAGAAATTATCTGCTCAACCTGGCCATTACTGCTCTATCTAGATCCCATGAAATAAATACAATCTTTACTTACATCTTTGTGGTCTCTCACATGAGAAACTTTCACACCTCTTAAAGTAATAGAATCTTAGAATATCCTGAGTTGGAAGGGCCCCACAAGGATCCCCATATCCCATGCCAAAAGATCAAATTCAGAACACTCTTCTTTCCACTCAGTGCTCATTGCTCTCTCAGTGGGAGGGTCTGTCACCTCTGCACTCTGATGTTACTGCTAATAGTCCCTGTCAGACTGAACTACTAGAAAAACTGGTACATTTTCTACTTGTTTGTTTTGGCCATGTCACTGCTGCAACATCTTTCTAATCCTTGCAGATTTTCACTGACTGCAGAAAAACATTGCTTCAGATCTGACATGTTAATTCCTGTGGCTCAATACAGAATTACATTTGGAAACTATTATTGTTCCAACAGTTTCTTTCTCTGTTAAATATAGGTACACTAGAACTTGTGTAGAATGTTGATAAACAGTCTAAAAAATTGTTTGGAAACTTACACAAGGTATTCTGGTTGCTCTTTCTCTTTCTTTGGATCAAAATTAATTTCTGAATTAACCAGAGTCCCTCCAAAGGCATTAGCTTATTAACTACAGAGTGTTCAGAAAAGGGGGGATGAACAGTACACCTGTTCTTCCAGCATGTAAATACTTGATCTTTGTATTTCCAATATTAACAATAAAATACAGAAAAAAAATCATGACTAAAGCATGCTTTATTTTGGAGAAAGGCCTTCAAAATCAAAATTGTTTTCCTGAAAAGTTTCAAGGAAAATTGTGTAAATTTTTTATAGAGAAAATAAATACTATGCCTTTCACTAACATCTGCGATAGCATAGCTACATTTCCACAGACTTCAGAAGTTTCCAAGTCATATTAAAACAAAGCAATTCAGATTAAGCAGACTAGATTTCGCAGTACAGAATTCCACGGACTCCGCTCTTCAGAGAATACAGTTCAAAGCTGAGACTTAAAAGTATACTCACAAGGATTCATTTTTCCAAACACTGGCAAATTGCAGGCGCTGATTCCTCTGCACATATACTGACCACAGGGGAAAGTTTTCATGTACTCTAACCCTAAATTCTATTTATTCTATTTATTTTATTCATTAAATATATGTAAAGTAGAGGAAGAAGTATCTGAATTACTGATAGGCCCTTTATTATACATGTTATATATGCAATATATATATATATATATATATAAGGTCTTTCTAAATCCTAGACTAGTATTTATCCAAATACTGTACTTGTATATGACTGTGGAGAAGATGCCTGCCTTGGGCAAGGAGAAAAAGGAGACAACTGAGACTTACAGTAGTACGAACCATTAGATTAGCTACAGTAGCTGGAAAAAAAACAGCCAAGTTTGGGCACAGTAGTCATCCTTCAGGACTTTGGGAAGGCCTGTATTTGTATTTATTTTAGCTCTCATTGCTGTGACGCACAACTTTGCCTTCCATTTGCTTTATATCTCATCAGTAAATCTTGTGTTTATGAAGACATAAGCACCACGAACCACTCTGACACTCTCTGCTTCCTTCATCTGAAGCAGTAGCATTATCTAAAATAAACTGTCTAGTTAAGGAAGGAGACATAACGAGTGTTTTTGCAAGCTGGCCAGTGTTTCTGTGAAGCTACCCCAAGGCGCGAAAGCAGGAGGGGAAGGGGAGGAGAGCTTTGGCTGACGTTGCTGGAACAGACAGTGTCCAGTGAGATCCAGCTGTGTAAATGTGACAAACATGGAAGAGATATGAGGAGGCGAAGGTGAAAGTGTGTTTATGCCAACAGAGAGAAAAAAGAATCGCTTGGAGCAACTTGAGACTGCAGGTTATAGCTTGTGTAGTGAAGGAGAAGCATGTGCATTCCCACATGCTTTTTGCTCTCAGCTGAAACACAGGGTGACTTCACTTAAGTTGAGTACATGCTGTACTCTGTGTACATTGTCCTTTCCACATGACAAATGTTTGTATTCTCCTCAAAGGACCCAATTCAGATCTGTAATCATAGATTCTTCCATGATATTAAACCTTCCATTAAAAAGTGTTCACAATGAGATTTCATTAATTCTGAATTTTGAAATTAAGCCATCTTCTGCCATAATTTTTCATCCTTATCATGTTCCTTTTTTAGTTCCTCCCTGTAATTTCTTACTATGATTATCTATCAGCACTTTTTGTGAGGAACGGGAATAGAAGGGCAGCTGTAATGTCTCCTCCTAAAATAAGGGAAAACAGGCACAGAGTTGGTTAGATTTCCTTGCTCTATATCTTGTGGTCACGTGCAGCTGATGTTAAGGTTCCTCACTGGTAAAGGTCAAAACCTGTTTGTCATCTTTTCTCTGTAATCATTTTGCCTCAGTGAGCAAATGAATGTCTTCTTACATTTTGTTGTGTTTTCCAGCTGCTATGACCTATATGGACTGCAGAAAAAGGTCCTGTATGGAGCTCTTAAAATGCAGTCAGCCAGGCATGGCTAATTTCTGCACTCAAGCTAACAGCACAAGTATGAAAAGCACCAAAAACCTCTTCCTTCCATTTTCTTTGATCAGCTCTATTCTTGCCCATTCACGTGCAAATAGTAGCATGTTTTTGGTCTTCCTGCGGTAATTTTATTATTACCTTTCTTGGTAAGGACTCTTCCCTATTGTCTTCAAACTAAGGGCAGGCACCTCACCCCCCGCCTGGACTCCTGCAAACTGTCTCTACAAGAGAAAAGCAATTAGATAAAACAGTTTTCCAGATTTCGAGCAGAAGCCACAGTTCAGGTCACACTTTTCAAAAGCTGCAACTGCAGCAAAAAAGCAGACAATGAAAAAGCAGTTATCCCTTAGTGCTGCACCTTGGAAATCTGGTTCTTTGCTCTTCCTCCTGAAGGTTCCATCACTCACCTCCCAGCATTTCTATTACATTTAATGCATGTACTGAGGGCTAGTAAACAGCTGTCATTGTTTTCTTGGTGAAATGACAGAAATTAAATAGAGATTTAAAAGACCTCTCTGGTTCTTCTGTAATCAAAAAAGAGAATGATAACTGATCCAAGTAAATTGGGTATTTAACTTGCTTTCCTTCTTGTGCTGATGACCAGATGCAGAACTGGCGCTAAAAGGCCTAAGATACAAAGATACCAATAATATGATGTATTTTGACAGAACATTAAGGTCCTTGCATTCATGTTGCTCTCTTGAGAGAAAGAAAACTGTCTAGTGCTAAATGTTTAGATTTCTTCAACTGCTATTTTGCTCCTCTTTGCAGACTGGTTTTGACATCTAAATACCAGACTTGTTGGCCAAGTAGTGCTAAGGCAGTAGCTGCTTAACTCATTTTCAGCTGCAATTTACTCTTCTAGTATTAGTGAATATATTTATTGGGAAGGTCATGTCCTTTGGCTGATCTGTTTTATTTGGATTTACTTATTTATGGTAATTTCTATTTATATGGGAAGAAGTTCCAAATGGAGATTAGCCAGTGATTTTAGTCACTGTCCATCAAACAGACAGGTAAATATTTGCTGAATATATAAATTTGAGTTGTAATATTTATAGTAATGCAGCAACAAGATACAAATGTAATTACTACACAAAAATTCTAACATCAAAGATTACCAAACAGAAAAACAATAAACCACATTGATACAGGAAAGTGTAAAAATCAACTGTAGTAATGATGGCTCTTCTTTATCTGCTTTTAATATTTCTTTGACCTCTTATACTCTACTAATGAATCTGTGCCTAGCTTTCTTCCAAATGTTCCGGTGCCTTCTCTAAGGCTGCAGCAATGATTTCTGAACAAAATGTCCAAGAGTATCACATTCATTCCTATGTTCTCCTACTCCCTTCACTGCCACGATAGCAAGAGAAATCAGCAGTGTTAGTAACTGAGTAAACACCAACAAAGGAAAGCATTAATTCTGCAAATGAATGTTAAATTGTTCAGAAATAACTCACTGAGCAACTCATTACTGTATGCATGAATGTAGTTTGAATGCAGTTTCTCTTGTCTCCTATTAGTAGATATGGCACTTTTACAACTCATCTGTAACTTCTGTAACTAACTCTGTGACCTCTCATCTGGGGCAGGGAACATATCTCCTTCTTTGCTGGTATGCTGGTACTAGGCCTTATTTTCTTCCTTCTTTATTAGTGGGAACTAAAGGTGAAGAGATATTTCCTGTGCCTGATTCTACACCAGTTTTATTTTGACTTTGAATAGACCGTAATTTGTTCTTGTCAAATAAATATCAAAATCAAAAGCTAGCCTCAAACAAGAGAAATATATGGGTTCCTCTGGCACACATGCCACCTCTATTGTGGAAAAATGCAAATCATATCTTCCCTGGGTAACAGGAGGGCTAGGATCCTGTACCCTGGATAAATTAGATCTGATGAGCTGGTACAGTTGTACAGTACTGTACCTTGCAGACACAGTGCTCCTGCTATCTCTACTCTATGCTGCATTCAAGGAGAGACTTACCTAAAGAAGTTAGCTAGTCATCTCTCCCAAAAGGTAGAAGCCATAGAATCATAGAATAATTCTGGTTGTTAAGACTGGAAAAGACATCAGAAGGCCTACTTGTCCAACCCACTATTCAAAGCTGGGACAGTTTTTTTTCTATTAAGAATCTTGGGTTCTCATGTATTAATTTCCATTCCAGTCAGAACCCAGCTTGGCTTAAAAAATTCCAGGAATGGGGGATTATCATTCATGTTTCATACTCTTCCAGCAACCAATTGCCAGCATTGTTTTTAAAGAGACTCTTAAGCCTGTATTTGATGAGCTTCAGCATCTCGTCTTTTTTTTAATCCTGATTTCTCATTTGGAATGGCTGGCAGTTGCTGTCATCACATAATCTTTTGATAAAACCAACAAGTCCGAGCTCCATGGACCTGTCACTGTATTATTTTTTATGTGTTCCAACTGCATTTGTAACCTTGTTCTACGCATTCTCTAATTTATCAACACACAGATAGCAACAACTGTCCAGTTCAGACAAGAAAACTGGACCGAATATTTCTAATCACAGTGCCAAATACAGAACTAATGAATGCCTTTGCTATTTGCAGTCAGTGTACCACTTATTAATTATATGAACACTGAATTAGCACTTTTGGAAATGGAACTTTAACGGGAGGTAATATCCAAGTTAACTGTTTCCATGATTACTGATTTACGTTTTCCCACAAAAGATATTCATGTCCTGAAAGATTATTTCCATGTCTGCTCATCTAGACATGATTCTGCAGCCATTTGAATTTGTTTCTGACTTTCATATCAAATTATTCCATTAACCTAAATAGCCCTCATCACTAATTACATTAAGTACAGTATATCTGCAGACTTGGTTAGCAGAGATTTTATATCTTCTTGCAGATCCCTAAAATATGTTGATAATCGCAGAACCAAGAACAAAGGGTAAAATTAAAAAAAACAGCATGTAATTCATGATTCTCTATTTGAACTTATTACTTAATCCATTTGCTACAGTTTTGTTTGATATTTTCACTATAGATATTTTTTCTCTTTAATCAGAATGCCAGAGGGTACCAAACAACATGTTTTACAATAGCTAAAATGTGTAGCATTCATATTAACAAACATGTCAGAGTTGAGGCACAATATGTAGGATAATCAGCTCCCTGCATACTACCTGCTTGTGCAGTATGGACATTCATTCAAAAGCTTCTGATTATAAAAGATATGGACCACTCACAGAGATTTTAAAAGCTGCCCACAGTTATGTTGTACCATAGTAGGAGAAGAGATTAATTTTTTTTCCTTTTCCTTTTCCTTTTCCTTTTCCTTTTCCTTTTCCTTTTCCTTTTCCTTTTCCTTTTCCTTTTCCTTTTCCTTTTCCTTTTCCTTTTCCTTTTCCTTTTCCTTTTCCTTTTCCTTTTCCTTTTCCTTTTCCTTTTCCTTTCCCTTTCCCTTTCCCTTTCCCTTTCCCTTTCCCTTTCCCTTTCCCTTTCCCTTTCCCTTTTCCGTGCTTGATGTTTTCCTTAAAAGTTTATCTTAAATGGAGGAAAGAAAATATTTATAACAACAATGGAACAATGGCCTGAAACTAAGGAAGGGAAAGTTTAGGTTAGGCTGAAGACAGTTGTTCTTAAATCAAATAGCCTTGGACTCTGAAGGACTTTAGCTGTCTTGAGACAGCACCACTGAAGATTTCCAGAAACTGTGTAGGTGAGACTATTTGTAGAATCACCTCGTAAAGAACATGATCTTGTTTATGTCAAATACCAGGCAGTCTTCACCTTCTTGCATTACTTCATTTTCTCTAATACTTTATTATTTAGACAAAGAGGTATCTAAAATTGAAAAAAAAAAAAAAAACTTAGGAGTTTTACTTATCCAGGAAGAGATTTCCACCACAACATAGCTTCCATTGAGAATGACAGCTCAGGGAAAAATATCCAGGTTTTTATTGTTTATAGTTAAAAAGGATAATTTGGTTACTGAATTCTTGAAGGCCTGGGCCATGCATCACAGTCCCTAGAAAGAATCCTTAGGAAATGTTACCATTTTGAATTGTCAGCATACCTGAGATTATATGAAAGGATGAGGAAAATGAAGTAGAGAGATTCAGTATTTTCTCCAAAGTGACAAGAGGCAGAAGACAGGCATTCCTGACTTTATTTTTACTAATTCTCTGCTAAACATGATACATCCAAATATGGAAATATTCAGTTCACTGTGGCACTGAATTCCATCAACGTACTCAAATAAATGAGCTCTATTTACTTAGTGAACGAATCAAGTTTTCTACTGAAGCCAGAATTTAAACATACTCTATGAAATGAAACACAACTTTCCTAGTTACACAGTATAAAATAAGGATAGTGGTTGTCCAGAAGCAAGTCCATTTTATGTAGAAATATAAAATTTAAATTTACTATGGCAGAAAAGTGTTCAATCTAGTCTGCTTTCTGAAATCTAGAGCTATCAGTTTCCATACTGTAAGCATTTAATTCTTCTTTCTTGTCACATATTTAATAAATGAAGTCCTCTGGCAGACAAATTTATCTCTGCATTGAAGAGAAAGTATTTTGTAGAATAAGACAACTTAAGGTGTTAGTTATTTTTTCTGATTGCAGAGTCACAGTGATGATATGGCCTGCTATGTGCAGGACCTGCTATCAGCAGTGCCAAAAGTATGAATTCCCTGATGCTGCACTCTTTCGTGACTGTGACACATGTCCAGGACTGAAGAAAGAGTAAAACTAGTCCCCCTAGTGTACTGTTGTTGTAAAATATTTAAGACTTTAATCTGCTGAAGTTTGTCTGTCAGTTAGTTGTTAAGTCTTCACCATCTTCTCTGTGTTTTTATTGATGAAATTCTTGGTGGAAGAGGCTTACTCTTTATCATTGTTATACTTAGAAGTATAGGTTTGTGGGATCAAAAATAATTCCACCTGATAATACAGTTCATGCAGAATGCAAGATGACAACTGGTACTGTTATGCTCCTGGTTAGCAAAGCTTGTAAGAACTACTTGTATTTAGTGGTTATTAAAATGTGCATTTTTTTTATTATACAACCAAAAATTAGAATTAATTTTCTGTACATCAATCCATTTTTATTATGTATTTGTGGATAGTATTTCAATTCCTTTGGAAAACATAGCTTTATTTAAAAAAATATCAGATCAGATAAGCAACAGTTATCTGAAAGAAGCCTTAATCAAAGCTTCGTTTTGGGAAGTGCCTGTAAAATAATTTGCAGTCAATATTAGTTTGTTATTTTAATTGTGTTTGAAAACTTAATTATAACAGATTATTATGTTGTACTCAGAGCATCAAAGAATGGAGCTGTCGAACACAGTGCTGCAGAACATTAGTGACTTTTCACCGGAGAGCCCCATTGTGGCTCAAATGGAAAAAATACAGGAAATGTAAATGAACAAGTATCAAGTCTGCCTCAAATTACACATGGAAGTTTAGAAGAGGACATTGAGCAAACAAAATTTTCTCTACAAAGGCCACATGCGCATTAGTATTTCACAGGAAAATATTTAGTGTTTAACTGGAGCATAGCTGTCTCTATACAGGAGTTCTGCACGTAGGGGACCATGGAGGAATCCATTCACTGAGAAGAAAAATGTATTTATAAATTTAAAGAAAATGCAGATGTGATCTAAAAAGAGGCCTTTGAAGGGAAACTTGTCATGAAATATGTGGACAGTGTAATGGTCTAACACACAGCCTCTCATCTGCTGTCAAACACTTCAGACTGCACTGCTTCACCCTTGCTGGCAGTCTACAGCTGATTACACTTTTTCCTGTGAAAGAATAGGATTTAAGTCTAGTCATCAGATGGTGGACCTGCTTCAGCAAGGGAGTTGGACCAGATACCCTCCTAAGGTACTTAAAATCCAAACCGCTATGTGTGTCTGTGATTCTGTGCATATCAGTACATCTCTTACATACTAACTCCTCCATACATTGTGCTGAAGCAAGAGCATGGAAACACCACTTTCATCTGTGTTTTGAAAAAGGCAACATGTGCTGCTGGATTTTGAATGGGACCAAAATCAACAGGGTTAGACACACCCAGTCTCTTCATGAAGGACTGAATGATGCTAAATAATAGCTGGTAGATCCAGCAGGTTGTGATCTTAAGTTAAGCAGGATCTATACACATGTTTCATGCCCAGAAGGACATAGAAAACTACAGACTAAACCAAACTGCCTACAGACTTCATACTCTTCCACAAGCTTTAATGAAGGGAGATTTTGTGGATATAAAATCACAATTTAGTCCTCAAAATCCTTTCTCCTGAAGTCCAGCTTCAATCGTTTAAATCTTCATGTAGAGCAATACATAACTAGTTCCTAAATGAAATTTAAAAAGCAGTACCACACATAAGTAAGATGAAATCAGTACAACATAACATACCATGAAGGAGGTATGGAGCAAAATAGTCTTTATGGCCAATGCTGTTAATGTAACTATAATTACTCCTATGATACCTCTCCTAGAAAAGGAGATTAAAAGAACTTCTGTAGAGAACACCATGTGGAAGGATGAGCTCATACTTCTGGAGCAGTTGCTACTCTGCCAGAAAGCACATTTTGGGAAAATTTGCAAGAAACATTATGTGCTGCAATGAGGAAGAATTTTCACTGATGCCCACAAAATGGTGTTACTAGCAACATAAATCCTTATTTGCATTAGGATCAGCTGATGGAATTTAAGAAACAGCAGGTTAAAACAGAGAATATGAAGGAGTAGGAGAGAAGTGAATCTTGCCTGGAAAGGGGATCTGCATGCACAATTTGGAAAATAGATTATTTGCAAACCTTCACTTACTATGTCTTAAATGCCATTCAGTATTCTGATAGCAATACTGCCTTATTCAAGCATATTTCAAGCCAAAAATGTTTCCTTTCAAGATATTCCCTCTGCATTTTGAACACTGGCAGTTGCAACACCCTATATGTGTAGCACAACATTGTGGCACACAAAATAAAGTATTTTTCTCTTGGAAACAGTTATAGAAAGATACAAAACAGATGGAAACACATTAATGCAATTTGTCTTTGTTTTCTCAAGATTCATTTGTAAAGATTAGAGGGCGATTTATTCCCACATTTCCCAGGAAATTATTTCTAGAAATGTCGCATCCTCTTTGGAAGATGAGATGATTTGGAACAACTCTTCTTGCATTCCTGTCTCAAATTATAAATGGGAATTCTGACCACCACCACCAAAAAAAAATGCTGTTAGAAAGATATTTTGCCTTTGCACTCTTTCAAATATGCTTTTGCTATGTATCATTTTCATGTTGCAATATGTTTCCATAAGGCATTCAAAACTCCTGTCTTCACATACAGAAAATAATACCTGAAGATTTTGGCAAAAGCGCCTTCAAGATGGAAGCTGTCTGCCAGTTTTCCCCTCTAAGTTCATCCTAGTTTGTACAGTTTCAATATAGTATTTTTGTATACTTACACTGAGCCTTATTTTGGATGTGTTTCAGTTGAACTCCCACGGAATCCCAAGCAATCTTTCAGACATAAGATTTTCCAGTGAGGAATGAAATCCATCATATTATGGGAGGACAATTTGAAAATGAAGGCTACATTTCAACAAACAAGGCTATCAGCCTTGCCCTCAAGCTTGAGCCTTAGTTTCTTAGCCCAACGATACGGGTTATTTAATTTAGAAGAAACTGCATGCCAGCTCTTCAGAAATGAGGAACCAAAATTTCCTAGCTTGGTATGTTACCTGTCAACTCTTTGCATCAAATCATACTACTCTTTCTGCCCTGATGCTGCTCCAGATCCTTGGCTCTTGAATTTCATGAATTTCATCAGTTTTTGTCATCTGAAGTCCTGACCTGCTGACTTCTGCACTCCGCTTATTTGAGGTTAAGAAAATATCCACATTGTACAGCCAAGTGGATAAACTTCCCCTGTCAAAGAAACAAACCAATGGCTGGAAAAAATAAAAATAAAAATAAAAAAATCAAAGACTCATAGAATGTCTTAGATTGAATAGGATCTCAAAGATCACCCAAACCCCCTGCTATGGCAGGACTGCCCTCCACCACATCAGGCTGTCCAGTGCCCTGCCTAATCCAGCCTCATGCACTTCCAGGTGTAGGGCATCCACAGCTTCTCTGGACAGCTTGTGCCAGTGAAAAATATCCCCCTAACATCTGATCCAGATCTCACCTCTGTAAGTTGAAAACAGTTCCCCCTTGTCCTATCACATGTGTGTGTCAGCCCATGTAAAAAGCTGGTCTCCTTCCTGTTTAAAAGCTTCCATTAATTACAGGAGTGTCACAGTGAGGTCTTCTTGGAGATATCTCTCCAGGCTAAGTAAGCCCAACTCCCTCAGCCTTTCTCTGTAGGAGAGGTGCTCCAGCCCCTTGATCATCTTTCAACAGTTCCACATCTTTCTTGTGCTGGGGGCTGCATACTGTAACACAACATTCCAGGTAGGTCCTCTTAAAGGCAGAATGTAGGACTGCAATCATTTCCCTCACTTCTTTTGGTGCAACTCAGGATACAGTTGGCCTTATAGGTTGCAAGCATGCATTGCTGGCTCAGTATCAAGCTTTTCATTTACCAGAATCCCCAGGACCTTCTCTACAGACCTTCACTCAAGGTGTTATCCCAATCTGTACATGTATCTGGAATTACTCAGATCAAAGTGCAACTCTTTGCACTGGCCCTTGTTGAATCTCATGTTTACCTTATTCATAAACCTGAGCGTATGTTTTCTGTAATGTAGGACACATAGTTAACAGGCTTTTCTCTCACTTATAAGTATGTGGATTGCAACTTATGTTTGACAAAAAGGGCAAAACTAAACAAATATTCAGCTAAACTACAGCATAGAATGTTCTAGTAAAGACAGAGAAAATAACTCCTTAGAGTTCTTCTGTTCTCCATCTCAGCTGTTGTGTTGCTAAACTGACATGAATGCAAAGAAGAACTGGAATTCAAAAAGTAGCTGTGTGAGAAAAATAAATGCATAAAAAAATAAAACAGAGAGAAGCATGTGTGACATTACACATAAGCCTGTAAAAAACACATACTGAATCTGGTTCTTAGTCACTTCCCTACGAACCTACTGAACCAACTGGGGCTGCCTGGGGATAAATGAAATGTGAAGCTGATCCATTTGGCCTGCTACAGTCTCTGGTAGTCTAAATGTAATTTTAACCAAATCAGAACAGTAGCAACTTATCCTTAACCGGCACAGATGCAGGGAATGAGTCAAGGAGAAATGAACCAGGAGCATGTTTTGGAGCAACAGGATATCTATGACTGGTGGAATTCCAAAACAAAACAGAATGTAATCTGCTCCCCATTTTGTAGCAGCTGTGGGCAGTTTTGTGTAAAAATGGTAGCTGCAGACAAACTCTGTACTCTATTATACATTTCCTTTATTTGCTATGGCAATCACAGGTATGGTTCTTAACAATGTAAGTGTGAATTTCAGTTTATTCAGATTCGTTTGCTTTTTTGTTGGAGTCAAATGTTAAAGCCAGCCTTGATGCTGGCTAATTGATCCCAGCATTCCTTTGCTCTGAAGCAAGATCTGCCATGAAGAAGAAACTGGTACAAAGCCTGGAGATGCTCATTCCTTGCGCATCCTGGGTCCCAGATGTCTGTAGTTCCCCAAGCAGAAACATAAAAGGCTAAGAGGAGGAAGCACAACATGTCTAGGACACAGCCTGAGTGTATCTCTTTAGCTACATTTCCCAGCTCCTACATTTTGGCTTCTAATCAGAAAATGCTCCTTCACACATCAATAGAAATGAATTAGAAATTAGAAATTGTTCAGGGATTTAATCTGTGTGCTGTCTTGAGACATAAGTGCTTCCTGTGGATATATGAAATAATACAAAACAAATTACTTCCAGCTCATCTGCTCCATGCTGCATTTACCTGGTGGGCAGATAAGTACTGCTACTGCACTCATGGAAGTAAAAGGATAGAAACAGGACTTGAAAGCAGAAGAATGGATGCATTTAGAAGAAGAAAAACAAGTCTTTTTTCAGATTTGAAATAGAAGCAGCTTGTGATTCTCATTTGGAAAAAGTTCCTATACCTCCATGTTTTTTCATCTCTTTCAAATTGTATTGGTTTAGCTACTAACGTATACTACCCCTCCCAAATATTTTTCTTAACAAATTCACTATTTAATTAATCAAAACAACAGCAACAATTACAAAAAGACATTACTTTCTGTAGATGAAACTTCCAGGCATGAGAACCTGTGTCCTGTTAATCAACACTTCTGTCTCTGAGACCCCATCAAGGAAATTCAGCCTCGGTCAAATAGAAGATTAACTTCTGTCATTCTGTCATTCAGAGGCTATGTCATAGAATATATTTTTACAGTGGCTTACTATGCCTCTTCATTAGCTGTTGTCTGAGTGACTACAGTATGAAGTAGTTTCAAGAGGCACTGTAAACTGTGTCCTGCTATGTGCTGCACTATTGGCTGTGATCTGAGATAGACTAAAATGCATGGAACTAACATAGAACTGAACAGAATCATCCCATTATTTCTTCACTATTAGTAATTTTGTTTTCAGTATTGTTTTTATGGCAACTCTTGGTAGTTGGTAGGTCTGTGTCAAGCATACAGGTAAGATGCACTGAAGCTGAAGTCATGTTTATAAAACAGAGTATCTCACAGAGCTCAGGCTAAATTCATGCAGTTAGCATCAGTCTTCTGATCTGTTACACATGGAGTCAGTACAACAGGATTTAATTTACATTAGAAGCAGACATGGTGCTATCAAATTTCTTCTCTTGTACACAAGACCCCATTAGAAGTGAACAACTTGGGACTTGACACATCAGACTGGGAGAACTTTTTTTGGACAAATTACTTCAGAAATGTTTCAGATGGTGCAGCCAGTACCAACAACAGCAGCAGGCAAGAATCTCTAACATTTGCTGTCATTTCTACATGCCCTCTCATTTTTTTAACATAGCAAAAATATAGATTTTATTACAGCTTTTCACGCGTTTAGAATTGGCATGACCTGAAAAAATGGAGCATCTTCATGCAGTGAGGAAACATAGCTTGGATGTCGCAGCAATCCTCCTTTCTCCTTAGCCTTGTCTTAGTTTGGAATTGGCAGGACATAATGGAGAGAAAGTAACTGTGGTTTCATGCTCATTCAGTCCTGAGCTGCGGCAGCAGAGATGTCTTTCATGTGAATACTTGCATGCAGGTAGCTGCTGAAGGATTCTTGGCTATAATAAATAGGTGGAGCTTCCATGCAACCAAAGGATTTGGAGTTACTTACTGTTGATGAAGACCTGAGATCAGCTCATCCAATGGGTGTAGGTAAATGCTCAGGGAAGCAGTAACTTTTACTCACCAGCAGCAAGTAGAGATCACTAATCTGTGCAGTTAACTTGAATAGCCCGTAGGTATTATAAGTCCCCAGATTAGCCCAACCTGGACCGCAACATTCCCTCAGCAAAGCCCTACCCAGCCTGCTGTATCATTGCTCATTCTGATGTTTGGTCTTCTTCAAAAATGTTTTTACTCCAGAGCTACCGAATTGTTAACTTTTTCATCATTTCAGTCACAGAGAATTTGGAGGAAATCTTACGGACAAATGTCAGGAGAGTACCAGAGGACAACAAGCATTCAATTATTTTGGAGTTGGGAACTTTCTAATAGAGCTAGAAAACATCTGTGCTTCAACTCAAATCAATGCAAATGCACATAATTCAAGTCCAGGCTTTAAAGACTCTTAAGCAATGGATTGATCCAGAGTTTGTTGATATCAGAAAGGTTTCTTCCGTTGTGACAGAAGCTGAAACCAGATAAAAAGACTGACACAATAATGCAGAGCTGTCTTACTCTTGCAGAGGAAGGTTTCTGTCTTGCCACGTGTTACCTGACCATCGCAAATCTGCCGCCTTTTAGTTTAAAGAGGTATTTTTAAGGCAACTCCTTGACCTGAAATTTGCAGGAACCCTAGACTTCTGCACACTTCCTTCAGCCCTTGGAATATGCAAGTCTTTTCAAAACTCTTTCCAACTTTTAGTAGGGCTGTTTTCAGTGTTACAGTTGCTATTATTTCCAGTGTTTTCCAGTGTTTAGCATCTTCTGTGATTCAAAGCTCTCAGATGTATGTTTTTCATGTGTAAAAGGTAATTTGGAGATGCATAGCTCAAGGTTTTCAGAACACTACAGAACTCAGCTCTGCATCAGGGCATTGTTTGACTCAGTCCATTTATCTCAGTGTTTCATCTGGTTCCCATTCATAACACCAGAGACATTTGTGCATATTAAGAATTGCACTCAGTAAATTTTCAAATACTTTCTTTTGAATGGCTAGTACATTATTTGTATTTGAGCATTACTTTGTAATTCACTCTGTTTAAATATTCTACTAGCTTTATTGTCAAAGTTAAGCTTTCAGATGCAGATGACAACTGAAACATTTTCTGGAAGTGAAGACGGGCAAAACATCTGAACTGATAAATGACATTCAGATTTCGCTAAAATATTGATAGTTGCAAATAAAGAATGGGTAAAATTTTGAGCTGACAACTAGTGCAGTTATAAAAATAGTAATAAAAATTTTGTTGTAGGTCATTGTAATGGGTTTTGTTCATGGGTTGTTTTTTATTGTGTCAAATTGTTAAAGAAACAGTGAAGATGGAAACTAGAAAGTAGTATGAATTTGCTACAGAACTGAGCATACGTATTCTAAGAGAGAGCTTTTGTCCCAGTCCAAAAAGATGAGACAATGAATTTGTTGTTATAAATTTCTTTTTATAAATGAGTTCCTGTAAAATTAAATACTTACCGAAGGCAATATGACAACCCAGCTTCAAAACCAGAAGTAAAATGCTGGTTTTCAGAAGTGTCTTAGCTCTGTGCCTGCTCTCAAGACAGAGTTTTCCCATAAGAGTTGTCCTTGCCTGTAGCATGTTTGGATTTACTACACGTGGTTATTGCTATCTTAAAATCTTTCCACCATGCAGTCACAGAAAAATCGACTGCCATGGGTGTTAGCTGGCCAACCCAAATTTGCTAATGTTAGGATTTATTTGGACAAAATGTATACAAACACAAAGCAAGATAGCAGCAGTGTAATAAAAAAAAATAGTGTGAAATGCATTATATAGAACAATTCTGTCTAAAATTGCTCTGAAAACTTGCATAGGCTTTTCTTCAGTATGTCAGAATTTCATATTTTTCAGTTTTAATTTTTATAATTATAGGAATAATCACACAAGCTGATGTATTTTGTATCTCTTTCCAGCTGGCGCTAATACAGACATAACTTTTATGTAGCTTTCCATCGTGGATCAGTGATGTATTTCAGTAATAAAAGATATGCTACCAGCTTTTTCATTAAGTTCTGATTTCTGCTGCTGACAATTTTCTTTATAAAAAAGTATCACTTTCACTAGCATAAGCATTTTGACTTTGTTTGTAATACGTCATAAATTGTATTTATTATACAATAGCTTTTGTTGCCCTATTTCCATGAAAGTATGTGACTCCTAAAAGAAAAAAACTTCTTCTTCTGTCCATAATATATATAAATTCTGCTGCTAAGTTCCAGCCCCTGCTCTGACTCTAACTAGCCTTTTCTGTTTTCACAGTTTTTGTTTCAGTAATTTTTGCTTGGATTGGAATGTTCCACAACTGTATTTCATGGGAAAAAAGCCTTAGGTAAATCTGTAGATGGGAATGTTATTTTCTGAATAAAAATAGTGATTATCTCACGTGTGAAAAACACGTACGCACTAAAGAGCTGCTCTTTGACACCTTAGTGACAAGATTTCCACGACTCACTTACATGGTCTAGTCTAGACAAATTCATAGAAAAAGTCTGAGGCTGATTCAGCTTACTGCACAAGTTTGTTTAGCTTCCAGACAAGTTGAACAACAGCTTTTTTGAAGTCATTGAAACCTTTTCAAGGTGTCTCTGGTTTTCTTGTTTTCTAGCTTACCACAACCAATTTAACTAAAATTGACATCAGATATCTAGAGTTTTTTTCTATCCATGCGTGTAGATGTAAGGACAAAGGTCTACTCAGTGTGAAATTGCAAAATACTTTTTTGTTCTATAAATTTAACTTTTTTATTATGCTGCATTCTGCCCAAAATATACCTTGCTGAGCCTCAAGAACAGTAATCTTTGTGTGACAGTACCCCCATGCAATATTAGACCTGTAATTTGAAGTGAGAGAAAGTGCAATTCAGCTATGGTTCAGAAACATTTATTTCCTTTTTCTAGGGGATGTACAGCAACTCTCTTAGTCCCCAGTTTCTAACAACTGGATAATTATTTGGAAGAAACATATGAAATACTTCATATTTTATTTTAAATTCAATGCAGGGAAAAAAAACACATTCCACAATGTCAGAGATGAATTTCCTTCCACCATTTTTTATTCTTAAAGCAGAAATATTCCAAAATAGAGATTCATTGAAAGACAGGACTGTTTTGTCAGGAAAAACTATTTAAAATTAATTGAAAGATAATGTTTCACCAGAACCTGAAATACATTTTGTGAAAAATGTAGGATTATGCTTGTGACCTTTTTCAGAATTTTTTCCCACTTGGTCCATTTTCAGTTCTTTGTCTGTTTAGCAAAAATTTGACCAGGAGTCAAAGCAGAAGGGCAGAATGAGATATCACATTCACTTTACATTATGAATCTTGATGTAAATCTGCACCTTTAAGTCATGTAGAATTGAACACATTATGGCTTAAAGAGAGAAGATAGCCCATTTTTAGTAGAGAGCAATATTTAGTATTTCTGTCTGCTTTTGAATCTGGAAAAGGCAAATTTCTTCTCAGGGTTTGCTAGTCGATCCATGACTTTCAAAAACAATTTAGTTTTCAATGGGACTGAGTTATAATGCATTTCTTTCCAAAGATCATAAAGTAGACTGAGAAAAAAGTTTTTTAGCAGGCAACTCAAATAAGCTCTTGAAGTCAAAGAGAATGAATCCAGGCCCACATGATTCTGTTGTATCACTGAATCTATTTCCTCCTCCATTGATAGTAAATGTAAATGGTCTGATAGTAAATTATCAACTACAAAACACTATTTTACAGCATAGTCATCACCATTAGCTGTGCATTTTTGCCAGCAATGTACAGGGACATGCATGTCGTGCTTGTAACTATCTGCATGGCCATTTAGAACATGGCTTGTTTTTCACATTGCTGTCACCACTGCTGAAACACGCTACCTACCACCTCATTGTGTTCATGTCCACTGTTTGGTATCCATACACATTCTGCAAGAGTCAATGAATTTCAAAATATGACACTTTCACATCAGATACTATTTTGTCACATGCCCCTGTGTTCCCATCCGTCACATGGCAAGCAAAAGCAATGGAGTACTGGTGGGAAGGTTCAACCTCTACAGTCATCCAACCAACATTTACCTCTGATGTCATGGGCCAGTACAGTGAAGTAGGAGGTATTATTTTCAGAGCAACACTCATAAGATTAGAAACGATATTTATTTTAGGATAGTCAAACTGAAATTTCAGTGTGCATCTTTTTATGTGTAATTTTTATTTTTTCATCGTTCCTTCAGGCAGTGGAATTTAAACTGAAAGCTCATGCTGTCAACAGGGTGCTCAAAATTTGTACGCATCTATTTATAAGAAGTGGTTGCATGGTTCCTCATGTAATTACACATATTGAAACTTAGATCTATCCACGGTATGCATACAGATTTGACTTCCCCTTATAAGAAATATTACTTGTACATGCAAATGCTTATTTATGCAAAAGATTTTAAGGTGAATATGAAGTGGATTACTTCCACCTATACCTGTAGAAGCAAGTATTTGCCTAATGTATATCTAACTGATGTTTTAATAATTATTCCTTTTTGGTTTAGGAAGATAAAGAATGTGCTAATGGGTGGAAGTCAAAAAAAGAATGATTGTTCTTCCATTATGTTCCCTATCGTCTCAAAATTTTCTATGTTAAGTAAGGCAAAAAAAGTCTAGAGGATTTTATGCTTTTAAAAGTGAATTCTGTAACTCTGCCTTTTGATTTGCACATAAGAGTTTTGTAGGGCAGCCGAGTCCTCCTGCATCTTCCATATTTGAGTTGCAGTGGAAGATGAAAGCTCTAGCACACATTTAAGTGCTTAGCAGATTGAATGAAGTCATGCTTCAATTCAGCCAGTCTCTGACTTCGCCTTATCAGATGGAAAATAATCTTTTTCAACCTTTTCTTCTTTGTCTACAAGAATATTCAAATCATTTCGCTTGTCATGAGTTCTTTAAAACGTGTTTACAGGTCTTGACTTTTCTTAACAGAAAATAGGGAGACATTTGAAGAAAACTCATAAAACTTAGTAGCTGTAATTCTATTTCTGAGTATTAGCTGATATCTAACTATTAGGAGCCTTTCTTTTCCTTGTCTGTGTTTGCCCCACACATCTGAGTTAATGACACATTCCACAACATCAGGAAAATGAAGCAACTTGATATTCATCATAGTGCTGGATTCCTGTTTATCATTACCCTAGGCTAGGCCCTTAACAAATAAAAACATCCTGTCTAAGAGCTTCACCACATAAAAAACATCAGGAAGAGCCAAGGAGCAGATGACAGTGGATGTGGAGTACAAAATAGGAAATCAAAATGCTGGTAGCTTCTCCTGACTTTAGATTATACTGATGCTTTTGTAAAAGACTGCTTGTGTAGATTGCAAATGTCTGCAGAATACAAGCTGTACAGTTTTGGCAGTACTTTGATGGTGATACTAGATGGAGAATTCTGAAAACCTGTAGCATCATACTGCGCAGAACTCTTTGAGCTTCCCACCAAGTGTTTCACATGGTATTGTTCCTTCATAGATGAAATGAATCCTTTCATATGAAATTAAAAGATAACCAATAATATATCACAGCTAAGCAATGGTCTCACTGATATGCTCCTGAGAGAGAAAGTAGTCACAGAAAACATAGTGCTTAAAATTCTTAACCATTTCTATACTGTCAAAATTTTTTTTCTTATCAAGCAACTCTACAGGATTGACAACATATCAGACTGTTTAAGTGATCTCACAAAAGAAGTGCTAACTTTCCAGTGACAATACAGGGAAAAGAAAAGCATAGGAGAATGGTAGATCAAACGTGCACCAAACTGTTCACTGGGCATAGCTGAGTGAAGCACAGTCCTCCAGCAGGATGCGTGAAAGGCTTTTTTGAGCTCCATGCATTGTTTAGGTAGTTTTCTTCCCCAGTAGTATTACACATTTTGAAATTAGCTGAAAGTCGAAGTGCCTGTCATTAACTGGAACATTATTTTATTCTTGCAAGTATACCGAACAGAAAATGTCTTTGTTCCAAAGGGCCTCTGTTGAGAAGGAAAAAATTAGAATCACAGGATGCAGTGAAATCCAAAGACTCCTAAAATTTTGTTGCCATCTGTGCAAAGACAATGAAGTCTGTTTGCTTTTTAGTAATGCAAACATGGAGACTTTCTTGACATCACTGTGAACAGTTGGTGGTTGATCTTAGAATCACAGAATGGTCGGAAGTTGAAAAGGACCTCAAAGATCATCGAGTTTCAATCCCCCTGCTGTGGGCAAGATCACCAACCACTAGACCAGACTGCCACATCCAGACTTGCCTTGACTGCCTCCAGGGATGGGACATCCACAACCTCTCTGGGCAACCTGTTCCAGTGTGCCACCACCATCTGAGTGGAAAACTTCCTGCTAACATCTAACCTGAATCTCCCCTGTCTTAGTTTAAAACCATTCCCCCTTGTCCTATCACTATCAACCCACGTAAACAGATGGAAGAGAGCTGGCAGCATGCCAGTTATCCAACACATTACAGAATGTCTGACAGTAGAGGTTCAAAACAAATCAAGCAAGTCTTCAAGAGGGTGTGTCTTATACAGGATTTTTCCTTGGTTTTCACAGAGACTTACTACTCTTCTGAAAAACGGACAGACTCTTGCAAGTGCAGTCTGCAATTCATAGAGGCATGGAAGAACAATTTAAAAAAACAAGCAGGCATCTGGAGATTCAAAGCTAGTATTTCATTAAGACTGATGTAAAAAGATCAGTTTATCTTTCTAAGTTTCTTTCATCTGTCTAGATTTCTGAAATGTCAGGGGTGGAAATTCTCAAAGTACTGAAACCCTTTTTTTTTTCTCATTCTAGGCACAAATTCTGTGAGGAAGACTGATATTTTGTAAATCATCTCCTGCCCCTTTTCAGAAATAATGCAAGTAGTTGGGAGTTCAAAATCTGGGTGGTTCCTGAAACCTGAAATGATCTCTTAGAATGAGTCTAGATAAAACGCATTATTGTTTTCTAAGTCAGCACCAGGATGAGATTGAATACAGGAATAGCAAATACTATTTGAGCTCAGTTATTATCTACTACCCCTGCTCAGTTACTATCATGGCTTCATCTGGTATTTCATTCACCATTTCTAGGGGCTGGGGAGAAGTTTTTCAAAATGTGGATATTATATTATATTCTTCCATTGGGTTCATTTTCTGAGAGTATCATTCCTTTACTTTGGTATTGTAGAGTCATAAGACAACCTTCATTCATGCTAAAAGTGTCTGGAAATAGATTTATCCTTAATTTCCCTTCAATTAATTTTGTATTATGAACATGGGAAGATTAGACAAAGGTGGACACAGAGAAAAAGAATGAATTCTGTCATCGTACCCTTTTCTTCAAAAAAAGGCACCCATCAACTAATGAAAAAAATACTTGCAAGGATCCATAGTCTTTTATGCTAACTTGAATGTGGGCCAACATTAGATATACAACCTTTCCCCTTAAGCTAATCATGAAGATATGTCAAGATGTTAAGCCAATTCCCTCCTTCCCAGATTCACGATGTGTTCTCAAGTACTGTGAGGTAGCAGCTTTTTCGTTGAAATGTTTGACAGAATGGCTCAGTGCCTTTACTGTAGCACTGAATTACGTGAATGCCATGGTAACCAGAACATCGAGAAGGTGGAGTTACTGAATGACTTCCATGATTTGGTATTCATTTCTATGTCTGGAATCCCAAACCCTGGAGGTAAGAGTGAAGGTACAGAGAAAGAAAGACTTTCCCTTTGTCATGGGGGATCTGGTTAGAGATCACCTAGGCAAATCTGATGCACACAATCCATAGGCTATGATGGGATGCACCCACAAGTACTGAGTGAAGTGGCAGAAGTAGTTGCCAAACCACTCTATCATCTATGAAAGGTCATGGAGAACATGAGAGATAAAAAAAGCTAATGTCACTCCAGTCTTCAAAAAGGACAAGAAGAAAGATCCAGGAAACTAAAGGCCAGTAAGTCTTTGTTCCTTGGAAAGTGTTGGAGCAAGATAATTCTGGTTGCCATCTCCAAGCACGTGGAAGAAAAGAAGATTATCAGTTGTAGTCAACAAGGATTCATCAAGGGGAAGTCATGCTTGATCAGTATGGTAGTCTTCTTTGATGTCATCACTGGCTGGATAGATGAGGGGAGGGAAGTGTATACTGTGTAATTTGACTTCATTAAGGTATTTGATGTTGTCTCCCACAATATCCAGGCAACGAAGCTTAGGAACCATGGGATAGATGAGTGGACAGTGGGGTAGACTGAGAACTGGTTGACTGGTAGATCTCAGAGTGTTTTGATCAGTGGTAGGGTCTAGTTGGAAGCCTGTAACTAGCCGTGTTCCTCAGTGGTCAGGTATTGGGTCTGGTCTTATCATAGAATCATTGGATGGCCTGGATTGAAAAGAACCATAAAGATCACCTAGTTTCAATACTCTTCTGCGGGCAGGATTGACAAACATTAGACTAGGCTGCCTGAAGCCACATCCAGCCTTGTCTTGAATGTCTCCAGGAACTGGGCATCCACAACCTCTCTGAGCAACTTATCTTGCTCAGCATCTTCATCAGGGACCTGGATGAAGGAATAGAGTGCACCCTTAGCAGGTCTGCTAATTGTACAAAAGTAGGAGGAGTGGCTGGCACACCAGAAGGCTGTGCTACCATTATGCAAGACCTGGACAAGTTGGAGAGCTGGGTGAAGAGGAACCCGAAGAGGGTTAACAAGGACAAATGCAACATCCTATGCCTATGCAAGAATAACCGCATATCAGTGAATGTTAGGGGATGACTTGCTGGTAAGAAGCTCTGCAGAGAAGAGCTTTATGAAGAGGAATTTTATGTCCTGGTGGACAACAGGTTGGCCATGAATTAGCAGTGCGCCCTTGTAGCCAAGAAGGCCATTGGTATCTACATTAAAAAGAGTGTGGCTAGCAGATCAAAGGAGGTGATCCTTCCCCTCTACTCAGCCTGGTAATGTCAAATGTGAAGTACTGTGTCCTGGTACGGGCTTCACAGTTCAAGAAAGACAGGGTAGTACTGGAGAGAGTCCAGTGGAGGGCTACAAAGATGATTAGGGACCTGGAAGATCACTCTTACAAGGAAAGGATGAGAGCTCTGAGACTCTTCAGCCTGAAGAACGTGGAGAGGGGATCTGTTCAACACTTACAAATAACTAGAGGGCAGCTGACAAGAGAATAGGGCCATATTCTTTTTGGAGATGCCCAGCGACAGGACAAGGAGCAATATATACTGGAACACAGTAAGTTCCATCTCATCATGACAAAGTACTAATTGACTATAAGGGTCAGAGCTACTATCTGTAGGTATATCATGAAATAATGAGGCAGAATAGCTTATATTACCAGGTAGGCATAGTGAGTATCTTAAGTGCATACCAAGAATGGTTTCTGAAAACACAAGGCAAAGTACTTTCAGCAGTACTCTCATAAATGGTGTGCATGTGCAGCTCTCCCTTCTTTAAACCTTATTGTTCCAGGAAGCTTTCAAGTAGTGATGATATCTTAGTCCCATGTCATTTCTCACCTCAAAGTGATCAGAATGTTGATGTAAAGGTAATTATAGAGCTCTTGAGCTGCTCTCACTGTATATGTCAGAGACAACCACTAGCAAAGCAGCTTTAAACCATTCACAAGCACACTTTTGTGATTACTGACTGCACACAAAATATGGTTTTCAATATCCTTGAGGCCCAAATTTGAGACATATTAATCCCCTTCATATTAAGTGGTGTTCAGATGATTTGCATCTTAAAGGTCAAGTCCTGAGCAGCTGACATTACCTTCTCATAAACTAAATTTTCTGAAATATATTAATCTGTGGCAGAAATCCTGCAACAAGAAAAATCAGGTAAAATGGTATTCCAGAAGCATAAAGATGTGAAGATGGATGAAGAAACAGAAAGGAGGTAAATAATATTCCATAAATAGCTAGCAAAGCTTGTTCAAAATGAATGATTAGACTCAGCTACCAGCATCTTTACAGGAATGTGAAAAAACACAATCCAAGTATCATTTAAAATAATTTATGTACTAGTGAAATATGTTTAAAAATATCTTAGAAACACACAGTTCAAAGATGTAGAATGGTATGTAAATATCTTGGCGTTTTTTTAAGTAATCCCAACCTTGCAACCTCCATTTCACAAGTAAGAATCCTGTTCTTTGACTTTCAGTGACAATGAGTGTCACTGAAAAAGCAATCTTTCACCGTGCCCTAGAATTTGCCCTGTCCTGCTTGCTGTTTTTGCTAGCCATAATGGAAGACAAAGCGGAGAATAAAGCTTCATACTCTACCGGCATACAAACTGAATTTCCAAGAACCTTTGTCAGACATAAATCTCCCCAGATCTCACTGCTATATTTAACATAACAACAAAACTATAAATAGCAATGAAATACTATTTTATATCTCTGTGGCGCCGTTTTGTCATTGATCCCAAACTTTTTGCTGTTAGACAGTATTTACAGTACCATAAACTTAAAATAATGAAAGCCATTGGTTTGATACTGGCAATGCAAAGTGGTCACATTTTGGGTGCAAATTTTAATCTATTAAAATTTTCCAACAGTTGGAGTAGATCAACACCTATTTTCACCAGAAGTTACCAGATGCTAGAGTGACTCACTCTGGATAGAAGAGCAGATTGTCCTAAAAAAAACTAATTATCAAGGGGAGACACATTTTACAATGCAAGAACTACAAAGAGACAGCTGCACTATGCTGGTTATGGAGCTAAACATCTGAATTTTCTGAAGTGAATCTGAACTCTGTCCAATACACGTCCAATATGTGCTGGGGTTAGGTATGGGAATTGCTCTTAGTAATATTTTCTCTAACAACTAAGCAGAAAATGTTTATTAAGCATGAAATCTAGTTCTTAACTTTGCTCTTAACAAGAACAGGAGTATGTGTATTGTGACAATGTTTTTGTTCCACAATTTTACTCGCTCAAGAACTTTATCTGTAAGTGAAGAATACTGTACATTCATGGAAAGAACCTGCATTATCTTTATAGTCTTCTCAGACCTATAATATAAACATCTTTATATGAAACATGTATTGAAAAAGTCATCTGATCAATGAGCCCCACTCTTTAACATATAACCCCCACAACAATTTCAAAGACTTTTGGAAGGCTGCATGTGTATCTTTATTGAATATTTTATTTCTAGAGTTATGGTTTCCACAGGACCTGAAGTCATTGGAGGTGATAGCTACTGATATTATGGTGACACTGAAAGGACTAGAGAATTTATGTGTTGTTGCACAACACGAAGCAAAACAGCTGGGAAGTACTCTCCTCAGGAAAAGTGGTACAATTCAGACTTTGGAGCACATGTGCACATGCAGAAAGGCTGAGTGCTGGGTAAGCAAATAAAGTAGCTACAGTTGTGCATGACTAAAAAGGTGATTTTTCTCTGCATAGAAAGGCAACTGGAAAAAAGCTTAGGGTATAAATAACCAATAAAAGCAAAAAGAGGGGAGCAGGAAAATAATTGTATCTGACTGACACATGGAGATGAGGGTAAGAGATTAAGCCCAAGGAACAGAACCCTAGATTCAGGCCTCTTCTTTAACCACCCAATAATTTGAAATGAACAACATTCATATTGTTGAGTCTGTTTTCACTAATGTTTTAGGAGAGGAGGCAAAACTGTCATTGCTATACTACCATACCAATTATGGTTCCATTAGGCAGTGTGATTGGCAGCTACAAAATCGCGTCATGGCCGGGGCTGCTATTGGGTCAGGATGGCAAAGATTCCGCATAAAGCAAGTGATTCTAGATAGATTCTATCAGTTTGTCATCTGATAAAATGTGCAATGTTAAAATAAGGCGTATTTTGAAATAAATATATAAATGAAAAAATGAGCCAGGTATGAAAAAAAAAAGCAACAAGACTTACAAATACATAAATAGTATATAGAACTCTCTATTTCATATTGTGTTTCCTGAAAAATTCAGGGAACTTACTCCTGTAAAAATGTCTGTTTTGTGCACATGCACATTAAAAAAAAGCAATATTTTTCTAAGTTTCAGGAGTTTCTAATAATGTCACTGCCTTCTGTTCATATACTTATTGTCTCCTTCATTATCTAGAGTCAGACTATACTAAACCTTACAAAGCTAATGAACGCAACAGGCTTCAGGACATTTGTGAAGATGAAGGATACTCTTCTGTGGATTAAGAACCTCCATCAGTAAAAGGTACCAGCTCAAAACAGAAACAAAGGAAAGACAAACAGCAACTCCACAGAACTGACAATAAACTAACTCAAAAATTTCCCTCAAGAAGTCAACACCAAATGTAATAAAGTTTACAAGCTACCTGCTTGGAATGGGGCTCACTGAAGTTAAAGGTATTTTCTGCCTCATTCAAGAAAACAGTGTCCTAAAAAGACCCACTTTTTTCTTTTACCCTCTTTTCCTTTTAGTTGAAAGAG
This sequence comes from Callipepla californica brunnescens, assembly GCA_023055505.1. NCBI lineage: Eukaryota > Metazoa > Chordata > Aves > Galliformes > Odontophoridae > Callipepla > Callipepla californica. Next base: position 11,527,063 of record JALIRH010000009.1, on the reverse strand, counting down.
TTTATAGAACTCTGAAAATGACTGATGTGCTTGTGACAGGAAGCAGAATAAAAGTGGAAAGACAAAATTTCTCAATGGGAAATGAGTTGTGGGAGAAGGAGAGGAGATTGTGTGAATTTCACGTTAAATGAGGAAACACGGATCAGGCATTTTGTCACGATTAGTTTTACTTGCTCTTCCATATCCTGCTATTTAATAACACTGGTGTTACTCAGACTCAAATGTACTGCCTAGGTTAAGTAAAACTCTAAAGGATATTTAAAGCATGGCCACTCCTCTTGAAAAGTCATACTATGTTAGGAATAAGTTAGATATACAACAGACTGTATTTTCTAAAACCCGTCTGCACAATATAGCTAACTTCAGCAGATTTCTCATTGTTTTAATTTACATTAAGCACAATAATTGCACTAAATACATTTACATATGTCTGTAATGATTCTTGTAGATTAAATAGTCTTTGATAACCTTATCGGAATTATATTATGTATCAAAAATTATACTAAGACACATTCAAGAGCCATCAATTCCTGAAAGAAAATGAAAATTTACAGTGAGATCATTCAGAGTGAATAAAATTTTTATTTGCTTACTGCTAACTCCGTCTCCACATAAGGCTTCATTTTGTATTTCAAAATTCTTTTTTTTTTTTTTTAACTGGAATAGTATTTGTCACACATAATTAAATATTACAAGCTCTTAAGTGTGTAAATATTATTTCAATTTTTTTGTATGAACTTAAGATTAGATCCCGAACAATTTGTGATTTTTTTGTAATTGACTCATGATTACTTTCTGTATTTCTATTAGAGAAAAAATGATGGGAAAGAAAGATGAAAAAACATAAATCAGAACAATTTAAAATGAAGTAGCAATGACTGACCCATAAATCACATTGTCATGAGAGAATGGGAACACATTTAAGAAAACAGTAGTTTCCAGTCCTTTCAGTAAGGTGCGAAGGTAGAAAGACTCACTGTCCTTTCTGTGACTAACAACCAGACCTACAGAAAAAAAAACAGACCCACTGTACACCACGTATACAAAAGACTCAACAGAGTTGTGCTACAGAATGCATACACACAGATAAACAACCTGAGGGGTCCATAAGAAATGAGGCTATTACAAATGGGACATAGGTCAGAAGATTCAACTAGTGGGCTGTATTCAGTGTACAGGATACTTGCTCAGCATCCATTCACAGATAACATTTTGTTTTAGAGAACCATTATGTTTGAGGATTGAACAATTTACGAAGTCTCTAAACTGGAAACATTAGGAGTATCTGAAGAAGTGTTTCCCACACTTTAGCTGTTCTCCAAGGATCCACCTACGATGATATTTAGCTTGCATGGGCCTTAGGCAGGTGGTCTGTTCCATGTCTATTTGCGCTGGCAGGTAGTGATGGGGAACAGAATAGGCCCTGCATAATCCATGATGAGATGGCTTTGGACCTGCTCTGAAAGCTGGACTCTCACAAATCCATGGGGCCATACAAATTGTAGAGTGTTATGGGAGTTGGTGGATGTGGTTACCAAGTCACTCTCTGTCATTCTTCAACAGCTCTGGCTAACCTTGGATTTTTCGGTGAACTGGAGACTGGCAAATATGACACCCATCTACAAAAAGAGCCAGAAAGATGATCCCAGTAGCTACAGACCTGTCAGTCTCACCTTGCTGTCAAGGAAGGTTATGGAACAGATAATCTCAGGAGCCATCATGGATCAATTAAAGGTCAACCAGGGGATCAGGCCCAGTCACTATGGGTTATGAATGGTAGATCCTATTTGACAAACCTGATTTTATTCTATGACAAGGTGACCTGTTTAGTGGATGAAGTTAAGGCTGTCAGTATGGTCAACCTGGACTTTAGTAAAGCCTTTGACACCATCTCCCACAGTATCCTTATGGGGAAGCTGGCTGCCCATGGTTTGGATGGGCACACGCTATTGCGGGTGAAACACTGGATGGCTGTGCCTGAAGGGTTGTGGTCAGTGGAGCTAAATCCAGTTGGCAGCCAGTCATGAGTGGTGTCCCCCAGGGCTCGCTACTGGGGCCACTCCTATTCAATATGTTTATCAGTGATCTTGATGAGGGGACTGCAAACTTGGTAAGTCTGCAGACAACACCAAGTTGGGAGGGGGTGCTGATCTGCCAGAGGGTAGAAAGGAACTACAGAGGGATGTGGATAGGCTGAATTGATGGACCAAGGTAAACTGTATGAGTTTCAGTAGGGCCAAGTGTCAGGTCCTGCATTTGGTTCAACAACCCCACACAGCCCTGCAGGCTTGGGGAGGAATAGCTGGAAAGCTTCCTGACAGGAAGGGACCTTGGTGTACCCATGGACAATCAGCTGAATATGAGCCAGCAGAGTGCCCAGGTGGACAAGAAAGCAAATAGCATTCTGGCTTGTATGAGAAACTGTATGGTGAAGTCCCACCTTGAGTACTGTGTTCAGTTTTGGGCACCTCAATAAAGAAAGGACATTGAGGTGCTGGAGCACGCCCAAAGAGGGGCAGAAAGGCTGGTGAAGGGCTTGGAGAATATGCCCTATGAGAAGCAACTGAAGGAACTGGGGTGTCTGGGGACGAGGAGGCTGAGGGGAGACCTTATCACCCTCTTCAGATACCTGAAAGGTGTCTGCAGTGTGAGCAGTGTTGATCACTTCTCATTGGTGAAAAATGAAAGGACAAAGGGAAATGGCTTCAAGTTGTGCCAGGGGAGGTTAAGGTTGGGGATGAGGAAAAACTGAATTACAGAAAGGTTTGTGTTAGAATTAGGGTAGTATGGTTAGGTTGAGATTGTACTTGATGATACTGAAGATCTTTTCCAACCTGAGTGATTCTGTGATTCTGTGATTTAAAAAAAATACTCATACGATGCTCCAGAAGAAACCCAAAACAAGTTGGCGTTGAACAGGGAGTTCTTTGGAAGGTGAAAGCCTTAAGTCTCACTTTAATTCTAAAGGGTTAAGACTTAAAGGATTAAGTCTATTCAACATATCTGAAAACCTGTGCACAGTAGATACAAAACTTAAGGGAGGTACAGGTAAAAGCTATAAACTCCTGAAATAATTAATGGCTGTTTATTCCTAATGTAGGCAGAATGGCAGAGACATCACTCAGATTTCTCAGGCCAACTGATAACACAACCTTCCCATGCTAGTTCTGAGGCTGAAGATACGTCAGCATAGAATCACTGAGGTCACTTCTCTCCTTTGTTATTCTCCTTTTTGGCTCTTTTCTATATTCAAAATTGTTTTAGAGCTAACAGGATTTACAATCATGTAAATAAAGGACATAATATTAGCTTGCATATCAGATATGCTTGTTTATTCTGAACAAGGAAAAGCTAGTAATAGCATTTTCATGACATCAGAGGCGAAGCAAAGGAAGCCATTCCAACGAATTAATCTCAGTATTGTTTATAAAGAAATATAGGCAACTGATCTGTGTAATTGTTCAAAGGAGTCACAGTTTGCACAGTATGTTTAAACAACATACAACTATTGAGGGCAACTTTGAGGATGGATTTTTAATTTATCAGTGTGAGGTACTTTACAAAGATTATCAGAAGAGTGAGTCTGACTGTGGTGGAGATAGAGACTTGGTTGTACTTAAAGTCCAGCTGAGTCTGTGGGAGCAATGAGGAATCCAGTACTTTATGAACTGCAAAGGAAAGAGTAAATGGCAGACTTTACCGACTAAGATACCAGATTTTCATTGACATATACCTGTTTTTTCAAACTTTATGCAAGAGGCAGTAGAACTTAAATAATAATTCTGCAAGAGGCAGTAGAACTTAAATAATAATTCTGATCTGTTGTTTTGATTTTCTTCTGACTCTGACCTGAATATTTGCAATTTATATTGTCGCTTTTTGAAGCTACGGTAAATTTTAAGTACACAAATACTGAAAGCATAATAGTATGGTAAAAAGAGGAGATAAATATGGGCACAAAATGAAACAGTACTTTTTTACATGAAGAATGCAGAATGTCTTTCCAAAATCCCCCTTTATTGTAACAGAACATTGAATTATATGGGGATTTGGGGGTATATTATTCAAGGTAAAATTGATTTAAGCAGCCTTCTAAATTTAATTTTCTCTACTTAATGATTATTTTCACTAAACATTTTACATTAAATCTCATAAAAAGCTTTTGGGAAAACTGGTCTCTAAATAATGAAAATTAGTAAGATTTCATATCATTTAAAAGACTGTAAGTACAATAGCAACTCTTTTCATCACATGTATTAGATCAGTCACTGTTTTTTCTCCAGTTTGCCTTTTTGTGAATACATAAGAATCGGCAATTTTTACTTGTGCGCTAGGTAGTAGACAGGTTATTTTATGTTTATCTGGTAACTGGGTTCACCGTGCTATTAAAAACAGAACTTCAGCTCTACACAGTTATACAGGCTGGCTTGACTTCAGGGCACTGGTGCAGGAAGGATTTCTGTCAGCTCTCTACTTCCATTCACATCATTTGTTTTGCAGGCATACTATTACACTCCTGCAATGCAGCCTGGCTATCTAATAATCAAGCATCAGATGTGCCTTTGACCTTCTGTACCCTAAAAAATTCACATATTTCCCTGGTTATTGACCCTTCTATTGACCCTTCACCTAAATTCAATCTAAATCCCTCTGATAAATTCTCTCATCAGTGACTTCAGATAAAGAGCTGAACTAGATCTTCTTTAAGATGTTCTGCCTTTGTACAGTCTCCATTGCTGGGAGTCTCACCACGATTTCCAGCTTCCCTTGCCTACATTCAGAGGTCCAGAGGTCTTAAAAACCCTTTTCTTCTCTCTTTATTCTATTTTTTTCCCCTGAAACATCCCACTTCGTGTGCTCAGCCAGCTGAACTCCTTCACCAAAATACTTCTTCTGTTCTGTGGGAAGGGAGGCAAAATACCTGAGACAGCTGATCTCTTTCACTAGAAACCAGTTTGGCCTTTATTTTTTTTCCTCTCTCTCTCTCTCTCTTTTTTTTTTTTTTTAATTCCAAAGACATTTATTTATTTATTTTTAATGTTTGAAGCACACCAAATACAAATCAGAAAAAGCACTCCCTGCTTGTCTGCAGCCACCAGTGTTGAGAATGGCACTGCTCATGACTGCTGACCTCAGACGCTTCAAAGCATCAGCTACACCTCCAGCAAATATCTTATTAAAAATCATGTGATATGCTAAACTATTCTGATTTTAGGAATTTTCTTGGTGGATGTTACCTCCATAACATCCACCACATTCTCAAATTAAACCCACACAGCTCCCCAGAAGGGACTGCTATCCTTGATACTGCTCCCAGGGCAAACAGCTGCCAGTCTACTCCATATGTTGCATATTCACCCGTTATCAATTACAGCCCTCTGCTTTCACAATTCTGTAAATACTTTTCCTCTGACTCCTGTGTGCCCACTCCTGCTTGCCCTCCTCACACACTGTGTGAGGAAGGGGCTGGCACATTGTTGGCTTCCAGACTGCAGCAAGTGTAGTGAAGTCGCAGCCATTTTGTGTATGGGATGATCAGTGCTGGAAGCTTTCCCTTACATCTCTGTGGAAAAAAAAAATTAAAAACCACTAGATTCACAGAATTCTCCTAACACAGGCTGTGTTGTGACCTGTTAGAGAATTTACTTTGGCAGAGGAGTGGCTATCAGCTGAGCTAAGTAAGAAAGGTTCTCGCTGTGACTCGGCAGCCCATGGGCAGCCACCTACCTGTCACCCTGCCAAGCTGTCCTTGCAAAACCTGCTGAGGGTAAGGAGTGGGGATGACAGTGGAATTCCTGTGTTTATATGGGAGCTATTTAATCAAAAGAAAGTTTTGCTGTCATACCTTCCTGTTTTCAGAAGTTATCCAGCCGTTAGCTTCCTAATCAAAAGAGATGTGGCAGTGTGCCACAGAAACTGGGCTTTGCTTCCAGCATGTAGCCCAAAGGATTTCCATACCCTGGATTGTGCCTGGAAACACACGTCCTGAGTGAAAAGTTAACTTGTACGCTATTCACATCACAGCATAAAAGATCTATGTCAGAAATACTGTGCACTCTGATCAACAGAACACTTCGGAGAGCAAAGGCAGCCAAAAAATTTCCACAGGGTCTAGGATCTCATTTGTTATTCTGCATATAGATACATTTCCATTGAAGGAAGTAGCTTGCAGAGTTACACAGCAGGATCTTAACGTATTTAGACTAATATGCATATATAGATCTGCTTCTCAGCACACTGCTGATGCAATGTGCGTGTAGCACAAAAATTCTCTGTTTTATTGTGTGCAGAACACAAAGAAATGAGCTAAAGACTCTCTGGGTACTTATATTGGTATCATGAGTGCTTCTTGTCTTTATCTTTTGTCTTGAACTTTTATCTTCACCGAAGGACCATAGGAAGAAGAATACTATGTTGGAAAACCAACTACTTGGCATTGTATCCTAGGGATTAAAATGAAATTCTTATTCCTATAGATTTTAGCTTGGGGTTGATAATAACAGAGAACCTAGGGACTCCTGTTAGCTATCTAATTACATTATGAATTTCAAGGAATCAAGTATGATATGCCTGACAAAGAGCTGTAGTAGTAAGTGCTGTATTGCTTTTCTCTGCCTCATAGGTAAGGGACAGATTTATAACTTGGCTCAAGCTGTTGTCACTGTGGAAAAGGAACAGAAGAGTGAAGGGTGCAGAAGGCCATGTTTTTGAGGCTTCTGTCATGAAGTGGAGTGACTAAAAAACTGCTGTCACTGCTAAGAGAAGGCAATGGCTCCCCAAGCTGCAGCTGCTGTCACATGTGCTCTGGAATTCACCTCTGACAGCTGTGACGCTGAACACCTTCACTACAGGAGAGGGAAGGTAAACATTGAGGTCATGGTCATTGCGTCATACCAGCAACTCGCTGCTCTGGGTAAGTGATGGCTGTATTATGGCTGTTCCTTGCCTGGTGTCTACAAACAGTCCTTGAAAAACAAGTTTATCATCTAGGAGGAAGTTTTCCATGAGAATTTGTCAGTAGAAAGCAATCAGCTACCAGAAAGACACATGGAATCAGAGAATCACAGAACTGCAGGGGTTGAAAGGGACCTCAGGAGATGATTGAGCTCTACCTCCCTGCTAAACCTGGTGCCCTACAGGAGGTCACACAAGTAGATGTCTAGGTGGGTCTTGAATATCTATCTAGAAGGAGACTCCACAACCTCTCTGGGCAGCATGCGCCAGTGTTCTGTCACCCTTACCATAAAGATGTTCTTCCGTTGGCCCTTTTGTGAATGCTTTTGTGAATTTGAGTCTGATAATTACAACCTGACTATCCTGTGCTACTGAGGGTTCCAGATTTGAGGCTTGCAATAATTCTTTCTTACTTTAACGTCTATGAATCTACACAGTTCAACTTAGTATTTATTATAATTAAATGTCATTCAAGTTGCTGTGGTTGAGATTTAATCTCAGAGGACGTGTATAGGGAGTAGAGAGGTTTGATTTAAATGTGAGCTTCATCCTGTACATATAATACTGCAGTTCAGTCGAGGTCATAAGCACACTCCAGAGGCTAGCAAACACTTTCCCTCCAGCCTGCACTCTGCATGAGTTCTGGATACCCCTGCTACATATTTGAAAGGTCAGCTCAACTTGATGGCTTCTAAGTAAATTGCAGGCTGCAGATTTCCACCCATATAATTTACTTACATGTCTCATTTCAAAACCTTTCTGTGAAATGCTCTCATTTGTACAGATGTAAACTGAATCTTCAAGAGATGTTCATCTGAAAATGTGTACCAAGATTTACTTAATCTAAAGGTAATTCTAATCCGTTTCTAAAAAAAAAAATAAAATTGTGATACAGACCTGTTTTACAGATCATATCTGAAAGTGGAAGTCACCTTATGCATAAAAACATTTTATTCACACCATAGCATGCACTTCTGTACATTTACATTTGCCTTTGGGTGAAGCCGTGTTTTAACCAAAGTTTAAGTGTTTTGTAATGTATTACCACACTTCTACACTGTGAAAGACATTAATGACAGAAGTGTTTAGCTTTTTATTTCAAAAGAAATCAGTGAAGTGGAATCTATGTACATGTAGGTTTAAGTGTTTTGTCTCTGTTAAGTATTCTTGCCCTTGAACACAATGCTGTGCACATATTAACCTAAACATGAGTGAAAGAGTTTTGGAAAAAAAAATGCTTGTTAAAAAATGGATTTCATCTGGATACACTAAAGTAAAGACTACCCAAGTTTTCCGTTTGTCTTATCTCCTCCTAGATAATTTACGTGAGACATTGACATAACATTTTTCCAAAATCAAAACCATACTTAATAGTAAATTTTAAAATAGAGAGAAATAAAATCTTGACATGTTTAACTAAATCTCACCACTTGTTCTATCTACATCAAGATGTAGATCTGCTCTGTGTTTTCCCATAGGGGTCTATAAGGTATAATAGGGCAGAGATGTTTCTCATTTCTCCGCTAATGGGGACATTTTATCCCTCCTGGAATCAAGGAAAATCAAACAGAAATACCAATCTACACAACTGGAAAATCAATTACAGACACAGTGCTATCTGCAAATATCTAGTACCCAATTTTTCAAACCTAATTAATGAGTCTAATTGCATACATTTTTGAAAGCCTATGACTGTGATCTTAAGTTTGAATTGTATGTAGAAATAATACAAATAATGTCCTACTGAAGAGAAATTTTTGCACCATTTAAGAGTCTTTGACACATAGAACTTTGTTTCAGTATATGTGAGCATGCGTGAATCAAACAGTTTGTTTACATTTACTCTGTGCTACTTGATGTATTTTTCTTTATGGATTTGTTTGTCAGTTGATATGGCTTTTCAAGTATGAAAAAGTTCCAGTTGCTTGTGTTTTTTTTTTTTTTTTTTTTGACTAGTGTTTGATAATTAATACTACGTGTCTACACTTCACAGCTGTCCTCCAGTGCTTTCCCATTGTCCCCTGTCCTTCTGCATTTTACCTGTGCACATCCCAGTTATTCTGTCCCATATCTGGTGTGCTGTTTTAACATCCAGTTCTGCTGAGGACAACTTCGAACACTGTTAAAATAAGCACTTGATACTGGCAAGGGGCAACTCCTCAAAAGTCAGGGTTACTTGTTTTCACAGTGATTCTCACAAAAGTTGAGGGCATCTGTGTAGAAATCTGTGGAGGATTAATGACTCTTGATTCTTCTGAACAACCAAAGGAATGTTCTGTTTCTGCACAGACAACAGATTGTGTGGCAGAACTGTATTAGCAGTGAGATATGTAAGGACTTATTTCCCACTCAGAATGACTTTGGAGGACTTTGTCAATTTCAGCATTCTTCCACGTTTCTTCAGTCTGCACTAATTCTTGTGAACAACCTCTTTTAATACTGTCAACCTTAATGATAGCCTTCCAAAAATGCACTACTGTTACACTAATGATGTTCAAGTAAAAATTCAGTATCCAATTTTATAAGGGCTGCCTGTGAACGTAGAAGTGCATTTAGTGATCTGAATCAATCCAATCAACATAGCCTTTAACTAAAAAGCCCAATCTCAAAATCTGTGTAAATCTCAACGCAGGTGTCTGCTGGACCATGACTTTACACAAGCTGTAGCGTTCTGTGGTTCATTACAACAAGATTTCACAGTTTCACACAAAGAAATCTTTCATCTTCTGTGATCTGATGGAGCCTGGATAGGGAAAAAAAATAACAACCATAACTAGGATTTTTTTTGTTTTTCTTTTCTACAACTAATATAAACAAAGCATGAAGGCATTTAAGGTAAGGCTTGTTATTATCTACTAGGTACTGGCCTAATATGAAGGGAATGAGACTAAATGACAGATGAGAGAACAGAAATCTCGTATTAGCTTCCAGAAATGAAGTTAGAACAGCTGACACCTTGTTCGGGAAGAAATAAAGAAATTTAAGCATCCAGTTAAAGACTTGTTTTTGCACTGGACTGTACTGTTGTGACATGAGAAAGCATTTACTGATTCCACAGGAGTTCCTAAAGAGCAGATGCAGCTGGAGGCAATTCTTGGAGTTGAAGAAGAGACAAGTGATTTTGCACAAGTTCAAGTTATTCCTATTGGTTCCTCAGAGACCTCAGTAGTCTCAGGCAGTGCAATGATCTGGTCGTGTGTGTGAACCACTGAGAATACTGCCTTGTTACAGGCACTTTCCTCCCTATGTCAACTGAATCATTGATGGTGGATCTTGACTTTCTGTTTGAAAATAAGGTTCTGGGCACACTGCTCATCTCAACAAGAGATAACAATAGGAAGAAAGCCAGACCCTCTCCAGATCTTTTATCTTTTCAGTAGCTACAAAACTTACAATATGATGAACATAAGGGGATTGTTTTTTGCTTGATAAGAATGTTTTCATTAACAACTGATTGGATTCTTGTAAGATAAAATGTGCCAGATTGAGAACACACTGAATGGCTTCTGAAAGCATCGGTCTCAGATTTTACTGAGTGCATACAGTGATCTCTCTTGCTGAGGTAATATGTTTAAGATTTTCCTTTTATGAAAAATAGTTCTCTTTTTCATAAAAGTGTGATTCACATGCATAAAAGATTTGGTACACAGAGACTATTTTTACCTTCAAGGTAAGAACACAAATCCTCTCTGAATTTGTTGTTCTTGCCAGTTGACATCTGGGGATGAGCATCTCTCTCAAATTCTCGGTCGTCTGCCACCATAAGAAGAATTTTCCTTTGTACTCATAATGTAGAACTCTTTTATCCTGTTCAGTTTGTTAAATGCACACTCCACTGTCAATCCGTAGCTTCTCAGGATAATCTAATCTGTTTTACAGTGCAGAACTATAGTTAATGACTTGTGAGGCACCCTGTTCTTCTTTCAAAATGATAGCAATTATTTAAACATGACGAGCATATCCCGTGTATTTGGAGCATTTTCTCAGTTTTTCCTATATATGCATGAGTTTGTGGCATAGGAGAATCTGCCTTGCTGAGTAACCAGGTCATCAATGACTAAAGAAATATCTCTTTAACTACTTTTCTTAAGAACATTTCATTCTAGTGTAGCAGGAAAAGTATAAGTGCATCGATCCCATTAACAAAATTATATCACATGGGAATTTGCAGGTAAAACCAGAGGAAGTACTATTCCTTCAAAGTTTTATGGCCTGTCCAACTGCTGCTGTAGCCCTGAGATTGCAATGGCAGGGATACTAAGAACAGAGATCTTCACGTGATTTTATTTGTACAGTCTCCACTAAGCATGACAGATCAACAACATGGTCATGTTCTGTCTTTTTTCTCTGATCAGAAAATAAAATTGTTTTAAAAAACTTTCTTTCCTGTTTCATAATTGCCTGTTCCTGGTACCATAGCTTCATTTGAGCTGTCAAATGACTTGTCAAATTGGTCTGTGGTTTGTGTAGCTAAATTCATGCTGCATGGAGATCTCAGTCTCTGTGTGTGAGGCATGGCATACAGAAGAGTGCCCTTGAGTTAGCTGACGGCAGCTTGAAAATTCTTTGGTACATGAAAAGGAGATAATGGAATCATAGAATCACCAAGGTTGGAACAGATATCCAAGATCATCCGTCCAAACATGCAGTTATCATCAGTGTTTCTACACTAAACCATGTCCCTTAGTACAATGTTTACAAGTTTCTTGAACACCTCCACAGATAGTGAATCCATGCCAGGCAGTTCATTTCAGTGCCCTATCAATATCTGAAGAAGAAATTCTCCCTATTGAATCCAAATCTCCCCTGGTGCAACTTGAGGCCATTCTCTCTAGTTCTATTGCTAGTTATGTGGGAGAAGAGGTCAATCCCACCTCACCACAACTTCCTTTCAGGTAGCAGCAGAAGAGATAGGGTCTTGCTTGAGCCTCCTCCAGACTAAATATTAATCACAGTTTCCTCAGCCACTTTTCATTAGACTTGTGCTCCAGACCCCTCCTCAGTTTTGTTGTCCTTCTCTTTGATGTCCTTCTTGTATTGAGGGACCAAAAACTGAACACAGTACTCAAGATGCAGCCTCACGAGTGCTGAGTACAGGGAGATGATCACTTCCTTACTCCAGCTGACAGCACTATTTCTGATACAAGTCAGGATACCATTGGACTTCTTGGCCACCTGAGTACACTGCTGACTTAGATTCAGCCTAATGCTTGCTAACATCCCCAGGTCCGTTTTGTCCATTAAGTCTACCAACCACTCTACCTCAAGTCTGTATTATTGCTTGGGGTTGTTGTGCCCAAAGTGCAGGACACAGCTCTTGCGCTTGTTGAACTTCATCCCATTGGCCTCATCCCAGTGATCTAGCCTGTCCAGATCACTCTGAAGGGCCTTCTTACCCCCAGGGAGGTTGACACTTTCTGTCAGCTTGGTGTCATCTGCAATCTTACTGAGGGTATGCTCAATCTCCTTGCCCAGGTCATCCATAAAGATACTGAGTAAGACAGGCCCCAGTACTGACCCCTGGGGAACACCACCTATGACCAGTTGCGACACTCTGGACCCAGCCATCCAGCCAGTTATTTACCCAACAAAGAATGTATCTGCCCAAGCCATGGGCTGCCAGCTACTCCAGGAGAATACTGAAGGAGACAGCACTAAAGGATTTGTTAATGTCTAGGTAGACTACGTCAACAGCCTTTCCCTCATCCACCAGGTGGGCCAAATGAGATGAACTGCTAGAAATGTGTAGTTTGATCACAAGTTCTGCAGTTCTGGCTTATTTCATATGGCTCTACTGTAAAATCACAACACATCACATGAGTGGATCCAGAACGCAGCAAGCACACCATCTGGAAAAAACACCATAGGATTCTTGCCCAGAGAATGTTATGTGTTCACTTAGATATAGGCCCCCTGTTTCTGTGCCATTGTTGTAGAAATGAAGTAGGAAACAGCTGGCCATGTGGACATAGTTATTACAGAATATAATTCTGCAATGCGGTAGGAAAAAAGGTCACTGAAACTGACCATGTGTAATGAACTATCCATATGCACATGACTTAGTCAGCTTGCAACATCTATTTTGGAGGTAGAGCTCAACTGCTTTCACTCTTGTCTTTTGTTTCACCTGTAATTTAAACTCCAGCAGCTATATCATGAAAAATTCTTGCACTGGGATAATAATGGAAGATAATGACAATGTGTTAAATTTTGTGACAATTGTAAATTCAAATGGCATTACTTTTGGCTAAACAGAAAACTGAGGCTCACAAAAACAATTTTTTTCATGTCTGTGCCAAAGTCAAAAAAGAATTAAGCAAATTTAGTCAGCTTGTCAAGATAAAATAACTTATAAAACAATTTTTCTCAGTGGAATTTTGAAGTAGGGTAGAGAAGAGCTTGTTTCAGGTCTGTACTATAAAGGAACAGCCACAGTACATTAGGAAGAAAGAAAATGGTGAACTCCTTAGAAGAGTGAGTTAGCCCCAAAGAACGTTGAAGTATGAGGAAACTGAAGCAGGCAGATAAATACTGTTGGCTTATTGCTTGTCTAGATTTTGACATCACTTATTCTACCAGAAGTAAAGATTAATTGGTCTGCATCTGTCTGTTTCCACCATTACGAGTCCCTGAAGACCTGTTGTACAAGTCAGACTACCCACAAAGTAGAACTCTGTAAAGGATTAAGCTAAGACACCGGGGAGTCTGTGGGTCCTGTACAAATCACAGTGTCTAAACTCAAGGACCACAGGCTTTTAGCTCTCAGAAAGGAGCGATTAGGCACTAGAATAAGAAGGAAGAACCAAACCATCTTTTCACTATTCTCAGAAACCTCAAGAATGTCCAAAAGTGGTATATTGACCAGACTGCCAAGGACACATAGAAGTCTCATTACAATTTAGGGTAAATTCTTTAACTTTTTCCTTCTTTTTATATTTTTCTTCTGAAAAAGAATGCATGCAAATATGAAAACGTCATGTCAGATTTGCAGATTACTCAGGATAAGGGGAAGGTTCTTTTTGCAGAAGTGGTTAGTAGCCTTTGATTAGCGCTCAGTAAATCTCTGCCTGAGGGGGAAGGTCTAGATTAATTTCTTCATAGTCTTAGGTTTGGCTCTGAAGTTGATTTAGATTATTATTATTTACATAAACAGACAGGCCTGCATAATTTCTATAGGGGGACTGAACTAGATGATCTCTAGAGGTCCTTTCCAACCCCTACAATTATGTGCTTCTACGATACTATGAATGCATTCTAAATACTCACTAATGAACACACCGTGGATTTAAGAAATAACAATGCCTTGAAGTCCATTCGCAGCAAGTGGTACCTGGATGATTTGCATGCACTACCACTAGACACTAAATTAATTTTCAAGTACTTAGATGCAGGTAATTGTATGCATAAATAATCACCAAAAGCAAGCATTTCCTTCCTTAACTATTATATGTGCTTATTTTTTGCAGGTAATACATGTATCATACTTCTATCATTAGAACTGTAAAATGCATGCACTATTTCTCCAGACTCCATTTTTAATGTTCTTAAACATGAACAATTTTTCCCTGTCAATCCATCTGACAGTCTACAAATCGTTTTTAAAGTAGCTGGTTGTCTGCAAGCAAAGGGATTACATTCTTCCTTATTTCCTGAAAATCAATGAATCAGTGCCCTACCAAAAAAACAGGTTGAATGTTGAGTTGTTAGGATTTGAATGTATTACAGCAGGCCTTTTTTTGCACTAGCAGCCTTAGAGAAGGTAGTTAAGAGAGGAAACACTGGAGAAAATCAACAGGGTGTTTTAAGTTAAATATCATAGATCAAAGAATTATTTTGTGAACAGTTCAGGGGATCAGAGTTATTGTTTCAAATCAGAAATAGTGTAGTCCCTCTGTACCCATCCCTGATGAGGCGGTACCTCAAGCACAGTGTTCAGTTTTGGGACCTTCACTACAAGACACTGAGGTGCAGGAGCATGTCCAGGGAAGTGCAATGAAGCTGGTGAAGGGTCTGGAGCACAAATCTGAAGAACACCTGACAGAACTGGAACTGTACCATGTGAAAAAACAGCAAGCTCAGAGAAGTTTTTATCATACTCCATAACCCCTTAAATGAGGTCATGATAAGGTGAGAGTTGGTCTCTTCTCACAGGTAACAATGATTGAATGAGAGGTAATGGCTTCAAGTTGTGCCAGGGGAAGTTTAGGGTTTGTATTATGAGAAAATTCTTTTCAGAAGGAGTGATGAGGGTGCCCAGAGAGGTGGTGGAGTTACTGTCCTTGGAGGTCTTTGTGAACCATGGAGATGTGGCACTAAGGGACATGGTTAGTGGGCATAGTGGAGATGAGTTGATAGTTGGACTAGATGATTGTAGAGGTCTTTTCCATCCTTAATATTCTATGTCTGTATGATTGTATGAAGAAGGGGACATAACTTTCTTGACACTGTAAGGATCTTTTATTATTTCTACTCATGAAACCAAAAACAAAACCAAACCAAAACAACAACAACAAAAACACCAAAAAAACAAAAAAAAAAAAAGCCTGAAAAAGCACGGACTTTACTTTGGATCAGCTTCTGTATTTTCTACTATCTGATATTAAATGTTTTATGTTGCATTGTATACAAAGTAAGGCCCCCACACATCTTCAGTGATTCCAACTAGAGCAATATACCAGCTCTCTGTTAGTGCTGTGGGAATACATCCAGCAGACAGGAAATAATTTCAGTGAGAAATGGTTAGCACTTCAGCTTGATTATGAGAAGCACAGACAGGGTCAACATGCTGTTGAATGGCCTGCTGTCCTGAGTATCATTTTCCTTCTATTCACGTGAAAGTGAGAAGTATTTTCTCACTGAAAAATTATGTGAGAAATAATCACCCCAGAATTCCTCCTGGCATGGATAGACAAAGATTTCTTATGACACAAAGTGCTGACAAAGTAAAATTGCATTGCTTCATATCCACATATTCTTGTGAAAGCTCTAATTCTAGTCTGAAAACAAATATTTTTATCTGAGCAAGAATCACAGAATCACAGAATTGTAGGGGTTGGAAGGGACTACTAGAGATCATCTAGTCCAAAGCATCCTTTTACCAGTCAGGCTTGGCATCTCTGTTTGCATTCTAATCTGGTTCTCTTACTGAAAGAGCAGGAGGGTTTCTCCCCATGTTGAGATAAGGCATTATGAGGAAAAGAAAGTTAAAAGAAACTTTGCGTGCCAAATAGATAATCCAGCAGTGCAATTCTGATCATCATAGGACCCTGAGTATTCCTTTCCACAAATATGACTCTTCAGAAGTGCACATATTCAAAAATGAGTTGTGGCAGTAGTGAGTTCCAACCCTCCCCCACAGCAGGAGGTTGGAATTAGATGATCTTTGAGGTCCCTACCAACACCAGCCATTCCATGATTCAGTAATTTTGTGAAGCTGCCAGTGATCAGTGGTGTGACAGAGCTGCAATTGTGATCATTGTCAGGTTCATCACTCTGATTTATAGCATTAAAGTGATACCCCCTGAAGTAACACTTGTGAGAATTATAAAAAGTGTGTGCTAACTCCAGCTTTCATTTTGCAGTTTGACAGGTTAGCATCCTTCACCTAGACATACTGTGGTGTTGTAATATATGAAAAAAAATTCTGTGTCAAATTTTTGTATTGTGTCATTGCCCATTTTTCACAAGTTGACAATATAATGGGCTCCAATTTGTCTTTCAAAAGTACCCAATATCCAGATGAAATATTCTGAAAACTCACAATAGAAAACATTATTATTTCACAGGCATGCAGTTCCATGAATTCAGATAGGGATTTGACATCGTCGCTGACATTACAATTTATGTGTATGTATGAATTCATTGCTTCAGGGCACAAAGAAATCAATAACAAATTCCTCTGGGAGTGCTTCTCATGTTGAGATTTTTTTTTTGCTATCCTTAGATTACCTGATCATTGTATAATACAGGGGAAATTATATTAACTAAAAAGATCTCTCTCTCTCAAAAAAAGATCTACTTTATTTCTCATTGTTATTTTCCTAAGTAATGCACATCGTTCTGACTTGGGATAAAAAAGCCATTCCTTCAGCAGGAAGAATCAACCTCCATGAGTTTTTCTTTTAGTTACAGCTGTAGATCTCCTTTGATATTAACCAAGACCCACAGCCAGGCTTGAAAATGAAACCCTGTTTCAAGTCTATTGTGTGACCATTTTTATTCTTCTGTAATTACTTACTGCCTTGTGCAAGAAAAGAGCTGAAGCTCCAGACAAGTTAACGTCCCTTAGCTTTGTCTTTGACACTGAATACCAGTGGTTGGACAGTTTGGAGAGCTTGTTTTCCTCAACTGCTTTATTTAAAAGTTTTCCTTTCTTTTTATTTTTTAATGATTAGTATTTTTTTAGATGAAGATGAAGATTTCCTCAAGCTAGCTGTTTAAGGGAATTTTATTTCTACTTATGGTAGGAATCAACTAAACAAGGGTCTTTCTGTCCACTTGTCAGTAAGCAGAGCAGAGAACTCCCATCAGAGACCAGATCCAGAAACTGTCCAGGACAGCTGCAGAAAACTGAAGAAGCAATAGAAAACTGTAGGCCGGGTTATGGTCTCCATGCCAGTAACATAAATCCTCAAAACTGTTTCAACTGGTAATACTTAGCGGTTTCATAAGCACTATGCCGTCCAGAAGCGCTGTGTCTTTTTAGTGTGAGCTCTGTGGGCCAGGAAAGCCCATGATGCGCTTGTTTCTCCTCTGATTACAGCAGTACTGTTTCTGCAGCTAAAGGCTGGTGATCAAAACCTCTTTAACGTACAACTTCCTAGTTGTGCCTTGATAAGTTAATCAAAATTGAAGTGATGATTGATCTCACATCACAGTTATACTCACAGTTACCTTCAGCAATTTAATGGGGGAATGGAGATTAAAGGTAGGGCTTAGCGCTGGGCAAAAATCTTTGGATTTTTTTTTTCTTAATTGAACATGTTAACTTAATTCTAATTTAACATGTTAACATATTCACAATACACCATATATTTTGGACCATTCATATGTCTGTGCCAATTCCTCTTCAAAAGTATCTATTAGAAACACTAGTTTTGTAACAAAAACAAAATATTTTTCAATTAATGAACAAAGTTCTAATTTATCTGCAATTTAATATGTGTAGTTAACATAAGCTCCGTTTATGCTAATGTGCTCCACAGAGCCCTATAAGAAAACTAATTTTTGGCTACATTTCACTTCTTGTGTTCCATCTCTGTATCAGGTCAACTACATTGCAAATGGAGGATTTTATTTGTGAGCTCATAAAATGTACTTCTCCTATTTTTTGTATGAGTTTTTGACCTTTTCAGATTGGAAAAGAACATGAAAAAATACCTCTTGTAAACAAGAAGTAGTTAAGTATTTTTCTTGGAGACAGAGTTCCTATGTCTTTGGGAACAGTGTTACTTGAAACATTTGTTATCGCTTCCTCTTTTAAACAGTTAAATAAAAAGACCTTAAACCAAAGCTTCACACTGATATTTGAAAAAGGTTAAGATAATATTTTTTTTATTATTTTTTTCATCAATATTTCAAAGGGGAAAAACACATAATTTAATTTTAATTGCTGGTCCCATTTCCCCAGAATGGCTTGTATTGATAAAACTGATGTAATCACAACCTTTCTGTACACTCTCACATACCATAGCCATGAACAGGGGTAAATGAACCTGAGCAGAATAGGAGGAAGTAGGGGTTCCATGAAAACACTGTGAAATAGAATGTAAATACTTTATAAGAAAAGTGTTATTTATGCAGTTCTTTTGGAATCATTGAACAGTAGGTCCTCCAGAGACTGATTTCAGAGTCATTCCTGGTCCTTCATGGTTGCAGGTGCAGGTGTGCTGAAGCTCTGAGAGGAAATGAAAGATCAGGTGTGGATATTCTCTCATGCGAGGGAGGAATGGAGGCATCTTAGAGAATCTTGCAGGGCTAATGTTTTTAGATGTGAAAGCCTCCTCTGGGCCATTTCTGAGGCAGGGATTGTCAGGGTACAGCAATGCTTTGACTACCCTGTTTGTACAATTGCACCTCATACTCTGCAAATGCAAATGCATGCACTCATTCCCAGGGCCTCGTAGAATGATGGCTGAAAGCACTGCAATGTTCTTTTGCCTTTTAGAAGCCTGGTAAATTTTGGAGTGTCTTACAAGACACAGTTTATGTCTGCACCTTTACTGTTATAAATAAAAGGCTATGAAGAGGAGAGGAGAAAGTGAACTAGAAAGATGAAGAAGGCAGCAGCAGGAGACTGAAAGCTACTGATGAGAAAAAAAGACAAATGATCCAAGCCAGTTAGTCCAGGCAGCCAAAGAGTCTATAATCCTTGGACAAATTGTAAAAAAAAAAAACACCAAAACCTACTGAGCTAGATTTTCATAGTACTGGAAATTCTTGATTAAACTATAGTGAACAAAGCAGTTGATTCTTTTTCCTACAGGGGAGAAAAAAAAAGAAAAAGGAAAAAAAAAAGGATTATTAGATGTTAAGTGGAAGAATGGGACTAAACAATACTATAATATACAGCCCCATCCCATCCATGCCTTTTCCTTATTGATGATTAAGTAAAGTAAGATGAAAACTTCTGCAAAGAGAGTAAGAGAGTGGGACTGGAATGCTAATTGGTCATTTCCCCAGGAAAAGACCAAAATGAAACTCCAAAATATTGTAAATCATCTGAAATCTACTCATTTGTACAAAATTAAATGTTTTATTTGATGAATATTTGTTTCACTTTTTTTACCCTTTTTGTCTGGAATTATTTTGCCCAACTGAATAGCTGATATAGGCATTTGACCTACAGGATAAACAGAGCATTTAGAAATAATCCAAGAAAAACGCCAGGACAAATGCTGAAATATTTTCCTTCCCTTCCATGCTTTTGTTTCTTGACTAATAAAACCAAAGCCTTAGGTGTTCTACCTAGAAATTTAGAGTAAGTAACCTGGCATCTATGTCAATATTTCAAATCACTGTTAATGCAAGAGTGATGAAGAAAAGCAGGTATTTGAAAATGCCTTTACAAAGTGTTGTAATGGATCCGTTCTCATAAGTGAATGAATTGGGATATAGAACTATATAGCAATTATGAAGTTAAAAAGGAAAATTCCTTGTAGTAGAAGGGAAAAAACATGAAAATAGGTGTAATTGTTCTCTATTTAACAAATTTAGGAGGGTTTCTTCCTTGTTTCCTTTGATATCCAAACTCCCGTAGAAATGATTTAATGTTCATTAATATCTTAGATGTGTTTTGCAAAAATATTTATCCTTCCCTTTCCTTGTCCTTTTCCTATGTTTATTTCAATGCCACATGAAAAATAATGACTCCAACTTACACTACCATTCAAAATTGTTATTATGAAATGGGCACAGGACAGCATGTTTGAACGTCTGCTTGGTGCATGCATTTATACTGGCTAACAATAGACTAATGGAGATGGTAGATGTTGAAGACAGCTTTGATTCTTGAATCAAAGTATCTTCCTTGAATCAAAGCTTGCTCTCATATTCTCCTTGTATTTAGTCATCCATCAGCATAAAAATTCTGAATACCAACTATTTTTCAGACCCCTTCACACCTCAGTCAAATATACTTGAATTTAGACAGCTGATTCAAAATGTGATGGACCAACTACTGAAGTACAGTGATCCCATTCCTTTAACGAACCAGGGAAACACAGATAGCATAATGAGGCCCCTAATTTCAGAAGCCTTACCTACAAGTTCTACCCTAATACAAAACTCAGGTGAAAGTTTGTGTGTTTTTCAATTAAAATGATAAATATTACTTAATACAGTTACCTTGCCTCTGAGTAATTTCTTTGTGTTCTATGCTTGAAAACAGAGTAGTCTGAAAAAAAGAGATCTATTTTCCTTATGGAAAATATCTATTTTCTAAAGATTGACAAAAAGATTTTTTTTTTTTTTTTTAGTTCAAGATGCTGTGACAGTGGTTTTGAAGGAAAAAGTACTATGAGCAGGGTTTACCAGTCTTCCCTCTTTCACAACACTCAGTTTTCTCCTCTGTAAAGGAGAATGTGCATTTTTTTCAAGCCAGAAAAGCCTGGTCTGACAGCTAATTCTGAGGACAAAGTCATGTAAGGTGGCATCATTACACTGGAAGAACTCCAGCTGAAACTCTAGGGACTACCTCAGATTGAAGTAATAGTTTTCATCAGGGAATAGTTTTTTGTTTGTTTGTTTGTTTTTCCTTTTTTTGTACAAAATTTAGCCAGTAATTTTCTAAGGAAAAATAACACTGAGAAGCATTTTTCAATCAAGCTCACGTATAAAGCTTTTAATATTTGCGATCAAAGAGCAAGCAAGAATGGTAACAAATAGAAAACATCAAGAACTTGCATAACTTGGAGTAGATACTGAAAAGATGTCTTTCACTTTTAGATGTATTTTGCTTTGATAGTAGTATGTACATGTGTACAACTGGACCAGTTTCACTGACAGGACAGAGGAACTGATTCTACTACATTCAAATTGGCAGATTTTGAATAATTTCTAAAGTTCATCTTTTATTTTAAGACCTGTATTTCCATTTCTGAATGCTACAAAACATGAGAAAGTTGTAAAAAAAAAGATATGATCGGGGAGGAGAGAGGAAAAAAGAGACATCATTTCCACTAAAAACTGCTGTTTTTCAGTGATGATTTTTATCTCCAGACACTGGAGGAAAATCTCTGAGCCTACTGAAGAGGTACATTAGAAAGTTAGAAAGCATTCAGCCCTGATCCTTCAACAACACCACGTAGATACACAAGTGAGCACCGTATCCAGTGTATAGCTAATGCATGACTGTAGTATATCTAATATGCAACCAACATGATCTAATAGAAGACAACATGTTGCATATAAAAATGCATTGATACAGTTTGGTTATGATTATTGGGATCATTATTTTGCTGGCAATGCAGTATCTAGCTAGTATATCAAAACCTCCCTGACTCAGAAATTTTAAGCACAATAGGAAATAATATGCTCTATTAGCAAGATAGGGTGCAAGATACTCCAGTTTCCTGCCTCCCACCTAGGACACTACTGTTCCTGGGAAGCTTGAATTAATTCTGTTAGTCCTGCATCGAGAAGAGAGCCTAAGCAACGCATGAAACGCAGAACTCTGGAGCAGGGTAAATTCCATGTAAACGTGTGTCTTGAAACTTACCATAGCAACAGACATGAGAGGTGAGGTTTTGATTGAAAGCCTGTCATCAGGTTGTATTTTGAATAGGAGTATAAGTCAAATGATGGCTTCTGGCTTGTTACATCCACAGGCTCAGTTGGGATTCGGAATTCAAGGAGGTGATTGTGTTAGTTCACAATAGCAAAAAGGAATTCAGGATTTAGTATGACTCTTGGCTTTTTAATGAAAGCAGAACATGTTTTTCTATGTGAGTACCTAATTTGTTTAGCAATCATTTCCCTGATTTTTTTTCCAGTCTTTCAAATTTTCTGTACAATTTTTTTTTTCTGTTTCTCTTGTTTTCCACATACAAGCATTTGTAAAATTACTAGTAAGAAGAAATAGGTTATCAAAAAGAAGGTACAATAAACAGATTTTTGGGGTAGTGATTAAGGACAGCTGAAGAGGACTTGAGGACTGCTGTTTTAATAATTACATTTTCCAAATGACTTGTGATTTTGGATGTATTCTTTATATGTGAGATTGCTTAGAACACTCCTCAAGAGGCAGCACTCCTCCTTGTCGGTGCTGTGTAGTACAGTGAGTGTTGCTTGACATCTGTGTAGGGCTTTGTACCTGGGTGAAGACTTATGTAAGATGTAGTTGCCATCACTTCAAAGGTTTTCTCCTGTGATGTAGATCTCTTGGTTGCCTGAACTCAGGGCTGTAACTCTTCATAAAGATAATGCAATCAGCTTCAGATTTTGCAGCCATGGGAATCAGAGGAACTGCGCTGTATCATCAAACTGTCCCAAGGAAAGTTGTGCTACCTTTTATGAAAAAAGCTGTGTCCCTGTGTGGCTTTCACTAATGGACAGGTGGCATAAGCCATGTCCTCTGAAGGAATGCAGTTGGTTGTGATTATATACATTTCTTCAGTGAGACGGAAATAAAATCAGAGCTATAAAGTATTAGAGAAAGGTATTTTCTCCAAAGCAGTAGTCCTTGCAGCAGTACAGAGATAAAATGACACAAAGATTTGGACAGTGACCAAAGGAGCAAAACGCACAACTCCTCATCACTACCTGGTGCACCCAGAGAAAGGTTACTGGTCCACAGATTCACCACGTCAGGCTGCATGCATGGCCAAGGATTTTTTCTCCAGGCATGGACAAGCCAGGTGTACTCTTTAAAACAAAACAAAATCAATTTTAATAATGGCTTTAAAGAAGGAGAAAGCAAACACTTAGGAAATGGTAGGCAGTGGGAGGGAAAGGAGGTTAGGCATGGAGTACAGGGAGTAGAGGAGGAAAATGGGAGAAAAAAAGGAAAGAAATGATAAAGTGAAAACAAGTGATGAAAGAAGGGACTGCAGAAAGGACTGACAATGTAAAGAGGTGAAATAAAACATGTTTCTTAGACAGACGTTCACGATTAGGAGAGGTTATTTCTACATCATTTTTATTTTCTTGGCAGAGAACAGGGAGCTGTAGGGAGGAGGAAACTGTTTGGTGCTAGCACTGATGGAAACATTTGTTTCAGCTGCAGCTCAGGCAGGGGAAGAATTTCAGACTGGACAGACCCAGGTGAGAGCTTGCACAGCAGAGGTGTCAGTGTTGGAGGCAGGAGCCCTCGGTATTTGAATTAATTTGTCAGGCTTGGACTAAGGAAAGCAGTGTTAATGAGGCTTTAACATGCTGCTGCCATGTGACATGCATCTATAAATATTCAGGAGCTGATGGGATCACTTAAGTACTCTTTCTTTGTTTCCACCTCAGTTCCCA
Organism: Callipepla californica brunnescens; assembly: GCA_023055505.1. Taxonomy (NCBI): domain Eukaryota; kingdom Metazoa; phylum Chordata; class Aves; order Galliformes; family Odontophoridae; genus Callipepla; species Callipepla californica. The sequence continues at coordinate 11,503,150 of JALIRH010000009.1, read as the reverse complement.
TCCCAAACTGAACTGGAAAAATTTTTATAGACTTTGGCTTCTCTCAGTTAAATTAACCCCCCCACCCCTCTTTCTATACCTCCTTTCCTGTCTGCTTCTTCTGAATCACTCTCTCGAGTGGTGTCCAGGCTACTTTCAGCTCTGGCGTTGGACTGCAGCTTGTCACTAAAAGCATCCTGGCATGCACATAAAAGGGATTTGGAGGTGGAAATGACCACCAGCTAAATCACCTCATCCTGCCTCCAGTCAGTGCGGGATTGTTCCTGCAGCACACTTTCAGGGACTTTGGGTTTCAATGCTTTGAGCAACAGAAATTCCAGCCCCACTCCCTTTGGGAGGGGTGCCTGAGGTCTAATAGATCACAGTCTTATGCAGTTTTTCCTGATACTTAGCCTGCATTTTCCTTTGTTTGAAGTCTTTACTGTTATTCCTATTTATAACTGGTGAATGGGTAAAGGTGGTTCTGAGGTTTATTTCTGTTTAGGAAGGCGTGCAGAAGGGCAGAGCCTAGTCCACATTCTTTAAACCTTTTGGTGCCTTCCTGACAAGGTCCATTATTTCTTCCATAATACTGCCCATGGCCCAGTAGAAAGCCTCATTTCTCCCTGTCTTATGAAGGTAGAAGGTTGGATTTTGGCCAGTGCTCTGATCTGGCAAATCTCTGAGAGCAGACACTAAAGTCTTGAAACTCTGATTGCTCTCTGTAATATACCTTTTTCTGTAATTCCTTCCAACTTAATTTACTCTACTCATCAAGATCCTGCCATGCTTTTTGTTCTCCCTGAACTTGTTGGGTTGTTTATCAATAACTTTTCATTGTGCCTGTTCATGTGATGAATAAACAATATGCAGGCATTTCTTAAGCAGTTATTCTGTGTAAAAAAATATAGAACCACCATAGTATCAAAGAGTGGATTGGGTTGGAAGGGACTTTAAAGAGCCACCAGCTTTGTTCCATTCCTATGTTCCTAGGGAGAGTTTCCCAGGGGATATCATCTAACAAACCCTTAAACAGCATGAAGTATGCTATTGTAAAGTTCATGGTCCTGACTCTGCTCTTTGCCAGGTTAATACTCCTCAAGATCACAAATTCAGCTGGGGAGTGGATCCTACAGCCCAAACTACCTCTAACCGTAATCTTTCATGATCTCCTCGGCATTTTTGACTGCAGGGTTCATTTTACCCCTGGTTGGTCTGTTTGATACTCGGACAAGGAATTCATCCTCAACGAACTCCAGGAGTCTCCTGGATTTCTTGCAGTACACCTCCCAGAACACATAAGTCACACTGTTCCTACTGTCCTTTTACTTTGTAATAATTACAATGGCTGTAACACACCCTGGATCAAATCTTTGTTCTGTTTGGTTCAAGAGGTGTTTAAATTCAGCAGTCCACATTCCTGATAGAACCTTAGATCTCTAAGCCATTGTAGATGGTGTGTCTTCATGAACTTTCCCTTTTAAGTCTAAATGACAGTAAAATAATTGTTCTGCCGTTGCAAGAGAAATAACTGAGAAGCCCTTGCTGCAGCCTGGTTGTCTAGGGAGACATGTGTATTACAGACAAAATTAATTTCAAATGCCTGTACTGAGTCATTTTCAGTTTTTACACAACAACAGAGTTCAGCAAGTTCATTGGTTCATTATTAGCATTGCTCTCTTAGAAAGACATCAATTATACACCTGATCCAAATCCAGGACCCTGGCTTTCCCAGGCGTGCCTCTACTATTCTAACACCAGGCAAGAGGCAGGGAGAAGGCACAAGGGCTGCTTCTGCTGTATGTTTTCTGTAGTTTAAGTAAGTGTGCTGTTAGCCTGCTGGACCCCAAAAGGGAGGCAGGAGGAACAGCTAACTGTGAGGCTTGCTGTCTCACAGACAGCACAGTAGTAGTTCAGTGGTTGCTCACACAGTGAGAGCCAAGAACAGATCAGGATGGGGAAATTGCTTCAGTATTGCAGAAATATAGGTGTAAGATGAACAGGCCTTCCAAGGATGTGGTCTTCCTTTTGTGTACTGAGCAAATGTAAGTTCACAATGAAAATTTTCAACATCATTTAGTACCTAAGATATATATATGTCCCTAAAATCTGAAGACAAGAGTTTATGGTGTAAGTTGAATGATATTGTCAAGAAGCAACAGCCTGTGATAATAAACCAGTGTATAGCAAGAACAAATTGCTGTAGTGGACAGAGTAATTACTTATGAAATGGTAAATAAGAATATTTATTTCCTGAGGCAGATGACTGACAGCAAACCAGTGCTAAGATGACTCAGAAAGGGTAGCATATATACATAGGGAGACCCTTTTGGCATTATAGACTGTAACTGACTGTTCCTAAGAGGCAACAAAAGAGGTTAAGTCAGTTGTACTATCATTTTTAACCTGTAGTGCTCTTTCAAATCAAGAAAATACTGGCTGAATTTCAAGACCAAGATTAGGCTCAGCTGCCATCATAGTTTTTCAGAAATGTAATAGTCTTCAAGAAACAGTTTATTGAGAAAGCCACAGGTTACAAGATTTTGAGCTATCCAAAAGCTGCTACCATCAAAGATCAGTTGCCACAAGTAATTTCACCAAATGAAACTTCTACCTGTCAGGTTTGCTAATACTATGACAAAAAGATAATTAACATATTAACATGATCTGTTTCTTGAATACTGATTTATGTATACTTATGCTCCATTAATCAAACATATCGAGCTCTCATTTCGAAGAAGCTATAAAAAAAAAAAAAAGAAAAAAATATCTTAGTGACAGTTAAAGAAAGTCCAACCATTGTGTAGGTAACAAAATGCTGGGCAGGCAGTAATAGCCCAGGGGTCATACAGAACATAAATTCAGTCAATAAATTTATGACGTATTCTCAAGCCTAAATCAAAGTTTTGTGTTACAGAAGCTGATGTTTCTTTCCATTGCTACCAGTGAAGGCAAGATGTTGAAACTTTCTCCTGCTGTGTTTCCTGATGACATATCCCTAGAATATAACAGCAATGAAGCACATCACATTATTGATCCAACTTAGAATTAAACATCAGTGAAATAATCTTTTTAATTAGAATAATAATCTACAGTATATCCTGACTAGAATATAAATTGCCAGAAATCATTAGAGATGAGTCATGTTGAACTCATTAAGAGCAGCCCTGCTGAGAATGTCTTAGAGATTCTGGAGAATGTAAAGCTTGAGGAGAGACAACAGTGTGTGCTTACAGACCAGAAAGCCAACTGGGCCACATCTATAGAGGGATGACCAGTAGTGAGAGGGAAGTAATTGTTCCCCTTTTCTCAGCCCTCATGAAACTGCACCTGCAGTGCTGTGCCCAGGCCTTGGGCCCCCACTGCAGGAAGAGTGTGGAGCTGCTTGAGTGGGTCCAGAGGAGGGATGTGGGGATGTGTGGAGTGCTGGAGCACCTCTCCTACATAGAAAGGCTGAGGGTACTGGGCTTGTTCAGCTTGGAGAAGACTGAGGAGACCTCACTGTGGCCTTCCAGTACTTAAAAGGAGCTCAAAGACAACCAAGTCATTCTTTGGTCATGTGATTCTGTGTAGGTTGCTCCAAAAGTAATGTTTGTTTCCTGTCTGTTTGTATGGAAACCACAACAAAGAGCATAATAACAGTTCCGTAGAGCAAACAAAGTCTCAGCTACAAAGCATTATTTTTCAACATAGTCACCATCATTTGTTATGCATTTCCACTAGCCAAGAACAAGCACCTACATGCCAAGCTCATAAGAAATCTGCACAAGTAGAGGTGTCCCACTGTCACTGTTGTCACTGCTTAAATGCACAACTCACTGCCTCACTGTGCTCACATCCACCATTTGCTCTTCATAAACATTCTGCAAATGTCAATGAATGCTAATGGCAACAATTTTTTTCCTCATGGAGGAATTCAATGACACACTTCACTTCAGATGCCATTGTGCCAGACTGCCCCTCTGCTGCCAGCTGTTACATGGCAACAACATGCAATGGGATATTAGTGGGAAGATTCTGACTCTACAACCATACTACCAACACACTGGCAACATAACAAAAAAGCAGGTATTGCGTTTGGAGCAGCCCAGATATGATTCTGTGCAAAATGAGCACTCTTAAAAGATCACAGAATCCTTTACTGCTATTGCCAGGAACACAAAACAGAACTTATGCGAATACAAAGTAATATTGGAAAATCCCTAGGTACTGCCACACAATTCTTGATTAGGGTTAGGGGTCCATCCAGCAAGGAAAACTAGGATAAATTGTTACCTGTGGTTGTACAACATTAGTACAATTAAACAAGTATCTCAAGAGGAGGCATATTTAGAACCACAGAATTGTTTGCGTTGGAGAGGACCTTGAAGACCCCCCCCTGCCATGGTCTGGCTGCCCCTCACCAGCTCAGGCTGCCCAGGGCCCCACCCAACCCAGCCCCAAGTGCCTCCAGGGATAGGGCACCACAGCTCTCTGGGCAGCAGTGCCTCTGAGTAAAATAATTTCTTCCTAATATCTAATCTAAATCTCCTCTCTTTTGGTTTATTCCTATTTGTACAATTACATCAAAAAAAGCTGGTCTCACTATTACAAGCTCCTTTCAAATACCAGAAGGCTGTAGTGAGGTCTCCACAGCACCCCTGAGCAGGTACATTCTGAGTTTTAATATATGCAGATAACATTTTATACAAACTGAGGAAAGTTAACCTCTTTGCACCTTTAACCTTTAATCAGCTGTAGAAACTGGTAACATTCATTTACCTGTTGGCAGTACCAAATTAATTAAATTTAACAACATATTTGGACATTTACCAGTGAAGAGCATTGCAGCTAGGAAAGTAGTTATCTACGAATTGAATGGGCCTCTCCATGCCCATGTTTTTACTCTTCCTGCCTTCCTGGGCTGCAGGAAGATTTTAAGCCCATAGTCAACTCGGATACGATACGTCTTACTCATACTCATTTCCCAGCTAGTTTAGATGGTAAAGGCCTGGCATAGTCTCAAGGATGAATCTTAAATTTGGTAACATTGCTACAACACACATACGCTGCTTACAGAAAGTGCACAGCTATATAAAACAGGGTAATTTGAAGAAAGTAAAGAAACAGGATGAAACAACTTCAGTTTGACAAGATTGCTGCAAAGAAATGAGCCCGTGGGTTGGTAAATGTGCAAGTTCTGCTTCTTCAACAAGTACAGAAATTACTGCTCACTCAATAAGGCTCCAGTGAAACAGACCAAAAAATCTGTGAACATGTGACAAAAGACACCAGGGAAACAGATGATATCATATTCCTATTTCTTTAATGGAAACATTTTGTTACAGTTTAAGTATGTGATATTCTTGCATTTTTAAAATGTGTAAAAGAAAACGCACATAATAAAAAGTCAAAGGACACCAAAGAATGTAGATATTTTAAATGACCAAGTTGTAAAAGAAATAAAATACATTACACAAATAAACAAAGGTTATATCCACAGTCATGAATACTCACTCTTCTCTACACAAAAACAACAATAAATAAAATCACATTATATGCAGATAGTTCTACTTACATCAGTACAATAACCTGTGCAGCTTTCCATTCGTTTTCTACTAGACTGATAATAGGTTTCTCTGTTGTCCAGTATTTTTACATTAATAATGAACAGTATCATCCCAAATAGGGGACAAAGTTAACGTCCACAGTGTCTATCCTGAGTCCTCTTAGTTTTGTGAGAATTACACCTTATGCACAAGAAACACAGCAAATTCCACCCACTGCTTTCATCCTGCCTTTCTGCCTATGTCTTCTCAGTACTTTCAGACCTGCACAGCAAGGAAGATATTTTTACTTGCATGCATCTACCTACAGGCATGGTAGAACCTGGCCAAGTCCTATGCATCCCTTAAATCCCATTTAAACATTAGGTAATGGGGCTAAGTAGGATTTAAAATGTGAGTAAGCTTTCTTCTGAGCCTCTAAAAATTAGTTACTGAACAATAAAGACAGTGTACTGTGCAGAAGGAGTTTGATCCCACTCTCAGCACAGTTAGTGCTATCATCACAGGAGAATAATCAATTCCTGAGTATTTTCCCTATATCCACAACTGATAGTTTCAACCTTTGCATCACTGAAGAATTCATTGCATCACCTGCCACAAAACTACATACGGGATATACCAAATAAAAGAGGACATGTTTATCATGTGACACCAGGATAACTTGCCATGAATACTGACTTTTTAGTGTGGCTTATTCCTCTGTCACACTGCATATGAATTTTGCGGAGAAAGAGAAGTCCAGACCATCAGCACCCATGGATCAGCACAGCTGTGCTGGTTATGTCTGATGAAGGGTTAGCATAACATGAGCAAAACACCTGACCACAGTCAAAGGGGAGAGAACTGTGTGTTCCTTGTGCATACCAGATGAGATTACAAAAGAAACTATTATAACAAGATCATTTTAAAATACCCTTTTTGGTACACGTCTTTGCGTGCTCAAGTGTCCTCTAGAAACATTCACAAGACAGTAACACCAAGCAACAGTTCACACAGAGTAGATTTTAACCTTTCAAAAATTTAACACCTAAGGAGTCCACATAAGATTTTATGAAGTACTATAGCTTAACATACACATTTTAACAGTGTCATATTACTGAGAATATTTTGCCTTTGATGCAGAATATTGTTAGTGGTTAGTGAGAGATTCTGAATGAATTCTAAAGCCTCTCCTTTTGAAAGCTAGCTCTGCATGCTATAAATTTGACGCATGTCAGTCAAGAGGCCTCCTGAAAGGTAAATTCTGGAAGAAGTAATAGCATAATAATACAGTCTATGTAATGATACTCTGGACATAACTAAACATGAGCCCCCAAAAGCCTCAAAGTCATGGCAGCATTATCATCTTGATCAAAGCCAATCTTGACCTCTTAAAAACTCCAATATTAACCTTTATCCTTCCTTCTTTTTTTGGTGAGATAATGGGAGAGACGCACTTGTGCCAGACTTACAGCTTCACTGGGGTAAGCCGAAGTTCTTAGGCTTCCTATCATCCTCAAAGAGAAAAGACAGGAACAAAGCTGCTGACCTCTGCAGACAGCGAGGTCTGAGGTCTCTCACTAACAGCTACTTGTTTTAATTTCATCAATCATTTTTCATCAGTCTCAGAATGTTAAAAGGTATCTGAGAATGGAAAAAATACAGGTCTGAAGCCATCGGAATTCATTCCTGCCTCTAACCAGGGATGGGCACAGTGCACACACTTCCATTCTTCCACTTGAAAGGTTTCACACACACACAAATCTTTTTGTGCTTTCAACAGCAAGAAATTAAGGCGGGGAGGAAGGGAGTACGCACAGCACATCTGAAGGCAAAACTTTTTCCAGCATTTCTTCAATCTAATCCAAAAAATAACCTTTGTTTCCCTTTGTTTCTGAAAAGGGCTAATGCTGCCTCCTGAAAAAGACATGCCACACAGTGTGTCCCCTCATCATTCACTGCTGCGAGACAAGTTACCAGGACATGTTCCTGACCCACAGAAAAAGTAATGTACCAGTGGAAACACAGCTGCTTCCATTTTCTCCACAGGCAAGTCAATACATTTGGTGTCATTTTTTAGCAGCAACAACTAGGATAAAATCTGTTGCCCACAACACCTGACATCATCTGCTGATGCCTGGACCACTGCACCTCCTTGTGAGCTCCATCCTGCGGCACAGGGGTGCTGGGGAACCACTGACTTCTATTTGCAGTGCCTTGGATGTTCTTAAGAGGATGCCAGCCTCAAAATTCCACTTAAACTCTCATAAAGTTTTTAGATTTCCCATTTTTCAGCTTTGCTTACTTGACATACAACATCGGGCAATTCTGGCTCTAAATCTCTGATAGCAGCTAGCCAATGTGGCCAATGCAAGGTGTGCAGGGGGCTGAACAGCGAGTCAACAACAAGTATGGCCCCAAACTACAGAAAAGCCAGCTCCTAGGGAACTAGGACCGTGTCTGACTACGTGATGGAAAATAGCTGTCTCTTTTCAGTGTGCTTATGAAGCTGAAGAAAAGGGCGTTAAGAAATCGGGAGTTCAACAATTTTTGCTCCACTCTGGGAGAAAATGAGCAGAAAACCTCAACTGCTTTATTTAAAGAAACAGAACGGCTAAATGGCTACTGTGGAGCACAGAGGAGGGTAGTGAAGGATGTGGAACTGTCTTGAGCTCCGGAAAAGGTGGACTGAATTGCCAAAGAAATTTACGACCAGGACTATTAGCTTCCTGTCTTTGATGTCTATTCTTAGCTTTCCAGGAGCATTATGGCATTCATGAGGTGAAAATCACTTCGGAGCCAAGGTCAGCTAAGGCTGATGCAGCCTGTTCTACTGCAAAGCTGAGAAATTAACTCTGAACTGCTTCAAGATGCTGAGTTTAGAGCTCGAAGACACTTCAGTGAGGGCCTGAGTTTGCTTCGCCTGAATCAATGATAAGTTTTCTTTGTTTTGCTTGAGGAGAGACTGCTTGGATGTCCAAGCTAAAAAATAAAAGAGATCAGCCAACCTCTCACTAAAACATGCTGTCACACAGCATGTCCTTATTTTGTCTAGATCCCATCCTCCCACTGCTTTCAAAGTGTTAACTACACCTTAATAATTCTCCATTAAAACCCTATAAAATACTTTTAATAATGCAATTAAATATTTCTCAAGAACAAACTGAAACAGATCAGTAAAATTTATTTTTGGAAATGAATGAATGCAACTCTTTAATAAGCTGAATTCTGGCCACAACCCTGCAAAATGCACAACATTCCTATTGCAATTTTTAGCACTGGTTGAATGTTCTCGGTGAAGCACATCACAGAAGGAACTGGTAATTAACGGGTTATGAAGACTGTCACAGGCAGCTCCAGGCACACAAACTGTCCATAAGCAAAACTTCCCAAACTACCTAAGGTCCACACCAAAGCATGAGGCATATGACTGAAGCCGTGCATCTCTGCATACTAATCACATGAAGTTTTGCTTCACCATTTTCTCCTGTATCCAACTCGCAGTAGATGTGTACATGCTTCCAGTAAGGGAGTGAAATCAGATGATTTGTCCATCTTATTTTGTGGAAAAGAATTTTGAGGTGATTCAGCTATAAAGCTGACTGATATTTGGTAATTTAATGAAATACTAAATTACCAGAATTTGCCACTGACAAAAACGGGAAGCCACCAGTTCAGTTTCACCAGTTATAGGCAAAGCTGCATAGCCGTGAGACTTCAAAATAAAGACATGGACTCTGTGGTCAACCTTGCGTCAATTCAAGCACAAGGCAAAATTCCCTTTGGTTTGGCCATGGTCAGTATGAAAATCTTTGATCCCAAGTGAGTAAAGCACTAACAAGCTGAAGTCAAGCATATTTCATGTGTGTTCTGAAGTGCTAGGCTGAGTCAAGGCCCTCCTTGTGCTGCTCTGTAATGTATATTTCTAACACAGGTAATTTGTTGAAGCCAAAAATGTGGGTTTTGAAATCTCTTTTGAGAATCAATTATTATTATTTTGATTAAACATTTCCGTAAAGAGTTTAAAGCCTAAACATTGTGGCATTGAGCTAATGCATATGAACCAAAAAGGAAAAGAGCATTAGATAGTAAAGAACCTCTGATGAATAATGTAAACTCAAGGCAGTTTTTCATCTGTGGTTCTTGGAAGACCTGTGAACGATTAGCGTGCGGCCTGTGGAGGGCAGCTATGAAGGGCAAGTCTGTTTATGCTATAGAGGAATGTACTCATATGAAACACCTTACATGATCTCCACACTTCTGTGGGAAGAATTCACAGATGTACACCAACTTAGAAAGACTGTGCCCATTAATGTAAAATACTATAACATGAGAGAAAGTTTTGCCTTTAGAGGATAAGAGGTCCTGGGATGTAAAGTTGTGGCCAGGTCACCACCAGCATCCCACCAACAGACACTTCAGGACAAAATTTCTATGATTGAAAATCCTATATAAACCTGGGAAGAGGAACTGCCATTTTAACTGATCAATTAATTCTAACTAAAAAAATAAAAAATAATAAAAAAAATGCTTAGTTATAGTAAGATGCCACAAAACAAAAAAGTTGTCCTAAAAACTTGTTGCTGCAGACAGATCTCATCACTCTGATCTTCTGCTCCGACCCAGCTGTGTGCAGCACAGGGAAAAGGTATATCAACACTGCTTTGCTCCTTAACTAGTGGCTGGTACCAGTTCAGACTGGGAAGACAGCTCTTAGGAATTATCATTTCTACAAGAGTTTACCCCTTTTCTCTACATGCTTAGTTTTTTTCCTTCCTTTTTTGCTATGGCAAAATAGTCTAAAGGACGAAAGAAAGTAAAAATCATGAAAGGCATACTTGCAAAACAGAAGTAGATTCAAGTTCTCTCTGAAATTCGTTCTTTTTAAACCCACCAGACCAACCAAAAACTATAAACAAACAAACAAAACCATGCCCACTGACTACATAAAGTCAATTATTTTCAAAGCTTTCCAGAAACTAATCGGGAAGTCTTTTTTTCTCTCCAACTCTGTGACAGTACAAATGCCTGCCCCCATCTCTGGTGCCCAAGTGACATGCAGTCTACTTCAGAAAACTGTCCACCAGTCTCAGTGTTACTTTGGATATCGTTCCTTCGCAGAAGTCATACAGGTGTTGACCGGAAAATGGGATGATATAAAACTACCACGTGAATAATGGCTCTTACAGTAAATCCTAAAGATGCCTAAAATTCTAAAATCTACCCATCTTACTGCCATCATTTATCCTGCAGCTCTCCTGACGACCAGCAAGCAGCTGATGACCACTGCACATGCTTAGAGATAGTGCAATGAAAGAAACAGCAAAAACAGCCCAATTAATTATTCTATGGAGTATTCCCTCCCTCCCCAAGAAAAGACAGCAGAAAGAAAACAGAGACAGTTTTTGTTCTTCAGTCACTTCCTGCTACCTCAAAATGGTTTCTTCGAATTTTCACTCAGGCTTCTCGGAGTATAAAAGTTTTGTAGAACATAGGCTTTGGTGCCAGTTTTGAGAATAACTATTGTGTAACGTCTGACTCCTGAGAGTAGAGAAGTTCTGCGTATGAAATCAGAACAAGATAAGACAGAGGATGTCATGCATTACAATCACAGTCATAGCTGGGTTTTCTCACAGACAGTATTTTCACAGGTCTTCTCCATCGTTCATATTATGTGCTGTTCATTTCTGTTTCTTGACTAGAACAACCTCTCGTCTGTCTAAAACGAAATAACCTGTCAGTAGCTAATTCATCACAGATTCAGTTTTGCTCCTGGTAGTCAATGGCAAGATTCCCAGGCATACTAGTGGCAGTGGGATTAAAGTCAGTCCTGGAGTAGCATTTTACCATCCTGATTCCCGAAGATAGTTATTTGCGTGTTTAATCGTACAAAGATGAAGTTAGTCTCACTGACTGACATGAGACTATTTAACACACAAACAGCTCATTACCTTCAGGACCAGTGTTACCATTGTATAAACAATCTGATAACTGCATTTATAGTGTTTAAATAACTGTATGCAGGATGCATATGCCTGGAGAAGAAAGTGGGTTAAAAAGTTTGTTATTATCCATAAAGTCACTTCCTCTACCCTAAATATTAATTCTAAAATGCATTTACTGTTGTTGACTTTCCCTGCATGTTACTCCTATCATAAAAAATATGTCTTTAAAACATTATCCCCCTTAAGTTTTAATCCTACCAAAGCAAAAAAATATATTTTAATAGAAAAATACAAGATAAAAAATATCCTAAAACTAAAATGGTAGCATTAATGTCATTTTTACACACAAAAAAAACACCCTCTTTTGAACTGTCTCAGCTATACAAACTCCTCTGTATTTACATATTTTGGATGCAATCCTGTGCTCACTGAAGTCAATGGGATTTTGCCATTGACTTCACCGGGAACAGGAACAGGCTCCACATGGTCTGTGATCACCTCTCTGAAAGGTGATGGGGTGGAGAGAAAAGAGCACAATAAAAGCACATAACAAGACTGCAGAATTAGCCCATCTGCTCTGGAGGCCTCTTCTCTTTCACTGTTTCATACCAGTGAAATGCCACATCCTTCCCTAGAGCTTTCTAAACTCCCAGTACATAACAGGGAGAATCAGTACTTTTGATCTTAATACTATAAAAACAAGGGAAGAATGATTCATGTGTGTTTCCACCTCTCTGATTGTCAACGGAGTTCATTACATCCAAAGCACCAGATCCCTCTTCGGACTGAACTCCATATGTGCAATCCTGCATTTCCTGTACTTAGGGACAACAGATCAGTGATGCAAGATCATACCCCAAATTAACTGATTTTTTTTTTCAATTTGACAGCAAACCAGCATTTCTGTCTGTGAATCTGTATTCGATACCCATGAGTGAGGTGCGACTAAGGAAGGGGGCAGAAGGAGACAAAACAAGGGAAACAGAATGCAGCACCCCCATCAATTAAACACATATCCGCTGTTCTTAATACGTTTCTTTTGAAATATTGCCTTCACATATTAAGTACATCCTATAACATCAAACTGCATCATTTTTGTTCATGAGATGAAAGGCCATGTGGCATAATGTGATTAGTAAATCATTCCTGAGCTTCTGAAAAAAATTAAGACAAAATTACTGCTTAAAAGAGTGAGTTCCTCAAGAGCCTCTTCTTCTTACACTGATGTCTTTGGTTGTGCCCATTCCCCCAATTCTTTTTTTTTTTTTTTTTTTCCCCCCAGGAAGAATGGGATTATTTTTCTCCTTCTTTATGCAGCAGAAAAATGAGATCTAATGGAGTCTTCACGTAACTGCCGATGTTTCCCCATGTTACAGTCCTCCTGTTGAGTTCGTCTCTCAATAGTTATTCTGTATTTCTTTCTGCATGAAAGAAGAGGAACAGAGTGAGAAATCCTTCTCCAGCCATAGGATAACAGGACATTCCTTATAAAGAATGCCTGTAGGGGACAGCTGGGTTCCAGTTGAAAAATGAAATGTGACAGAATGTGAAACCCTGGTCAAAGATTAAAGTAGTTTGCAATGAAACGTTTTACCCAGGCTCAAGAATGACTATCACACAACAGTCTCAAAGCACCAAGACACAGACATTTGCTTCTTTGAAAAATTCTCATTTAAGTGATTAGGAAGTTTTTGTGAAATGTCATGTGAACTGTGTCACATCACTGCTTTATATTGATCAAAGCCACATTTCTTTCCTGTGTACAGGGGGCACTTTCTGCAGAGTTCAAACAATAGATTTAACTCTTTATTTAGTTGTATTTCTTACTGAAACTGTATGTTAGCTAACTAATCTTCCCATCTCCCATTGAGAAAGCTACTATGTTTATAATATCAGAGAAGATAATAAGATGATTTAAGAAAAGGGACGTAGCATGTAGATAAGATGTAAATACAATTGCTCATGCAATGGACACACTTTTTCCTTTATGTCTTTCTCCAGGGCCTTTCAATTGACCCTGCTATATGCTAATTTGTACGTCACACTGCCTCTGACTTTGCCTTTCAGTTTCCCCTTTAATACCCAAATTTTCCCCCAAAATCATAAGACCACCATGATTACTTTTCACGCATTTATGCTTCCACTGAGTTTCAAAACCAATGCTTCAGAAGGGAATTAGTTCAGCCCCACCTGCACACAGTATTTCTCGTGTAGGTGCATGGCAAAATCCTTGCATGTCATGATTTCATACCCTGTTTCACTTGCATATGTAGCAAAAGTCTAAGCTAGGTACATGGTGGTGGAAGAAGAGCTTTCAGAACACAAAGGTTTTAATCTGGATAATATGACTCAACAGAAATCGTGCTCCTATATGTACCCTAGACAACTATGTCTGTATCCAAAGGCTCAAAAGTAACTGAAAAAATTATGTTCTTTACTTAGTAAGAGCTCACCCACACAGACATGTCCTTGTTTCAGAAATGCAGCTCCAGTTTAAACCCTTTCAAGTATGTATCAGAACTGCAATCCAGATCTTACAATGGAGGTTGCATGCTCACTGAAAACGGTGTTTCCACACCCATTTGTACTGATTAGATTGAAATGACTGAAGCGATGTAATCAGAACGTACATTTGCAGTCTGAAAGCTACATAATGCTCATGTAAAAAAGCATTTCCAGGTACACAATTTCTAGAACTGCATTTACTGAAAATCTGACCCATATTCTTGATATGCTACGTTTCCTAAGCGTATACTACCAGTGGAGTTAGAGGTTTGTCTCTACCCCTGTTCTGAATGGGTACAAACTGGATTGCCAGTGTAAATTCACTCTGGAGATGTCTGCAATATATAGCTCTAAGACTGTACTCACTGATTCCTTCAGTTGACGGAGAGAAACAGGCATTCCTCTGACCTGCTTTAGTTTTTACATGAGGATGACAAGACCCTCACCCCAAAAAAATGCCCATTTCTCCCCTCTGACCATAAATACAAAGACTGTTGACCCATTGTTGTTCACATGCTTTTCCAACTCAGATCTTAGTGTCAAATGACTTAAAGACCTGTTCCTACAAAGTTCTCTCTCTATTTTCATATCTGCTCAGGTATATATTTTGCCCCATTCCTTGTATTTAGCTAACAATTCCTCCCAGTATCAGCAACACTTAAACAAACAAACAAAAAAACCTAAAATTACCAGATCAGATTGGGAATGTATAAAAAAAATATATTTTGTTGACGTTTTTAATAAAGATGTTTTTTCACTGACAAAAAAGATTTGATTCTTAGGTGCAGAAGTTAATTCTATCCTCCTATTTGCTTTTTCTCTTTATATCATAACACGATAAATCACACCATATATAAGATGCTGAAGTGGTATAAGAGTAATTTGGTCTGACAGTGTAGGATCAAGTCTCAAGATTTTACATCTACTGACTGGCAATGTAAGAGTTATTTTACCTAAACAGGAATAAAACACTGATCACTCTCCACTGACCTCAGTTTATTAAGGTAAATGCACAGCTTTGAATTCCAAGTGCTCTCTTAAACCAAACCAGACATCTCTTTCTAGTTTCCACTACAGTTTCACTCAGTGCTCAAAACCAAAGTGTGGTACCAGACAAGTGACATAAATCTCTTATATGATCACAGTCTGCACAATTGTTCTGCCAAGGAATATCAATCAAAGAAGGCTTTCAAGACTGAGGTAATTTAATAAGGTATCTGTAAGTGAATAAAAGTCACTAGAACTAGTCCTATGAGTAGAGTTACCCAGAGATGTAAACAGTTACAGAATGAGGCTCTGAGTCAATTATCTGGATTCACACGGAAGTACAAGCAAAGTGTATTCACTGTCTATAGTGAGAATGTTACCACAGATGATAATGGTGCATTTCTGACTCCACCAGGGATATGCTTCTACAAGCTAAAAGGTGTGGATGATGAGCAAAGAGCTGAAGGAACTTTCAGTGAATTGTACTAACCTGAAAAAGTAAAAAGCCATTAGCAATCCTGCTCCAAGTAAGGCACCCACAACTATTCCTGTAACTGCTGATTCTCCTAGACCACCTGCTTGAAAAAGGGAGAAATAAACAATCAGAGTTCATTATGAGGACTATTTGCTAACACATACTGGAAAATACACGTGACTAGGAAATGAATGACCAATACCAGATAATAAGTAAAGTCTTCAGAGTTGAGGACTTTATGGGAATCTCCTTCACTCCAGTTCCTGACTGTTTATTTTTTGTCCCTGTTTTCCTTGCAGTTAAATAAGTAACCAAGGTCAGTATCAGATGAAGTAAAAAAAGTCAAAAATAGGGATTATACACATGCTGGTAAGAAACTGGTCTGAACAGCTTGGTCTGAATCACAACACAAACCAATGTGCACAATAGGGATCAGCACTGGATATGCCTTGAGCCATTATAACAGAAACAATTTTATTTCACCTGGTTTAGGATTGTAACTGGTCATCAGCCAAGTTTACTTACATGACTGATTATTCAACAGTATCAAGAATCTATGCCTGTTCAAGTTAAAGCCTCACAAGCATCTTCTTGCTCCAGGGACACAGTGAGTACAGGAGAGCCCAAGTAAGGACTAGTTTTCCACAAAGAACATCATTTTCATGTGGATATAACCTGCTCCCTTTTTCTGTGCCTACCTGGATTTTTGGAAAGCAACACAGAACCACAGAATTATAGAATGGTTTGGGTTGGAAGGAACCTCAAAGGTTTCAAGCCCCCTGCCACTGGCAGGGTTGCCAAGTGCTCAATCACAGAATCAAAGAATAGTTTGGGTTGAAAGAGACTTTTAAAATCATCTAGTTCCAGCCCCACTAGACCAGGCTGCTCAAAGCCCTATCCAGCCCGGCCTTGAACACCTCCAGAGTGGGTGCATCCACAACATCTCTGAGCAACTTGTTCCACAGTCTCATCACCCTCACAGTAAAGAAATTCTTCTTGATATCTAGTCTAAATCTACCCTCGTTCACTTTAAAGCTATTTCTCCTTGTCCTATAAATATCTATTTGTGTAAAAAGTTGATTTTCTTTCTTGTTTATTATTTCTCTTTAAATACTGGAAGTCTGTAATGAGGTCTCCCCACCAGATAGAGGTCTCTCCCCCAGGTAGAACAAGGCCAGCTGCCTCAGTCTGTCTTCACAGGAGAGGTGCTCCACACCTCTGAGACAGAAAAATATTAAGGAAATTAAACTCCACTTTCCTTTTTAGTTGTCCATGACCCTTTGAGGGTTTTGTCTCTGTACACAGTATGCCTGCTTAATATGATCTGGAAATACCTTATCTGCAGTCGGAAATCCCAGCCTTCCAGATTCACAGTTTTTGGTTCAATCTACTGAGCCTTCTGATAGCACTGAAAATCACTCTGCACTGGGAGAGCAAGCACTGGTAGAAATGAGCTCCCTACCTGCTAATTATTGATATGATTATTCTCTGTTCAGAGTTTCAGTTATTTATTTCTTCATGGCTAAAACAGATTTTACTTTTTATCACCTGGAAAGTTGCAAAGCCTCAGAGTCTTGAGTTGCGCCTCACGCAGGCATTACAACAACTATCACATTTAAATTCAAGAAGGTGATTCAGAGCACGTAGTATCTGAGGCTCCAAGACCTTGGTTCACAAACAGTCAGCAAAGAGACACACTCACAATGTCCGACTCAGACAACTGCGCAAAGCAATTTAGTAAGGTCTGTTATGCTGCTTCACTACATGGATTCCACTCTCTGATGGCTGTACAGAAGCATTAAGTCTCTAAACTTACATGATTTACACGGTGTATTGTTCGTGTGCTCCGAAACTCGGCTTTCATCTATTCTCAGCCTGCCGTGATTCCAAGGATATTTCACATCTGATCTAATTTCAAAACGTCCCTGCTTCCCATAGTAGTCTCCGATCACCTGTGGAAGAAAGAAAGGAATGAAAGATTTTCCTATCATGTTAGAGAATTAAAACAAAAAGGAATGCTCCATTGCTTGGACTCCTCTGGCTTAATGCTGAATTGCAAAGGATATGGCTGAAGGGGTCCTCAGGAGGTTATGCAGTTCAGTTATGCAGTTCTGCCCCAAGGCAGAATTAACTGAACAAGAGCATTCCTGAAAGACGTTTATCCAATCTGCTCTTAAAAGCCTCTGAAGATGTAGACATGACAATTTCTGTAGGCAATTATTCTGGAACTAAGTTATCTTTCCTATCAGCAATTTTCCTTAGCATGTAAGCCAAATCTACCTTGTTGCAATTAGCCATCAGTATTTATCCAATTGCCAATTGACACAGAGACTCTTTCTTTCTTTCTGAAATATCATTTTACATATTTGTAGATTCTTACCTGTCCTACACTCAGTCTTTTTTTCCTGTATAAACCCACTTCACACTAGTTGGGTTGTGTCATTTTTTTTATTTTTTTTTTAACTCTGAATATTCCTTCTGCTCTCCTTGGGCTTTCTTCAATTCCTCCATAGTAGAATGAATGCTCAGCATTGTGGTAGAGCAGGAGAAAGTATAATTTAGTATGTTAGACTTACCTATTTTGCAAGGTCCACAAGATACATGATCATTTTCAGTTAAATCTTCAGATCCCTGGCAGAGCTACTACAGAGCCAGTCCTGCCCCCAAGACTAAATTTAGGCTTTAATTCAAAGTAGCATGCTTTGGATCTACTGCAAAGTTGTGGGACTAAATTGTACTACTAGTAGTTAACTCATCTGAAAATAATTAATAAAATCTATGCACACTAATAAAGGAAAAAGTGCAAATATGTTAACACCGAAATAGTCAGCAGTGATGGCAGGAACATATCAGAAGTATTTGTCCAGCTGTGAATAAGAAATATTTACAAAGGTAGAACTGGGTTTCAGAATTAGGGTTTTTGAATTAAAGACACAGATACACTGCTCCAGACTTTTACTTAAACTCTATTTTGAAGAGTTAAAAGACAGATAACATTTCCCCTGGTTAGGTACTCAAAGGTAGATTTTACAATAAATGAAGTGGTCAGTTTCTCTTCCAGTATTTCATCTGGAGTTAGAAACTTGTAAGAAAGTCTGTTGCATTTGCAGGCAACAGATTTAACTGGGAGATCGTTTAATTTGTCAAACTGGAGTGGGAGAATCCTCCCCTATCATCAGCACTTACAAAATATGAAAGCATGTAGAAAGGCTTAAGAATAATAAATAGCTGTAAGCAGAAACCAAACAGGTTCACATCAGAAATAAGATACAGACTTTCAAAAAGTGAAAGCAGTTCAATACTGAAACATGCATTAAGGGAGTTCAGGAGTCTGATCTTCACTGCCTCCAGATGAAAAATGAGTGCCTGTTGCAGTATGAGCTGTAGCCACATGTAAACCACAGGGCTCAACACAAGGGTTCGGTAATCTGTTGTTTTACCAGGATGTTTTAGCTTAAAACTCTGAATGCTCCTGGAAAAACAGCTCTGCACAAATGGGGATTCATCTGGTACAGCTCAGCTGAGAAATAAATATTCATATGCTGACATAGGAGAAATGGGCAAAATTAATAAAACAATCAATGAAACTATTTCTAGAGTGAGGCATGAGGACAGAAATGAATGTAGTAAATACAAATAATAAGTAATCACATGAAAAGCATGCTAATTGTATGTATAAGCATCATAAACCAGAGGAGAAATTAAAATGAGCACCGTGTTAAAAAGCCAAAGGTAACACAAAAGAAAGAAAATACAGTTAAAACTGCAAGTGGAAGAACAACAGAAGGAAGGCTAAGAGAGGGAGATTAAATTGATACTCAGGATAAAGAACCAATGGGCTGAACACACAGAAAAGATACGAGTTGTTCATACCAACCTTATCCCAATTAATTTGTCCTCCTATCTTCAATTAATGATGATTACTCCTACCCCTGGGAGTGCCTGCAGTTTATGGCTGGAGCTTTTCAATCATTTTTACATATGAAAACACACCAGACATCCTTACTCATGAAAAAAGGCTTCTTGAATTTGTTGTTGCTGCAGCACTGACAATAATAATAATATCACCAGACTCCAGCTCAGTTTGACTGCTGCTTCCCTTTAGCTTGCTGTGCTCTTCATGAAGACAAGGACATAAGTAAACCTTATGCCAATGTCTACTTTGCAGCTAACAGCACAACTAGCAGAAGCTGTATACTACAGCTTGATTTAGGGCCATGCATTAATATACAACCCAACCATGCTGTTCACTGTGTGCAACTGGTGCTATTTTGCACAGGCTGTTTTTCACTTCTTTTTCTATTCCTGCTGTATCCAATGGAATTACCCAAGTGGCAGATGTTGTACTCAATGGTTCTTTTCACCAGTGAGTAAAAGGACTTAATTTAAACAATAATTTCTCATATTCACAATTTATCAGGGCTTAGCTAGCACGTCAGTTTTCATCTTCTAAATCTGAAAGACTAGCATAATGTGAAGATAAACATATGGAACCGTCAAAGAGATTTAAAGTTTTAAGACTGTTTAGGATAATAACTTCAATATTTTTTTTTAAGAAATGGTACAGGCTGTAGGTTGACATGGTTAAGCAATGCTAGTTTCATGTACATATTTAACAGACAAATGCCTTCCGAGTAAACAGATGACAGGCTGTTTTCTTACCTCCTGTGTGCCAGTCTCTGGGTCCGTCATTGCAATCACAGAGAAATCCCCATATCTGTCGCCATTGGCGTCAATGGACACCTGCCCTGCAATGCCTAAAGAATGGCATGTGAGGAATCAGAAAATTAATTAGTTAAAATACTGAGCCTTTCCAAGGAAAACAAGAAAACAGTGGACAGGTTTTTACAGACTGATATGACAGGAAATCTCATCAGTCTCCCAGCATTTTTGTTGGCATTCCAAAAGAAATTGTAATTTCATCTCGGTGTCTGCATTCCTGAATTCTTAACATTTCTCCCTTTTAAATATCAAATGTGTGAGCCTGTTTGGGGAATCTGTGAGAAAAGCCTAATCCAGAAAGTTCACATTGAAGAACACAAATACATTTAATGTGGTTTATTTACAGAGATTTTAGCCCTGAAATACCTATTGATCCCTCAATAAGGAGAAGCCAGTGCACGTGCGGCAGAGAACTCAGTGGCAAAGCCCTATGTTCTTACAGACTTACAGAGTTGCTGTGCCCATAGAACCAGTTCAGAGTTGTTTCCACCTGATGGGAAACTGGAGTGAGGACAGAAGGCACCGTGTGCATTACATATGCATTAAATCCTCCATCTGTTTACACAGGATTGCCTGAACAATATGTTTGTGTTTTATAGTTTAGACCCCAGTTCATTTCCTTCCTTAACAAGCCTGAGGAAAAGATCTAATGTTCCCTCAGGCCAGCTGCCAGTCTTGCTCTACAGGCTTCAACAGCATTCTGATTTTTAAAGCTTCCCTAACTGACAGATTACAGCACTGTCCCAAGCAGCCCTTCAAAGGATGAAGTCACATTCAAAATTCTGTGCATGAAATCATGTCTGAATCCTGATGATTTCAGTATTTGTTTTTGATAATGGAGAATAAATAAAACTTTCATTACGTATTTTGCAAGTCTTAAAGCACCATCTCTGCCTTCAACTACTGTTCATATTCCAGGAAACTCTAGGAAACTTGGAATCACAGACTCATAAGATAACTCAGGTTTGAAAGACTTCAGGAGGCTTCTAGACTAATCTTCAGTTCACAGCAGAGCCAGGCAGCAATTCAGAATGGGCTGCTCATGGCATGGCTCTGCCTGGTTGTGAAAACTTCCATGGATGGAAACTGCACAGCATCTCTGGGGCAAACTGCTGAATGTTTAACTGTCATGATGAAAATATATTTACTTATATTAAGTCTGATCCTCTTGTTTTGGTGCATGCTTTTCCCTATGATGAGCATGGCTCCACCTTCTTGCTATGTGGAGTGACAGAGCTGACTGGGCACTGACACTGTTTGCCCAGAAAGGTGGTGGAGTCTACTCCAAAAGCCACCTGGAGATGGCCATAGGCAACCTGCTCTGGGTGTCTCTGCTTAAGCTGGGGTTGAGCCAGGTGGATCCAGAGTTTCTGCTGACCTCAGTACTCTAGGATTCTGTGTAAATCCAAGAGGTTCTTGAAACCCATCAAGAAATACCTGTTAGCTCTGAGGAAGCTCCAGCCTAACTACAATGGAGACACAGCAAGACTTTGCTGATATGCTTTGTCACCCTAGGTATTCTAAAATGTGATCTACCGCTACCTGACACCAAATACACCCATTTACAGCAGTGCAAGTTAAGCAAGGATCAGTTTGCCACCATGCCACACCAATTAGATGACTGAGCCAGGCACAAAACAGTAGAGAATCGGCTTCTCAGTGACTGTTAGTCGGAAGAGAGAAATCAGGTACTCGGCCAGAGTATAAACTCCATTCAGCACACCTAACAATATTAGATATGTAACAGATTAACATGCTTCTATTTATCTTTTCCCTGTTGAGAAGCCAGGAGTTGTTTTAAACTACAGCGATTTTTGAAATATGCAGTGATCACCAAAAGATTTTCTGTCAAGCACGTATTTTTTTGAGTACAGCAACACAGCAACTGAACAACTGACATTTGATTACTGTAGGAATGGGTATAAGCACATGACTACTGAATAACTGAAAGCAGCCACCACAAAGAGCTGCAACATTCTTGCCCGCATAGCAGTCTGGGTTCTAGGTCTGACAGAAGGCACCAACCGGACCAGACACCTTCCTGGCCTAAGACAACACTTATTAGATTATTATTGGATTATTAGCAGTAGGTACTAGAAATTGCTGAAACAACTTAGAATTTCTTCAGGATTTTTAATGGGAAACACTTGTATTTTACTTTTCCATCTGAATCAAAGAGTATGAAATTTTAACATTTTCTGCAATGCTCTTTCTTAAGAAATGTTTTCAGGAATTATTAATTAATGAAGAACTGTGTTTCAACCCGTGCAGGAGAATTTTATCTGGGTGCTTGCTATTTCATTACGTTAGATACTTACATATAGACAATTTGGCTTCTTCTTTGGAAGATAACACAAGGAAAAGAAATGTTCCCTGTAGTCATATCAGAGTGTCTCTAACAATTCAAGAACTAAGAAATCAGCCATATCCTTTCCTAAGCACACAATGTCACCTGTGCAGATGTGGCTGGAAGAACTATATGCTGCAGGAAAAGGCATCTTCCCTCTGCTGGATTTCTGGGGGATCACCTAAATTCAGAGCAGGCTGTAAAATGAGGCAATTAGATATCTAGATGCCAGCAGTTAAATTAGTATCCTTAATGCAATCAGAGTTCTGATCGTCAAGGCCTGCAGAAGTGAACTGCAAACTTTCAGCCCTCCAGTAGACCCTGGTGGGAATACAGAATTACAGAATCACTTAGGTTGGGAAAGATCCTTAAGATCAAGTCCAACCTTCAGCTTGACACAACCAAGTCTCCCAGAAACAACGTATTGGTTTTCAGAAGTAGGGAAAGAACATGTTCCCCTGTTAGGTTTTACAAGTCAGGTGTGAGAATCAGATACATAAGCTGCAAGGAGCACACAGTGCTATAAAATAATGGGATGGGCACAACAGCTGATGGCCTCCTGGGGCAAAAAAGCAGGCAAAAAAGACAGGCTGTGCTGGAGCATCTGTTGACACACACAGTATAGCCAAACCGTAAGCACAGTATAGCCTAACAATTAACTGCATCCTTATACACCTGATCCCATCTGATAAAATCTTGTGTTTTGGGAAGTCTTAAGCACTAAGGGAGGTAGTGGCACATTCAGCAAAATCTCCAGCTAATGTGGGGCTCTTTGTGGGATGACTGCAACCACCATAACTTAAAGCAGATCTCATATTACTTGAAACCACAGCGGGGGCCATTCTCCCTTTTGGTTAGGTCACAGTTTCAGAACAGAAAAGAGTTTTGGAGATGCTGTCCTTCTGGCCTCCCCCCATGATGTCCAGTGCATTCTAAGAGTATCTGGCTACCAAGTTTTTCTTACATGTTTAATCATTCACTTCTTATCTAGGGGAAATGTTTCTTTCTCTCAGGCATTTCCATAGGAAATCTTGCCAATTATACACCAAAAGACTATTCTGAGATATTGGAATGGATGGATGAGAATATTACATGATAGATGAATCCAACAACATCACACTCAACCCTCAATTTATGACTATCCTCATTTGGCAAAAGTCCTTGCACTGCTTTGCATCAATGAGATGACATTCATATGCCAATTGCACCTCAGAATCTAAGCCTACAGGATTAGTAGTGCTGCTGCCTCTGAGATAACACGCACAGCTCCTTTAGGAGGCAAGGATAAAATCCTTCCAGGGCCCAAAAGAGACCTGGCAAGAAACAACAACAACAAAAAAACCTGGCACCTGCTTGCCCTGATCCACTCCCAGGCTTTGAGATTAAACAAAAAAAAGGTCAAATGGAAACAATGAGGCAACCTCAGAGCTAATAGATGCACAACAGTAAAGTGAGCAGTTGTAATCTTTTCAAAAACAAAGAAAGTGCCTGAGAAAATTACTGGTATTCTTTTACAACATCTGTGAGGGTCATTAAATTGCTAGGAGTTTTTAAGCTGAATAAGACCTCTAGGGTCAGTGCAGAAAAAGTTCAGACTGGTAAAAAAATGTGAGCTAGTCTTAAAAGATCTTTATGGTTTCATATGGATATCTTCCTCTTTCTTAAGAGTGGAATAGGCAGTGGTCCTTGCACACAACAAAGACTTGATATTTTTTTGACTGTGAAATCCAGCTTTCTACAGGTATTCTTACCTTCGTATGTTCTATTACGTGTTTGCTGAACAATTTTTTCCCCATCTTTCTTACTGAAACCAAACTTCAGGACTTCCTGTAAAGCCAGAGCATAAAGAAGAACAGCGTCATGGAATCCTTCCACAAACATGTTCACCTAAAAAAAAAAAAAAAGGAAGAATTAAAAAACACCAATGACAATTGACACATGAAAAAGCATGTCCTCCCAATTAAACTGATTAACTGGAGAGAATCTGCAAATTAACAAAAATGACAAATGTGGAGTTTTGGTTATAGTTTTTTGTTTTCAACTGCTAGCACATGAAGGAAAACCTCTCAAAGAAAACAGCAGAACAATGAAAACAGTCTTTGAAAACAGTTAACTACTGCTCTTCTAAACATTCAAAACGTGCTTTAATATTGTGTCTGAATAGTTCTGCAGAAAGGAAAGAAATTTTCTGATCCCAGTTGCTACGTCCAGCCACATAAATTCTGTGACTGACCATGTGAGTTTCTCTGAGGTACTGAGTGCCTTCACCCCACAGTACTGAATATGCCCTTTGCCCTCTGCACAGTCCTTAGCAACTCTCTGGATTGAGAAGTATGTTCTACCATAAATTTTTTGGAGCATGCAACTAGTGGATTTTCTTGGTTAATGATAATCACTTCCATTTCTGGCTTTTGTTCAGCTGAGCATCTCTCCACCTCTAATGAACAAATGAATGGTTACCCTTCACAATAACGTATTCTCTGGAGCTGCCTACAGAAGTTTCCTTTTATTTCTTTTTGCCTAAGTGACATTAACAGAATGAAGTGCTGCTTTCTAGCTCTAATTTAATCCACCAGTGCAATAAACCAGCTCTGTCTTCCACATGTCAACACAGGCAATCCCATAGCTTTTGGTCTGCATCATGGTTAAGAAACAACAGTTCAAAGCAGAATGGCGCAGAAACATTATGGGTTTGTACACAAGAGTCTGGCCAGCTTCAGTGATGAAGCAACAAATTATTATTAGCAGATACATGAGGCTTGAGAAACTCAGGTATTTCTGTTCTTTAGGCAGCAATTCACATCTCAATCAATGCATTCTGCTGGCCTGGTTTAAAATAATTCTGAAAGATTTATCTTTTCAGCTGGAAGAACAGCATTCCATTCACTCACAGTTTCACTACACTGGAAAAGTACCTGATGTACTGAAACTATCAAAGGCATAAGCACAGATTACATCACATTACGGGGTCTCTTATTGCCATTTCCAGTGGACAACACATTTCTGTAAATATTCTCCTGGACACAAGGGCTACTTAGCTTATCCTCCACTGCAGTGTATTGACAGAATAAAAAATACTGCTAAATGAAATTGCTAAATACTCAAATTCCCACAGTTTTAGCTGGGCATTGAAAAAGTTAAAAAAGATAAAAACATGTAGACAGTTAAGTAAATAACTGCTCCACAGATAAAAAGTATTACACAGCTGATTGGCTGAGCTGAACTAACCAACTCCTGGTAATGTAATTACATGCAAGACATTCCTTCACTCTTAAATCAACTGCCAACAGCAAGGAGAATTTCAGAATTATTTTCTGATAATACATAAGTTTATATTTCTCTGACATTTAAAATTGGACTTTTAGATAAGTCTGGCCTATGTTTCATTAAGAAAATACATCACAATTACAGGCAAAAAACCAAGTGCACAGAGGACACAGAACAACTTAGCTCAGCCTGAGAGCCAAGGACTAAATGGCAGCTGCAGTTATTTCGACCTGAAGAGAAAGGATGAAAGAAAAGGTGAAAGTCAGGCTTTTGGTGGAATAACAAAAGCTGACAGACAGAGTGCACACAAGGACAAGCTTTGGAGGGACAATATTTCAGGATTAAAAAACAAAATAAAAAAAACCCACAAAGCTCAACAACTACTTTATATGCCAGCCTCAGAGTCCAAGTGGCTAGTGGATAATCAAACATAGGCTTTCTTGATGTGACACTCATTCTCCTAGGGAGAGAAATGAGTCCCGCTAGCTGCTTCACCTCCCTGCTGGCTGATTTACAGCTTCTGGCTGGCATCGCTTTCAAGGAAAGCTATTTTGTCAATTCCTTTGTCCATGGCAAAGACCTCTCAAGTGTAACACAGCAACCTTCAAAATCCATTTTGTCAGCTAACTTGCTCAATCTGAAATCTAGCCGTACAACTGGCCTTAAAATCCTGCCGTAGACACTGCAGACTTGCCAGATGAGTGCTGGCAAATCTCACTTGGCAGTTTGGGAAGTTATTGCAGCAGCCACCTGCTTTGCCTCTTGCTTTTCATATTATAGATGAAAAATCACATTGAAAAATCATCAGAAGATCATCTGTTCCATCGCAAAGCTCTCCTGCACAAACCCCGTCATTTTACTTCATTATCAAGGAAGGTGAAACTGGTAACCTATGTCATTTCACATCTTTTCCTAAAGCAATACTACTTTCTGATAGCTAGAAAGCACTCCCCAGTAAAGCTGTACATTGGGCATCCTGGCTACTTCTCATATGATTCCAGTAACATTTTCAAACACCAGTTCTTGAAAGCAATTAGAGGATACCATGAAGGGCATAAGGTTTTCTTCCCTTTCACCCTACTCTGTCATTTAGAAGTTGCCACGCTCCTACATAGAGACAGGGTTGCAGGATGCGCAGGAGTACTCTAACCTACAGTGTACATGACACTTGAAATAGAGAATCTTACAAAGATCAGAAACAGCCACAGAGAGTTTTTAAGGGCTTGCTGTTTATTTATTCCCTTTTCTGTCTGTCCAGAGCTCATTCAGGTCCATTTTACACTCCTGTTCGCTTCTGACTGTCTACCACAGACCCCTCAGAATAACAAGAGTGCAAAGACTGTGCCAGATTGTGCATCTGATACCACTTTTGACTTACTAGAGCAGTGTCCCAAGCCAGCTGGCTCCAAGAGTTCCTTTTTGGGCAATAGTAACTCTGAATGTTACAACACCTCATGTATCTCATTGGTACAGAGGCTTTTCTTTATTATTCTCCATTTTCTTTTTTAAACATATCTTTAGTAGTTTTACATTTAGTCTAAATTTTATCATTTCATCACAGATTATAAAAGACATTAAAGATCCATTAATCTAGTGGATAATTAACAATTCTCTTAGTTAAGCTCTAATAAAAAATATTTTTGATAGTATTTTCCATTTTGGTTTATGCTTTTAATTTGTTGTTGTTTTTAATTAAAGCCGAGCTTCAAATGCTATGATTGTAATTCGCACATCAGGTCTATTAAAATAGTGCTGGCTCCAACCTCTACTGCACAGCAAAGGCACCCAACCATGTGTGTCACCAAACAATACTAAGCCTCTCTGGAGGCTGCAGTACAAACAAGTGGAAGCCCCCTGCCAAGATATATTTCCATTACTTTCACGCTTGATTCAGGGTAAAATACAAATAATAATCAGATCCTGTCTACTCTAATTAACCATATTCTGTCAGAAAAGAAAAATAAAGAAATCACACAAATAACTTTTACACAGTTCAAGGTTATATAGTTCCCCAAGCAGCTATAGTGTGACCACACCGTTCATATATACCAAGGTGTTAACAACATACGAAGCAATGCAAAATACTACTGACATGGAAGACAGCCAAGCTGCAGCTATACAGGACCTATAATTTTCCATATCCTGCTCAGTGACTGACAAGTAAGGTTTTCCTCTTCCATCTGGAACTGCCGAGTTCTGAATCCCAGCAATTATACAATTTCAGAGGAAGGTGGGGAGGATCATCACTGTTTTTTCTCTACTGCAAAAGCAAGCAGCTTGTGTTCCCCAAGCAGATGTCTGAATCTACTTCCTAGTACATCAACAGGGATTTCCTAGTCGCTGGTCTACTGCCCCAGCCAGAACCAGTGAGGGTCCTGCAGGAACTGCAGAGGCTGTACCCAGACTTTCTGCAAAAAATCTCACCAATTTATGCACTTGATATGGGTTTAAGAGCTAGTGCTCAGGCTCAGGTGACTCATTGAAAGTCCACTGATACTTCACTCTCTTTCATGTTAGTACAAAGGGTTGAAAGTTTAACTAATCAAGGCATGAAAGTACGATGTTACAATCACTTGAAACCCATCTAGGGGTTTCAAAGACTCCCACAAACAGTAAAGGATTCACACATGAACAGCTGTCATAAACAGCATGTCTTGGGGTGCCTACAGATGCACAATCTGACTTGTTTCCACAAAGATCATGCCACTATGAAATCAGCTCAGCAATAAAACAGCAAAACACTTAATTAGAGCTGTATGTTTAAATACCAACATACCAAGAAAATGGCACATTCTCGTGGGTAACCTGACTGACTTCCCTGATTGAGTAGGACCTCAGCAGTTCAAAGAAACAGGAAGGAAAAGAGAAAAAAACCCAGAAACCTCACTTCTCCAGAGAATGCTATTTCCTCAATATTAACTCACAACTGGAAAAGAATATATGGCGTTGTGCCAAATTCTGGGCAACACAGACGTAACCAAGGACAAATGCTCAGTGTATTCACTCATACCAACTCTGTATAAATACATAAGCTGGCACCTGCTCAAGAAGTCATTATATCAGAGCTTAGAACTTGGTTTTTAAAATAAAAAACAATTTTCTCAAGCCTCATTTGTAATCTGGGGCTGGATTCCACATCACATCTTAGAAGAAGATAATGAGCATTCCCCAGTGTGAGGAGATGCCATACTGCACTAAATCATCCCGCTTATTTTATTCAAAAGCTCTTGCATTTCTCAATGGAGCATGAATTCAGTCTTTCATAGGAAGACAATGTGCACGCACAAATCCAAATGAGACATTTCACACAGAGGTGCATGCTATTCTATTAGAGAATTTTGCTAAGTGAGGGTCATACTCTGCTTTAAAATTACAGGTTAAAATATCAACTTTGACAAATGAATAGCATTGCAGTTGAATAAAACATCGATTTCCTTTAACCTTACAAATGCTTTTTCCAAGAAGGCTGCCTGCTCTTCTCCATCTCGGGGTGAATTAAAAAGAGCGTGACCAGTGGGCCAAGGGAGGTGATCCTCCCAACTCTACTCTGCCCTGGTAAGGGCTCATCTGGAGTATTGCGTCCAGTTCTGGGCTCCCGGGTACAAGAAAGACAGAGATCTCCTGGAAAGAGTTCAGCGGAGGGCCACACAGATGGCCCTCTGCTGAACTCTTCATGGTGTGGAGCATCTACCTTAACGAGGAAAAGCTGAGAGACCTGGGTCTGTTCAGCCTTGAAAAAAGAAGACTCAGAGGGGATCTGACCCATGTCTATGAATATCTAACAAGAGGAAGGCAAAGGGAAGAGGCTGGACTCTTCTCAGCAGTTTGTAGCAATAGGACAAGGGGAAATGGTCACCTCTCTGCTCTTCCATTGCCTCCTCATTCTTTATGCTCTTTTCCCTGTTTTGCTTAATACCCCATTCTTGAAAAACTGGGAGATTTACTCACTGTCATCCAGCCAGAGCAGCCACAAGCTGATCTTTTGTTTCAGCCATAAACTGAAGCAGAGACCTATTCAGAGCTAGACTGCAGGGGAGCCTCACTGTAAAACTCTGGCATTGCACAATACAGCCCAGCCAATCTGCAAGTGCATGGAGGAGCCCCACCACCACACTGCTTCTGAGAGCTGCCCATTGTTTGCTTATTTACTGCTTGCAACCCACTTGTATCATCATCTAGGAAATAGCTTTAAACACCTAGTTGCTGCTGCCAACAGGCCACGCAGAGAGCTTTCCAGATGTAACCCAAACCTGCTCTTTCCATTAAATACAGGCACGGGAAACTCCAGCTCAGCAGATTAGATAGAGCCTTACCCGCAGTCAGCTCACGTAAAGGGGCTCTCACTGTCGCTGCTTTGCATGAACTTTGGACCAAACCCTGTGGTCTGACATCACCCAGGACCGGACTCTCCACAGACCTCCAGGAACACGGCCAGAGCACAGAGAGGGCGAGTGAGAACTGCCCGAGTCTGGGGATTGGGAACACTTCTGGAGATAGATTTCCCCCCTGCAATCCTCTGTGGGCTTTATATTTCTGGCTCTGCCAAACGCACTCACTGATTTCTTCAGCAAGTTGATTTCAGCCACTTTACCCTTCTGTAGTTTGGATTCCATACTGTGTTTTAATGCTGGTCTCAAAGGAGTACAACAGCGATAGCTGTTCTGCAGTACTGCTTTGCACTAGAAGTGAACTACCTTCAGAATAAATATTTAGGGGGATTTTTCCATTTGTATACTTTACATATACAATATTTGTGTGTTTAACTTTTCTCCAAGGACTCCAAGCTACCTATTAAGGCAGAATGAGAGTACGTATTAATGGATTCCCACAGCTAAGGTGGAATAAATCTCACCATATTCACAACAAACCTCTAAACATAAATGATGAACACGAAGGATCTTTAGCACACAGAATTATATTACCACTGGTTGAGTGCTGAAGGGATGTTAACTATAAAAGGTGTGTATATGTGTATGTATATATATATATATAAACCCACCTTTTTAAGTAATATAAAATTTGACATTTTTAGGATTTCCTGCCTTCTAACATGCAGTCATTCATGTGATGAGTTATCAAACTACATTCAGAAGTTGCACTTCTACTCACAGTGGCAAAACACTAGAGATATTAAACAGTCATTTCTTCTCAGCACGGAGGAACACACAGAAATTAGAACATGTTTGTCATAAAGAGACCATTTTAAGGACCCTGCTGGTAGTCCAATTATACCCTGTTCTACAGCTAGAATGAATGCCTACATTTTAAGTTAGCATTTTCTGCAACAGATAGGACATTTTAATTGCAGATGAATATCTCGCCAAAAAAACACACCAGTAATTTCATTAGGTTTTAAAGGACAGAGAGTTAGCTTGCTTTTCAAGCAGGAATATACTTCAGTTTTCAGGATGATGGAGTCACTCATCTGAAGAAATGAGTTCCACTTGCTAAAATAAGCTAACTAGTTTAAATAAATGCAGAGCTAGGACAAACAGGAAGGACATTTTTTTTGTTAACTGTTTATCCTTGTGAAACTGTTTTGAATTTTGGACTTCTAACTTTATCACCAAACCACAAAAATCACAGAAGTGATATTTTCTATACTAGAAACTCTCAAGATCACATCAGTTCTCATGCAATACTCAAGAAAACAACAGTAAATCACTCTTTTGGAAACTCAGGCTCTGAATTTACCTGTGGTATGTTCATTTGTGAAATAAATACTAGGAGGGTGGGCTGGTAAAAATTCAGTAAGATAAAAAGCTACATAAGTTTATCACATTTACTCACAGAGCTATGAAGGACAATGGTTTTTCTACTTTGTAGCAAGTTAGAAAAGCTATGTAGCATAACGTTTGCTTTAAAAGCTGTTTTAAGATGTGGATAAACATGGACCACTCAGGCATAGCCAAAAGTGATCCTTAGCTCAAAAGTACCCTCGGAGCTAGGATTAGCCATTTAAGCTCCTTATTCAGTACTGGGCGAGGAACAGGCACACAGAAATAGGATCCATAAGCATCAGCACAGTGGCTCACCCTTGACCTCCACCTCCTTGAGAACGTGAAAGTCAGCAAAAGGTGACCCCATTACTCTCACCCAGACAGGTAACAAACTCTCTGCAGCACACAGTTTTTAGAAAAGAAACAACACAGGCAGCCACTTTTTCAAATCCCCTGCCCCTTTCATCTAAAAGCCCCAGGGCTGCAACAGCTTTGCTGGCATGAAAGAAATGCACAATTGCAACCTTCCTTGGCAGAAGCCTGAACTCTGGCCTTCCCCTGCCTGGCACCAGCCACCCATCTGCAGGGCACCCTGGGGCATGCGTGCCCTGTACTGAAACTCAGGTGCTGGGGGAGAAGTAAATCATTTACCATTAAATACCAAGGTAATTGGGCATACTGACTTGTAAACTTCAATGGCACAGAACTAATGCAAAACCTCAGGCAGCTATTAATTGTTTCCATTCCAAACATTTTAAAAATAGATGACTTATTTTTGTTATTTTCTTCCAGATACTGAACACCTGACAAAATGTGTTCAGCTGGCTGCTTAACTCTTCTCTCCATGTGGCAGCAACACTCTAGAATGAGGGTTGCTATGTCCCCCGCTCCAGTTAAAATATGTGTAGCCTTGGAGGATAGGGTCTGTCTTGGTGCTACATTCAGGTGGTATAAGCTTCTAGCACTTGGCAGTGAGGGTGCCAGCATAGCAAGACCTCACAGATGTCTGGCATTACTGATCTCCACCTTCATGAAGGTTCCTGGAAGACTATTACTTGAATGTCAGAGGGTCCCCCTTCTATTATTAGGGATAGATTTTGCAGTATCAGTAGCCCAAATGAGTGCAGGAACGCTCTGCTAAACAAACTCAAGAGTGGGATCTGCCTCCATGGAAGGAGCAGCTCTTTCGCCTGCAGCCCTTAAAAAAGGAATACACAATTTGGGTGTTGAAGAATTGCCCATTTCTTAAGCTCCCTAAAGAAAACAAAATTCTGAAATCTTTTTCCTGTATATTTTTCTGCAGCCTGAGGTGATTCGTGCAGGTGTCTCCCATTAGAGCACAGCAGGCAGCTTCCCACCCAGGACCTCCTTTTTGTACTGCAGCTTGCATCCCAACATGGGATGAATTTATGTGTGGTTTACTGTTGTTTGTGGAAGCTTTTTCTTTTCACAGTTCAGAAGAAAGCATTCAACCTAGTGTTACATGCTCAAGGTACTACTGAGGGAAAGGGGAAGGTAGAAGTTATCTACCTGCAAAAAAAATAAGAAAATCAGTTAGCAAAGTTTCCAAGTGTTATTTTGCATAGTTTTTTTTCCTGCCTTCATTCAAACACAGCAGAGACAAACTTGAGGCAAAATTCCCATAAATTTAAATAAAAATAAGACCTTAATGGGACATACTAGCTTTTGGAACATTAGCAACGCAAATAGCATGCAGACACCTTATAAACAAAAACAGTTTAGGAACTTTGCTGGGAGACATGCTCTTCACACTGTATTAGTGAAAAATAAGGTATATTTCTAGCAAGTACTTCAAAGGAATAGTACCTTGCCCGTAAACATGTGTGTCTATTTAGTAAAAGCAGAATGTGAATGTCTGTGAAACCAAAGTAAAAACATGGGGCCATGGAAAATATACAACATATATATGAAGAACAATTCTAAAGTTCTACATTCCCAAAGAGTTCAGACGTTACTATTTTCAGATATGCCTACAGTTTTATTTTATCTCATTCATAGTTTGAAAAGCTTCAAAAATATGCTTAGGCAGACTAGAAAATCTAAACAGAAATCCAGTGGAAGAATAATTTCTTTCTTTTCCTGTCTTTTATGACATCTGTTAACTGCAAATAACATACTATTATGCTGTACTATTCCCTAAAACTCCAATATGGAAGACAGAGATCTTTCATATTATTGAGAAACAACTTCAGCAAAAAAAAAAAAAAAGTGTGCTATGTTCTACAAAAATTAGCAGTTCAGAGATCAACATTTTTTTCAATTTCCGTAAGAGCAAAGTCTCATTAATTTCCCAGGGTGAAAAGCTGGTCTCAAAAATCCTAAATATGTTTTACTAATAGAAATCATCTTGTTAATAAGCTGGCATGTGAACCCATTTTTTTTCCGGCTGCTGAAAGCAGCTTGTGGTTTGCTTTTATCCTTTTGAACACAATTAGCAAAGTGCTCCAGCAGCTGAATAGACCTATTCATTTGAACAAATTATTCCCTGGCAGAGTTTTAAAAAATCTCCCCCAAATTCTCTCCCATTCTGGTGTAGTCAGAAGAGACACAAAAGCCTGCCTGTCATTAATCTTGCCTGGCTATGTCTGAGAAACACAAGTGGGACATACACATTTTTACCCTCTCTCTCAGTGACATGACTGAACTGCTTGCTTCTCCCAGTGCTTATCTTAGCTGGTATACAATCCTAATTAAAAGGCTGACGTAAGGAATACACACGGGGAAGAGTCTGGCACGGATGTTATGGATGGGATGATAAACTTTATGAGCACAGCCACCTCCCACGTAGCTTTTGTAGTTAACTGTTGGAGCCTGAACAGTTGTTCTGTTGCTGATCATTTCTCATTTCAGAGGGCTAAAACCAAAAAATAAAGACTTGCCCTTTCTAAAAGGTAGCAGCATCTTGCTGATCTAATTAATCTACATAGCTCTGACTCTGCGCTCAATCTTTCGGTAAATTTACACGCGAATTGGGCTCCAGTTCCCTCCTCCTGCAGCCCATTTTCAGTGTCGCAAAAAGGTCTGTG
This sequence comes from Callipepla californica brunnescens, assembly GCA_023055505.1. Lineage (NCBI taxonomy): Eukaryota > Metazoa > Chordata > Aves > Galliformes > Odontophoridae > Callipepla > Callipepla californica. The sequence continues at coordinate 11,468,631 of JALIRH010000009.1, read as the reverse complement.
GGTAGGATAAACCCCACGCATTCACCTAGCAAACAATACTGTCATGTAGTTAACATGGCAGAAATATTTAATTAGTTACACTTTCAGCTTTTAAATGAGAAGAAAAAAACAAGCCATGGGTGGTCTGTAACCTCAGAAGAGCAAATATCCCAGGCTGTAAAATCATCCCAGCTCAGAATACTGGGTTAGATTTAAAAAAAGCGTTTATTGAACCCTAGGCCTGAGTTAAGAACAGAAGATGCATTAAGAACTTCCAAACTGCACTGTACTGCCAATTCATTATGTGTTCAGCATTATTTAATAAAAATGGCTTATGCATATACTTCAACAGAAACACTATTTATTCATAAACATTTTTAACTAGAATGTCTGTTGGGAGTTGTGTACATACCAATTCAACGACAGTTTCAAATTCTTCTGTCAAGTAAAAGCATGCAATTCCCACTGCTGCCTAATCTAGGCTACAGGTCTGCAAGCAGAGCTAGCCTTATATTTTGCTCTTAAACCAAGAGTCTCAATTGCATCAAAAAGTCCAGGACGCACTGCTGTTAATATCTTGGTAATAAATCAACATTTGAAGCGACTATAATGCTGTCACTGTAACAGCACCAAAGCAATTCTATTGTCTCTATGCCTGAACTCTGTATCTGAACAGAATTTTGGAAAGAATCCCACTTTTGGGTATACTTTTACAGAAGGGAGCCTCTAAATAAGCAGTAAATAAAATGGTCAGGCTTTCTACAAAACAACATGGTGCTTCTTGAAACCATGCAACAGGAAAGTGCAGGCAGGGAACGCGATCATTTTTAGTCCAATCTTCTACAACTACTGCCTACCCAAATAATTTTAAAATACTTTCTTAGAACCTCTTCATATCCCTTAAATTTCACTGCTGTTCTGTTAAAAAACGTTTAAAGAAACTTCTTCCTACACAAAAGACATTCTCCAACAGAGAAATTGCCTTTTTCATACCTTCCTGCTCACTCAAAAGATGCAGGTTCTTTTACTTTCCCCACCATCACAGTGTAATATCCCCACAAAAACAACAGCAATTTCTGACAGGGAGAAGATGCATCCAGAACATATTTCCTGACTTCTTTTTTTCCTATTTATTTCTGTGTGATTTCACAGCTGGAGATGAGGATGACCAACGCTCTCTGACCTGACAGTCCCCCAAGGGCCACATGTGTTCTCCAGTCCAGCAGTTTGACAGCTGCTGTTTTAGGACTTTGCCCTTTCTGTCTCTCTTATCTTTCCTTCTGTCATCTGGTTATTTTCCATTTTTATGATATTCTTTTTTACTAGATAATAATGCCGTTAGGATTAGTGTTGGCAAGAGGCCAGGACAAAATGGCAGTGCTAACTACTTTTGTTTGAGTTAGGGTCACTATGAGATAATTTAGGCCGTAGATCCAGGGCCCACTTTTCCCATAACACCGCAAAAATCCACACAGAGAAGCAGAAACACTAAATGCTTCAAATCCATATTTCTCTGAATTTGTCCTCTTGGGACACAGCTTGCAGAAAAGGATGAGGATTATATTTCAACACCCGCTGATAGGACTTGAGATGGACTGTACCACAGACAGCCTTTCCCCACAGGTTTTGTTTCTAGGAGCAGAATCCAGCAGAGAAAATCTGTCTCTGTCACTTCCCAGCTAACTCAGCTGAATGACCTCTCCCCAGAGAGGTTCCCTTGGAGAAAACAGCCCTGGTCAGCATGCTTTGAGGCTAACATTGCCACTTTCCTCCCATGCTGCCAAAAGAAGTACTGTTAATGAGGTGTCTGTCCACTACATACATATCTTTTAGAGAGGAAGGAACTGGCCCTCAGTTCAGCTTTTTATTTCTCCTTGAAATGTTTCCCCTCAACATGGCAGCAAGACAATCAGTTAAGGGAATATGAGCCATTTTTACTTACTGTCCAAACTGGGAAAAGGCAAAATCCATCATAAATGGTTTTGCATCACAAATGTTATAAAAATTACATACATACACTATGTGTAACACACACGTAGCATTTTTGTTATACTGACCCCAAAGCTAGTGATCTTAAGTTATATTTCCCTGCCATGTTAGCAAGCTGTCAAAATGCCAGGCATGGGAGAGTTTGCTGTGACCTATAAGCATTAAGTTCCCAATACCAGGACATTCTGCCCTGCTTTTCCTGATGTCTTTGCCCCATAGCCAAGACTGGTTGCTTCAAGATGGAAGCAGATCCCTACAGCTTCCACCAGGAGCTTCCTGCAAGTCAAGAATTGTCATTTCAGTCAAGAGGAAATTGCAGCATCTATAGTTAGATCATGAATCCTCCTCTCTGTTCCAATGAGAATGGGCTAGGAAGCATTCAGAAAGTCAAGTGGTTCGAAGAGTGTACAGACACATAGAAGTGTCAGCAGTGGGAGCCCCATGCTTGGCAAAGGCTAATATTTCTGGGCACAGGAGTGCTTGGAACAAGGAAAAAGGCTCTGGATTCCAGGTAGGAGGAGGTTATATGGGGAGGCAGCCCTCTGAGCTAGAAAGAAAGTTAATGCTGAACCAGTGGGGAGCCAGGTACCCCTGCAGCTGTCCTGGGACTGCCACAGACATCCAATAAGAGTGGCATAAGCAACCATGGACTAAGGAAAAAGCACTTCCAGCAGCAAGTACAAAAATGTTGAAGGAATCTACCCAACAGCCAGCTTGCAAAATCTCTCCCCATCAGCACTGGTGGATAGAATGGATGCAATTCTGCTTGACTATACCACAGATAATATCTGTTCAGCGGCCCTAACACAGCATCTATACTGAACTGACACAAGGTTTGCAATGGGCTCCCATCCTACAGAACAGTAAAGCTTCCCCTCTCCCTGATTCAAATCATCTTCACTAACATGGCCTGTCATCCACAAGCAGGGCAGACAGCATCCTGAGCTCTCAGCAGTTCAAGCTTCTTTAATCTGACACAAGAAATGCCAGAAAACATTATGACTGAGGCTCTTCATGGGTGACTGGATCTTTAATATTCAAATTTGCATTTCTCACCAACCACAATCAAGAACAAATGGCAGTTTTTCAAGATACGTATCTTGCTAAGTGACATCTGCAAAAAGGCAAGTTCAGGGAAAAGGGAGGAACAGTACAAATTGGTCCATGCATTGTTCAAAATACATTTAGATAGTTCTTCAGTGAGCAGCACCTTGAACTTGCCAGCTGGGGCTTCTCTAGTAATGTGAGGCAAGAATGCCAACAAAAGATTATTTTCCTATACTCTGAAAGCTCAATTTTTACAATACAAGCCACTGATGTGATGCAATGTAACATTTAAATTAATATATTTCAATAAAGTAAATCCACACTTTTGCTCTGAACTATGAGATGATGCCAGCACAGGGGAGAGAGACACAAGGCTGAAAGAGCTTAAGTAGGTATCTAAGCAGCAGCTAGCAATGAGAGTTTTGTGTTTTTTTCTTGAATTTAGAGTATAAATTCCCTCAAACCTTCCTTTGGGAATGCTCTGGATGTCACTCTCTTGTTTCTTTCAGCCAAGATGACAGCTTTCAAGTAAATTCAGCCTTGCTGCAGAATCTTAATTTCATAGTCTACTTCCCAGCAACATTTCAGTTTGCTTGAAAAACAGCATAATATTCTGCTTTAGTTTATGAAGACAAAATTCCGCCTGTCTTCATGGGTTCATTATTCCTCTCTTCATAGGCACGTGTAATAGCAAGAAAAGTTTTGTCTCATACTCCTAACTGCAAGAAGATTCAAGCTTTTTCCTTGACAGCCATTATTCCTATGGAACTGTTAGTATTACAGCTCCCCTTTCCTACAGCTGAAGTCTGATCAAACTCTCTTCGAGCACCATCTCTTTCTTAACGTATGTGGAAAGTTTATTCTCCAAAACATGGAACGTAGACTGTCCAGGAAATGTTTAGGATGAGCACAGAAGTGGACAGAGAAGATTGTACCCCGACCTAAACCTGTCTATTCTCACTGCTACTTGCTTTATCCTCAGGGAAGAAAGAGAAAAAAAAAAAAACATTACGTAGGCAACAGTGGGTTTTTTTTAGAACTGAACACAGGTGTTTCTGTTCTGAGTGCTCACTGCTACTTCTGCTTTAAGAGTAAGTGTTACTTGAAAGATATATGTCTGAAGTACTTACATAGTCATCCTCATGCAGACCTTGCTTCTGAACAGAACTTTTTACTTCTAGGGAAAACTTCTCAAACTCAGGCTTCACGGTCCTCAGCAGAGTGATTGTTTGGAGGTATGAGTATGCCTTCTTTGCTTCAAGGTCATGCTTGTCTCCTCTCCTCCAAGAGCCATTTCCTAAGGGAAAACAAGCACATTTTCAGCTCCAAACTATATTCCACTACAGGACCACCTCCCTTTCTCCATCCATATGGCCCCTTTCCCACACTTTAGGCAGATTGTAGAGTACAAGGGAAAACATCCTCCAAGAGCTGGAAATCAGGCAATGAGGAATGGCTGACGGGAAGTAAATATGCAAATGGAAAGACAGCTTTATTCCCATGCTGTGCTTGCTTATTTTTAAAGGGTGGGCTGAAGTCTAAATATGATGAGAAGACATCTCAAAGCAAAGAACAAGCCAGATTTTGAACACAGAGATTTAAGTTACAACAAGTGAGGGTGGATTTGACCACAAAGTTTTTATTTCATGTCACCTCACTGGCAACACTACTGGGCAGCCAGAAAGGCACCAGTAAAGTCAACAGTATGAACAACACCCTGAATGGAAGGCAGGTGCTGTTATCTACTTCTCTGACAGCTCTCACACAGCAGTCAAGGAGAAAACCACAAGTGCAGTAGCTGCCAGCTTAGCATTTTTCTTAACGGGAAAGAAACAGTTACAAATAACTGGCACTTTGTGTCCATGCTGCGTTTACCTGTTTTGTTGTTTTTTCTGTCACAGAAGGCAAATAATTTAACTCAGAATACTAGTAAAGTAATCAAAATTTTAAAAGCAGGATAGTTGACTTGCTGCTCCATAGCAGAAAAATCCTTCTGTCTAATGAGCACTGATGCTCACTAGAGCAGGTCCTGAAACCCAGATCTGAAGCTTCCTGGGATCAGTGAAAAGGTTGCCTGGGTCAGATTCTATGCTGTTCTGCATTAACAAAAATAATAAAAAAAGAGAACAGTGGTAGACAATCTTTTTATTTTTGGAACAACAGCGAGAAACTCGCTGTTACGGTTAAATGAGCAATGATGAAGAATAATACTAAGCTCTCAAAGGTGATTTGTAACCACACACAACCATGAGATGAAAGCAGATGTGGCTCCTCTGCTCGGTTAGAGGACCATGACACTGTTTGAACTCAAAGAACTGAATGATGGGGAACTTTGTGCTTGAAAATAAAGACTTTTTTTTTTTTTTTAAAGGAAGATGCTAATGGCATAGTGACAACAGAGTGTAGGCATCAGATCCTCAGTAATGCCTACATGGCACTACAGCCTGCAAGGAGTGTCTGTGGAAAAGCAAATTCATGTCCAAGACCTATCAGGTCTTCCTGAAGCACGTGAATACTGAGCTTGTATTCTTCCCCCAGTATCCCAGGTACTGGCTGCTAAAATTTCACAGCATCACAGAACGGCATCACAGAATCACGTTTAATTAAACAAAAACAAAAAAAGAAACAAAAAACGAAACAAACAAAAAAAAAAACAAGCAATAAAGGCAATGGAAAATTGCTTTATTTCTTCAGAGTGTGCAGAGGAAGCAATGAAGGACTTGCACCTCTCAGGAGAAAAACTCTTTCCTCACGGTGATTTTGGATCAAATGCAGCTCCCTTTACACAGCACAGGGCAGGGGCCCCAAGTCCAGCTGTACCCTGAAAAATATCCTCATTGAATGGGAACTCCTTTGCTTCTATCACACCAGGAAAGTCTCACTTATCACAGCTCAGCATCAGCAAGGTCTGGTCACAAGCAGCAATGCTTTTCTCTCCACCAGCTATTTTTTGCAGCTTGTTCATCCTCTTACAAAGAAACTCAAGAAACTTGCCTTGGTTTAGGGTCAAAATTACGTATATTAGGCTCCTTTTTTCAGGCTAGTGGAAACACTGGACAGCAACTAACATCCTGCAGCACAATTTTGCCATATGAGGCAGCACTACTTCCTTCCTTGACAGTACCTAGTTCTTTTTACTGCTTTCAAAAAAGAAATAAATGGGAGGATACAAAAAAGGTGTACAAACCTTGCTGGAGCCTTAAAGCTGAAAAACCTCAGCCCCGGTTGAGTACCTGCATTTCAAAGGTGCAGCATTTAAAATGCATGATAGAGACTGTAACATGGAGGGGTCTGCTATGGCTTTGTGCTTACAGAGGCAGACTAGTAAGAAGAGTGGGAGCACATTAAAAAAAATGATAGTGCTGGTGGAATGTAAATAAATTTCTGTCTTGGACATTATACATATTTATTTTTAAAATTACTGGCACTGGGAACAAGAAACTACACTTGCATAACAGAGTTCCTAAAATAATTTCCATATTTAAATTCCTTCATGGATTGTTTTGTGGGATGTAGTCTTGCCACAGTACTTATCTGCAATTATTGCTGTCCTGGCATTAAATGTGTCTGCTCTTATGAAAAATTAAAAATATTCAGAACAGAGGGCAACAACAAACTGCAACATGGTCATCTGAGCTTAAAGGGAAAGTGCCAACTGTCTGTTACATCCACTCTTAAATCATGTGCCTCTTAAAATTCCAGCACCTCCTGGCAGTGGGAACAAGGAATGCACTGAAAGTGTCTCTACATTTTCCTACCACACTTGATTCCTGTGTGTGATGACCAACTCTATTCAGTTTCAACAGTTATTTTGCTTCTCACTGAAAACATTGCAAAGAAACAGAAAAACTGATGAAAACAATTATTCTATAGAAGCATCAGGAAATTTCTGACAACACAGACAAGAGGAAGATATTTGTGACTTAGCCCTTGGAAAACTAAAAGTAGACCAAACTAAATGTAACGCAAAAGATGATGCTGAGGTCCTCCAAGTCAAATGGGCCCTTCCTTGATGAAGGCTTTTGCAACACTGACTCCTGGTAAACACATCCTGAAATGCAAAAAAACATCACAAAATGCAATAGCCCACCTCCTGTAGCTGCTACTCTTACATGAGCAACTCCTGTTCCAAGAGGACCTGCAACCCAGCCATTTACTCTGCTCACTTCATCCAAAGTAAGGAAATCACCAGTTTTAGGGTGCAATTCATCTAGGCCATTTCAGACTCTTAAGGGTGAAGTGAACCACCATCCTGGGGTGCCTAACTTTCTCTGTGACTCCAAAGGGAGCCCAGCTCACATTCAGACCTGTACTTGGGACCAGATGAATCACTTCTACTAAAATTTTACTCTCTGAGATGAAATACAGCAGTAACATAGCAGTAAGAAGCACTAGCAGCAGCCAGAGGGGTTAAATAATCAGTGGTCTTTAGACTCAAGTGAAATCAAGTCTGCAAAGCTCCCACCACCTACAGCATCCTGAAACTTCAGAATTTTGTGACTACTGATACAAGTAAACCTTCACCCTCTTAGACTTGTCCTAATTGAAGCTGCAGTGGCAAATGGCTCGCTTATGACACAAGGGATGAAGTCACTCTGAATTTCAGTCAGCCAACAGACCACTTTGACTTGAATCACTGGTTTTGATCTTGCTCTGCAATTTTATCTTTTAGTTATTGAAGTAATTTCCTTATTAGTAGGCAGAACTTGGCACTTCTTTAGCTAACTTAGATGCCACACGTAGTGCTATCTTTGCTTCTTTAAATATCTATAACTCTGAATTTAAGCAGTTACACATGTTCATTATAGAGTTTTTCAACAAGCAGTACTTTATTTTAAAATAATCTCAGAGGTGATAGATGGATAATGACATTTATGTAGGAGAATTTAACCTGCAATTAACTGATTCATTAAACAAAATACATCACCTTTTTTGTGAATTTCTTTTTTTTCCCCAGTTTATCAGCTTTTCAAGGATTGAAAGAAAACAAGTTTCCCTTCTTTCAGAACTCCTACCTGGTTTTCCAATTCAAAATGAATCTGTTACTGTACCGGATTAACTAAGGCAGGCCTTAGGGGGAAAAATATTTTCTCTGCACCTGCAAAAGAAGCTGCTCCATTCAAAAGGCACTTTGACACTTCAACAAAATCTAATTCACAGACAGAAACTCCCTCAGCTTCGGTCATATGACATTTTTTAAAACTGTCAGTAAACATACTGTGCCAGTATTACCTTCCATTTAACTGAGACAGCAGAGAATAGGTTTAGTCTCTATCATGCACTGCCATAATAACAGATGTAACTGAACAGGGATGTAATTCAAAAAGCAAATGTATTCAATTTTTCAGTTAATTTAGCTTGACACATCTTGTCATATTTATTTGGAATTAAGTTGCTCTTATCAACCCAAACCTAGCACATTTGGACAGCCTGTGCTTTTCCTTGCCAGCATTTTCTGTTCAACAGAACAGCACTGAATAGTTTTGCACATACAATTTGTGATCAAAAGTAAACAGGATGTATGGAACTCCTATCATAGAAGTGACTTCTGGAGACCCTGGACCTGCAGCTGCACATTCTCACTGACAGCATTCATGCCCCCACTCAGCTGGCCACATGGATTAGGGTACACCAGGGAACCAGGAGAGCCCCTGCTAGGAGGTCTGGCAACCACAAAGTTGGGTATGGCACACACAATCCAGTGCTGAAAATGCATACTGCAGTGTGGGGTGCCAACATTTGGCTGCTAATGCATCTTTTTGGTGCTGTCTCTCCTAAAAGTAACCAAATAAATAATGCCTGTAGTGTATGTTATAGAATCACAGAAGGTCTTGGGTTTTGAAAGGATCTTAATGACCATCTAGCTCTGAATCCCTCTTGAGGGCAAGGACACCTTTCACCACATCAGGCTACCCAAGCCTTAACGGTCCCAGCCTTGAACATCTCCAAGGATAGGGCATTTACAACCTATCTGGGCAGACTGTGCTATGGCCTGCTGACCCTCTGGGTAAACAATTTCTACCTCACGCCTTATCTAAATCTACTTTCTTTTAGATCAAAACCTTTCTTTAGTATCCTGTAATCCACTCAGTTGCAATTCCTGAGATGTCATAGCCTAAGTAAAAGGTAACTGCAAAGACAAGGAGAAATGGTGGTATAAACAGAACAGCAGATTTTCAGACTAACAAATCTAAAAATACTACCATGCTTACAAAAGACTTTGCAATATACTTGGGCAGGAAAAACATTACCATATGATGAGCTGTTGAAGAGTTCAATATTGAAGAAAGCATAGTCCCCATTGGTCATTCCTTGCCGATGAGCAGCCAACATGATGTTCCTGATTGTGTCACCGCTGGCACACATGATTACAACTGGTGGAAGAAAACAGAAAACACAGATAAGAAAGAGTTCAAGAACTTTATGGAACAGATTCTCTAGCATGAATCCTGCCAGAGACAGTGACCTGAGCTGTCCTCCCAGTGTTGCAACAAACATGACAACAGAAAGAACAAACAAAGTTAATTACCCAAACTGCTGACAGAAGACAGGCATCAAACACAGAGTGACTTCTTACTTGCATCTCCTCTGAAAATAATTAAATAGAGCCATACATTATCTGATTTTCTTTCTCCTGCAGCACATGAAAAGTTCTGGCTTTAAATTTCTTTAACTATATGTATTTGTAGAGTTGATTGCAACCATAAACCTCAGTGATTACTTCCAAGTGTGCATAAGATAATCTGAAGATTAAGTAGTATACACATTACATATGTAGTATGACATTATAACATTGCAATTTCAATTCTACTCATGCTATCTAAAATCTAGTTATCTAGTCTAGAATTTGTTGTTATATGATGATAGTAGAGAGGCAACACTTCTGTAGCTGTTTCACTCCATCCTTTGATAGCTTCTAGGAATGATGCTACAAATCTGCCCAAGACATAACTTTATCTTCAACAACTACATGCTAATCCTACTCAACCACCTTTGGTGGGACACTTAATGTTCACATTAAACGTGTGCCATTTTTAGGCTCTGAAGACTAAATGTGCATATGAGGTTAAATGCCACAAAACCTCATTTATGATGGGCTAGAAGCTAAACAGAGGGCTTTGGTGCCTACAAGTCCCAACCACTGTGACAACCCAGCGGGACAAAAGTCGTGACAAACCTCTGAGACATTACTATCAGCCCTCAGCCCTGCAACCCAGCTCTCCTTCTGCCTGGCGGGGGCCAGGAATGGAGACACCACACAGAGTTACTGAATACTTAAAACAGCTACTACTGATATTCAGCAGTAAAAAAGACTTTAGGCAACCGTGCCTAGAACCTGAGTGTGCAAGCCAAATCTAGTGCCCCATCCTGAAACACTTTGTAACAGGGGCTTGGAAAGTCAAAGCAGATATCTAATGCCCATCCAGCCCAGCACTAACTGACAACCTCCACTGCAGTGGTCTGGCCTGTCCTAGATCCTTCCTCATACTGATGTTTGTGCCACTTGCATCACTGAGCCCTTTATGCCATCTATCTGGTCCTTAGTGAGGCCTTTGACACAGACCCCCCAAAATAACCTTCTCTCCAAATTGGAAAGATGGATTTGATGGGTGGACTGTTCAACAGATGAGGAACTGGTTGTGAGATCAAGTCCAGAGAGCGGTAGTCAATGGCTCAGGGTCTGAATGGAGATCAGAAATGAGTGGTGACCCCCAGGGGTCTCTCCTGGGATCGATACTTTTTAATACGTTCATCAGTGACACCAACAGCAAGGTCAAGTGCACCCTTAGCAAGTTTACTGATGACACGAAGCTGCGGGGTGCAGTTGACACACCAGAGGGATGAGATCAGAGAGTGCCATCCAGAGTGACCTAGACTGCCTTAACCAGGGGGCCCAGGTGAACTTCACGAGGTTCAACAATCCAAGTGCAAGACTGCACCTGGGTCGAGGTAACCCCCACCACCAATACAAGCTGGGGGATGAAAGGACTGAGTGCAACTCTGCCAAAAAAGACCTGGGGTGAAAAAAAGACCTGGATGTAAAGCTGTACATGAGCCAGCAATGTGTTCTTGCAGCTCAGAAAGCCAAAGGTATCCTGGGCTGTATAAAAGAAGCATGACCAGCAGGGCAAGGGAGGTCCTGCCCCTCTACTCTGTGCTGGTGAAGCCTCACCTGGAGTACTGCATCCAGATGTGGAATCTTCAGTACAGGATAGGCATAGACCTGTTGGAGCACATCCAGAAGAGGGCCACAAAAACGATCCATGGAATGGAACAACCCTGCTACAAGGACAAACTGAAAAAGCTGGGGCTGTTCAGCCTGGAGAGAGAAGGCTGTGAAGTGACACAATAGCAGCCTTTCAGTATCTACAGGGGGCACACTCTTTAGCAGGGTCTGTGGTGACAGAACAAAGGGAAATGGCTTCAAGACTGAAAAGGGTAGATTTAGCGTGGATATAAGGAAAAAGTCTTACAGAGAGCATGGTGAAGCACTGGATGGCCGAGAGATGGGGCAGATGCCCTGCCCCTGGAGACTTTCAAGGTGAGGCTGGATCAGGCCTTTGGCAACCTGACTTGGCTGTGCATGTACCTGTTCATTTCAGTGGAGCTGGACTAGATGATCTTTAATGGACCCTTCCAACTCTAAAGATTCTATGATTCTATATCTCTAAAGTATTTTTAGAGTAACAATGATGACTGAGAAGTCATCCAATGTGGTCAAGGGAAACTATGCTCCTTGCCACCCCATCCCCCTGCAGGTTGAAAGCAGGAGCTCAGCAACAGATAGAAAAACATCTCTTGCACTGAACATGCTATACCCTAAACTTCTATGTGCATTTACAGGACTATCAGTATGAAGGTACTGACAAGTGTTCTGTCATTGCATGCTATATTAAGGTTGTAAGATGCTGACATCTTACAACACGCGTGTTTCCAAGACTTCTGTCAGGTATGGCAGAGCTCAAAAACTGCAATAACAAATGCAAATATTTTAACTCCCATGATAAATCTGATTCAGAATCATATTCAGCTTTTCTGGTTCTAAGTATTTGCTACCGTAAGAAATTAAGATTCAACCTATCTGGTCTTTTTTACTCAGACAATGAATCTTCTCTCATCACTTCTCTGGTTTGATGCCACCACAGGCATAAATTTTTAAAAGCACCACCGGGGTGAAACACATTTGGTATATCCCCACACTACAGGAGAGCAATACCATGCACCATGCAAAGTTCTGTTCTACTGATCACAGCTGAGTAACGTAACAATTTCCAGAGCAGCAGAGCAAGGCATATTTCTTGTCTATTGTGAGCTATATTAGAATGAAGTAAAAGAAAGAATTTCTTGCAATGAAATTTGGACCAAATCTTTTCCAGACACACATCAGGAACAAATTTGTCTCACTGTTCCTAATTTCAGGATAGGTGAGAGATTTCCTTTTGTAATGTTTCCTTGCTGCTCTCCCAACTCTCCTTTAACTTTGCCCACATAATTCACATCTATCATAGAATTGTAACCTGTAGATGAAATCAATGAGATTTCCATATCACCAGCAAAAGATTTTGAACAAGTAGAATAATAATTAAAAAGGAGCAGGGGAAAAAAAAAGACTACTTTAAAATATGTTAAGTCATATTTTGTAAACCTCTAAAGGAGCATAAAGGAAGTGATATTAACAATTCGGATATAATTTTTAATCGAGCAGCAGAGCAAAGATTATGTATTTCAAGATAAGCTATGGGCAAGTCTCACAATCTTCCAAAAATACAAATTATGTTCATTTAATCTGCATCTGTACCTTACAATTGTACATACACATATATGCATGTGCACACAGATACAGTGTTCTCGCTCCAGGACAATACACACAGAGCTCTAATACTAATATTCTGTATTTATTGCCTAATCCTGCAAATACTTAGTTTAATTCCAGTTAAAGGAGAGCTCATTATGCCAAGGACTTACCTCAGACTATGGGTTTACATAGAACATGTATAAGCACGGTGTTGTGCTCTTGACCATTGTGGCCACCCTGATCTTACAGGATCAGCTCAGTGAACTGAGCCTACAAGACAGCTTTAACTGTAACTAATAGTTAACTTTTCTAAATCTATTTTTCATCATGATTTTCTTGCATCTCCAAAACTTTTGAAGTGGCTCCAGAGCACGAGCTCTGATGAGCTGGTGGCCAAGTATGCCTGTGGGCCCCCAAGAATCTAATACCAGCCCCTGACAGCTGCAACCTAACCCACAGAGCCAGCCTCTGCCCTAGGGGTAAGGAGGAGGGCCTGGGTCTCTATGGGCCAGCTGGTGGGACAGCTTCTTTCTCAACCCTGGCAGGGTCTGGGAGCACATGGCTGCACTGGCATAAAAACTGTGCTGAAAAGTCCCACCATCTAATTTATGACCACCACGAACAGTGATCTCCAAGAAGGGAGAGAATGCTGGGTAAGTGCACAGGATAGTATCACGACAGGTGTGACAGCAGAGCCCTTAAAGCCTAAACAGAAATGATGTGCTTGGTACAGCGTCACAACATCCACCAGTCTCGCTGCCCTACAGGGTGACCTCTTAGGAGTCCCAAGAAGAAATGAAGACCTAACCTAGTAAGCCAAGGCATATGGTGTATCCTTCACAAGGTATTCAACTTTTTAAGTGTTATGACAGCCTGGAAATGCAGTAAGCAGCAGGACCTCCCCTCACACCCAGAGGAACAAGGAAAGCTGTGCAGTCAGTCCTGAAAGACAGGAATGTACAAGTGAGGCAGAAAGGCCTCACTTGCTGCACCTCATTAGCAGCATGGGCCAGAAAACAAGTTACAAGGTGAGGTGGAGACAGGGACCCCCATCCACCAGCACAGCACAGAGGTGTAGAGGAGCACAGAGGGCTGCATTTATTCAGTCCTTTGCAAAATACAGATTAAGGCTGGATCAGAAGTCTCAGTTCAACAAAGCATTTGAGTTCGAGCTGAAACTAAGCCTCTCTTTCTTGACTAAGTATAGTTCAAACAGTGGGTTTGCCCTTAGCCATTAGTCACACTCCCTTAGCACATTCATGCATCCCTCCAGCCGGGAGCAAATACTTGTCTTCTGCCATAGCCACACTGTAATGCTAGGAAAGCCAAATATATGCCCAGGTTCAGCTGATTAAAAGAAAAAAGGTGCCATTCCACACATAGCTGTTTCCTCTAGCATTCTCACATTTCTTTCCCTCCATTCAGTGTATTTTCCTGAATTGCACTTCCTAGGACAGCCCAATTTTAAACACCTGCTCCAGCATTTCGACAAAGAGTTAAAGCTCCATGTATCCCTAGACCTCAGCTATCTGCTATACAGCATCCTGAGTGCACCCTGGAAGACTTCACAGCAGTGTAACCACACCACCAGCACCAGGCTGCTAAGTCAAAACTCTGCAGCCTGCAGCATGCTAACACAAGCTGAGGCAGTCACAGCAACATCCTTATCTGCTCAGTTTTGGTACTGTTTTAACATTAAGCAAATGGGGATGCATATATAGCACAAAGTATATTTTATATCTATTGCTCTAGTGGAAAAACAGCTGAGAACTTTCTTTAGCTTGATCCAACTGTCCTAGAAGACACCACTTTTGTTTTAGCAATAGCTCACTGTGGAAATTCATGTCTGGCAAAAGCCTCTAAATTAAGATCCCATTCAGAAAAGCCCACATATCCACATATTGCTTGATGAGATCTCACCTTAAAATACACTTAACTACAAACTTGTGCATCCTGAAGTTCTTCAAGTTTTTTACTACTTTGTGATGCCAAGCCAGCTCAGCCAGCGGTGGACTTTCCAGTATGCTTTAAAAACCATTTATCTGCACATGTTTTGGTAATAACTGGTGGCAATGTAACTGCACATAGTCACAGGTTGGGCATTCACATGTGTCTCAAAATGACAAATAACACCAGATTTACTTTTTATTTATTATCTACTCCACAGGGCTTCTAACAGAGAGAGAAATGGATCCCCATGGCAGAACACAGCAGGTGAAGAAAAAGCCACCTTTTCTCAGCCTTTTAACTTGCACAGAGTTAAAAAAACCAAAAAACTCAGAGAACAAGCAACAGACTCGCTGCTCTGCATCTGTGAGCAACTGTGGGCAACTTCAGCTGCAGATGAGCACAGTTAACCAGCAGAAGGTCAATTTGTTCCTGTGCCACACCACCATCCCAGCACAGCTCCAAGTCCATGCTTCCGGATGCAGGAGGTGAAGCTCTAAGGAGCTCCCACAGGCAAAGCTTTGCTCAGGGCAGCCCTGGTCTGACGGGAGCTGCTGGACACCTGGCCCAGGGGCCAGGTCCTTTTCCCACATGGATGCATGGCTCACCTACCCCTGAAGGGGTAGAAAACATCCTTGACTGACTTTCTGTTCCAAGCATCATACTGCCAGCCCTGGTCCCCACCAAACGCGCCAGGTGAAGCATCACACAGTACCACGGCTCCATCACATCACTGTGATTGGAAGTGACCTCTTAGACTATCCAGTCCAATTGCCAACCCATCACCAGCATGCCCACTAAACCACATCCCGCCCCGCAAGGCCGCCACTCACCCCTCTCTCCCGCCTGCAGGGCGCGAACGACATCGTCGACGTCGAGGTGGCGGCTGGTCTCGTCGAAGCTGTGCACAGCCATGTGGAAGGCCTCATCCTGGAAGACCACATGGACGCCTTCCATGGCGAAGTAGCAGCTGCGCTCGGGGTTGCTGTCGCTGTAGAGCAGCGTGGCACGGCTCCACTGGTGGTGGCGAAAGAGGGCCAGCAGCATCTCGCCCATCTTGGCGTAGGCGGGGGCCACGCGGGTGAGGTGCGAGTACTCGCCGCCCTTGGCCCCGAAGCCGGCGGCCAGCGCTCCCGCCGACAGCATGGGCACGTCCCAGTGCGCCGCCAGTCGCGCCACCGGCGCCGCCGCGTACTCGCAGACGGGCCCCAGCAGCAGGTCGGGCCGGCGGCGCTGCAGGGCCACCATGTCCACCAGGCTGAAGAGGGCACGGTTGCCGCACGCCGAGTCCTCGTAGGTGAGCTGGAAGGCGTAGCCGGGCGGCAGGCCGGCGCCGCTCTCCCGCAGGCTCCGCACCGCGTACTCGATGGCCGGCCGCACCCGCCCCAGCGAGAAGAGGTAGGCGTCGTCCTGCGGCAGCAGCACCAGCACCCGGATCAGCTTCTCCTCCTCCTCCTCCTCCGCCGCCGCCGCCTCCGCGCCCGCGGGGCCGCCGCCCAGCGCCGCCCGCGCCGCCAGCACGCAGCAGAGGCTGCCGAGCAGCCAGGGCGGCATCGCGCCCGCCCCCCCGGCAGACCCCAACTCCGGCAAACTTCGCGCTGCCCCCTCTGCCCGCCCTCCCGCTCTCAATTGTTCGGTCGTGCTTTATTGCTCAGGTGTTTGGCCAAACGAACAACCTGCCCTAGCCTGCGGGTTACGGACGGCGCATCTCGGCTTAGCTCGGAATGCTTTGGGTTTGCCTTTCTCCCTCGGTCCCCCCTCCCGCCCCCCCCCGCGGGGCTGCCGGCACGCTCCCTCCCCGCTTAAGTAACGCGGGAGCGGCGGCAGCTTCTCTGCACGCCCGGCGCCGCGCCGCCGGGTTTGTGCGCAGGGAGGAGCCGGCCCCGCCGCTCCCGCCCGCCCCCGCCCTCCGGCGGCCCCCCCCGCGCCCCACACCTCGCCCACGGGCCGGGCCGTGGGGAGCAGCAGCGCGGGGCTGAGCGCCGAGCGCCCGGGGGATGGCCAGGGTGTCTGCTCCGGCAGCCAGGGCTGGGAGATAAAGGATCCCGCTGCGCTTTAATTCTTTTCGGTTGCGCGAAGGTTTGAACCCCCCCCCCCCCCCCCCCTTCCCCTCTCCCCCCCGCAAGCTGGATGTGGAGCAGGGCTCGGTGCTGGGGGATGTGCGGAGAGCGGGGGGACGGCAGCACCTTAAAGCGGGGTGAGCTGCGCGCAGCTCGCGTGTCCTCGCCCTGAAAGATGCCCGCGTCAGCAAAGCCCCGCAGGGTGCCACCCCTGTAAGCTGCTGGGCTCACTTAGGCCTCTGTGCCGCTGGGGTTACCCAGGCACGGCTTTCTGTCCTTTCCTACCCACGGTGGCTCCGAGGCACGATTTCATGCTGCAAGAAAACCTACTTTTAAAATTCTCTTAAAAGCACCTCCTGATCAGAGCACGTTAAGTGCATCCCAGTGCACCTCTCTGCTGCTCGTAAAGCTGCTATGCCTAATGCTTTGTTACAGTCCATTTAAAATGGACACTACTGTTTTGGAATAAGGAGTAGTGTCAGTGTGAAATGTGCAGAATGTTTTGTGAAGGAGGCTTTTGGACACCTGATGCTTTTCAACAGCAAAATCCTGAAGGATGTCTTTCTGTTGATTTTTCTTTGTACTCATCCTCAAACCCAGAGCAGGGCTGTGTGGTTTGAAGTTTTATGATTACTCAGAGAGTGCCAGGTTTGCATTAGAAAGGTAATGGCTCCTCACTTTACAGGAAGGAGTTGTTTAGTACAAAATAGAGATCGTTTTCAGGGCAGTATGTAAACTTAGAGTTGTTGCTGCCTTCACTGCGCAGTCCAGGAATGGGAAAGTGGGGCTCCCAGAGTGACCACTTCCTCACCTTGAAGGTTCCTCGATTACAAAGAGAAGAAATCTGTAAATGCTTGTGCAACTACAGCTGGGAAGTGTAATGAAAAGGCCAGATAATACAACATGAAGAAATAATAATAAAAAAAAAATATATATATATATATTTTTTTTTTTTAAGAAGCATTTACCTAACAGAACCCAGTGAAATTAAAAAAAAAAAATATCACAAATGCAGACATGTGTAGCTTTTCTGAGAAATGTGTCTGTAATGTACTTTCATTTGATTAATGAATGGGTGATCAGAGTGTTCTTGAAATTTACATAAACATCCACCCTAGTGAAGCTCATTTTGTGTGTTCCTGTACTGTAAGTTATGTCAGGCATTTTTTGTTGTAAATGACTCTATATAACATACTGGAGATTAAGCTGAATGTTACAGTATACAACATGCCAGCCATCCACACCACAAAGCTTGCAAAAACATTTTCTTAAGACACATTTTGAAATGCTGACCTTTGTAGTCACTGCTTTATTCTGAACCTACAGATGTGTTTACAGCACCGAAATCTGGAATGATCTCTTTTGATTCCCCCTTCCTCCAGCAGAATATCTTTTTCATTTCACGTGTGTGCTCCATACTCTCATAGCTGTCCTCTTTGAGTGTAAGCTGTGTAAACATGATGGAAGAGATAGTAAGCCCATAAATCACATGGCTGCCACCCTTCACTCGGACTACTCCTTGTGAGGTAAAGCGCTGCTGGAAATGAATGAGAGGGAGAAGCACGGGCAGCCTGGGGGGCTGGGGGAGAAAGGCATTGAGTCAGTCCTGTTTAGCACTAGTAGTGTAAATTGGTTTTGATGCTTTTGGAAAAGATGTGGCCCACAGTATGTGGTCCTTGCATGAGCAATTGCTTTCAGCCTTAGTTGCAGTGTTTCTGCAGGCTCAGAGTGCCACAAACGCTTCAGTTGTTTCCCTTCACCTTCAGCAGTTTATAAAGAATCATCATGATGATTTATTTATTTTTCTGAGCCAGACAGTTATGTATGAGAATTTACTTGTTAATCCCAATTCAAAATGTCACTTAATCCACCTCATCATTCGTTCACTTCCAGTATTTTCCATAGCTATAAATCCAGCATTTCTCCACCGACATTTTTTCAGCTACATAAATGCTTTTTTAATAGGCACAAATCCTGCAGTTGTGAATCAGTAGCAGGCAGAATGCCTGTGGACTGCAGCAAGAGAAGAGACTTCTGACCGGCCCTTTAGGACTAAGGTCATTACAGACATAGGCTATTTTCCCCACAGAAATAACTCATACACAAATCAAGAATCACTTGACTCGCTCCAGCTAGCATTAGCAACAGTCTGAACTGCCTGCTAGAGATTAAGAAAATTCTTCATGGACAGGTTCGCTGAAAACATAGTCCCCCCTAGAGGCTGAAAGGATGAAATATTTTAGTATAATCCATACTGCAAGTATATTGTGCCATTCAGACACTAATCTTTGCGTATTTTTTTTTTCCCCTAGAAATCTAGGAATCTGGAACACACGTAATGGATTTCTTGTTGCTGTGTGTTGAATCTAGGTGTCTCTTCTTGCATCTTGTGGTCTCATTTTGTATGGTGATATATAAAAAAAGCACACCACCTTTAGGTAGAAATGTTGTAGAATGAAAAATCAAGATGAGCAGATCCAACACTGAAAAATAAAACGGAGTCACACAGAATCACGGAATCATAGGGGTTGGAAGGGACTTCAAGAGATCATCGAGTCCAACCCCCCTGCCAAAGCAGGTTCCCTACACCAGGTGGCACAGGTAGACGTCCAGGTGAGTCTTGAATATCTCCAGAGAAGGAGATTCCACAACCCCCCTGGGCAGTCTGTGCCAGTGCTCCATCACCCTCACCGTAAAGAAGTTCTTGCACACATTTGTGCGGAACCTCCTGTGCTGCAGTTTCTGTCTGTTTCCCCTTGTCCTGCCTCCACACACTGCTGAAAATAGTCTGGCCTCACCACTTTGTCCCCCACACCTCAGATATTTATAAACCTGGATCAGGTCCCCTCTCAGTCTTCTTTTCCTACTTACTTGCTCTATCTTTTAATTGAAACAAACATCTTTGTAGATATGTATGCAGTAACTACAAAAGAACAAGATTGCACTCAGAAAACATAGGCTTACATATAGTAACAACGCTTTGCAGAACTAGTTACTGTTGCTATCTCAACAGCTTCCATTTCACAGCACAATGTAAGGTTAAGCCCAAAGGTGAAGCTTCTCTTAGGACTTCTGAGGACAGCATTTGGGAAGGCAAACTGACGTACCAAAGATCTAGAGTGATCTCATGGTCCTCCACCACACCACTAATCTTCCCTATCAGTGTTGGAATCAAGGTATGAGAACCCGCTCTGGTCACACAGTGCTGTATCTACATTTCCTTTTCCACTGGTACTGAAGGATGCTCTGGAATTCAGCCACATGAGAGATGCACCGCTCAACTGCATGAAAGCAGACTGTAGGATGAACACACTTGACTTACCCCATAATTGGTCATAAACTTAGCTCACATGTACAGGAGTATTTTGAAAGCAGCACTTCTAAAGCATACAAATTATGGGGCTAAAATACGGCCAAATATATATATCCTGATATGACCCAATCAGTACTTTTTCTTCAAGTCTGCAAGGTAATACAGAAATGTAGCAATAATACGTCTTTGCTATTATAGTGTCATTATGGCGTCTACCTAGCAGTAAGCCCACTTGATATTTCCATTTACATAATGACCTTACAATTATGTAAATATTACTGACACTGTTTTCAGTTGCTTATAATTTAGCTGAATGTTAATAGTTTGGGTTCAGGTTTTCAAGATGTGCATTTACCACTGGCTTCTTTTTTTCTTTTTCTACTTTTGTTCTTATTCAGCTTGAAAAATCTGTCCATTCCTAAAAAGATTAAGGAACTGTATTAAAGGATGAAGGGAAGTCATTGCCTTACCGCTATAAAAAAAAAAGAAAAAAAATCTGTCAACTTCTTTTTGACTTTAGCCTTTCTAATTTGGGTTGTGAGAAGGGGGGAAAAGAGACTACATGTCAGGTACAGACTCATGAAAATGTGCTTGCATTTAACCATATGCAAACTATAAAGTTTGAAAGACTGTTCCCCCAAACAGTCCCACCAGCAGCTAAAGGTTAGCAGATTTCAAACAAGATTTCATCTGCCTTGAGTGTGCACTATCCTGTTGCAGCTTGCTTACCGTGTTGTACATGGTCTACCTCTACCAACTCAGCTTCATTCCCACTCCCTCTCTGTAGCCTACAGTGCATATGCAGGATCGGGTGAATATACTTGCTCTGGGACAGGACTTTGGGGGACCCCAACTGCTCTGAACTATGCTGGATGAAGGTACCAAATACTATACTGTGAAGCCGAATCCTTTGGTTTTCTTTGGGTAGTTCAGGAAATAGTTGGTCAGGCTCTTGAGAATTGGCAGCATTGGCAGTTTCCCAGGACTTGCAACAGAGTCAGCTAGACACAGAGATTCATTTCTGCATCTTTCCAAACTTTACTTCAAATGCTTCACAAAAAAACAATGAAACAGACCCCACTCAAAAAACCAAAAACAATAACAAAACAAACAAACAAAAACAAACAGAAAAACACACCCTGGTTAACAGGAACCAGTCTTTCATTTTTTATCATTTTTATTCACTTTGGCCAACATTTAGTTTGGACCAATTTTGGACAGTAAATAATAGTAAGAAATGATATTTTAATTATAAAACTGGGTTAAGGAGAATTTAGTCTTATTATGTATAGAAGTACATCTACAACTGAGCCTCAGTCCAACATCTGCAAGCTGTAGCCTCTGAAATTACACTGACAGCAAGCAGCAGAACAAGTAAAGGTGTCAGAGTTCAAAGGCCAATCAGAAAACACATACTTATTTGTTAACATGGCCTTATTAAAAAGAACCAGCTGAGTTTCAATTGTCAGCATTAACTCTGAAGGTAATTAGTTGCCAGTAAAAGCCAAGAACACCCATTCAGATGTGACTCACTGAATTCTCACTACAAAATTTGGCATGTGGCTCGTCTGTGTGTTGCATTAGAGGAGAGACTGCACTGTGCTGAAACAGCGCCAAATATACAGCAACGCAATGTGGACAAACACTCAGGAGCAATGAAACACTTGCAAGCTTCACTGAAAAGTGAAATTAAATATGAAATAAGAAATTGGCTGATCGTAATCCAGTTCACAAGTGGAAATAAGAACGCTAGGTCTCAAGGGCCACTAGAGTATGGCATTACTCGTAAATGCACAGATGAAAAAATGCACTGATTGTGTAGCATCATTACTGATGTGGCAAAGATGTTGCTCCTGTACCACAGGTGAACAGGACCCAGTGCTCTTTTGGGCTGATAAAACTTCTGTGAGTAACACTCTGTTTGATGTTTCTTAGTGGTGGCGCAGAAATCAGCTAACAGAGGCTACGATACAGGAATCTTATTTTTGAGCCAGTGTCAAATAATGGACATACAAGTTTAAGCTTTTTCTTTATTGTTATACAGTGTAATTCAAGTATAAATTCAACTACCGTCGAAGTTAAAACTTTGATATATTTTATCTCTTGAAAATATTTGAAGTGGTTCTGATATTGTGATGTCTTTTCAAGTAATTAGCCATCAATTAAACTATGAGGAAAAAGAGCAGAATTCCTAAAGAGGGAATTCGGCATTTTTACCATAAGTTTAAAATAATGATAATTTAAAAAAAAAAAATCTGTAAATTCTGGAATTTTCCTGTCAATAGTCTTTGCAAAAGAAGCTTCTTGTTTATGGATTGACACACTAAACATGTACCTGAAATTTCAAGGGCAACGATGAATTAATAGAAATTATCACTTTATACTTTGGATGAAGTCAGTTTCTTTTGTTAGCTTAAAACAAACAAACAAAACTAAAAAAGAAGTCCATTTTATCTTCTGGCCTAAAAAATTCTGAATAACAGCAAAATTATACACTGCACCACTGTATGATTTGTCATTCTGTAGAAAAGGGACCACTACCCTACGTAAGTGGGTGCAGGCATCTTCAGTAAGCATACATTGAAATGAGTAAGTCAGATGTCACTGATTTCACGTGAGCTCTACATGTTTACCCATTGGGTTGTCACAGAGTGGAAGCTATCTTTCCCTTCTCTTGCATAAATTGTTAATATTAAACGTGTTGCACTGGCTGCTCAAGAAGGAATAATATTCCTTGTCCACTATCTGACAACGATTGGAAAAGATTCATTTTAGAGAACCAATTTCAATATTTATAGATCATATCTGGGTACAAAAGAGACCATTTCAGCAAACTGAACTGCATTACAAGACGAATCATGTTGTTTCAGATCAAAGTGATGTTATGATAACTACTTAAACTTGTGAAGTTTTTGCTGCCTTTATCATTTCCATGTGTTAAAACAACACCTACAGAATTTGGACTAATTCATTATGACAAATTACTATGATAATGAATGGTTATGATAATAGACTATTATGATAATGAATGATTTTACTAATGAATAATACATTGGACACTTTCCTGGACTCAGTTCAGCCTTGTCTGGTCACATCTGACAGTGGGACAATGGCTTCTTTGTTTCTTATATGCATTGGTTTCTATCAAAGAATCAAGTTACAGTTTGAGATAAGTAGCAAGTGCTGAAATACAAACATCTGCTGTACCTTAACAAGAATTCCACCAGGGGCGCTTGAAAAGACTTTAGAGGGCAAAGATCTTTCCTGATCTAGTTTCAATAACTCTAAGATAGGTACCAATATTGTTTGTAAAAGAACTGTTCTAAATTCCATCATGGTCTTCCTCAAAAACAGACATCCCAGATCCTCTATTACCCAATTGCTGTTATGTGTTATCTCAAATCAGGAGCTCTTCTCGTATGCTACTTTCACATCTATTCCTATATAAAAGCAGAAGAAGTTTCACAATATAAAGAAACAAGTCTTCTATACTTGGCTTGATATTCAGCCCTACAGGCGGTACTGATTTACATAATACCATTAACCCAACCCAGGAACACATTCATCTTTAACAATATTCTGACAGAAAATGTGGTTTATTTTTTAAGCCTGATTAGTTCACTGGTGTGGTTTGCAGCTGTCCTGGCGTGATGGAGCAGGAGATCTAAAAGACAGCAGCGAGTTACCAGGGAGGGAATGCAAGAAATCCTTAAAGCTGTCATTAGCACTGAAGTTTTCTTATGTATTTTCTCCTCGTGTCAATTAATGAGTAGATTATGGTGAAAACACAGAAAAAAAAACCAAAAACAAACAAACCCACAAATAGAAACCTCACCACTTTAATAGTACTGACTGATCTCGATCCAATTACTTGATTATCTTGATTTTGGGATATCATGTAATGAGTTCTTGAAGTATCATTGGCTTGTGAGAGAATAAGAGAAACACCGCAAAGTTGTTTTAGGACATAGCAAGTTGAACAACTCTTCAGGCTTATCACATTTGTTCTATCAGCAGCAGTTATATGTCTCTCCATGCTACATAAATAAATAAATAAATGGATGCAGTGAATTATTTTTACAGATTAATCCAGCTCTATTTAAAAACTAATCACAATTTTGACAAGCAAACTCCATTTTGAGAAGAGGTTTCTGTAGTACAGTGCTCTGACTATTAGAAACTGTCCAAAGATCCAGTTCAAATGGAAATGAAAAAGGAAGGAGCTTATTTCTCCCCCTGCTTACTGAACTGATGGCTACATGTGCTGTATAGCATTTCATCAGAGGTAATTCCAGATGCTCTAAGAAATGATGTCATTCCACACATTTCTTCTGTCAGCTCTGGTGATTATTATGTGAAAACAAAATTAAGCCAGGATGAAAAGAGCTTCATAGTGACTACTACTGTTATTAGTAGCACAACTTAGTAGAATATTTGGATTCTAGTTCATGGCTGAAGCTATGCAGGTAAGACTCTTGCACTGTTTTCAGCCCTGATGTGAGATTCAGGAGAAGGACTGATATACAAAGTACCAAGATTTGAGCCCAACAGATGGTCATGCACCACTTCATGGCTAAAACCCAGTCTGGTGGATGAACAACACCTTCATAATCATCTCCACAAAAGCCTTCAAATCCCAACTGAGAAATCTGCTGCACATTAGAAGTATTAAAAGTATTAAAATAGTATTAAAACCTGTGCATTAATTGAAACAAATATTTAGGCATTTATGGTATAAAATAGCTTCTATTGTAAGATAAATGCTTTCTTCAAAAACAGCTGCTAGTGATTACAAATATTTAATCAATAATTATTTAAAGATATAATGCCTTTTTCATTCTCCTTCTTTTAGTCATACTTGGAGAGAAAGGTGATATGTGGTCTTGTACATCTGTAAAGATTTGCAAGATACTCCACAAATGTGCATCCTATATTACACAACCAACAAATAGTATATTCAAAGATTCGGACTTTGGGACCTTGTATAGATCAAAATTCATCTTGTGTGACTGAAGGTGGAGAATGAAGATTTCAGTCATTGGTATCCCTCTAAGACACCATATATTTCATGATGACAGAAAAAGCATGGAATAAGCACCAACAGAAGCCCAAATCATCTCTGCATTTTTAAAAACTAGACTGCATAGTCTTAGAGTAGGCCTTCTATGGGCAGCTGCAAAAGTTGAATCAGTATACTAGATAGGAGGAATTGTTATTTTAATTAGGAATCTATGCTGAATATAAAGATTATACTACATATAGAACCCAAACTGAAGACAAAGTCTGTTTGTTGCTGCCTCAAAGAAGCTTCTGTTGATCCTTCATAACAAGGAGTGCTATGCAACAGCCAGCATTGCCAGTAACAGATGGCAGGTCCCAGAAGGTAGAATAGTGTGAGTGGATGATAAAGAAGGAACAACTTATGGAAAGATCAGCTCTCTAACATGACAACTATCACATTTGTATCAACATACTATAGATAGCCTTCACAAACAGCACATAATGTAATTTGCAGCTGAAGTGTGACTGTTCCAGGGTTTGGAACAGTTGTTGTTGTGTACGACAATAGCAATAACAAGAAAAAACACTTAAGGTCATATCCATTTTGGATGCAGCTGGTCTGAATAAAATACAGGGCTTTGAGTATTGTTATCCAGTCCCTAGCAGGCTGGGTAGTTCCTGATGCCAGAGTTTACTGCCCTACTAGATATGCCAGGGCAACGGAAGGTATAATAATTGCTACCTACCCCCATTGTGTCAGTCTAATTTGAGTTTAAAAGGTTTTTCTACTAAACAAGATCATCTGACAGAACCAGGCTAAGGAGCAGCTTCATAGGAAGAAATGCCAAGATGCTGGAGGGGATGATAATTTTGGTGTAGTAAACAGTTCCAGTAGAGCAAAAACAAATTTCTTACCCCAAGGCAACTGCACCCAAGATGGCATATGATGGCTCAGGTGACTTAGAGAATAATATAAACTTTTACGCAGACAGTAACTCTTTTTACCATCTTTCTCCTGTGGTTTACCCTTGGAGCCAAGAACCATATTATTTTTATGTAATAAAACCTTTAAGTATAGGGTCTACCAGCACAGACTGTCTAAGTATGTGCCATATACAACAAATAATGTAGTGCTTTCTTGGTACTGCTTTGGATATGGTAGAATCACTTAAAGGCAGGGTCAGAATAGTAACAAATGAATGGGTAAAAATCAGAGACATGAGAGAAATGATAAGGGAAGATAGCCTCAGCAGTCAAAGAATAATAGAACCATAGAATGGCTTGAGTTGGAAAAGACCTTAAAGTCCATTCAGCTCCTATCCCTGCTTGGGCTGGTTGCCACCCACAAGGTCAGCTTGCCCAGAGCCCTATCTAATCTCGCTTTAAACACCTCCAGGAATGGGGCATCCACAACTTCTCCAGGCAAACTGTTCCAGTGCCTCACCACCTTCATAGTGAATGATCATCTTACTGACAGAAAAAACATCTGCCTTAGTGCAGTCTGAATTAACTTACTGAACTCCTGCATGATTAGATGAAACTGGCATAAATGTACTGCAGCTATGGCTACCTGAGTTAAACTGGATGGATATTTCAAGTACATTCTCTCCTGGTTCTAGTCCAAAAAGTAATTAGGTTGTATAAGGAAGGGGTACGTGTTAGAAGTTTGTGAGCATGCCAAGATGAATACTGGGCTGACAACTAACTGAAGGTTAATGAAGGATGTGATACTGTAATTATCTGAAGTGCTTCATATCAGGTATGAATAATAGTCCTCCCTACTCTGTTGGAGCACTGTTATGAGAGAAACACAGATAAACAGGGGAGTGCAAGACATGTTTAAAAGTTAAGTTTGCTTAGTCTGGAAAAGAGAAGACTGGTAAAGAGATATAACACTCCTTCCATATGGATTTGATGTTTTTAAGATAGTGATCAGCTGTCACTTCTGTTTAATATTATTGCCAAGATACCTCCTTTCATTCTTCTGGGTGGACTGTGAACAAATCAAACTTTTAATCTCCCCCCAGAGTTATCTTCTTCCCATTACAGTAAAGTCCCTAAAAATCCAAATTCTGGTAGTTCCCATAAACAAATGCTATCCTGCATCTCTGTAGTTATAAAAGCTTGAAATAATTTACCAGTTTAATTATTTTAGTAAGATGCTAAGTAGGGAGGACACGAACTAATATGCCTTACATGCTCATCAAGAGCTATTTGACAAAATTCACAGTTGAAGATGGCTCCACTTGGATCCCCTTCAGTGTTTTGACTTGAAGCAATACTATTGGAATATGTCCACGAAGTGCCATTAAAAAGGGACGTGCATGAGAAGATCACCAGAACATCTGAGTAATGCCTAAAAAGAGAAAATAGGAACATACTTGGCCAATAAAGTAAATGATACTGAAAATGTGTGAAAACGTCATAACTGCATGTCATGGTTTTATGATTTTTGGTACTGGTATTCCACATCATAACATCATGTATTGCATTAAGAGTTAAAGAGCTAATACTCCAGCTCCATAGATCATTGATAATTCCAGGTATACCTGTCTCAGAAGAGAAGAAGCACTACATTCCCCAGAGGACTTTGCGATGCTTTGTATTTTTACGTGTTTTCCGCTCAGAGGGAATAGATAAAAACTCTCAGCGGTCACAGGACGTTCTCTTTCCTTCGGGATCGACTCAGCAGTGGGTGCTCGCTGCCGTATCACCTTCAGCGTTAGCGTAAGGCCTTTGGTTTATCGGACACTCTCTCTTGCTCATTTTATTTTGATTTCATTAGCCTCAATTCCAATTATATTGTATTATATTGTGTTATTTTGCTTTCTAATATCTTATTTAGTAAATTAGTTTTCCTCCTCAGATCGTTGCCGCTGTTTTGTTTCTAGGCCCATCTCCCTTTTCCCTTTTCCCTTTTTTCCTTCTCCTTTCCTGGGGCATGGGTCTGTGGGTCCCCCGCACCAATTGTCATGGAACCGGGCCGATCCAGCCCGGTAAACCGTTGACACTGCAATTAAAAAGAATGGTCAAAGGAAAAAAAAACAACACCCAAACAATCTATAATGTAACACCTTATTTCTCTACGTTATCTGCCATTTTCCCCCCAAATTATCACAAAGCATGTGCCAGAAAAGCTAAAGCAAATACTCCTTTTTCTTTGGTATTTGGAAATCACTTCCAGTGCTATGGAGAGATGGTGTGATTTAGAAATTGGAGAACAGATGTTTATGGACAGCACTGGGTGAATGGCTCTGAAAATGCATTTCTTGCTTCTAATCGTGTTATACAGGAAATGCCTTTGTGCATCACATGTGCAACACGTGCAACACCTGTGCCACAGTGAGGTAGGCTCTGCCCATGAAGGAAGCAAACAGTATGGTCTTCATAATATGAAAATCACAACTTTTTTGAGTAGGAGTGTCAGAAAGGATGTCTGATCATGCCTATTATTTTTATGTTAGAAATTATGAAATTTAACTTTTCATTGTGCAAATATCATGTAAGCACGGTGTGCTGTTACGGCCTCAGAAAAGATAATTCTTAGGAAAAAAAATGTAATTTAAATCTACGAGGAAAAGAAGCTCCTTGGCAATTGGAATTCCATCATTATAAAAAATAATAATAAAATACACGTATGCATATATAAAACAAACCACACTTTCAGACTTTTAATTCTGAAACACACATTAAAATGAGTGATGATTGCCAAAAATCTTTTGTTAGAAATAAAAAATAAAATAATGTAAGATTTTAAATTCTAGAAAATTCCATATATAGGCAAAAGAATTTTATTCTAGTAGAATAGCTTGATGATGCTCATTTATGGTAAAAGCTACTTTAAATTAGCAACAAAAACAAAAATGTGTCCAAGTGTCGGGAGTACAGGAAAGAAGTTACCAACTCGATTTTTAACATCATTCACTGTTAACAGCCTAAATTGCAATTAAGGACAGTTAAAGATTGATTTTAATTTTTTGTATTCTGTCATCCCTTCTCCTGAGTGTATAACAATGCTAATATTTTATTTCCCTTTTAAATATTGTCTCACAATCTTATCTTAACCAAACTAGAAATGGCAGGTAGGAGCTCTGAATCTTCATCTTACATCTTCAGAGTGGAGAACATAGTGGGAATCTCAAATCCAGACAAGTATGGGAAGTCTATCTTTTCTGGAGACAAATATCCAAAAATAATTCTCAGTGAAAAACAAAAAAATGATTTTACAGGTGTTGTGTTTTTTTTGTTTTTTTTTGTTAGTTTATGGTGGTGGTCGTTGTTGTTGTTGTTAATACTTTAAAGTATTTTTTAGTAGATTTTAGCAAATCTTTTTAGTGATATTGTGAATGGGACATTGTACTGTAAATACAAAAGCATGGAAAAGTATCTCAATCCTAGATGTGCCACTTGGGTTAATAATATGCCCCCTTCAAAATGACGTGCAAAATTTTATGTAAATAACATAGGAAAGATTTGAGTTTGACTGAATGAAGACCTATGACTTTTCATGCTGCGTGACAAAATATTGTTGACTCCACTGTAAGTAAGCTAGAACTTTTCAGCCAAGTGAAGCAGGGTTAATTCTGAACTACAAGGGAAACATGAGATGTGAATTACCATTGGTATGTTTGTTTCTAAGAGGCAGAAGGCTCTAGGTTTTATTCAAGAAAAAAAAAAATCACCCATTATCCCACATTTTTAAAAAGACCAGCTAATCCTAGTGGGTTCTTACACTGCCGTGTCAAGGAGTGAACACTAGTTTTAAGTTTCACCAAAAATTTCTAACCTACAATCCTAGTGTGTGTCACTCTGAACAATGAAACTCGATGTCTCCTACATTTGATCAAATATCCTCATACCTATCCAGCTTGCTTTACTGAACTTTTAAGAAGTCTACTGCTTTGCTGCATAAGTGAAATAAATACAACAGAAAACCGCACAAAAAGGTTGGTACTCAATGCTGAGATTCTCCGGTCTCCCATTTTTTAAAGGGGCTTCATGGCTCTTCCCTTGATGCGGGCTTCTGGCAGTTCACTAGGCCTTGATTCAAATAATTTATTTTAAATCCTTGATGCAAACAGGTGGGTATTTCTATATTTCTGCATTTCTCTATCTATCTGCTATTTTTAGTTCTCCCAGTCAAACCCTTCAACGTTGTCGTTCAACAAATTTCAAAGTAAGCAAATACACCCAAACATTCATTTGGTGATAATCATTAAAGCATACTCAAACCAATTTCACCAGCTTTGAATCTAGATGAGTTCAAAAACATATTTTTATTTTTTAAGAGTAAAGCCAGGAAAACACTCGTTAGTATTTTACCTTTTTTTGTTTGTTTGTTTGTTTTATGCCCTAAATCTCTTTATCTACAATGAAAAGTCATGAACAGGGCATACTCTGGAATTCCTTTTTCCCACCAACACAGCATGTTTCACTGCTGCCATCTCCTGGCAAAAGAGGCAGCGTACAGCTCTTCCTACCACCGAAATGTTTAATTACTCTTTGTCATTCCTTTAGCAGTATCAGTGCAGGCTTTTGTAACACAGTTCACTTGTAAGTCTTACAGTGTGTTCTCCCTTAGCCCACTGGAATTCAAACCACAAAAATTATTTTGGAAGATACAACAAATCTAAAAATTAGTATCGTATATATATATATATATGTATGTATGTATGTATGTACGTAAGTATGTATTATATATATATATACATGATTCATTCTGTCTTTTAACTCATTTTTACTACACCTTCCTTTTTGTCTATTTTAAACATATAAAATAATTATATTTCAATGTTGTTCATATTTGTTCACAAGCTCCTGCATTTGCGGGCAAACAATGCAGCGATCTTCCCCAAACTACCCAACCTCTTACTTATATCAACAGAAAACTGCAAAACTGCCTAAATTTTCTCATCTTTTTTCCTCAGAGCCCCAAAGGCTATAGACTCTGAGGTGCTCTGACATTCATTTAGGAATGTTCTGGCTGAATTAAATACTCCCAAACCGCAAAGCACTGTTGTATTTTAAGGAGAGCATCGTACATGCGCTTTTGTACAGCAGGAGGCAGAAGGGCAGCAGGCACCCAGTGGATGGAGCTGTTCTCCTGACCTCTGATTTTGACTCTTGTGAGTTTCTTTCCAATGAGCACTGTGTCAAAATTTCTATAGTGTGTGGAATTTTGTAACAGATGTCTTTCTTATACCATGTCACTTGACTGCTGGCTGAGTTGAACAGACAAACCTCAAGCCTTCAACAGGGAGACCACATGAGGCTATTGTGAGAATACACTGAGTAGAAGTAGTACCCTTCCTAAATGAAAATATCATTTATTTTTTATATAGGAAACAACAGCTAGGGCAGTAAGAGGCTGCCACAGCAAAAAGCAGTGCATGAAAACCACAGCCTTTTCTCAGAGAAGGATATCAGAGACCTGCAGCCCCGTGTTGACACCAAGCGTCCCTCCAGTCTGTACATTCCTGCCCACGTTAAGTCAGATTTCTTCAAAATCTCTTCCACTTTTTTTTTTTTCCTTTTTAAACTGGATATCAGACCAATCAGGTCAATTTGAAATTTTGTTCCCCTTTGCAAAAAAAAATGACTCAAATTAATTAGTCAATCTACCCCTAGCTGACCCCCTGTCAAAGGGGGCTGGGAGAGGCAGACCCCGCCCCGTTTCCCGCCCTCGCGGCCGCTGACAGCACCGCCGCCATCTTGCGCCGCCGGCAGCCATGGCGGCTCCTGGTCACGCCTCCGCCCGCCGGCTCGACTCAACCCGGCGCCATTGGCTCGGCTCGGCGGGGCCGCCCCCGGTTGCATCAGCTTGGGCGGCCGGGCCGCGCGTGCGTCGAGCCGTTCTCATCTTTTCCTCGCTGCAGCCATGGCGGGCGCTGACGGGCAGGTGGGCCTCGCGTCGCGATGGGGTGTCTGTCTGGCCTTGCTCTCTCTCACCGCGCCCGTGGGCCGGGCCGGGCCGGCTCGGCTCAGCTCAGACCTATCCTTATGCAGGGCTGTGGGGTTGGGGTGGAGTGCACGCGGCTGCTGGAGAATGAGCTTTCTGTGTGTGTGTGTGTGTGTGTGTGTCCCGGTGTAGGTAAACGCTGCGGAAGAAAAAAAGGCGGACTGCGGGAAGAAGAAAATGAAAGAAGCGTCTGGTGATGAAGGGCGCGCGGAGGTGAGCATCTGTCAGGCCGCGGGGTGTTGGCAGATGTAGTTTTGTGTAGTGCTGACTGTGCTCCGTGTCGTCCCTCTGATGCATTTATCTGCTGTTGCAGTAATCCCTTTCCCTGCTGTTTCCTCCTTCAGTAAAGCTTGCCATAAACTGGCTTTGTTGCTCTTGACAAGGGGTTATGTTGTTGTCCTGGGGGGGACAGCTCCGATTTATGTAGGTGCTGCTTCATAATGCAGCCCACTGTGGTCCCCAAGGGCAGCAGGAGATGGGCAGCACATCTGTGAGGAGGTGAAAGCCTGCCTGAGGTGCTCTGCCGTTTCCGTGTTTGTGGCTGATTTGAGTAAATAGTGGGCACAGAACTGCTAGCTCAGAGCACTACAGTGCCTGTGCTGACAGCCTGACGTCAGAACAGGACGTGTTCAACTTCAGATACCTTTTCACGTGTTTTTTTTTCCTTGTGTACTGTATTAAGGTAGCATTTGCTACAAGTTTAAACACGAGGTTAATAGAATATCCTGTAGTTATATTAATATATCTTATAGATGTATTAAACAGATGCACAGTGGTCTGTATAATGTTACAGTATAATTATACTAATTGGCTTTTAAGATGTATCACACCCATATCTGTAGACTGTCACATAGCTCTTTGTGAAAAATATATACATTCTGTTCACGTTCTTGTCATTATGTGATATTAATCTGCTGAATGTGTTTTTATTCTTGCTGCGTAGCTGAATCCTTGGCCTGCATTTATCAATGAGCGTTTAGAGATGTACAATAAACTTAAAGCTGAGCATGATGCACTTCTTGCTGAACGAGCTGCTAATGACAGTAAACCCATCAAAGTTACATTGCCTGATGGCAAGCTGGTTGATGCTGAGTCCTGGAAGACAACACCTTATCAAGTTGCTTGTGGCATTAGGTATGGTTCTGTTCTGTTTTGTATTTAGTAACTTTTAGACTGATCTACATCTGCAAGTTGTTTCTGTGATCATTAGCATTAGCAAATTCAAAATTAGCTTTTGTGGGCCCAGGTAAGATGATGTGGATGATGTTTCAATTGGTGTTTAGAGTGACCTAACGTTAGACATGTGTTTTGATTAACTGCATAGGAGATACTTGTCAGAACAAGCACTCACATATCTTGTGAAGTGGATTTGAACAGTGCACACTGGAAACCCTGACAACCAAATTATGAAAGGTGTGTGATTCCTAGACATGAAACACCACTGTTTTTTATTGTTAAATGCTTTGTTGTTGGAATCTTTGTTTTTTTGATTTGGAATCAAGGGAAGTGTTTTTGCCTAGTGGAAGTGTAGCTGTAGAATGATTGCATTAGCAACAGTATTTGATAATTTTTGAAAGAGAAGCTTTGTCTTTTACTGCAGTGGGATTTTGAGGTTATAGTAGCGCATTGAGGTAGCTGCCTGTAAGTCAGATATGTATGAGTCTAATATACAGTGCAACTTTCCTACTACATCTCGTTTCCTCAGTGTTAAGGACTGCCTAAACTGCTCTTCCTTTGAAATTACTTGCCGTGTTACGCCCACTCAGAACACTCCTAAAAAACTAATTGTTTGGAAACGTATGAAGAAAATACCGAGTGTTCCGCTTGTTGATTTTAAACAATTATCCGCTATGTATTTTTATTTCTTTTTTTCAGTCAAGGCTTAGCCGATAACACTGTTATTGCTAAAGTAAACAAGATGGTTTGGGATCTAGACCGTCCTTTGGAGGAGGATTGCACCTTGGAGCTGCTCAAATTTGAGGATGAAGAAGCTCAAGCAGTGAGTATCTTTCAACTAAAATTTGTTTGCTTTTATACTTGCATTAAACCCAACCTCCATCAAATACCAGCATCTTAACCATGCTCAAGAGAGGAGAAGTAGAGGAAGATTTGCTATGTAGGTACATCTGCATTTTGTAGTGGTTCCTTAGGAAGACATGGTGTTACAGGTAATGTACTTGCTGTTGCTGTAGTTATGCAAAGCATGTAATATTTGCAACCTTAATGTTAAGTAGATCTTCTGAACCTGCCACTTTAGCACTGACTGCACAAGCAATGACGAGTACAGAAATGCTAGTATGAATATCAGTGTGCTGAGTAAGGTGCTCTTGTACTATTATTTTTTATATACTGAAGTACCTGTTTTTGTTGGCTACTTGTTCACAGAAGTGTGGATACCCAGTAAATTTGTAAATTCTGTCATTTAGAAAAAGTGATTTAAGAAGCTGCAAATTCATCACAGCAAAGGTCTTGCATTCAAATATAGGATTTTCATACCAACTGAATGACGACTTCTGTATTACTGATGTTTTTTGATTTGTACAAATAAAAGCAGAGTTAAGTCTTGCATGTTTAGCTGAACTGCAAGATAAAGAGTAGTTTTAAATAAGCTGTTCTTCTATATTGGTGCAGGACTTCCCATACTTGAAATGCTTGTAGGACGGTGGCCTTATGTTGCAAGTACACCTTTATACTGCTCTGTGTCAGCAGAGCCAGTCAATTGAAGAAATGTTTGATTTGTTTCCTGACTTATTCAGAAGTCTAAATTATTTCAACAGTGGCTAGAAATAAGAATTGTTTGCTTTCAGTATGTAAAATATAAGTAAATAAAAATCCAGTGTTAACTTTTTTGAAAATACTGGAGCTTAGGGTAGAAGTGTTTCTGGGCAAGTCACTGCTGTTCTGAAGACTGCTCTAAGTACCATTAGAAGCAAGTGTTGAGAGAAGGTTTTATTTAAAATGCTCAGAAATGTGTTGTGTTTAGTTGGACTTAACCCCTTTTTTTTTTTTTTTTTTTTTTTTACTTCCATTAGGTATACTGGCACTCAAGTGCTCACATAATGGGTGAAGCTATGGAGCGAATCTATGGTGGATGTTTGTGCTATGGACCACCAATAGAAAATGGGTTTTATTACGACATGTTCCTTGAGGATGGGTAGGTTTTAAATATTTTTTCTTTCTTGAAAGTTGAAGGAAGTGACAGTTACATCAACGATTGTGTTACTTACAACTAGATGAGAAATCGCAAGCGAAAGTGAGAATGATTTTTGCATGTTTATTTTAGGGGTGTATCAAGTAATGACTTCTCTGCTTTGGAAGCACTATGCAAAAAGATCATGAAGGAAAAGCAGCCCTTTGAAAGACTGGAAGTTAAGAAGGAAACACTACTTGAAATGTTTAAGGTAGGTTATTTTAGAGCGTTGTTACCACACAGTGTGGTTATACTGTACCACACAGTGTGGTTATACTGTAAGTTCTTGTAACTTTAGCTGTATTTTCTATTAGTGATAGGGGAAGGTCTTTTGAAGTAGTTCTTAAAAATGTGTTCTTACAGACTTATTTCTGATATTAAAAAAAAAAAAAAAAAGCATCATTTAGATTCTTTTAAATGAGTTAAATTTTTCTCCATCTGTTGGAATTGTAGGTTTTCTTGGCAGTATGTTTGAATCTGCTTTCTTCATTAATTTCCCACAGATATAAAATTGCAAATGTGCAGTTGTATGGTATTGGCAGTGGTAAATAATGTGCTGATAATAAACTGCATATGCTGGTGCATTCAGAAAGCTTCATAATTTTTTCTTCTTAAGAATGAGGTTATCGGGAAAAGCTCCAAGAAGAATAAAATCTCATCTTTTCTCTTTTGTAACTAGCTGTGAACAATTTCCTGGCATTCTTCGGGTAGAACTTAGTTTTCTCTATTAAGTCTTTAATTTAAAAAGAATCACCATTATCCGTATTGGAAGAGGCCTTAATAGGTTTTTCCACTGTTGCTCTCAGGGCAGTGTCATCAGTAAAGTTGGTTCAGGTTTCTTAGGGATTTGTCTATTTGAGCCTAAATGGACATGGATATTCAAAACTGTTTAGTGTGGAGAGAGCAGCTTGGTGCTCTGCTTGACTGGAGCACCATGCTGTATAGCAAGATATCTTTTGATGTACTGTAGCATAAAGTTTGCTGGTCAGCTCTGCTGTGTACAAGAAATTAACAAATATGTGGTGTTCTTCTCAGTATAACAAATTCAAGTGTCGCATCCTGAATGAGAAGGTCAACACTCCAACTACAACAGTGTACAGGTAATAATGCATGCATAATATTACCAGATATAATTTGCTAGGATGCAATATACTAAACAAATGTTTTTCTATTCTTAGATGTGGTCCCTTGATAGATTTATGCAGAGGACCTCATGTTAGACACACTGGCAAGATAAAGAGCATAAAAATTCATAAGGTGAGAGCTGAAATTATCCTAGGCGAGTGTGTCGTTGACGCTGTGTTACTGTGTTTGGGCAGTACAATAGGGGGTTATCCAAGAATGTCATGTGAAGTGGACAACCTGTCCATAGACTCAATTTAATCAGTTTGCTAAAGGTTGTGTGCTGTAAGAATGGTGTTTAAATGATTGTAAGACCAAACAGATGGCCAGGGACTTCAGTTATGGCCCATTTTGGAGAGTGGGTGTGGCTTAATTCTTGGATGAGATGGATCAGCAAGAGTTCTAGTTCTAGCTCAGCTGATGGGTATAGCTGAGTGTGAACGGATTAGATGAAATAAGTTGGCTCCAGAGATAGAGATAGGCTTGGGGAAGAAAAAAAAACCATATAGACCATATAGAATTTGAAATAATTCTTCACATTTCAGTTCTTTGTGTGTTTTTCTTACCACTGCTGTGTTTTCATGAATAGCGCTCCATGCCATAGTTATTCTACATTAAACAGCGATTTGTTAAATTATTGTGTACGTCTTTTTCAACAGGCAGGAGCATTAAAATGTGCAGGCTCCTTTTCTTCATTGTTTCATTTGTTTTTTTTGTGTGTGTACAGAATTCCTCCACCTACTGGGAAGGCAAGGCTGATATGGAATCTCTCCAGCGAATCTATGGAATTTCATTCCCAGATGCAAAAATGTTGAAGGAATGGGAAAAATTCCAGGAGGAGGCTAAAAACAGAGATCACAGAAAAATTGGACGGGTGAGGCATTGTGTATGGTACTGTATTGTACAAACAGAATGTGTATGTAACTTCACAGCTGGAAGTATCTCAAACACAGCGCGTGTTGGCTGTCACAGCCAAGATGTGATGCAACTGTATTTTCAGTTGAGTGGCAAAGCCAGGTTCTTTTCTGTCTATAAATGTCAAAAGTCCTAACAATTTATCTTCAGAACTTTTGTTGTTGCAAGCATAATGATATCTGTCTTCAGCAGATTAACCAAAAAATTATACAAAGACTTTAGTTTGCAAAATGTGACCACTTCAGTCTGCAGGCAGTGCTTATTCACTGTTTCCATTCCCCGTAGGTACTAAGGGGGATACAGGTACTAGTGAAATGCAACTGATCTGTTTTTACTGATTTATTCTATTTTATTTTATTTAAAATTTTGGAGGTGCCCTGTGGGTATTGATTCATTCGTGGATGTTTACTGAAAAAAGTCTGTACAAGAACTAAGTTTTTCCAGTATTTTTCTGCAGGATCAAGAACTCTTTTTCTTTCATGAGCTCAGCCCTGGTAGCTGTTTTTTCTTACCAAAAGGAGCTTACATATATAACACATTAATTGAATTCATCCGGGTAAGTAATGTCTTTTGGAAATTGTCTTACAGAAGGAAGTGCTTAACTTTAGGAAAAAATACATAACAGTATGCTGCATACCACAGTATAACAGTATAAATTGACTTGAATTGTAGGGCTGTTAAAGCTTCTAGATTGTAAGCGCTGGACATAAAGAAACCTGGTTTCTTTCAAGAAGTCTGCCAAGTTACATTTTTATTGCTGCAGTTATAATAGTGATAATGCTGACCTGTAGCTTGGATTCTTTGATGACTCGTAGTAGAGCTAAGTTCACTCTACTATTGTTTCACTGATCCTTGTTGAATTTACTAATAAAAGTGTTAGACTTGGTCATATTGAGCTAATTGTTAGAAAAATGGGTAAAAAAATCCTGACCTTCCTGTTGCAAAATGTAAATATCTGTGTCTTATTATATATTTGGGTTGTAGTGTATTACCAAGCATCATGGAGTAATTAGAGACTGCTGCTTTGCTTGGGTGGAGGGAACTTGTTCTTCATGCTCACTACAGAGGAATTTTTGAGGGAAGGGTAATACATTGCCATCTCTAGCTTGTGTTTCTTTTTAATTCAGTAATGGTCTCTGTAGAAACAGCACTTGCATATTTTCATGGCTGCAGATCAAAGCCTGAGCACCACTACTTTCATTTGCTTACTGATTATTTTATGTACTGGGTTTATTTTAGAGTGAGTATCGAAAACGTGGATTCCAAGAGGTTGTCACTCCAAATATTTTCAACAGTAAGCTATGGATGACTTCAGGGCACTGGCAGCATTACAGCGAAAACATGTTTTCCTTTGAAGTGGAGAAAGAAATATTTGCTCTGAAGCCTATGAACTGTCCAGGACACTGGTAAATGCACATCACTGATAAATTGGATTTTCTGTTGTTTAAAAACAAAACACAACTAAAAATCTTTGTCAGGAGAATTGTGAGCTCTCTCCACAGATCCCCCAAGAAATATATATATATGTGTGTGTATCTGTGTGTGTATATATACATATATATCCATTCAGGTTCTAAAGCTCACTTCAGGAGCTGTTTTCATCAGGTGGAGGATGCTTCCCACCTGTGTAAGAGTATCTGTATTTTTCCTGGAAAAAAACCTAGATGTGATTGATTCTCGTATTCACATGACATCTCTGACAGCCTGGGCATTTGCCTAGGCACTGGCTGCAATTTCTTTGCAGAATTTTGATTCTGGATGAGCTTCAAGTAATAAACCTTTCCTTCAGCCTTATGTTTGATCATCGTCCGAGATCGTGGCGTGAGCTGCCATTACGGTTGGCTGATTTTGGTGTTCTGCATCGAAATGAACTGTCAGGAGCTCTTACAGGACTCACAAGAGTGCGTCGTTTCCAGCAGGATGATGCTCACATATTCTGTTCTGTAGAACAGGTATGAGCTACTGTTAAGTTAAATCGGGTATTAAAATCAGAATAGCTGAATTTCCTGTAGTTGAGACTATTATTTCCATTCTCATATAGATAGAAGAGGAGATAAAAGGTTGTCTGCAGTTCCTCCGTGCTGTTTATGATGTCTTTGGATTTTCCTTTAAACTAAATCTCTCTACTCGTCCTGAAAAGTATTTGGGAGATATTGAAGTGTGGAATAGAGCTGAGAAGGTAAACAATAATTTCATTACTTTTCTGTATGAAAGCAAGGCTACAGCTGCAATTCCTATAAAAGCATTTTGCCTTCTGGGAGGTAGTGTGATAGCTGTACATGAGAAATACAACTTAATAACTGTCTCCAGTTCCAGCTGGGTAACAAACTAGCTTTCTTAGTATGATGTGTATGGAGAGTATGCTCTCCACACAGTATGCTCTCCACACAGAAGTGATTTGCATATCAGAATCAGATTGTCTCTCTCCTTTCTCTTGTGTGTTTTTGATCAACTAAATAGAGGGAGGAAAGAAAAAAAAAATTGTGAAGAACAAATCCTGACAGCTTTCATAATAAGATTTTGAGGCATCTTCCAGAAAACATTTTCATTATTAAAGCATTAGCCCTTGCAGGTGCAGTGGTGGCAAGAAGATGGGGCACTAACAGGCACTAGTAACGGTTGGATTTTCCCTCAGTATTTACAGTAACTTTTAGATAAAGTTTGTATATTACCTAATGCTGTTTGTTTGGCCACTTAAAAACTATATGCATTAGTTTCGATTTTAATTTTTTAAGCTGAGTCTCTTCCAAGACTTTTTTTTTTCCTAGAAAATAATTGAGTTGATAGGAATGTGCAGAGGTGTTGTTGCAGTAAAGGAGAAATAATGAGAGTCTGGAAGTGTTAGATGGCTGCAGCAGCAGGCTGTCCTGATGTGAGAAGTGAGAAACACTGAATACAGGTATTCTTTATCTCTAGCAACTGGAAAACAGCCTTAATGACTTTGGTGAGAAGTGGGAGTTGAACCCTGGTGATGGAGCTTTCTATGGACCTAAGGTTAGTATCTTGCAATGGACTTCTAGCTGGGCTGGGGTTTTAGTTATGTTTGGGTTAAGTAGACAAAAAGTCTTATAATTCCTCTTTTTCCAGTGATATTTCTGTAATCTTAGCAGTGGTGGTAGCATGCAAATATTGTTCTTCAAGGTATAGCAGAGAAGAAGAGAAAACTTGAAGTCTTTGTCTTTTTAAAGCTATGCTAATTATAGATTCCCTTGGAAAGAAAAGTGTTTGGCATGTATTTGTACAGAATGTTTGCCAGACAACTTCAGACAAATAGCTGACAAAGACAAAGGTTTTGTCTAAGTCATACCTAAATTGCTTTGAGTTAAAAAGTACAGATGGATGCTTACTGCTGTGAAGTACGTTGTTTTTCGTATCTTGTAGAGAAAATAGTACAGCGATGCTCCTGTTTTTTATTCATGATCTTCTTTGTAAAAAGAGGATTTTTACTTTCAGCCGTCACTGCATGTTCCCTTCTGTAATTTTGTCCTTTGCGTAGCTTTAGTACTCATTTTACACAGTCTTATTTGTAGAAACTATTTGCTGCTTGGAGTTGAATGGTTTGTTGGAAGGTATGAACAGGAGGGGGCACTGTTAGATCAGTGTTACCAAACTGATTGCTGTGTTAGAAATGATCATTTCAGTGATCAGTGAATGAATCATAGTACAATAACTGTAGAGTATAAGCAAAAAGGAAATCCTAAACCTGTGTTCCTATTTAGGCAAAAGAAGTCATGAGGGGGAAAAATAATGAGTGAATTTAAGTTTATTAATCAGATTTCTGAAAAACACTGCTTTTGCTAGCATGGTTTTGTAGCATTGTGTTGCTGGTGGGTTTTGGTATTAAATAGTTTGCATTGCACAATTTGTGTGTCTTTATGAGAGCTTCCTTGTCAGTTGTACAGATAAATTAGAGGTTTCTAGAAATTTTCCGATATCTTTGAGCACGAGGCCACAAAGCCTTACAGCATTGCTTGTAAATGTTTCCCCAACAGATGTAAATTTAATCTGAGTTTGTATTCAGTCATCTAGTAAACTAGTTCTGATTCTTGTCTTTGTATGCTGATTGAATCAATTTCATTTTATGGGTTGTAGGTGGAACGTTCTGCAACAGCTAATCATTCATAATGTGAAATGCAAACAAGATTTAGTAATATACTCAGTTCATTTGAAAGGAGGCAAATATCTGCAGGAACACTTTCCTTTGCTAACCTTAATTTACTTTAGTTAGCGTTTTAGGAGCAGGTGTAAAGTTAAGTGAGCAAACATGTAGCCTTTTGCATTAGTTTAGCTGTGAATTGGTTGAAGTTGCACTGTTAAGTGAAGCTTTGCATTCATGATGGAGCATTTCTTGTGTTCTGTAAATGGTTGATTTGAGCTACTATCAGAAAAAAGTCACTTACAACCTTTTTGTATTTCTTTAACGTATCGCTAAACTGTGATAAACACTGGCTCCAGAGTGCAAAACTTTTTAATCAGTTGTTATTTTGCCAAAAGCACTTCATTGTCTTT
Source organism: Callipepla californica brunnescens (assembly GCA_023055505.1). Taxonomy (NCBI): domain Eukaryota; kingdom Metazoa; phylum Chordata; class Aves; order Galliformes; family Odontophoridae; genus Callipepla; species Callipepla californica. The sequence continues at coordinate 11,426,805 of JALIRH010000009.1, read as the reverse complement.
CAACAGTAAACGTGCTGATCTCTTTGTTCAGTCCTTAAAAAAAGTAAACACAGTGCTGTACTGGATAAAAGATGAAGAAGAGGTCAGTAAGGTCCAGGTACTATAAACTGACTGTTTTCTAGATGTCTCCTTGTCTAAGTTCTGTCAGAAGTATATTCTAGGTTGAAGTGTTAGGTGCAATAGGTGAAATATCTACAGTAAAGACAGTTGTTAATAAGAACTATGTGTCGTTACTTACCAAGAGAGATTATATTAGATTATTTAACAATACGGCATACATTATGCGTCCAAGATTTTTGGAAATGAGTGCTCAGTTTGGAGCCAAAACCTACATTTACTTGCCCTCCTTCTCTTAATATGCTGCTGAGCTTACTCAGTGAGAAGACTTGTGAAAGTCTCATGAAAAACAAAGCAGGCAAACTTAGAGAAAATATTCTTCACTGTAGTTCCCTCTGAAGTAACATCTCTCCATGTGCTTGCCCTGTTTTTTAGGTCTGACATTGCTTGCATCAGAATCCACAAGTCATTTTAAATTGTAATGTAGGCTGAAGTGTGTTGTCTAAAACCACATACACTTTTGCTGTACTCTGTGAGTGAAAGGTTCCATCTTAATACAGTGAATTCATTTTCAGAGTGGCATGCTTCATAAACTCTGGTGAAAGTTTTGTTCTTTTGTTTCATAAGATTGACATTCAGATTAAAGATGCCATTGGACGCTACCACCAGTGTGCTACAATCCAGCTAGACTTTCAGCTGTCGATCAGATTTAACCTCACCTTTGTCAGGTAAGCACAGAGGCTGATGTTATTAATTGCTTACGTAATTTAAGTTATCTGTTATTCATGTGTGAAACTAACTTTGTTCACAGCCATGATGGCAACGACAAGACAAGACCAGTTATCATTCACCGGGCTATCCTGGGCTCTGTGGAGAGAATGATCGCCATTTTAACTGAGAACTATGGAGGCAAATGGTAACATTAAAAAGTGGATTCTAGTTTGAGCAGACACTTTTATATGAAAGATTAATTAGCCCCGAGCATACAGTTGTCAATAGATTTTATTGTACGCGCTTGCTACAGAGATATACTGCAGGTATATCACAAAGCAGTTCTCTCTGAATTATTTCTTCAGATATGAAATAGTAATAGATCTGAGTAGCACCTGTGTGGTACCACTCCTGAACAAACCTAAGGTTTGTGTCTCTCAACTTGCTCTTCCAGGTGTGCTGCGAGGCAGAGTCATTTATGTTAGTGATTTCCTTTATCTGCTGCAGTATAGTGACCCCTCTGATGATAACAAGACTCAAAAGTTAAATATTTTCCTAGTATTTGTTTTGAAAGAAATTGGCAACTCAATTATGAGGGTAAAATGTAACTCTGGTCTTCCGGTCAAGAAGTATTTTCGCCCATTCTACAATTCTGTTAGACACTCTAGTGTTTTTTGAAGGTAAACTGTAACTTAAATTTGGGGTTGTCAATGCCTCTGAACCCAATCTTAAGCTGCTGGCGTAGTGAATCTCCTGTATAAATTTTAGTCTCATCTGTTACTAGGTTTTTCCATTCTGAAAAATACTAAAAACTCTTAACTATTTTTCTTGTGTATTGAAGGCCACTCTGGCTGTCTCCACAGCAGGTAATGGTAGTACCAGTGGGACCTACATGTGATGAATACGCTCAAAAGGTAAAGTATGTGGTTTTGTTTTTCTTGGTCAGTTTATTTCACGTGCACTGTATTTAGATGAAATACTCAGCTATTAATTACTAGTATTATTTGTCACGGGGAAATATTTAAGATCTTAGCATGTTATTTATTTATTTGTTTATTAACATGACAGTAAGCTACAGAAAGTGTAAATGGATTTTTAAAGAGGAACTAAAATTGGTGTTAGCAATTCAAATATCAAATGCTTATCTTTGTGAGGTTTTGGTACTTCGGGCTCCAGTTCTCTATAGTGATGTTCATCTCGCAGAGCAGTCAGAGCGATGAAGAAAGTTCTCTGCATCTTTGGCATCCAGCAGACTTTCATCTGTATTTCAAACTCATGATTCATAAATAAAATAGTCTGCGAAATTTAAAAATAAAAATTCACAAACAGCTTTTAATTGAAAGCTTCACCACACCGATGCCATTCACAGTATGAAATTGAAATTGAAATAGATACCTCATGTTTAGGACAAGTATGTCCTATCAGTACTTGGCAGTCCAGTGTGGCAGACTTTATTTCCTGCTTTGAACAAGGCTCGTCTCCAAGGCTTGTGCCAATGATAGTGCATTTGATTGAGAGGGGTCAGATTAGCTTGACTGGCTTAACTCAACTGGTTGCGATTAGTTCATTATTACAAAATACCCTATTGTTGCAGCATAAATACACTTTCTCCTAGGTCAGACAGCAATTCCATGATGCAGGGTTAATGGCGGATATTGATGTAGATCCTGGGTGCACACTGAACAAGAAGATCAGAAATGCTCAGCTTGCACAGTATAATTTTATTCTGGGTAATGTATAGTGCATTTGTTTTTACCTTATGCTGGCAGACCTTTTCAGAGAGGTTCTCTGGGCAGGTGGTAGTGTTTTAGCCCACTCTGCTCCTCCAGAGTCTCCATTCCACATGGTCTCCTCTGTACATCTGATAGGTATTCCTTGCTTGTATGACTTTTAGTGAAAGAGGTGCCTGTTTTGTGTTTCAGGCCATTATTGCTGCTTTAGACAAAGTCCTTTGCAGTTTTCTGACCATCAGTGTGGAGACAGATGTCAAATCCAGTGTCATTTATCACTCAGGTTGTTAATTGTGACCGTGAACTTAGCTTAAAAACCACAGATAAATGATGAGTATATCAGGAAAAAAATCTCACCCGACTTACTTTGAAAGGTTGTTTCAAAGAGTTACTAGGTAGTTGCAGCTGAAGAATCTCCCAGTCAGTGCAGTAATGCAGTCCTGTAGCTACCTCTTAAGTACTTCACATAAACTTCACATTAGTAATACTGCATGTAGAGATTGTCTTTGTATCTGTCAGTGTTTAATTAGTGAATCTTTGGGCTTTGCTAATAAACTATCTTGTTTCTGTAAACAATAAGCAAACAAATTGTTCTTGGTTCTTTGCTGTCAGGTTGTGTGCTTACCTTTGCATTTCTCTTATTAGTTATTATTTTAACTTCCTAGCTCTCTTTAATGTAAAACTGGGCTTATTCAATTTACTTTTTTCTTTGCTTATGTTCTGCTAAGTAATTTATAGTATACTGAAGTCTACTGAGTGATACTAGATTAAATGAATCTATTGGTTGTTACAGATCTAAGTTGGAGGACCTAGGAGAACTCCCTAGGAGACCTGAAAGGATATATTAGTTGCTAAGTTTTTAGATTAGTATTTTAGTTAAATATACCTGTGTATTAAGGGAATGGTGGGAAGAGATATTTAAGTGGTAATTTCATCCTTTTGTATTTTGGTTGTTCCTAGTTGTTGGTGAAAAGGAAAAGGCAAGTGGAACAGTTAACATCCGTACCAGAGATAACAAGGTGCATGGTGAGCGTACAGTTGCTGATACTGTGAAGAGACTGATGGAACTGAAATGTTCTCGTACCAAACAAGCTGAAGAGGAATTTTAACACCGCCTGTTCCACCTGACATGAAATGATTCTCGTCTTCCTAACTCAGTTAACCACAGAGTTACTTGTAATGTTTCAGATTTGCAGAAATGTTCAGCCAGACATGTCTCTTTTTGTAAAAATCAGTTTCTCACAAACCTTGAAGTAAATTTCCTGCCCTCTAAACAATGACAGATGAAACAAGATGAAATGAGTTTCTGTGACTGCAAGGGAAGGTGGAAATGTTAATCGGGGATATCTACCATGTTCTGGCTGCCCTGTTAAAAATAAAATATGTTTGGATATCAGATGTTTTTCATGAGAGTTTTACAAAGACCCTCAGGCTTAAGAAACCACATAGTAATGCTGCACTGCAGCAGCTTTGTGAATATCTCCTTGGGCCAGGTGGTACCTTGCAGTCTTCCCTGCTTGTCCTACACCAATTAAATTTAATGGCCCTGAACATTTCCCAGTTAAGTAGGGTGGGAAATGAACAGAGGTTTCCCATCGTAACAGCTGTTGGCACCTCGGAGGGTTCTAGCTGTCCCTGCAGAGTGCTCCAGCTCCATGCCTGCCTGCCACGTAGCGCTGAGCTGCTAACCAAGGCTGAGGTATTCCCTTCTCCAAAGGCAGCGTGTGGAATGTGCTGTGATTGTAAGCTCATTGTTGCTTCAGGAGAGGATATGACTGGGAGAGGTACGGAATAGTAGTGTCAAAGAAGCAGCTAAGGACATCAGAATTGGTAGGACCAAATGATACTATGATTTGTTACCTTTTGATGTGGTACAGTCCCCTTTTGTGGAGTATTTCCATACCAACCTTCAAATCCAGGGTATCACACAGTTAGTAGCCACTCATTTTCTTTTAGTTTTTGCTCACGTGTTTGACAAGGCGATTGCCATATTCCCATCACTGATGGAAAGAACTGAGATGTAGAGATGTTTTACTGCCCTGAACGCTTTCCAAAAGTGGTTGATGACTCATTTTATGAGAAGAAAATCCATTCTAGATGGTAGTTAATATGACCAAAGTAATTGTTAGACCTTTTGCATACACGTCTGAGGCCAGGTTTGAGCCGTCCTATTGTACGGAAAATTTCTAGCTCTCATAATTTCCTGTGTAATCTGGGAAGAATTTCATCCAGCATTTTCTCACCCATCTTTTCCAGGTATGGGTGATAAAAAAGCTGTTTAATGCTCCTTTTTCAGACCAGTGCCTATTGAAATAGAAGAAATAATTGACTTTGAAAGCAGCAAAGCTGTGGAAAATTATTTCAGTGAAGATGGATTGGGTTTAAAATACCTAAATCTAATTTTCTGCATTTTTCATCTGCTTTACTTTGCTATGAATTGGTTGTTGCTCATTTCAAAGAGAAAGAAAGAAAAAAAAGAGCAGGGTTGGGTGTAAGTTGTCCTTGTGGCAGGAGGACTTTGTTGAAGCAGAGTGGAGGAAGAGCCACTAGCTCCATTTCTCTCTGGGAATCATGTCTTACACTTCCTTCAGGTATGGTGTATTTGTTGAGTTTCATGGAGACCTCTGTCTTTTGTATTGGAGGGTCCCTTTGTGCTAGCAAAGACGTAATGAGTTCATGGTGCTGTAAAATGCTGCCCACCTCTATGTATGACTCAGCAGATGTCAGTTTTGGACAGTCAGTCCTTGGACAAACCTTATTTGCCTTATAGATGATACTGGTAGATTGTGTAGTTCATCTGTGGAAGAACCCTACGTAACAAAACCCTACGTGAAAAATGTAATACTAGAAGCAAGATCTAAGGAGGATAATCCAATAAAATACGTATACATTCCAAGCAAGGTGCCGCTGAGGTGATTACACCCAAACCATGATTGATGCGCAGCTCCACTCAGGTTCCGTCTGAATGCTTTGCTCTCTTCAGCTCTGGTTTCAGAAGTGTTCTAGCCGTTCTAGTGTTCTAGCTGCCAAGAGCTGCCACTCCATCCTTCGTTTGGAAGTTCCTTGGAGGGCAAGCTTTGAGAACATTTCCCTATAGGGTCTCCAGACCCCGCTTTACCACTTTTAGGCAAGAGAGAGCCAGATTGTCTGCAGCTTGGTCTTAAGTCTGTACACCTCCTGGGAAGTTATTGTGGGAGTGTGAATTGCCTCCTCAGTCTACTCCATGCCATGGGCATTTCCTCTGGAGTAGCTGATAGGATACAGTTCATGCTCTGCTTTACTTCAGAGCAATTTTTATTTACTCGTACCTTAAAGCAGATTCCAATGCAGTTTGCTGAAGGAGGGGCAAAGAATGACAGGAAAGTTAGACAGGTAACCTGATAGGTTACTCCAGTATGTAAAAGTAAAAATCCTAAAGGAATTTCAGTAGATTAATCTAGATTAATAATTGTGCCAACTTTCACTTTTTGTGACTCTCCTCTGTTGTGCAAACTCCCCTGGGAAAAATTCCCCTGGTGAGTCATCTGGAGACTGCTATAAACCAGGATAGTTCCAGTCAAACTGTCACATCTTGGGATGAAATCCCCTCGGTGGCTGATATTACTGCCTCAGAATGCTGCTCCAGTCTCAATGTTCAGATTCAGTAATGTTATTTCAACTCCTCTAAAATCAGCAGAGAAACATCATTAATCACTGTAGGCAACTATATACAGTCAGTCTTGCCCTTACTATGCTTTTTATCCACTGCTTCCAAACCCAGTCCACCCCCATTCTAACAAAATGTGCAAACAAAGCCTTCCAGTAAAAGAGTGCTTGATAAGACTGACTTCTCCCAAGACAGAGATAGGCCAAAATTAAGGGGCTTTTCAAAAACTAATTTCAGGCCTTCAGCTTTGTGCCTTGAGTAATTTCATGATTGCTTTAGCTTTCTCTATTGTTTCTTAATTGCAAGTTAACTTTGGCCTACAAATGGTGAACGGATGCTATGTGTGTATAGCTAGAGGCTATGCTCATAAAAACAAAGACAGCACATGCTGCTAGGGTCATAGTATTCCCAGAAGCACTCAGCCTAACTGTACATGAGTTATTTCCATCTGCCTTGGGCAGAAATCATTCTTTCAGCCTCTGTGGTTGCTCTTGATGCCTTGTTAGCCGCTGTGATAGAATATGCTCACATAGAATGTGCTACATCTGGGTTTTGTGTCAATTGATTCTTTATTTATTTATTTGTTTTTTTTCAGTCTTCAGGCAGGAATAGGAGTCTACAGAGCAATGCAGGTGATGACATCTTCTAAGAAATCTCCACGAAAAAGTACATGCTGAGACAAGGACTATTTCTAGTGTTCTCAGATGTTAAAGGTAAACCATCAGGGCTGCATAATTAGTTTCAGAAAATAACATGTGTCCCACGCTAAACTGTATCCTTCAATTGGGTAACATAGTTCAGAACCTAGTTCTGAAACTAGGAAAAATTTCTAAGAACAATGAACATGGAAACAAAAAAAAATACCAAAGGGTTGAGGATCTGGAGGAAAAAAGACATTTTGGCCAGTTAAACAAGACGTGTATTAATCTATCTGTGCTAAAAGATGAGGTAGCACAGAGCACCAGCACGGGGCAAAGCAGCTGAATCCATAACACCTCATGAGACAGCTTCATCTTTCACAAAGTCTTTGAAACTAGGATCCCCAGTGACAGAAGCAGAAACAGGGAGGAGGATGGTGGCAGACAGGAGCAGAGTTGAGGCAAGAAAATATGAAATGTAGACATACAGTTCTGTCCTTGCCTACACTGAGCTGTAAAGTACAATTAAGCACCTTGGAGTTTGAAGCATCCTCTCTATGACAGGTTTATCTCAACAGATTAGAATATATGACAGTTTAGGGGCTGACATTTAAAGCACCTTCTGCTATCCATCACAGGAAACAGCAGGCTCATAAAACAGGCATTTACTGATTTATTGCACTCCTGAAACATCACTCTTCATGTTGGGAATACTCACAACTAACCTTTGTCCTCAGAGCGCATACAGCAACAGCACAAGTTAACTGAATACTGTGCAAGAGCTTAAATGCCCGATGACATTAATCCAATCACGTTTCATATATGATTTCATAATTGCACACTTTAGGGATTAACTGTAACCTGTCCATTGTACTAGCTATCAATGTATTTATCTGTAATTTTGTTTAATGAGGTAATGACCCAGAAGGAAGTGATACCCCTGTATATCTGCAAGGATACTGCAGCAGCTCTCAATCAGCCAAGGAAGGGACTTCTTAAGTATGGCTATTGAAAGTCAACTTTTATTGGTGCAACCATTGAAACGTGTAAGTTGTATTAATAACAGCGTATGTTTCCAAGAAGCCATTACTACCTGAGAAGTAATAATCATGCAGTCATCTTCATCAGTGCTGCACTATGTTATGGGAAATAAATCACAGATGTATTCTAACTTCTGGCATCTGCACAATGATGCGTGGGGTCAGCAGAGGGATCAGATGGAGTCAGACACCTTTACATCACTCTAACAGAAGCAGAGTTTCTGACTTTAGCATTTTCAAGCCACTGTAAGTCTTCAAACAGGTTATCCCTGGGCAGTGTGTGTGCACAGATACAGCCAGTGACAGCTTCCTCTCTTGCACTAACAGGAAGTTGTTCCCAGCATCAGCAGGCTGAGATGGTATTGCTTTTACAGGCAAAGACACCTTCAAAATTTCAGAATATTTGATTTTTACTCTCTAGTGTTTTATTTTTCAGTATAAGACTTCTTCCACGGAATAGAACTGTCAAGGTCTGACTAGAGATGTTCATCAAACAACAAAAACCTGTCTTGCTGTAAGATTTGTAAACTTGAATTGTTCTGGATCTGCTTATGGGGAACTCAGAGCTAAGAAAGAACAAGGAGCAGATTTGCAAGAAGGAGTTCTGAGCTTTTCTTTTTTCAGACCAGAGGTCAGTAACGTTCACATTTCATTGTCAGGAATGCAGCATTTAGTTTGGCTGATGGGATAAAGATGGCAACAAACTGAAGAATCTTCTGTGTGAAAAACTCAGCTCTTGCAACTGAATTCAGGAAAGATCTCATCAGTGAGAGCCCAGAGGTGGTCCATAAGTAGTTCTGCAACCAGCTGCTGCCCAGCCCTGAGGTACCTCCACTGCAGAGCCATTGCCTTACTTAACTTAGAGCTCCCCACACATCATGCACTGAGTCCCAGCCCCAGAAGTGAAATCCCCACTTTGGTTTTCTCCTCTGCCTAAGGGGATTCAAATCCAAAACCTCAACACCCAAAGAAGAGCCTACTGTGAGACTGGGAGGGAAAGAAAACAAGAAAATGCAGAAAACGGGTCCCAGCTGCATAGCTGTTGGGGCTTTAAACACATTTTAATTTTATAGGAAGAAGCTACTGTCTGCTCACCACCAGCAAACAAAATTGCTCTTTACATTTCAATATAAAACTAATCTCAAATTTCCAGCAGTTAAATCCTGAATTTTCAGTATGCTCCATGCAAATGTGGTGAAATCACAGAATATCAGGGTTCAGAAGGGACCTCGGAAGATCATCTAGTCCAACCTCCCTGCTGGAGCAGGAGGTGCAGTGACTGTGTATGATTTTGTGTTCTCAGTGGAGGAATACCTTACAAAGAAATTATTTGTTTACTGGATAATTCAAATCTTCCAGGAAACAACCATATCAGAACAAGTATCACAGATTGCTGATAAGGTCATTTCAATCATCTCTATGTATGGAAGTAGTGCAGGGAGATGATGGCAAGCTGTCACTCTTTCTTTCCAAATAAATGGAAGAAAGTAGAGGCTATAGTTAGTTACATCAATCTGCATATCTCGTTAAAGTTACACAGAATAATTTAATTTTCCTTTCACATCAGAGAAGAAAATCAAATATTGCATAACTTACAAATATGTCTTGCATAACCCATTCAAATTAAAGCTGGAGAGAGGTATCAGCATGCTTTTCATATGGAGTACCAGCCTTACCCCAGCAAATGAAAAACCTGCTAAGGTTGTAGCACTTACATTGCATAACCTACTCTGCCATAGCTGCAGTTGCCACTGCTGACAAATGATAATGGAGCACTTTAGCTGTGTTTTCCTGAGTGAGAAAAAGACCATTATGCAGTATTACCTTGTGACTTGAGCTGGGACCATGAGGAAAAGGCTGCAGGAAATGCTGCAGACCTGCGTGGGGTCTGACTCCAGGCTGTACTAGCCTTTAGCTGATGGAGGAGCAGCTCACCAACATACCGTGTGTGTTAACTGTAGCGTGTCCAACACTAATCATGCTTTTTCAGACAAGTAGTACTGAACTTGCTCTATCAGGGTGGCTGTGTGTCTGTAGGGTGGCTCAAGGGTTGGACATTTCCTGTTGCTGTTCTAAGTGACAAGGTAACAAGGGCTTACATGAACCAAATGAAATTCTGCAAGGCCAAGTGCAAGGTGATGCATTTGGATTGGAGCAATCCCAGATATGTGCACAGTCTGGGAGAATTTCTTCCTGAGAGCAGCCCTGTGGAGAAGGACTTGGGGTGCATGAAAAACGATATGAGCCAGCAGTGTGCCTGCAGTCTAGAAGACCATCAGTACCCTGGGCTGCATCAACAGAGGGATGGCAGCAGGGAGAAGGTGGAGTCTGTCCCTCTCTGCTCTTCTCGTCTGAGGCCTCAGCTGGAGTACCACATGCAGGCCTGGGCCACTAAGAAGGAAATCAGAGCTGCTGGAGCAGGATTGGAGGAGGGCCACGGGGATTCACAGAGGACTGGAGCACCTCTCCTACAAAGAAAGGTTGAGGCTTGTTCAGCCTGCAGAAGAGAAGGGTCTGGGAAGACCTTATTGTGGCCTTATGTACTTGAAGGGAACTTAGAAGCAGGAGGGGATCTACCTTTTATACAGGCAGATAAATATCAGACATGGGGGAATGGCTTTAAACTAAAAGGGGGGAGTCTTATATCAGATTTTAGGAAGAAACTCTTTACAGAAAGGGTGCTGAGGTGCTCTCACTGCTGCCCAGAGAGCTGTGGTGCCCCATCCCTGGAGGCACTCCAGTCTGGGTTGGATGGGGCCCTGGGAAGCCTGAGCTGGTGGGGGGCAGACTGCCCATGGCAGGGGTTGGAGCTGGGTGGGCTTTCAGGTCCCCTCCATTCTGTGATTCTGTGTTTCTTTGATCCTGTATCTCTCCACTGTGGCTGCCAGCCTGCTTCTCAGGTTTAAACCACCTTGTGATGGCTTTGTTATGTAGTGACATGAACTCAAATGGATTGTCTGCGTCACAGCCAGAGGCAAAAACAGGGCAACAGATACAGAACCATCTAGAGAGAATTTCCATAAATCTTAGTTCTTTGATCACTAACCACGGTTTTATGGCAGTTGAAGGACAAAATATTTACCTTAAAATTGTAACAGAAATCTGGAGAGGAGCTTTACAGCTTCCCATCCTCAGCTCTGCCCCTTCAGCATGGGGTCATTACTCTTAAAAACTGACCTGATGATGTGACAGTAAATCATGTAACATGATTAATGTAATAGTATTAATGCACTGCCGGGGGACCTAAAACAAGATCAAACCCTCATTGTTCAAAGCTGCACACAGGCGGCCTCTGTTTGGAAGAGACGGCGATTTAATTAACAGGGGCACAAAGAGTGCAGGGCTCTGCAGTGCTGGCCCAGTGTCACCCTGTGGTTCCGTGGGGCTCCAGGCATCCATGCTGGCACACCTGCGCTCTGCTCCCCTCTATGTCTTCTGTGGGTTTTGCCATGTGCCAACTTGCATTAGACTGCATTCACTTGGAGAAAGTGAGATTGTGCATGTGTGTATGCTCTGTGTGCAGCATCAGTCTGTGCCACTGCAAAAGGCATGGCAAAAGGGGATTGCTACTTCTGCACTGTGTTTTGACAGTTGACAGCAGCACTCACTGACGGACTCAGAGAAGTACATGAACCACAATGGCAGCCACAGAAAGGAAAAAGAGATGTGGTAAAACCTTTTACTCTTGCATGGGATTGAGTTTCAATGTGGTTTGCAATTACAGTGGTACAATGCCCAGCGTGGAGGAACTGTGGCAGAGATTTGTGCTGCAGCATTCAGTTTCAGACAATCAGTGGGACCCCCTTCACCTCAAATCTGGAACACTGCTATCCCCCAACTCTGTAGCAACAGTCTGACCATCCAGCTGCACAATGCTGATGGACATTCATGGCTGAATCCCTTCATTTTATGGCCTAACTTAGCACTGCCCAGATGCAAGATGAAAAAACCATCAACACTTCTCTTTGGACAACCTTGGCTTATGGTACGTCAGGCCCATTATTGATTTAGTGCTCAAAATATCACCAGTGCCTTTAAAGCACTATGACCAATCCCTCAGAAGACAATAGTCTTTATAGAGCATCACAGATAAAAGTATATGGGAAAAGAGACCAAGAAATCTTACTGCTTAATTTAGCGTGGTAGTTCACAGGAAGCAGCCTTTGGGCCCTTGGGTAGGCAGCATCCATCACACATCATGTTCAGATGGAATTCTAGAGGGAGATGACTCCCAGAGAAGTGGTGGAGTTACCATCCCTGCAGATGTTAAAAATCCATGCAGATGGGGGACTGGGGGACATGGTTAGTAGGTGGGGTGGGGATGGATAGGGATTGGACTGGGTGATCTCAGAGGTTTCTCCCAACCTTCATGATTCTAAGATTCTCTGAATGTGTGCTGCTTCCTCCTGGACATTTGTCAGCAACTCTTCTTTTCCTTTCTCTGTTCCACTATACAGGAACATCTCCTGAAGTGGTGTGCACAGTAAAGATGTTACTACTGGTGTTGGAGTGCACAGGAAGACCCACATTATCCACTTGAAAGAGGCTAAAGCCTGATGGCTATCAGTTCACTTATTTTTCCATGCAAGACAGATAAGTAGCTTTCAGTCCTCCTTCGTAGTGGAGGTGGAGAGATTTTCCCTACACAGTTGTTTATTATTGTTGTAAAATTGCATTTAAAGTTGACAAGAACCATTGCTGCTCAAGAAACGGGGAGATGTTGGAGGAGAAGCACAGGACAGAAAGGGAAGCACTGCAGCCTCAGCAAGGATTACCTGTTGTAGGAGCAGCACATGCAAATTTCATAAAATCAAAGCTCATTAAGGAATTGCAGTATCATAGTATTCATCTTCAGATACAGCTAAGGTTTCTTTTCTCCATCTCAGCTGTGAACTTTTGGCTCTCAGTTACTCTTGGTAAGTCCAGAGTGAGAAGATGGGTGACAATTTCCTCAAGGAAGACAGACATTATCTGCATTAGTTTCCAGCACCTTGTGAAGGGCCAAGCTTGCTGAACGTTTCCAGTTCGTGCTTAGTTTTGATAGCCCTTTTCCTTTGGATTGCAACCTTAAACACCGTCAACAGAAATTTCTGTGAGCGCATCTTAAACTGCCCCAGGCAAAGTCTGCAGATCTATCCTTGGTCAAGTAAATCAGTCCTTTGGGTTACCCTTCATGAATACCCACCAGCTGTCAGCCCCAAATTTATCAGCTTTAGTAAGGCTATTGACACCATCTCCTGTAATTCCTTATGAACAAACTGGTGGAAGATGGGCCAGGTAAATGTACATAACATGGACTGACAGGTGGCTGAAGTCCCAGGCCTAATAAACTGTGATCAGCAGCAGCAAGTCCAGCTGGATACTGATGACTAGTGGTGCATCCCAAGGTTGAAACTGGGATCAGTAAGGTTTCACGTCTTCATTAATGACCTGGACAATGGGGCTGGGTGCTCCCTCTGCAGGTTTGCACTGGGTGCAGTAGCTATTTTTTTCCTACTGTTTCAAGTGGTTGTATATTAGAACAAGTTACCCACAGAAGCGGAGAAGTCTCTGTCCTTGAAAAAAATCAGAACACAACTGGACATAATTCTGGTCAACATGAGCAGGGAGACTGGACGAGGCAATCTCCAGAGATCCCTTCCATACTCATCCACTCTATGATTCCATTAATTTTTCAGGCGATTAAATAGAAATAAATAACTCACATTGCTTCAAATACAGCACAGAAATTAGCAGCAGTTAGCTGGAAGAATTTTTATCTGATGACTGAAGAAGATGTTGCAAAAAAAATACACACATGGATATCTGTCAGACTAAAATGAACTTTGTGTTATTACCAGAGCCATTTTCGAACCATAAATTGCATTCATTCATACAAATCTCATCCAAAGGTTGATGAGCAGAACATCTGAAGCCCCAGTCAAAGTTATCATAAGCTTTACAAAACCATTTCGTGGCCATGGATTACATTTAAAATTAAATAAATAAATAGACAGATAAATTGCAAAGCAATCAAGCTTCTCTTTCTGCTTTCAAAAATTGGAGAAGGGCACACTTCTGTTAATGAAAATCCTTATCCATTGCTCTTCAGTTTTATTTAGTCCCACCTACAATGGAGCATGGCTTGCTATTTCAGGTAGAAATTACCTACCTCAATTGGTTCAATCCACCATTTTAGGACTCTCTTCAGATCTCAGATGGCAATTTCATATATGTCATGATTTGAAGTTGAGTATGTTAATAAACAACACGCAGTGCCATATAACAGATAAGACTATAAAGGCTATTTAACAATGAACAAGAACAACAAATAATTACAGTATATCTCATCAGGTACCGTGTAGTGTTTCTCAAATCTTTATGGGGGGAAATGCAGTCTCAGAAAGGAAATTAGACAGAGGTGTTAACACTTCCATCTCAGAAACATGTTAAGTGCTGTTTCTCAGTTGTTGCTATGACCAGACAAAGAGTCAGACAGATGCAAACAGCAGGTCAAGGTTTGACAGCTTTCCAACAAGAACCACAACACTGTCAGCACTTCACTTTTAGAAGAAAACGTTAACTATATGCAAGGGTTTTTTTTTTTTTTTTTTTTTTTTTTCCACAGGAGAAAAATCACTGTCTAGTAAAATGTCATTTATCATAAAGGACATCATTTTGAAAAAAAGAAATCTGAGCTTCTCACAAGAGTCAAAACATGTATCTTCTGTGAACTATCTTCCTATTCATTAAACACCCTTGAGCCTCCCTAGGTCTCCACTGCCCAGAAATTCAGAGTCCAGCTGCTATGCTGTAGGTTAGAAGCCACTGACATGTAAAATAATACTGAAGTAACATCTGATACTATTTCATACAGAGGACGGCATTTTCACTCATAAAGTGGCTGAGCACAGGGTGAAACCAGATCATTGGATATAAGCATTCCCTCACTGCAAATTCAGAAGCAAGCTACTCCCTGTACAGAAACAGAGGTGGCAGAGTGGGACAGTGCTAAGTACATCACTGACATGTGAAATTTCATCTTTATAAGAACTGTACAAATTTCAACTTCATTTTATCAGTAATCAGCAACTGCCAGTGCTTTGAAGTCATCTGTGGATGGCTGCAAGACTATGGCTGCTCTTCGGGGCAACAGCTAAGGATCCCACAGATATGAGAAGCTTACAGGTTTGTACCAAGGTCACCTCTTTCCTCTCACAAACTTTCAGCACTCCCAGCTGCCCTCTTCTTTCACCTCCAAACCAGCAGCTGCTGGATCAGCTTCTGTAACAATGCACTTTCCCTTCTAGGCTGTTACTGGAGTTGAACTGGTCTCCCCAGATCAAGGCAGCTCTGCTCCCAGTTTCACCCATTGACACCTACAAGACTTTTTGCACAGAGTGCCTGAGGCAGTGAGACCTGTTGACTTCTAACCTAATTTCACAAATGCCTGAAAACAGCCCCTGGGAAGGTCTGGGAAGGCTCTGCTTTAACCTCTCTGTGCTCTAAGGCAACAAACTTGGGATGAAATTCACCTTCCTTTTCAAATGGGTTCCTGGAGCACACCATGCCTTCATGAGGCCCCACCTCACTACTGTGGCCGGGACTGGGGTCTCCAAGATGGGAAAGATACGAAGCTGTTGGAGAAGGTCCAGAGGAAGGCCACAGAGATGGGCAGAGGGCTGGGTCCAGAATAAGAACAAAAAAATCCAAATATGCCTTGGGATGACTGAAGAAATTAAATGTATTTATTTCATTTAAAAGAGAACTGAGAGATGAACTGATCAAAGTCTGCGAACATTAGAGGTCTAATGGAGGCTGTATGTATTCCTGGCATGGTAAAAAACAGCACAGTCCAAATGTTGGAAGTAGAAGGTACAGGAGGTACAGAACTTCAGCAGATAAATTCTTGAACATGTGGCAACAAAACACAAGATTAATCTGGAGTTTCAGACATCATAGCAGCCCAACTTATAAGCAAACAACATACATTGATTTATCTGGGCACAACCCCAGGACAGTTCAAATTAAGAACTTACTCTTCTTTTGCTTTTGCTTGGAACCGTTAATGACTCAGCTGTGCGCTGATCAGTGGCCTTAATGCACAAATGTAGAAGTAAAAAAAATATAGTTGTCTATTAAATAAAAACGAACCCAATCAATAAAGGTGACAAAAGATGAGAAGGAAACTGGCTTCCTGTGCATGTCTTGTCAGTGGCAGACTTTGTGTTCCATGTGTAGCACATATTCTTCTCAATAGATAAATCCAAGCTGAGGAAGTAGGGGCACTGGCTGCTGCAGAGTATACATGATGTTCTTTCCTCACTTATTTTATTGTTTCCCCTATAAAAGTTCATCAGAGTCAAGCACATGATGGCTTTTTGTTTGTGGAAAGAGCAGGACTCAGTCAGACACACTCCATAAATCTGTTTGGGGACTCCCAGTAATTGCTAACGGGGCCAATTCAGCATGAACTTCCTTTGGCCATCAGCTAGTGAAGCACAACCAGAGAAAACAGCAATGTTCAACTTAGTGCTCAGTAGATTTCCTGCATGAAATCAGCATAGTTCATCTGACAACCTGAAAACAAATGGCTTTCATAAGTAACTGATTCTCTCTCTGCTGACCGATTAATTATAAAAAAAAAAAAGAGATCACCTGGAATCAAGATAAAACAGAAATATTCCCCAGTGCACCAGAGAAGAGATGCCTCTTTTTCTCACCCATCAGCCCTAAATATCACACTGTCTGTCTCTTAGTGACACTCTAATTATCACTACATAATGAAGAACTCTTCAGAGGGGAAGGACTGGTGGAAAGTGGAAGACACTTGGCACTCATGCCAAGTCCCAGCGAGACACGTGATCCAAACACAAGCTCCAGCAAACTGCCTAACATTGTTCTCGCCTTGTGAACAGCATCCACCTGCACCCCCCAGCAGAAAGATTTCACTTTGGAAATATCAAAATGAGCAGGATTGACATTATTCACAACTGAGCTTAACAAAGCACAGAAGGTTTCTAACACTCCAGCACTCTTTTCTTCAGTGACTAAACTGAAGAGACTGAACTGATAATTAGTCCCTGATGATGCTGTTAAAACTTCTGTTTTACACAGAAGAAACCATGCTGCACCTTGGGCATGGACTTCTTCCTGAGATCTGTGACTCTTCTGCATGAAAAAGGCTCAGAGTAGGTCTTACCACGCTCTGACTCTGTGAAGAAAGATTGTTACAAAGTAGGGTTGGCCTCTTCTTCCAGGTAATGGCAATAGGATGAGAGGGAATGACCTCACATTGTGCTGGGGAAGGTTCAGATTGGCTATTAGGAAAAAAATTCTCTGAAACAGTGGTGACACACTGGCACAGTCTGCACATGGAGGTGGTAGAGTCATTGTCCCTCGAGGTACTCAAGAATATTGGAGATATGGCACTGAGGGACATGACCAGTGGGCATGGTAGAGAAGGGCTGATACTTGGACTAGGTGACCTCAGAGGTCTCTTTCAACCTTGGTGACTCTATGATGTAAAACTTCACCTCTACAGCTACAGCTTCGCACCACTCGAGGGTCTTCGACAGGGCAAGTAATGGCAATAGGATAAAAGCTCCTAGAACACAGCTTCCCTTGCATCACGTCAGTCAGTGAACTCAGAGATACGGAGTGCTGAAGGAGTTTGCTGAGCTCAGTGGAGACCATAGTGTGTGTTCCCTGTCTCATCACCCTTTTGTGGTGAAAAACACATTTACCATTTGGAGGACGTCTGCAGTTCAATAATCCTGGGGCTGACAGAATGAGTGCTGGAGAGACCACGGAGCAGCATATCAAAAGTGCCAACACCTCTGCAGAGGTTTTACACTAGCCCTCGTTGCTCCTACCATGTTTCTCCTACAAATGAAGACTCCCTTGTCTATCACTGTGTCTCCTGCGGGAGGAAAGAAGCAGGATTCAGTAAGACCTAGTTAGCCAAACTTGTATTAGCACTGATTATCAAGAATCATTTCTCCTCCCATTAGCTTCAGTAGAGTCTGGTTGTGGCAGAATCTGCTCTGCCTCATTGCCGAAATTCATGTTTGGAAGATGAGCATGGTGAGAAATGAAGCAATCCAGAAGCAGCAGAGAACTGTGCAGGGAGCACTTGCTAACAAAAAGGGTACCCAAACTCCTGGTTCATGTTGCATCCTGAGGATGCTCATGGCCTCCCCTCAGCTCAGGTGCAGAAACTTTCATTTTGTACAGCCTCAAAGACAAGCTCAGCTGAACTCATCCTCAGACAGGCAGGAGGAATGTCAGTCCCCACCAGACAGTCCCTCTTTGGTCCATGACTGTGAGTGTAGGGTCTGGGCATGGGATTTATTTTTAGCTTGGGGCAGAATCTCACTGGCTTTTCAATGCCTTGGTTATTGTACAGATGTGTGGACAAGTAGGGCCCTTCTGTTCCCATGAATCCTTGGAGGATTAGGGACAGGAGCACACTGAGGTGAATTAGCAGTTTTCCTCTGGAGAAAAGCACCATTCAGTTAGAATTCAGATAGAAGGAGCTGCAGCAAATGACAATGATTTTGTAAGCCAGCATTGTTTGAGTCTGATTCAAGCTGCCATACTTTATAACGTGACAGTGTATTTTTACATCCAGAGCCAAGCAACCAAACAATACACTTCCAAATGAACACAGTGGATAAGAGGTAATTTAATCTCAAGCTTCATTCATTCAGCTATTGTATGAAACAGATAACAGATGCAGAAGAATAGACAGAACACACAGTCTCCCTGTGCCTGCCATCTGTGTAAATAAATGTGTGGGGAGTTTGAAAATTCACTGCAGTCCTGTTCATAAGCAGTCCTCATGGATTTATAATAAAACTTTCCTTCTGATAGGTCACAAGAGGAATCAGCTTCTCTCAAACTGGAATTTTCTTTACGTGCCATAAGTGCCACATTTGCCAGCATTCCAGTTGGACAGCATCCCCAGTGGGAATCTCCTCTAATTCCAGCGCTGCAGAAGAAGTAGTGCCCTTTGTCCAGGCAGTCTGGCAAGCAGGAACATGGTATTGTAATACAACACCAGGTACCTGCTCACATCCCAAGGACTACTGCTGCAGCAGAGCCATGTATTGCCTTGACACAGTCATGTACAATGGTCTCAGTATGTCTGGGACTCCCCTCTGATTCACATGGAATCAGCTCAACTTCGCAGCCTCCTTTTTTCAGCTTCCTCTTGGCCTCTACACAAAATGCATGTTCCCTTTTGGCAAGCAGATAGCATTTACTCAAATCCAAGAGGGTCCTTAAAGGTGGGAGGGCACTACATCCAGCTTTGTACCCAGCAACGCTCACAGGATGGCTTGCACAGTGGGAAAACACATTCAGCACTCTGCTTGTACATAAAATCTCTTAGTCCTTAGGACAGTATTAAACAGGCTTCCTGCATTTATTGGAAATTACCCATGCCATACATGCACCACCCTTCCACACAACTTGAGGAAACTGGAATTGCTCCCAGGCTGCCCAGCAGACCTTAACCATTGTCCTTCTGGGTGCATGTGTCTACCATATCCATCCAAATATCCACATGAAAGCCACATACTGTGACCATTTACAGCAATTTTCCTCTCTCACGGATTATTAAAATAATAGTAGATTGATGCAAAAAACTTGCATGGGTAGGAGACATACAGACTGCACTCACCCATCTATGTTTTTGGTACAATGGTTACCACTTGAAACTTTCTGTACTCCTGGTTTAATCTGTCACTTGCTTAATTACCCTGACATTATCTTTGCTTAGAGTGATAGTTTCAGAAGCAGTTGATCGTTCCAGTTCACTATGGGAGAAGAGGACAGATAACAGGCTTTTAAGTACTGCCCATCACCATCCCCATGCATGGGATGTATTCATGTACCATGTACTCTTCCTCAAAGAACTTCATGTAAGAGCCACAAGATCAATATTGTTCATCAACATTGGTGTGCTGCTGACCAAGCGAACAACAGGGGATGAAAAAAACCCTGTTATTTTCTTAGAGGAGGTGTATAAATTTTTTTTCAAAGATTGCACAACAGCTCCGAGATAGGAAAAGTGGGTCCCCTTCAGAGCTGACACCTTTTCCAGCAAATATCCAGTGATATTATGAAAGGTACATCTGTATTTTTAATGCAACTACGCCAAAAGGCTGAATTTCCAAGGGTTATAGTTCTGAAGTTTCATATACATCTGATAGCATGAGTAATCACTTCCAGAGAGGACATTACTAGACTTCAGATGTTATGGTTGCTCTATTTTAGCATAACTACCAGGCTGAATTACTTGGTTAGAAACAGTAATATTCCTCCACAGTTCAGTTTTGATTTCCTAGCCTGGATATACCAACATTTGAATTGCACAAACTAGCTTAGATTTGTCTTTTATGTTTTAGTTTATAGCCTCCAACTCTTAGTAATTGCCAGTGAATGTCAGCTGAGTCCATCTTCTGTTTCACTGGAGGATTTATTACAGGGATCTGACACACAAACACTTTCCCCAGTACTTTTCCCTGCTTTTTATAGCCTATGGTGCCACAGAACAACAAACCCGAAGCCAAAACCAAAGAAGACACAGAAATTTACTGCACAGAACGCCTTTATCAAACACCATTCTGCACAGGGACTGAGTAGCAGCTTCCTACTCTCAGATAAAGTTTCTCCAAGAAGCGTTTCCTCCACACTTCTTTTTAATGAGGTCCTTTCCAGAGGCAGTTCCTTTGCAACCTCAGGGCTGTGCTCCCTCTTGCCCTGCACCTGGATAATCCCTAACACCTCTGCAACGGAGGTCAGGCAGGCTGACTTCTTGCTGGTAGACTGCTTGATACTTGGGCAGACACAGCAGCAGACTCTTCTGGCATTACTACTGAATGAACACTACTGCAGTGGCAGCTCCCATTCTGCAAAAAGAAGTTTCATCTTGGGCTATATTCTCTTGCTGCTGCACTTACCTGAAAGGATTTTGTTCTCTGTGTGGGCCCAAATAAATCATTACAACAGTATGGGAATAGGACAAAAAGCTGTGTTGAGTTCTGCTAAGTCCATGAGCCCTGTCAGCTCACAAAAAGTGCTCAAAGAGGAGTGGGATTGGCCAAGCAGCATGGGCTGAGGTGTATGTTTCTTCTGGTGGCAGAGGATTTTAGGAGTTCAGCTGCCTGTGAAACCAGAGCCAACATTACTACCATCTATTCCTGTAATAATTTTCAGACATTGTAGATGCCTTTCCATTCTGTCATCCACAAGCAGTTCAATGTACAGATTGCACTGGGATTTAGGGATAAAGCACTTCCCTGTCAAATTTATCATGTGCGCACTTGGGCACTGTATTATTCTTTCCTTGCAAATCATTAAGTGAAATCAGACAGCTCCTTCTCAGAAGCCAGGCTTTGGTATAGGCCTCTTTGTCTCATCAAAGAGCTGTATTGAAGTTAACCCGGCTGAAGTCAATTGTTTAGAGAGAGCAGAGAGCTGCTAAGGAACATCGTCTCAGCTGCATATAACTGGACAGAGGTGGCAGCGAAGAATCTGCAATAGACTGCCTTCTCCAAATCCCCCAATCCCTCTATGTAGTTATTTTTCCTCTGTCCCAAGTCTTTGGTTTAGTAAAAATTGCATCTAATGTCTATAAAGATAACAGTGAATCAGCAGAAGTCCCCAAGAATCTAGACAAGTTTTAGTCTTGTGTTGATTATGACAATTACATGTGTATATATAAAAGCACATCACAAGTGACATACAATCAATTGCTCACCACCAACTGATGACTAGCTGGCCCCCTGGCAGAGGAAGAAAGTGAGATGAATTCCCATCCCCTTCAAATCTCCTACTTCATGATGTCACATGGTATGGAATATCCCTTTGGCCAGTTGAATTCAGCTGTTCTAATTCTGTCCCCTCCCAGCTCCCTGGGCCCTTCACTGTGAATGGCCTTGGCTTGGTACAACACTGCTTGGCAGCAACTACAAATGTAAGTGTATTATGAACATTGTTTTCCTCCTAGAACCAAAACTTGGCATCATACCAGACACTAAGAATGAAACAATTCCATTCCAGCTGAAAATAAGACAGTGTCTTTCAATTAGGCATCTGATGGTAGCCTTGGTATTTAACAACTTGCCATTTCTCCCACGCTTTCCTCCCCAGAACCAGGCACTCCAGTTTACAATGATGGTTGCCCTTTGAATGTAGGGTAACTATTGCTCGTTCTCTGCTGCCACCACCACTCCTGTAGAACGGACTAGTACTGCTATACTGACATACCTCAGGCTTTGTTTCTGTGGATGTTGTGGAGATATTTACATTTATCCATTACAAGAAAGGAGGGATCAATCAGTTACAGAAATATGCAACACCCTTGTGAGAGGTCCTTATTTTCTGCCACCTGCTCGTATAAAGACTGGAGGCTGTAGTGCTGGGCACACTCAATGAGCCCTTGCAAGAAGTGAAGGAAATCCAGCTCCAACAAATTTCTCAATTCTGCTCTCTCTTGGACTACCTGTGTAGGATGCTGCCCCTTGGGCCTGAGGTCCATGCTTCCTTTGTGAAGCATGAAGCAGTAACTTTCTGCAATATCTACAGGATGTTGTGAGGCTGAACCTATGGATGCATGGGTGGAGCTGGGCAACGAGGCTTAAACTCACAGCACTCTCTACACAACCTGAAATGCCTAACAGAGATCCTTGTGCTCCTGGGCTGCAGGTCACAGAACTGAACATTTCTGGGCTGCACAAATCAGCTGTGTTTGCAAATCTCGAGTACTGAAAGAACTGGTGGGAGTGGAATGAACACACTGTAAACAATTGCTCATCAAAACAAATACTTTCCACAACATGCAGGCATGCCTACATCCATCTGCTACCAAGGAGCTAACATGCCTCTGCTTGGCCTCAGGCATCTGAGAAGCCATCTATCTCATAGGAAATATCTCAGCACTGTGATTCTGCTACATTTTTCTGCTTTTTTAAAGATCTTTTTCATGTTAGAATACCAAATATCAAAATACGTCAATGGTGAAGATACATCTGGAATAATTATACAAAAAAAAAAAACCAAACACCTCAGGCACTGGAAATGAAATACCAGAGACAACAGATGTAAGTAATGCCATTTATTGAAGCTTGAAACAAATAAGTCATCATAGTCTGCTCTTTACACCTTGTAATGTTAGAGCAAGCAGTGAATGTGCCAAATACAGACTTTTCCTGAGCAACCTGCTGAAGCTGAAGTGTCTCAGGTTAATACGATAATATAATGACAGTATGCTTCAGCTCTTGATACTCAATTCAGTTTTAAGAATAGCAACCATTTCAGTTAGGATCACAAATCCACCTTCACTTAAAAAGAGATATGTTGTAAGAAATGAATTTTCCTAAATGAATGAGAGAGATGACTAAATACTGTTAGCATAAAAGAGATATTAGGATGATGAGTGCAATGTAAAATACAACAGTGGGTGCTGCTCTGTTAAAACAGTTTGTGTTGTTGTCACAGTCTTTTCCCTGAAACAACAGTGATGACTGTGCTATCCTAGGTAGAATAATTATTTTCATTAATGTTCATGATATTACTTACTTCTATCCATTTCAAATGAAATAACAACTCCCTGAATAAAACAACAGACATGGTTTTAGCCCACACCAGCTTGTAAGGAGCACTGGAAAGCCCAGCCCAACCCCAAGGCATGCTTCCTCCCACCTGTACTATCTTCATTCAGCTAGCTTCCTTCTCATTAGCCTCCATGACTGGTGGTCCCACCATTGACCTCCAGTGTGCACTTCCAGTGACCACCAGTTCATTTTGTTTGTCAATCAGACAACTGCCTCAGATTTCACTCTGCAGGCTCTGCTCTATGCAGTGCAGCCTGAGGCCAGAGCCTGTTCAAATACTTCCTGAGTCACAGACAGAACACTTCCACTTCTTCACATAACTCAGTATTTCTGTGTCCTGTGGAATAAGAACCAACCTGATTTCTGTTGTTCAATGGACCAGTTCAGGACCTCAGAAGGACGTAAGCACACTTTTTGATACTGAAAAAGCAGTATGTCTGGCACTGGCCAGCAACACCACAGATATGTATTATTTAAGAGTACGTGCCCGTAGGCTATGCACACACATGCACCACTGTAAGTCATCCCCCACATCTATGTATACTAGCACCATGATTTTAACTTTTATCAGCACCTATAACTGAGGTTACGTTGCCATCACAGAGATTAGTAAATCTAACCTTGCCCTTACCCAAAGGCCACAAACCCACAAAAAGGGGCGATTAGACTCATGGTCTTTATTAGGTTAATACAACAAAGCCTGGCTCAAATATTTTGATTAATTTTCATAAAGATCTGTCTAGAAATAGGACTATTTGCTAGTCACAGCTCTGTAACCTCAGTGATACTTAAATTCATGGCTATGTAACTCACTCTACATTGCACAAAAAGTGACATTTCTCTATACTACAATCTCAAATTGCCTAAGGTGGTTAGGGAGTAAATCTGAGATTTTCAAAAGTGCATGAAGACTGAAGGAGTCCAACTTCTACTGAATTTCAAAGGAATCTAAATGTTAGGTTCTGCCCACCTCTTTGGAAAATGCCCAGATACACTTCAAAGAGTGCAGTCTGGCCACCCTAGAGGTAGCACTGCCATTTTGTTCAATGGCAAAGAACTATTTGGCTAGTGCTCTTTTAATGCCTGAGGTCCAGAATGCAGATACTCTGGGTCTCAGATTCCTAGTCCCAGGTGATACTTTTCACTATGATCACTGATTTGAACTGGGGGGAAGAATTTGCTGTGAGGGAGCAGTAACAATAATGTGGATGTGATTTTATGCCCTTCAAGGAGCTATTGGGTTAAATGATGAATAATTCACACTGATACTCAATCTGTTCACATGGTAGATGCTTTCATAGTAGAAAGGAATGTTGCTCAAAACACATTTAAGAACTTAAAATTCCAAATTTGGTGGGTTGTTTTAGGTTAGAGCAAGACATTTGCAGCAGGAGAAAAACTGTCCAGGACAGGCTGTTTCTGAGGTATCTTTTAGATGTTCAGTCAAGTATTAAGTGAACAATTTTTCTTTCAAAAACATTTTTTCTGTATGGCCCACACATCATCAGTAATAAAACTCTGCTTTTAATTTTTTAAGAACTGAAGTGCGCAAACGATTTAGAGGAACACTGTCACTTCACCTTAGTTCTTTAGAATAGCAATAATAAAAAGAAGAATATAAAAGTGAGTGAGCACAGGGGAATCTGGCCCACAGCACAGGTCTGTGTTGGCTGCCCCATCATCGGCCTTCACTGAGCACTCAAGTTAAGTGGTGCTGCTGTTTCAAGCTGGTTTTGGAAAAAAGATGAAAGAAAGAGCAAGCAAAACATTAATTACAAAAATAATTATTCCAAGCTTGTCTATAGCCTCTATGCACACCTAAATACTAACTGATGGCACATGACAAATTATGTTACAGATTTAGGACTTCTACAGATAAAAAACTGAAGCAGTAAATTAGGACTGATAACCCTAAGGAATGTGTTTTCCCCACTGTGATCATAGATTTTCATTTACGTTGGATAGTTCAGAAAAACACACATGAAGACACATAAAACTTGTAAACAGAAGGCCTACTGAAATTAACTAGCTAAAAAGCAGCTAGTGCTGAGCAGCCTGGCTGTTGTTTTCTTTGTTCTGAGGTGACTTTCTTCTAGATTTAGTATAATATTGTTGTTTGAGGCCTCGCTGATCCCAGTATCTTGCTTTGTTACGAATTCGGGGATGGCTACAGGTGAAGCAGCACTGAGACTGTATTGATGGCACCAAGCACTTGCCAATGCCTCTCAGCCTCCGGCAGAAGTGAACTGACAGCTGGTCTTTGCTGCAGGGAAGGCCTATAGTAGAGAAAATGAGAAGAAAAATCTGTATTTTGCCAAAAATCATCTGCATTTCGAAAATTTTTAACTGTTTTATGACAACTTTCTCTTCCTTCATATTGTTTGTTAACTCAAGCCTCCTGAAAGCTTAGAACTTCCAAATGAAAATGTCCTAGCAAACTTCACATGGCCTTCTGCCTCAGAAAATAAAGCATTTTTTAATTATTGGTCAGTGAGGGTTTACTTTTGCAGCAGACAGAATTGGTTTATGTTTTTCACTTTATCATTTCTGCTTTTAGAACTGCTGGAGAGATTCAGTAACAATAATTCCTGTGCCTGATACTCATTCTGTTCCTCCTCAGTTTTGTAGTAGTGTATTTAAGACAGGTCCAAAGAGCTGCAGTATGCTACAGAGCAATTCAGGACAAGCAGAAAGAGCATAAACAAGGCACATGCAACTACAAGTTCAGCTTGACTCTACTTTCTGAAGCACCAAAATAAGCCAAGGACATCTGTTATATGGTGCTGGTAGTTCTGTGGTAGCCTTAATAAACTGAGGCATGTCAGATTTGATTAGGAATCAGAAAATGTGAAAAGCAACGGCTGAAGCAAGGTAAAGGTTTGCAAAAGCAGAAAGGTGGTGGATTAGCTGAATGCAGGATTTTTTCAGCAAACTCCTCCGCACCAGAAGTAGGGAAACGCCATGAAACTAGTAGAAGGTGGTTTACAACACACAGGAGGACTTCTATTCACAGCAGTCTGCAAAATTCTGGAATCTGCTGCCAGAACTGGTGGAAGAAGCAGACAGTATCAGGGTTCAAAAAAGGATGCAATATATTTACATAAGTCACATAAATTTAAACTAAAAGAATCAGGATAGGGTGCTTTTACTCCTCCTATGTCAGTTGAGAATGGTGGAGGAAAACCCAGGAAATTAGACACAGAGAAGTACTAAGCTATTGTAGTTTCCCTAAGTGGAACCTCCTAATGTAATTCCTGGAGACAAAATATGGGTCTGCATGCACCACTGGACTGCCCACTAGGATATTTCCTATGCTTCACTGGCCTGTTTACAGAAATAACTATTAACTAATCTGCATGGGTACTATTTATCTGAGTCTGTCTTTACAAATATGAGAGGGATAAGAGATAAGCAGACTAATTCAACCCTAGGGCAAAACATGTGCCCAAAATCTTTGAACAGCAGGAGGAATGATCCATCACCCTCAAGTGTGTGCCACATCTGCACTGCCCTCGGGAGCCAATCTCTTGTCTCTTTCTCAGACTGCACCCTTGCTAATGACCTTCTAGGAGGGAAGAATTATCCTCCAAAACGTCTATGAGGGCTATTCCAGCAGGCATCTGGGCTGCTGCTGTGCTTACCCTTAGGGTACCTGTTGGATACTGCAGTACAGACTACAGAGCTCCAGGTTTTTCTCCACTTTCTATGTGTCAAATACATAGATAAAGATTCTTGTTTGTAAACTTTCCCCTTCCACTCTCTCTCCACCCCCTAGTTTTTCTTTTCTGAATTATTATTACCTGGGGGAATTTTATTCTCTCCACCTCTTCATTCTGAAGACATGAAGAGATATGCCCCACTCTCTGGGATGCTGAATTCAATGTGCAAAAATTCCGCATTCACTACCAGTCAGATTTTTTTTAGAGATTCATAGATTCATAGATACATTAGGTTGGAAAGGATCTACAAGATCATCTAGTCCAACCATCCTCCCACCACCATCCCTACCCACTAAACTACTAAATCAAATCCCTTAGCACCCCATCTAAACGCTTCTTGAACAGCACTAGGGATGGTGCCTCAAACGTCTGAGTGCCTGACCACTCTTTCAGAGAAAAGATTTTTCCTCAAATCTAATCTAAATCTTCCCCATCGCAACTTGTGGCCATTCCCTCTTGTCCTGTCATTAGTTACCTGGGAGAAGAGGCCGACCCCCTCCTCACCACAGCCTCCCTTCAGGAAGTGGTAGAGTGCCATGAGGTCTCCTCTAAGCCTCCTTTTCTCCAGGCTAAACAATCCCAGCTCCCTCAGCCTCTCCTTGTAAGACTTGTGCTCCAGATCCCTCACCAGTTTTGTTGCCCTTCTCTGAACATGCTCCAGGGCCTCGCTGTCTCTCTTGTAGTGAGGGGCCCAAAACTGAACACAGTACTCAAGGTGCGGCCGCACCAGAGCTGAGTACAGGGGGATGATCACCTCCCTGCTCCTGCTGGCCACACTATTCCTAATACAGGCCAGGATGCCATTGGCCTTCTTGGCCACCTGGGCACACTGCTGGCTCATGTTAAGCCGAGTATCAAACAACACCTCCAGGGCCTTTTCCTCTATACAGTCTTCAAGCCATTCTGCCTCAAGCCTATATCATTGCATGGGATTATTGTGGCCAAAGTGCAGGACCCAGCACTTGGCCTTACTGAACCTCATCCCATTGACCTCAGCCCAGCTGTTCAGCCTATCCAGATCCCTCTGAAGGGCCTCCCTACCCTCAAGCAGACCGACACATCCTCCCAACTTGGTGTCACCTGCAAACTCACTGAGGGTACACTCAATCCCCTCATCTAGGTCATCAATAAAGATATTAAAGAAGATGGGCCCAAATACCTACCCCTGGGGGACACCACTCGTAACGGGCTGCCAGCTGGACTTAACTCCATTAACCACTAATTTACAGTATCCTTCTCACTTCACTTGCTTGTACTCCCTGTTTAGAATTCGCAAGAGTGTGTAAGGTTAACTCTTAAGAAATGCCGTCTATTTGGACTCATGACACCTCTTCTTCAGGCCTTAAAAGCAGTCTATGAAGTACTAAAGACTGGTCAATAAAGGCATTCATTCATTTGTGGCATCATAAATAACAGATGCATGCTCAGACAGCCCCACTGAAGCAACACAAGGCCAGAAGGACTGGACAATACAGCATGATTCTGGTGACAGTGTAGCTGAGTAGAAACTAACCTACAATTACTGAGCATTCACAACAAGCTCACAGATGGCACCAGCTCTTAGGTTTTGCAAGACCTCAGCACAATGACAGAGCAACTTGGAAGCTGTCTGTCACCAGTACATTGTCATACCTGTACTTCTTCTGCACTCTTGCTGATTGCATCGTTGATGCTCTGTTGGCTTGGGCTTATCCACACACATACTGTCATCTTCTGTTTCATTACTTTCTATATTACTGCACTTCACGGTTCTTTGCTGAATGCCTCCTCCACAGGAAACAGTGCACTGCAAAAAAGTCATTTTAACACATATAAAATATTTCTAAGTGGAAGTTGTGTAACATACCAGTATTTGAGCAGTAATGAGACAGAAAGCTAAAACAGTCATGATCCAGAACTAAGGACAATACATTCTTTGTGTACTGTATTCTCCACCTAGACACTTCTCTGTATGGCCACATTTATCAGGATACAATGGAGAGAGAAACAGAACAAATTCAGCATCTTGGAACGTACAACCAGGGTGAGAGGAGTATTTTCTACATAGGAAGATGACCTGACATGGAAATGCTACAGAGAGGGTAGTAATCCAAATCAGTACTGCAAACTGACAAATTTTGTTTCCTGTGTGTTTTTAATGAGCTGCTTTAAACATGAATAATCCCCATGAATTATAATGCTAGGTCTAGGAATGACTGAGCTCAAGATTTCAGAAAAGCTCTATGAGGAGCTTTTTCTTTGGTGACGTTTACATTGTGGTTACCCTTTCTTTATAACAGCAAAACAATTACCAATTGCTTGCTCTGGAGACACACTGATGACCATAATAGCACATTTTGAGAACACGTCCCTCTGCTACTCTGAAAATTACTTAATTCCTCATATACCCCAGAGCTTACGATAATTCCAATGAATTTTCAATTAATATTCTCTTCATATAAACAATACCCAGCAAGATAAACAGTTCAACAGATACAGATAGTGCCAGCTAATGAAGTGCAGGAGGTGACGACAGGCTCTTGAATTTTGCTGCCAATCACCCTATTTGTAACATAAACCTCTGAGTATAAGACTAGTGTGAAACACGGAAAAAGGTCTTGGTTACTCACACAGCAAATTTAGATTCAAGTTAAAAACAGCTTTTTTTTTTTTTTAAGTAGATTATAATCCATGGCATTAATAAATCTGTAAAATATTGTTATTCAGTTACTTATTTTATGTATTTCCCAACTTTTTCACTTTCCAGTTAATCAGAGTTGAAGCCATTACATCACACTGTTATCCCATCTGAAGGCTTTCTGTCAGAAATAACCCTCAAGAAATTTTCTTTGTTGAATGACTCTCCAATATTTACTTATTTGTGGCTATGACTTTTGGTGTTCTTTCACTGTTCAATTCAGCTGTGAGGAATATCTGTAATGTATGAACAGGTTTATTAACAAAACTAAAATGAAAGATTTTATATATGTATGTATATATATGTGTATATGTATATGTGTATATATATATATGTAAGCATTTACTGCAGATACATGAAGGTTCTCCAAACAAATATACAACATATTCATCGATTAGATTTCTGGAATCAAAAGTAGGGGGCAATTTGTCAAAATTAAAAACCTGTGTTTGTGTGGACAATTCCAATATGCCATAAAGTTGCTTTTAGGATACCATTCCCAGCTACCTCTTGCTCCCAGTTTTCAAACACAGGAACATTAAAGTGACTGGAAAGGCTTTGAAAGCACAGACAGATCAAACAGCCTAGCTGTACTTGCTGGAAGGATTCAGCTAGTCTTGTATCAGGGACTTTTATTAGCAACTCAGGTTTTTCTTTCCTCTAGAAAGAGAATCCTTTATAAAGTTATACAGGCTAGTTTAGCAGTAGAAATCAATACATACTAGTTAAGGACAAATATTTTAGCAAAAGGAATTAATGTGTACTGGTTTTAAAATTCTCCATTTTAGCTTTGCTTGGTATGTGAACAGTCTTGTTTTGCACAATCCCTGTTTCACTGAAACTCTGAAGCCCTAGCAGACCACTTTTTATCTACACAGTATGTACTGACAACATCTTTGTATCCACCAGGTGAAAGGACTTCTTGGGTTTCATATGAATTGCTTGGAATTGTAGTGTATCAAGATAAAAGCTTGCTCATTATTCCATAACAAGCAATGGAAATTTGCCAAACTGAGGAGAAACTACTAAAAGTCAGCCAAAGGTCACTGTGAAAATGTCAAAGATGAAATAAAGTGGATGAAGTAGGTGGTCGTACAGCCACACTGCACATGCCTGCAGGGACATCAGCATACATTAATGAGTTCTTACAAAATTATTAATTCCTATGCTGTATCCAGGAAATGTACTGCAAATATATGTATTAACTGCTTAAATGTAGCACATGAATTCCAAGAGCATGCATTTGATTTGCCAAATCAAGGCAGCTATTGCGAATAAAAAATGCCTTTTCTCTTGACACCCTTCTTGTCATCCTCTTGAAATTTTACCTCTTTATTAAACACAGCCATATTTTGTTAATCAGTCTCTTTCAGCGGACGTATCAAATGAGCAAGGGAAGAATATTAACCATAATTCATTCTCCATGAGAAAACTAAGAACATCCAGCCCCAAAACACCAGACACTTGAAGGAACTGAGGTAGCCTGGTTCTGAAACGTTTGGTTCTATTTTCAAGAGATCTCCCACCGTAAATCCAGATGTCCAGTTGCGGGGCCACAGAAATGATCCATGGAATGGAACAGCCCTCCTATGAGGACAGGCTGAGAGATCTGAGGCTGTTCAGCCTGGAGAAGAGAAGCTGGCCATTATCTAAAGGGGAGCGACATGAGAGAAACGGGCAGACTCTTTAGCAGGGTCTGTGGTAACAGAACAAGGGGAAGTGGTTTCAATCTTAAAGAGGGTAGATTTAGGTTAGATATAAGGAAAAAATCTTTTAACAGTGAGGGCAGTGAGACAATGGAACAGGTTGCCTAGTGACATGACTGTCCCTGGAGACTTTCAAGATGAGTCTGGATAAAGACGTGGGTGACTTGATCTAATTGTGGTGTCCCTGTTCATTGAAGGGGGGCTGGACTAGATGGCCTACCTCTGGACCCTTCAGACTCTAAGGATTCTATGATTTTATGAGAATTTATTCTTTCTAATGGCACTGACACACAAACACAAGTAGGTAACTAATTTTTTGCCTGATCCATCTCCTCTTTTTCACCTTAACCGCTGTCTAATCTTTAAATAACATAAACAATTTGAATATGACTAAATTTCATAGAACTACGGAATCAGAAATGTTGAAAAGGACCTCTGGATATCACCCACTCCATCCTCTGGTAAAGCAGGTTCCATACAGGAAAGCATCCAGGCAGGTCTGGATTGAATACCTCCAGAGAAGGAGATCCAGAGAAGGAACCTCCACGGGCAACCTTCTCAGTGCACTGTCAAGAGGTTCTTCTTCATTTTTGTATGGGACTCCCTGTGTTCCAGTTTGTGCTCTTTGCCCTTTGATTTGGCCAAGCCATGGACATAAATACAACAAAGAAACTGAATCCTACGAAACCCCATGTCTGGTTAATCCACTGAGTACAACATCACCTATTATATGATGCAATGGCATCGGGTCTTTTTGTCCAGTCACAATTGCCTCCTTTTGGGCAGTAGATGTGTTGCTTTTGCTGGCTACCACCACATGTCCTTGAAAACTGGCAAAAGAGGTGCACAAACCCATGTGGAGAGAGCTAGGAATGAATGCGAACTGAGAAAAAGACCACGAAGGCAGCAGTGTTCTTTGGTTAGAAATGTGGATCCACAGGTAACAAGAAGCAAGTCATTGACCCATGTGATTTGGAAAGGTGCAGAGGCTAGCTTGCATGACACATCCTACAGTCCAGTTGCGAAGAGAAGCTCTGCACTGAGAAATTTATTTCATGTATGTTTGGAAATAGACAGGGAATGAGTCCAAAACACTTAGGAGAAAGCAGTTCCTGACACGTATTAACGGAATTAATATAGGACAGAAGTGGCAATACAGATCTGTTCATGCAACACCACCAGCAAGAGTAATTTCTCCAACAAAAATGAGATTGTGAGTCATGTGCCTGTAAGATTAAACTGCAATATTTATAGAAGACAGTACATGTACATGAGATGCAACATCTCTTTTTTATGAGGCAGTTAGGGACATTAAAATTCACTCAGTGCAAACAATATATTAGATACAGAATAGCAATAAAAAGTGTCATGCAAAGACAGTTTTTTTAAGCATTCTCGTGTCCCTTTCCTGTTATTACTTATCAACTGGTTTTTACTCTGTTCATTAAGTCTGCAACAGAGCCTTCCTGAAATACTCAGATTTGTAGCCTGATGTGAAATAAAGTGACAGGTATACTTTCAATAGTGTACTGCTACTCTCATACAAGGAACTATGGACAGAGGTTTAAAGCTGACATCCAATAAACAAACTCTTTCCATCCAATTCTACTCAGTATCCTCAACATAAAGACAACTGCTGGAGTTGAACAATGTTTTTATAAGATATTTTAAGTAGCAAAATACCAGTTGGGCACAATCATTTGGCTGCTATTATTATTAAGTCCTTGATAACTGCTCTGACAAGACACAGAATGAAGTCTTCCACTCAATGCAAGTGGGTTTGGAAGGAAGCAAAATTTGAAAGCACCAAGTCCATACCACACAAATACGACATGTGGAGCTTTCTTCAGAGCTGCTTTTAGTAGGAGCAGACATTCAAATGTAATGAGACTACATGCTTAAACTGATACAAATATGGCTGCCTGGCTGCCTGTTAAAATTTGTTGGTACAGATTTGCATTAAAAAAATGACATCAAAATCAGATTTTACTCATGTTTGACCTCAGCCTCTGTTTCTACAAAATTCCAGTCCCAGAAAGTGTAAAGGCAAACTCCATAATGACTGTAACGTTAAAATAGCAGCAAAAGGGAAATATTTGAATGAATCCCATTTACTGATCCAGCAGGACAGCTAAAACAAATCCACTTAATCTTCCAGGCCATCTGCTTCTGTTTCAGGGTACAGTAATTTACAGCTCTAGCTGTGTATCACACGCAATCCTAGGAATGATTCTGAGAAGTCTTAATAATGTCTGTGATAATTTTTGCTCTAACTACACACAAACACAGCAGAACCTGTAAGTAGTAAAAGCTGTGCTGCTCTTTGTGCAGAAGTTTACTTAGCACTGCAAAATGGCAGCTAATTGCTCATTGTCAAAGTTTCTTCTGAAGACTGATACCTCATTCCAAGGTTCCACTCGCCACTGCAAGCAAGGCTCTGTATTACAACTAGCAGTGAGTTGTGGTTTATATCCAAGTAATTTGCAATGAAAAGGCCTGAGAAGTTGCTTCTCACGAACGTCGATGCACTGAACATCTCGGGTCTTGAAACCTCCGTTACAGTAGGCAGAGCACTGTAAACAAAAGCAGAAAGGGACACTTCAAAAGATGCCAACACATGAGCCCTTCTAGTCTCTCCAGAGATTGCTCCCAGGCCTCATGCAGCAGCATCAGCTTCTGACCCCATGCAAAGCCTCTTCTGTTGCTGAGGAAGAAATAAATCTGCTACTCCAAGGATAAGAACAAATACACATTTAATTATTCTGTCTTCATCTAGAATTAAAGCCAATTCTGCCTATGTCACTGGATAACCTCAGATCAGCTTTGATCTTTATGACCATGTTGCATTATAACAACTAATGCCATTCTCTTTTATATAAGTAAGGATTTCTGACTCAAACAAGGAAACTAAATACACTACTTCCCCTGGGAGATGAAGGGTGCGTGGAAGAGAAATTCACATTCTTGTTCACAGAAGTTTCTGGTCTCTGCATAGAAACAATGGACAGAAGTCACTATGCAAGAAACTGAGTACACAGCCCCAGAACATGTGCAAATTGCAATTGGTATTAAACACAGAATGTAAGTTCTAGTCAGAAGCATTTTTCCTTCAGGGGCGGGGAAGAGTTAGATGTGAAAGATGGAACAAATATTTACAACACCAGCAGTGGATTGCAGCCATCTTGCTTGGATAAGTTGCCTTAAAATATTTGGAACAAGAAACGAGAAAAACAATTTTCACTTGCAAAAGCAAATAGCAACAAAAAAAATCATTTTAATATGTCAAATTGTGGTTATGTCTGTATAGCTCAGCTGCTGAAAAATATGGATGCTATTACAACAGAAATCTACTAAGACAGGTCTTTATCTCAAACTTTCCTTGTTATTTGTGCTCTAAAACATTTGTTTCCCACATTCTGTCATTAAATCTGATTTAAAGCTATTTTCTGAGACAAAACTCTCATCTATTTGTTGCAAGAACAACAACATTTATGAAGAAAAAGTGAAGGTGAAATACACCTTGCTTGAAGTAGGACCACATTATGTCCATGCACCACTTACAATCAGTTTTGAAGATTTAAGTGTGGTCGTGTAAGCCCTTGCCTGGGCTTTATACACAGACATATATTTCATGTACAAATCACTGCTATGTCAACAAAATCAATAACACAACGCAGGTTTTGTAACTATAATCTTTTCTGCAGACCCTTCTCTGTATAAATCTCCTTCTAGTACAATGGCACCAGTGCTGTCTGCAAATATGATAAGAAAATAAAAAAGCTTGAAAGACCTATCTCATTTTTCCTATATGAAACCAGCATTATTTCAACAAAATTTTATAATTATTTTTTTCCTCTCCTGAGTCTTGAAAAATAACCTACTGTTTGATGCTCCAGTCAACTTCCTCCAGTGTGAAGGCAAAACATAAACTTCTAGAAGTCCTTCCAAGTGTTCATCACACATCTTAAAATGTGCACAAACACAATTATTTGGGTTCTACTTATCACTTTGGACATGCCTCTGTCTGTTGACCAGGGCTGTGTATGTAACTTTCACTACTTAAGACCCTAGCCATAACAGGCACACTCCTCAGTATATTTTTCAGCTGTACTTGTAACATAGAAATTGTAAGATAAATGAATGGGGAATAGACTGTGTCATATGAGAGAGGAATACATACCAGCTAAGGTAAGCAGGAGTGTGAGAACTCCCTCTCCTGAATTCTCATCTTCTTAGTAAAACTAGAATATAACACTGAGGACAGAGGTCAAAAAAGGACTTGAAAATATGTACAGCTTTGCCCATGTTTGTCACACAACATGGACACTGAGTCCTGCTTTAGATTTAGGCGCAAGATTTAATGAGCATGACCCTAGAACAGGAAGAACAAAATCTGCAGTGGTTGTGTTTCCACAAATAACTTAGTTAGGAAATTAGCACTGAATGGTCAACTGGGAATTATGTATGTATTCACTGAATAAATACTTACTTTAAAAATGAAGTATTTAGAAATCTCTAGTCTTTGAAGTTAACAAGCTTACTGTTCACACGCAGCTCTCTGAATGAAGTTACCTTGCTCCAATTTCCTGTTTTCCAGCTAGCACATGGGCGGAGATAACATTTTCTGGCATGATCCGGCTTGTTTGTGTGCTGACAGTGAGAAACATTCTTGCTGCTGCACTCCACGTGTCTCCAGAAAGCCCCCATTCCACAGGTGTTAGAGCACTGGCCAAAGTGAGAGGAAAGACAAAGGGGCAAACTCAAGGTTAGTAAATCATTCTGGAAACAATTTGTGTGCCTTAACAAACAAATCTAGAGCAATTTTAGTTGACCTAATTTGAGATGTTTGTACAGGTGCTCAAAAGAAGACAAAATTTACCTAATTCTTAGTTAAAAATACTTTGCATTTTTTATATTAGGAAAATACAAATTCTGATTTATACCACTCACTGCTTTTCTCTGGCAAACTTCTGCTTTCTAAGACTTCATAAATCTGTAGCAGCTGTTCCATTGTTTCCTTTTCTGATCTTTGGGGATCTAAGGCAAATTATCATTGCATCAAATCTCCATTCCTTCTACTTCTATAATCCTATGCAAATGAGATATTCAGTAAATTGAGTACATGATGCTGAAAATTTGAAATAAATTGCACTAGATTCTTGGGAAAACTGCACAGGAAAATGATTTTTTAATAATCTGAAGTGGCTACATGCTTCCAAAAATCTGGGAGGGTTTCAGAACTCAGGTATGAAAACATTGATCATGCCAGCCAGGCTCCCAAGACTGCATACTCTTCACCAAAAAGCCACTATGTCCTGAAGCAGGAAAAGGTAAAAAATAACTGGGAATCCTCTTTCACCTTTTTCTCCCTTAAAATGTGAGAGATAGTGAACCATATGAAGAGACAAATTCAACATATGACAGTCAGCCTGTAGTTGGCATAAGAAACACCACAAATAATCTTGGACTGAGCCAGAAAAATAACAAAGAGAACAACTTCTACTGTGCAGTTTACACTAAATTTACTGGCATGAACATATCCAAGGAGCAAACAAGCGCCAGAAAACTGGTAATTACAATGAGAACTGTCATCTACACTACAGTAGCTGTAGAAAGAGCCCAGTAAGTGAGTAATACACGTAGGTATGGTAACACTGAAATACCAAGGCCTTAAAGAGAAGGCATCAAAAAACCGGCACAAAGTTCTACAAGGGACAAGTAAACAGAACAGAAATACACAAGAAGTCAGAATATTGAACTGAAAATGAAATGAAAATAAGGAACAATTAGAAGTTTCCATCAAGTTGCATGGGGAAAATACAAGCCCTTTATCACATGTGAAGTATAATAGCTGACATTCACAGCATTGGAAGAGATCTCTGGAGGTGCTCCTAACCAAGCCACCCACTCAATCAGGACCACACAAAGCTTATTGCCCAGGTCCATAGCAAGATGGAAGAAGTTAAATGCATCAGGCTCCATGTAAAGTTAACTTTATCTAGAAGACATAGCCTGCACCAGAACAGCAGAAGCTTTCTAAAACATTGAAAAATAGTAAACTGAGATGTGCTGAGTACCTCATTTTAATTTCATCTGCTCCATGAAACTGAATGCATTGACCTTCTCACCTCAATATTCATTCAAATATTCGCAAATATTCTCTGAACTGTTGAGAATTACTTTTTAAAAATTGTGGAGGACTGGGAGGGCTCCAGAGGATTACTGAAGAACATTTTTCAAATTATCTTTGAGAAAACAAAAAGACAGATCTGCGGACTGAAAAACACACAGCCGAACTTCTTTTCACAAGATACAAAAGAAAAGTATTAACCAATCAAGACCAAAATGGCATACAGTGATGAAGATGATGAAGCAGTAATGTGCAGTGAACATGGAGCTATCAAGAACAATTGGGGAATCTTGTTTAAAGGTAAAAGAGCCAGTCAACATAATATGATTTTGATATGATTGTTTTTTCGCAAATGGTGGATATATGATTTAAGAGACATTACTACAAGATTGGTGTACTGCTAACTGAAAAACTCTGATAAAGTGGTCCTCAATAATTTTAAGGCAAAAAGGAAAGACATTTCAAATATGGCCTTAAAAGGCCCTGTCCAAAGCCCAAATCTTTTCAGTATTTTCATTAACTAACTGAACGATTAATGATAACATAAGCTTTAAAATGACACTTAGTTGGGAGAGTTGTCAAGAACATAGGAAGACCCAATCTGAGTTCAAAAACATTGTGCTGAGCTGAAAAATTGTAAGGAGTGGGTAAACTGAAATTCAAAAGTTGTTAGGACATAAATTCACACACCAAACAAAACAGACATACTGAGGAATCCTAGGTTTGCGATGGGCAACCAATAAAATGAATTGAAGTGAGATGGTTACAGAACAAGGCAAATTTAATCCCAACACTCACAGAGAGCGTCATACATAATACTGTAATAATTATTTCATTTTATTTTCCAGGCATCAGCTGGGACCATAATGAACACCACTACTGAAGAAATATATGGTGAAACTGAAGCAAGTTGAGAGAATATCAAAACAAAATCACCACATGCTTAGAAAAATATAAGCAAAATATGAAAAGAACTGAATTGATTTGTTTAGAAAACAGACCTCCAAACCATTTTTAAAAAGGCAATGACCTCTTATAGCCACTGCATATTAAAAAAATCATCATTTTCAGTATAGAAAATTTAAGTAAAGTGTAAAGATGATCTCAAGACGTCCCTTCCAACCTCTGAGATTCTGAAATTCTGTGAATCATCAACGTGACAGAGAAGTGTGACTCATAGGATGCATCAACAGAAACCTTCCTGTTCTATCTGTGCTCTTACTCCACTGCTATGGGACACACTAACTCATCTCATGCTGATCTTTTTAGGCATAAATTTCCACACTATCATCAATTTGCAGAATTCCAGGTGGGCCAGAGAGCAAACACAGTTTTTAATAGCCTCCTCCATTATCAGTGAGACACAGTGTCAGATCACAGGACAAGTCAGTCACACAACTCTTTTTTTGCCTCAGTCTTTACCAGCAAGTCCTCTAGCCATACTGCCCAAGTCACAGAATCCAGAGGCAGGGACTGAGAAAATGAAGAACAGCCCACTGTAAAAGAAGATGAGCTGTGAGATCATCTAAACCCACTAGTTTTGTTTTTGTTACCTTCTCTTTTTTTCTAAAGATGTTATTTATATACATTAACTGTACTGTATATTTTATATCCAGCCCAGAAAATTCCTCTTCACTCAACATGACACAGCAAGACAAAAAGAACCCATTAAGAACCCAAATGCACTTAAGTCCAAGGGAAATCCTGATGAGATGCACCTTGGAGTCCTGAGGGAACTGGCATATTAAGTTACCAATTCACTATCTATCACAGTTGAGTCAATATTGCACTGACTGGAAAAGGGGAAGCATAACATTCATTTTTAAAAATGGTAAAAGGAAGACCTGGAAAATGACAGGTCAGCCTGTCTCACGTCTGTTCTGGCAAGGTCATGAAATAGATCCTCCTACAAACTATGCTAAAGCACACAGAAGACAGTAGTACGAAAGACTGTAAGCACTTCTGAGAAGCCATAGAAAACGTAACTATTTATATTACTCCTTCACAGAAAATGTAAGTTACTCAAGTATTCTAACCCTTCTGTAATGATCAGAAATATCCAGTCTAGGAAGCTCTGTTCTGTATCTGATCTATTTAACATGCAAAAGAGTTATGCTCACAAAGTTATTATTTTAAAATTTTTTACACAAAGTGTAAAAAGCTTAGAACTGGGACAAGTTGACACCTTTCAGTACAAGTCTGAGCCTTTCAGTTGCATTACACCTTGGAAGACTTTCCAACTCCCTGTGAACTGCACTTGTTTCATTTACTCAGACAGGATGACAGAGATTTCCTAAGTATTACAGGATGTTAAAATTTGTTTCAATCCAACCTCCTTTAAGCATAGCCATTAATGCCAATAAAAATTGCTCCTTTCTCCATTCAAGTAAGACAAAGTTCAACACTGCAATTATCAGCTACTGTATCCAAATGTACTGTAATAACCACAACCACAGGCCCAAAAATTTTAACTTCTGTGAGAACCAGACAAAACGCTTCCTGTTTACTACTGCTACCACCTAGTTCCAGTACATAATCATCCATACTCCAAAGAACAGTGAAACATCTCTCCATGAATATAGCAGTTTAACTTTGAACTAACATTCTCATCTTAACTTTGTATATTGAAACTGGTTTTACCAGGCCAAATGCTGCTCTGAGTTACGAGGTATTTGCTCAATGGTGAATACAAATACTGATAGTGGTATGAGATAGAAATGCACCACATTAATCTGTTAATAGCCAACTAAAGGTATGTTTATTAATCATGATATTCATGTGCTTTATTTAGAAACAAAGCCAACTTAATACATGACAAGGGTAATGTAGGTAAGTTAGGAAATACAATTTAGTGAGAATTACACATAAGTAAAAGTTATAATACAGTAACTCACGTACAGCTAACTTGCATTATGTAATAATTTAGAAATGCAAGCACATTCATTTGGTGCCTCCAAATGAGACTAACACTAACAGCCTATCTTTCTCCCGGTGGCCTAAAACAGCTCTTAAGTTCTCAAGGTTATAGTCAAACCTAAATGTCATGTTCCTGGAAGAGCTACGCAGAGCTTTGCAGAATCCAAACAGACAATTTTTTTTTACTTTCTATATGTTTTACTTAAGCATTCTAATATTAGATGTCCTAAGTTCTGTTATCTGTTCTTAGGTATAAAAAGTCTTTAATTTGACATAATACTAATGTCAGATAATAATTTATTTCTCCAGCAGTGGTTCAGAGAGCTAACACACTCTTCACTGTTTTTGAACTAAAAGTAACATACCTCACTCCAGTTCCCTACTATCCAGTAGGCAACATCAGGCAAGCTGTTGGATGTTATCAGGTGGCTACTTTCTGTGACATTCATCAAAATCCCCTCAGATGTTGCCATGTGGTTCTTGAGCGCATGTTCCTTTGATAACAATTGCGTACTGGAGGTCATGTTGTCATGGAGATTTATTTGTGTTCTGCTGTCAGCTCGTGGTCTCAATACATTATCAAACGTGGTGGGCACTACTGCAACAGATGCTTCTTGGGTAGTTACTTCTCTGACAGGCACATCAACTTGCAGACTGATAGATCCTGCTGTTGGAAATGCCAATCCTTGTGTTGCTCTGCTATCAGGAAGGGGTGTAGAAGGTTCTTGGGGATGAAGTGAGAGGGGAAGATGAGAAGTCACATCCCCATTTTGAAGGATATGAGAGTTGGTACTTAGCATCGCGCTGCTGGTTTTGATTTCCAGACTGTGCTCTGTGCTGTAAAGGCAATCGTTTGGTTTCTCACTGCCTTCTGTTGAACCATCAACATCATCTGATTCTTCAGTTAAGTAATCATAGCTGGAAGTTACTTCTGGACTACTCGTAAAAGAAGTGACAGGAGTGTCCTCACTTCTTTGCAATTCATCCTCTACAGTAGAAATTGTCTCAGAAACCTTTTCAGCATGCTTTATAATTTCAGTACTTAAGCTGCTAGGAAAAGGCCACAAAGTAGTATTTTGATGAAAAGTGTTTTCAGTTGAAAAAATTGGATAACTGTAAACATCACTTGATCCAGCAAAATTATTTTGTAATGTTATGTTGTCTGTTTCTTCTCTTTGTGGGATTTTACCCAAACCAGAGGATGTAGGCAAGGGAGTTACAGTTTCAGGCATGGGAATTCTTGTTGTTGTATGGGACCCTGGGCTTGGTACAGGTATGGGCGTTCTGCGAGGTGGACTCCACTTGGGATCAGTAGTTTTTCGGATTATAATCTTTCCTCTTCTAGGTGCCAGCGGGGGTATCAGGAGTCTTCTAGGAGAAGGACATTGCTGGAGACCACACAGGGCCTTAGAGTTTGGTCTTTTGGAACTGTCACACGGCTCATGATTATTTTTGGCACAGGTGACACTACGAGTTCTTATCCCACCACCACAAGTAACTGTGCACTGGAAAAGAAGTAGAATTAATGTAATTCTTCATTCTGCTGCACATATCAATAAAAATAAGTGTCAAAGCAAACCAGTTTTAATAAAGAAGGATCATTATAAATAATGAAGAAGCTTTTTTTCCCTAAGGAACAAGCATCCCATTCTAGTGATCTTTCTTTCCATCATGGAGCATTTTCAAAGTTCTTAGAAGAGAAAATGTCAACTTGAGTAAACATCAGTGATAAAAGACTACATGATAAAAACAAAATATGGAAGTAATATGCTAGAATCTGATTTCTGCTAAAACAATCACAAAAGTGGTTTAGCCAATACCCTTACAATTGAAAGTATAAAGAACAGACTCAAAAAGCTGCCATTAGAAGTATATATATCTCCTTTACTGTTGGCTGTTCATAGTGCCACAAACTTGCTGTGACGATTTGCACAGCTCAGAGATCCTTGATAACTTTATGACATGGATATTTCATTCAGTTTTAGTGCAGTTGCTGACAGGGTTGCAAGAATTTCCTTTCTAAATGATGGACTACTAACCTATGTGGCTTTTATTTAAAATGGGAGTACTGTCATGTACAGAGAACACCAGAAGCTAGGGATACGCAGTTTATTCTTTGATGTTTTATCCTCAGCCCCATCGATACAATGAGTTAGCAGGTGTTTGAAGGCATAAGGCAGGTTGACTTGTTCGCTGGAGATGGCTGGAGATGCCACCTATTATTAAAGGCGATCGTCTCCTTAAGATGCAAGGGAACTGTACCAACTTATTTAGCTGGTTTAAA
This sequence comes from Callipepla californica brunnescens, assembly GCA_023055505.1. Taxonomy (NCBI): domain Eukaryota; kingdom Metazoa; phylum Chordata; class Aves; order Galliformes; family Odontophoridae; genus Callipepla; species Callipepla californica. Next base: position 11,383,949 of record JALIRH010000009.1, on the reverse strand, counting down.
ATAGGTGTTCATCACAGACTTGCAAACACTCCTATTACCAGCACTTAAAAATCCCTGTGACAAACAACCCTTCTCATGGTAAAAAAGTAGAATACATGTGACTTGGTGCTACTAGTGCTTGCCACTCTGCTAACACCTGTAAAATAACACCAGCTCTGCAGCACCAGGACAGGGATGAAAGCACAGTAACCTCAGAGCAAGAAAGTTCATCAGTTATTCTGTCTGTCCTCATTGCATTTCTTACAGAATAGTTTATCTCCTGTACTCAGAGCTATGAAAGTTTATATCAGCTGCAATTTGACCTCTGAAGTTACTGACGTTGGTAGTAATGTGCTTTGCTTACTGAGGAAGACAGTAACTGCTGGCATTTTGTTGCTGCTTCCACAGAAATACAACACAATTTGTCAGACTGTGCCATGTGGCTGATTTAGATTAGCATCTTTGTGAATTAAAAGGAACATCTAACCTCTCTAAATTCTTGGGGCAAAATTATCTCTCCCAGAATTAGCTTTGAAACATTCAACTTTAGATTACAGACATAGTAAACAAGAGATTTCAGAATGTCTGTAGTACTTCATCTTTATTAAGTATTTTCAGTTTTTAATATATAGACTGATCTTTTAACAACTAGATAAATTTGAAGAAAAAAGAAGTTTTGCCTGTGTGAAATCTCTCTCACACATTTATCATTGAAAGATTTTCTCCGGTTACTAATGCCTAGACAATGCTGCTGTTTCTGGAGAAGAAATAATCCGACCCATGCTCTCACGCCAATTTATTGAGGTGAAAATTTTTTTTTTTGTTAGAAACTTGCAAATAAAAACCAATGACAAGTAAGCAACCTCTGTATTCTATAGCAGCGTGCTATTTTTTACAAATAAATTGCTATTCTGTATATGTTGGCTATGCACCCACAAGACTGATTTTTCTGCAGGTAGTTAAGAACTGTTGGCTACCCAGTTTACAAAACAATAAGTATTTCGTGCTTGTGAGCAGTAAAAATTGAATTAATACTGTCACAAAATTTAACTGGTTCATTATCTGAATTACTATCAAGCTCATAAGTGAGTTTGAGTTCTTAAAAAAAACAAAGAAAGAAAAACATCTAGGAAAATGGAGAGAAAGAAGTTTAAAAAAGAAGTCTTGAAAGTTTTGAAAAATACAGTAATTTCCAATTTTATAGACACATAAAATTGAAAAGATTTGTTGAGCATGTATTTTTTCTTGTTTATTATCAGATACAATTTATCTCAGCTTATGTGACAAAACTGCCCATTTGTGAGGTGGGCTATAAGCAAGTTTCACTGCAGCAGAACTGATTAGAGTAAAGCAATTTAAAAATTTCACATGACTCAAAACCTACTTCTTCTCCCCCAGAGAAATGTATGTGTGCATTTTTAGTTTTCATCTAGAAACAGACTGCTCAACATCCTGGGGACTTAAAACTCTCCTCAACTTCAATGGAAAGCAGAGGTGTGAAGCACCTGCAGATACCAGTGCTACAGTCTAAAGAATGCTAAGAAGCATGACATCCTTACACAGCTTAATTATGAAAAAGCACAACAAATGAGTACTCTATTAATAGTAACATATATTGCAGAATAAGTTCCACTATATTTAAACAAGAATGTTTAACTATATTGCAGTTATTAATTTGATGATGTCATACTGTGTAGGTCATCACCTGCCAATGAAATAACTGCACAATATTGAATTATCACTTGAGGTATGCAAAAATATTCTACTGTTGATAAGGCCTTTAGATTCACGCTAGAAGTTAAAAAGCTATCATGCTGCTGCAAAACAGCAGAAAGAAGACTGCAAAAGAGATGTGAATGCAAAAAAATATAAAAATGTTTCTTTTTATCTGGGTAGAAATGACACAGAACCTCTCCCCATCTGTTTCACAGCAGCAGAGAGTATTCCTTAGAATTCTATGCATACAAATACTCTCTGTTCTAAGATATCGAAAGCTTAGCAAGCTAAACCCTTACAAAATCCTAAAACACGCACTTGTTGAAGCTGTTAGCAAGCAGCACAGATATTTTTTTCCTCTGCACAAAGGACTTGTGAAGACATGTCAAGAAATATGGCAAAAAGAAAAGACAGCAAAACAGGTCATTGGCCTTTTTTGTTAACTATGATAGTTAAGTTTGGAAAAAAAGAAAATTAAAAAAAGCACAAACACACACACATGAAAATTAGAAAAAAAATAATCAAACATTTAATGTCATATCTGATAGAAACTTACCTCGGTCCAGTTGCTCACTGTCCAGTCAGATGGGCACAAGACATCTCTGTTGCATGACAGATGGGTCTTTGGTTTAAGCAGGTGCTGGCATTCTGTGACAGCCAGTGCCTGCTCATCAGATCCTACTGTCTGGATGCAAAGTACTGTACGCTTCTTCAGTCCTGTTGGGCCACATGTTGTTGAACACTTCTGCCATTCTCCTGCCCACCATCTGGAAAACAGAATTGTAAGGAACATTACAGAAAATAATCTACAACTAGTGCATCAAGGACAGCCTTTCATATCTAGATTTCAGTAACTGCTAGGCAGCTCAACCAACTTTTCATCCTATTATCTGCTTATTGCTTCTTTAATACAGAAGGAATTAAAAAAATTCCTTCATAAAGGAAAAACTAGCCCCTTATTTGGGTCTTCCCTGATTACAGATGGTCTTCCATAGCATACTATACAATGCTTCACTAAGTGAAAAATAAATGTTTTCTCTAGAGCAGTGCTTTCCAGTGCAATTTAGTTTAGTTTACCAGAGGCAAGAACATAGCTCCAAGCTGCGGTGTAAGAAATCTGACACAGTTGTGAACTCTAAGTCAAAAAATGCTCCTGGGTACTACTGCTTATTGTTCCTGAGTTTTAAAGCAGGTTGTGATGACAAAGCTTTACACACACACACACAAAAAAAAAAAAAAAAACAATCACCAAACAACATAATGGATACTCAGAAAATGCATTTCTGTCTAGAAAAAAGTGCTTTTGACTTGAAAACAACTTTACTCTCCTGTACTTATTTTTTTTTTTTTTTTTAGATCAATGAACTTTGAGCAAACTAAGTCCATTCTGATGAAAACATCGAAGTTCCAGGGTAGTTTTATTAATTTATTCTTCAATTGATTAAAAAAACCAAACCAAACCAAACAAACAAACAAACAAAAAAACCTGTCACTAATGTGGAAGGCACTGATACCTCAAAATCATTCAGAAAAAATATACAAGGACTCAGAGCAATCAAGCTACGCACACAGCTCACTTATGCAACCATCTACTTTCCTCTTGGGAACCTACAGCTTCCTTCTTTTCTTTAGTTATGAATACATATTGCATTTCCTTTTAAATTATACTTAAGCCCTTCGAGGCATAGATTGTTTTGCAAAGCACTGTAGAATGGTAGGCCACTGCCACAGACCTGTGTGAGCCCCCTGGACACTGCTGTAATAAAAAGAATATATTATTTCTCCTCTCGCCTGTTTTTTAGAGCATTTCTTTTTCTTTCGGTCTTCTGCAAATAACCAAGGAAAAATAAACAGTTAGAAAGAAAAAACAAGTGCACCTCAGATGAATGTGGCAATAAAGAAGATAAAAATATGTTATTGTAACCTGAACCAAGTAATTTCAGGGTTGTTTTCATCTCTCGCATCTTCTTTCCAATTCTCTTTATCATCTTAGGTATCTTGTAAATAGCTCATACTTTGCCACAAATGCAATTTAAAGTATGTGAATTGCCCTATTAATTTTAATGGAACCAGATCACATATTTCTAGTTACTATGAGATGCTATGCTGACGCTCTTTCCCTCCCTAATTTTTACATGGCTCTGAGTAAGGAGTCAGCAATTTGCAGGCTTGAGTACTGAACTCTAAGTACTGAATTATCAATTCTCTACAAAATCTACCTTGACCAGTAGTATTGGTGCATTGGTAACAAGCTAGTGCACACAAAACATTTTTTTTTAATAAGTCACAAACAAAGTAAGTGCTCCAAAGTTAAGAAACCACAGAATTAAGATGGTAACTTATTCCACCTTCATGCCAATCTTAAACTAAATCTAGTCATGCAACTTCTACCAAGTCCTTCCTCATTCAGCATAGATAACAGCTGATATTGATGAGACAATTAGTTCCATACACAATACCCCAACATTTTTTCTTTTTACTGAAAGTTTATTCTCATCAGTAACAGGAGTTCTTAGGGGTGTATTATCTTTACTTCCATTCTCCTGTATATGCATATGCCATAAACACTCCCTCATGAGGACTTCTGAAGTGCAGTGTTCCAGTAGATGTGGTAGAATGGCAAATCAAGGTGGGTGGAACATTAACATCCACTTGACTGTCCTGTTACAGGATAACCTAAGCAAGTCCTGGACCACACAGAATGTAGCATCATCCAAGTGACAAAACACCACTCATCTAGAAGCTTCTACTGCCTTCATACTGCAGAGGCGTTACTGAAACTGGAGAAAACTGCTGAGCACACAGAACTGACAGAGCATCCACACACGTGAGCAACTTCTAAACTGAGTTGATCAAGCTGACACGCTTCCCATCTTTGAGCTGGACAATGAATGGCACTGCCAGACTTAGCTTCAGGTATTTTATAAACAAAGCGCTTTTTGTTTGTTTGCTTGTTTTTTAATCACAAAGATGGAAAAGGATGTGGGAAAGAAAGCTAGAATATAGCTGTGCTGACTGTGGTGAGAATCTGGGATGAGTTGGCAGAAACCGAAACCTGATGGCCTTTATCTAACACTTGTTCCTACCTCTGGTTTCCTGTGGCATTCATCAGCACAGCAACTGGGTAGTCCTTAAATATTAATGCATCACCTTGTCCCTGCAGAGCAACAGGTCTGTTTTATCCCCATCCGCATGCATGGCACAGCACAGAAAGACTGTTAACTAACAAATTATATGATTCAGGGAATTAATTTGTATGAGAACAAATTTCCTGAGGCTCTTAAGCTAGAGAGCTCTCTGTATAGTGCAAAGGCAACTCAGGTTTACTTTCAGCTGCAGCTGGGAGCACTCAGCTTTTCTAAAGTCCAGCAAAAAGCACCTGACAATGCATCCAAAAAATGAAGAATATGCATATAAGAGAAAGCTGAGTTTTCAAGGTCTATAAGAACTAAAGCAGAGCCTAACAGCCTTTTCTGCCTATGCACAAATGATACTGAATAAGGTTATGGATCTTGTTGGGACTTTGGAATCTAAGTTTGCTATATTCATGTCTATGGGGCTGAATATTGAGTCACACTTAAAGAAAGACATATCTTGCACTACATATTTTATAGAATGTCAGGAACAGCATATACCAACAAGGCACTCATTTTTGGTCTGCATATTATAATAAAAACAGAATGTTTTCTTCTTATTGTGTGTTGAGTTTACTAAACTGTTCTGTAGTAGGACAATACAGTAACAACAGATAAATTTGCACCCTGAGATCCCAAATACTTCAAAAATAATCTATTTTCAATTCCTCTGTTCATAGATGCAGTCAGGTTAAAAAGACTTAAGGCAATAAAAAAAATCTATTCAGAACACAAGCAGTTAAAATTTATCTTCTATTCAGAGCACGAGCAGTTAAAATATCTCTCTCCAAGTGCTGTCTGCTGATTTTTATCATGAATACCTGTGGAGCAAAATCCCTGCCTACCGAAGGATTGTGTAATGGGAAAACAGATTCGATAGTAGTGTGGAAAACACACAGTCACTCTTGCTAGGCAGAATCACTGAAGTTTCACATGAGAAGCTGTATAGCTGTGTCACCTTTTAACTCTCAACTGTTCAGCCATCTTTATTTTGTTCTTACTCCATATATGGCATGTTGCAATATTTAAAATACTTGCATTGCTCCAGATTCTTTAGTAGGAAGTAGAGGGTAAAATAAAACAAACAGACAAAAAAACAAACAAGCACAATAATAATGTTAAGACCTTGACTTTGTGGAACCCTGTCATTTAAACAGTTTATAATGAACTTCCTGAAAAAAAAAAAATTAATGAGATAATATCTGGTCTGTGTGAGTTACAAGATTCTTTGCCTGCAGATACTATTTGACCGGTTATCTGATGTTGAGTTAGGGTCTAGTAACTAGTGGTATGGTAGCATGTTTTTTATCAATGAGATATCATAGGTCACATGGGGATTGTGCAAGAGAACATCATTGTTGTTTCACACAGAATGTTCCCACAAAGGCACTGATTTGCTTTTGGGAAGCATGGTATCATCTAGAAGTTCCAGTTCTGTGGCTACAGCACTAACAAAAGGTCCTCAGCAGTGCTATATTCAATTACACTGTCCTCAGCTCTAGCACATAATTTAGCCATCTCTGCAAAACTCTTGCTCTACAGTAGTTTCATATGAATTCTCAATTACGCTATATTGAACTGTGTAGGGCAGTCACCCTGTTCTCTAACATTCAGGTTTTCCTTAGAACCCACCAAAACGAACTACCTTGAGCGCCTTTTTGCTTTTCCGATAGAGATGTGTAACCATGTGGCTGGATTCAATATGGCACATATGTCACGGAAAAGTAAATATCAGACAAACCGCATGCTGGGACTACAGCCTGGATCAGAGACCAGACCTACAGAATGAATGGCTTGAGGAACATGAATACAAACCCATTCTGGCTTGTCAGCTCTTCCACTAAAAGAGCTAGTGGCCGCCAACAGAAGCCAGAGAAAGACAGTTTCAAAATAAATGAAATCACAAAATCACAGAATAAAATCATTTAGGTTGGAAAATAGTTCCAAGATCATCAAGTGCAACTGTTAAAATGAGTGGTTCTTCACACAGTAGGCATTAAAACTGTGGAACATCTTGCCAAGGAAGTTGTGCATGAATGAAGTTTCACAGAGTTGCACGGTGAGTCTGAGCTACTACTGTGGAGGTAAACTGCTCTAGAAATGTCTTGAGTTAAAATCAACTGGAAACTGGAACAGTATTAGAAAGAGAGATAATTTATGCTTGCCTTGTCTGCTCTTCTTAAAGCATGTAGTTATAGGTCTGCTGAAAACCAGAGTAGGGGCTTAGATGGTTCCTTGTTCAAACTACTATAGTCATACTTCTGTTAAGATAAAAAATAATTAATTAAATAAATAATTTTACTCTAGAAGTATACATTATCTGGGTTTCCTGCACTAAAGATAGCAGAATTGTCAGGATTTTGTAGTTCTCTGAGAGGTAACTAGCCCTTTTCTCTGCAGAGCACAACATGTTTGAGAAGCATCATTCAGATGGGCAGTGCATGAGAGCTTTTCTGCCTAGTTCACGTGTAATAGAATTCCATAATCTGTGCAATGCTGGAAGAATTATCCTCTCTCACTTTCAGGAGGCTCCCTGAATAATGCAACCACTTCAGGCAAATGGGGTAACTTGAGCTCATTTGAAATTTTGGAATAAATATCAAGTTTAAACATGTTACAAATACAAAATATCTACACTCATACTAACAGGTTGGTTCATTTCTTATGAAGTCAGCTAGTTGCTAAATTTGATCTACTGTCTATTCTGATTTCCTAGCAATCCAAGCAGAATTATGAAATGCTTGTGGTTTATACTTGTAACAGCCATGTATAAAGGTTGCATCTGGAAAGATGTAATTCCCAAAGGAAGTATTAACACAGTCTTGTGAAGATACTTGGAAATGATTAATAAAACCAACAACCATACAGAATGTGTTACATTTAAGCTTCATGAAAATTGCTGCCGACAAATATAGCATGAAATGCTTTCAGGGAATAACTACAGTGACGTTGATCCTGAGTTAACTAGAATTACTTGGTAAATACTTGTATAAGGAAAAGATGTCATCCAAAGGTACCTGGACAAACTTAAGCAGAGTGCTCACAGAAACCTAATGAGGTTCAACGAGATTAAGTGCAAGCTACTGTACTTGGGTTGGAACAATCCCAGATACATGCACAGACAGAAGAACCCCTGAGGAAGGCTGGAACCGGGTGGTCTTTGAGATCCCTTCCAACTCAAGTCACTCTGATCCTATACCATTGTGAACATCATGGTACAGAATTTCCGAAGACGGTAAAATAAAAATGTAGGACATGTCAGTGCCTAAAGAACAAAACTAAAACCAATGCTGACTATAACAAATAACACAGGGGCTGTCTTTTCATGTACTGTGTACTGCTGATGTCTTCCAGTAAATCTGTGCCTTATACAGCCATAGGCTACTATCACCTGTAATGTTTACAGTGGTTTATCTTCCTTACCTTAGTTTTTAAGATGGTTAAAAAAAAAAAAAAGAAGAAGAGATGGAAAAAGTAATTAATATTATGGGACTGGAAAAAAAAACCAACAATCCCATGTGAACACAGAATGAAAAAAGCTGTACTTTACTGGTACGAAAAAGTAAGAAGGAATATAATAGAAAAGAAGTCACATAATAAGTATTAAAAAAAAGGTATGATAATTAGAATTTGTAGAGAAGTGCTCATTTCCATTCATACTTCTGTATAAAAAAGACAAAGGAATATTTGAAAAACAAAGAAAGAAAGAAACAAACAAACAAAAAAAACACACCTGAAGAACAGCATCATAAGGCTTTAAAAAAATCTCTAAAACTACTGTTTTGGAACACACAGTGTTAACTGATCTAAGATATAATAATTAAAAAAAAAAAAAATCTGGCTTGCTGCATACCTGCTTCTAATGTAAACAAAAAAGCTACTTCCAGGTTGCAGATAGCAATCTCTACCATCCACAGCACAGACTTTAACTTTGCAGGCAGTTCATTCCTAATTTGACCCCTACTGGATTTCTGACACCTTTGCTCTGGAATACTTGGTAACTGTCACCATGGCAGGCTGTAGATGCCACACTAATCTGCTACTAGAACCAACCCATTCTTTAGAGTGACTCTTATTTAAGCTTACAAGGCCCTTCCAAGTAACCCGTACCTTGGTGGACAGTCCCTTTCGTAGCACTTCTTCTGTCGTCCATTTGGCTGAGTGGCTGGGTCACAGAAGGAGTTTTTGATTGCTCCACCTCCCTTCCGCATGCAGTGGGCAATCTGGTGGCGCACCCCTGGAAGCAAAACACAAAAAAAGGAAGAGTAATCCCTGTAGTCCAGGAACAAACTGCGTTAAGTCCTCCAGCATGAGGTCTACACGCTGTTTGCACACCGCATTCTAAAATACAGAAAGAGCTGTGGGATGTTTTCAGGAGTAAAAGTCAGTTCTGTTGTACGTCTGAACTAAGTCAGGTACGAGAATCTTTTAAACAAACTCAAAGGAAGTCATGCAGAGGTCCTTGAATAGGTTAGCTGAAGGTACATACTAGAAGGAACTTTCTCTTATCTCACTCATTGAAGCTGTCAGTCTCAGAAAGGGCTCATATACCCCTGAAATCAGTGAGTTTAAAAGGCTATGAATTGTCTTTTGGATTTCTCACAGAGAAGAGGTAACAGGGCAGCAGGAGACTATTCACAGCAAGTGGGTAATTACTGATCTGTACTTTGTTCTGCTAGAACAGGCAATTAACCAGAAAATAAACCAGAGCATTTCACTAAGAATATAACCCTATGATTGCTAATGCTGAATTCTGCTTTTTAAAAGTTTTAAAAAGAATACCAATATTGACTTGAAACAAAGTCGTAATACAAAGGAGAAAAACTGTTTTCTAAATGACTAATGCACAGCAGACAGGAGGCAAATCACTGTAATGGAGAGATATTCCATACATACAATTTAGGTTATTTATTAGCAGTTTCAGTCAGATAAACTGCTCATTGAAGATAAATAAACCTGAAACAAAACACTACATTATCTTGGTGTGAATCTAAAGAAAACCATGATCCAGGAGACTACTTCCCACAGAGTTTTGCATTAACTTGATGTAGGTCCTGTGCTGCAAATCCAGAGAAATGTCTGGGATAATCACAACTGAAGAAACCTTGTTCGTTCACTGCTGCTGACTGTGCTAAGAATTCATGACAATTAATATGCAGATGTTAAGGCACTGTTTCTGTGACTTTCATCCCTCTCCTGAGAAGAAATGGGCTTAGTAGCACTGTTACTATGGTGTCAGGGGTAAATGTTATGTCTTTTTGTGGAATATTTAAGAATCAAGCTTTTCCTTTGATCTTATCTCCCAGTAACCAGTATGGGAATCTATCTGAAAGAAATGAAGAGCAATTCAGAGATAATGCCGATTGAGAAAACATGAAAATATTTATCTATGCAGCATTTTTTTCTGTTCCTCTATACAGCATTCTCTTATAAGACAACTAAAGCACAAATACTAGAATTTCATAGTAGCATTATGGCTGGGTTGCCTTAAGCAACTTTGCAGCATTCAAAAACACATTTCTCTCAAAAATTAAACAATTCAAATATATAAACATAGGAAAAGAGCAGACTATAGAATCTAATACTAGGAAATCCAACGATACTCTCGGAGGTAATTCTCGATGGAAAAATGGAGCATGGCATGTAGGTATGAAGGGGAAGGTTATGGTCTATGGACACTACTGAAAAAGGCCTTCGCAAGTAGAGAATGAAAAGCTTTCTATACATACCTGGGCCATTCCATTGAAAAAGATGGAAACCTTTAGTTTCTGTGGATAGTACTCTAAGATTTCAAGTTTATGATACTTAAAAAACTCTATAGTTTCTACAGTGCCTACAGACAAATGACTAGGACATATGCAACAAATACACCGAAATCTCCACCATTCGTACACAAGAGCTGATTTTAGCATAGAACAGTTCAGTTGGAAGGGACCTTAAAATCATCTCACCAAACAGTATCTAGTTCAGAATGAGAATTAGTTTCAATCTAGAATGGAGGATTTAGGGGGGGCTGCAGCCCTATGCTTCTGTTCATATTCTTTCTGCTGAGGCATTCAGGCTTTACGGTATGTGACATGGTAGCACCTGTACAGCAGCACAGCCATCCTGCCTTCAGTGAGGTTAGACTTGTCTCTCCTATTCCTTGGGGACTTCTACTAACAGAAAGCTGTTTGGTCCAATGCAGAACTCCCAGGGACAAAAGCCCTGTTTTATGCTGTGGAAAACATAAGTGGAATAGTAAGCAGCCTTCACACTAATTGTAAACAAAACTACAATTGTGATCCTTTCAAAATCATGGTATGTTGCTACAAATGCAAATTAAGCTAGAGAACTCCTCTTTTGCTCCAATAAATTTTTAGTCTCATTTCAACTGCTGTAATTCACTTTAAAACAGCTATAAACCTTAGCAAAAATACTGCTTTGAGGCTGTACATTCTCATAAAACATTTGTTGATCACTGGCATCGATAAACTTAATTCACACAAACAAAATTTTTAATACTGAAGTTATGTGAATTTATATTGTAGTTTCAAAATCTGGAAAATTCTGGGACGAATACGTATGTTTAAAGAAGCCATAAATGCATTTATTTTTTTCATCAGAACTATTAACAGTTCAGATACAAAGTTCTTTATGCATGTACAGATGTACATACATTTACTTAGAAGTCGTCATCTTAAAAATATGGTACTGCTTCAGTAAAGCTTTGGAAAGAAAGGAGGAAAACTGTGCAGTTTCATTGTGTTTTTCAAGGTTTTCAGCTGCCGAGAAAAACAATATGATAGAAAAAGAAAGTTGGGCTAGTGAATGGTACATAAAATTAGCTTGAACTTGCCTAAACAGACATTTTATGCTTCCTAAACCTCATTCTTCTATTGAATATTTAAGTCTTCTTTGCTTTTCTATGTCACTCCAAAAACATTATTAACATTTCTGTGATTAGAGGGAGTACAATAGATATGCGTAGGTAGTTTATTTGTCTTAATATTTTTAATCTTGAGCAAATTTAACTAGAAAGCATTGCAAAGATGCATGGATCCCTCTGATAGTAATGACTGTTTATTTCCATGGAAACGACAACAACAAAAATAAAACTCACCCGGAAAACTAGTCACCTCACGTTCAGCTGTGCTCTACCAAATATTTACACTCAGTCAACTCAGAAAGCACTTCTACCTCTCTACGAGGTTTCAACTCTAATACTGAACTGTTTCAGATGGGAGGTAGAAATTTCCCCCAGGCAGAAAAGGCACTTGTTTAAAAATAATTTGGGTTTGAAGGGATTTTAAAAGAGATCAGACACCAGCAAGTGTCATGAACAGCCATGGCAAGAAAGCAGGAACTAGGTGAACTTCAAGGTCCCTTCCAACGCAACTGATTCTGTGAAACTGATTTTGAGTTTGGGCACTGTTGGAGCTGTAAGTGACAGAACTGAAGCATATGTACAAAGTGTACATACAAAAAAGCACGGTAAATGTCCTTTGTGTGAACATGGAATTGTTACTATTGTGCATCAAATCAAATAGTCTGCATGGAGTTCACTTTGGTACTTGAATAAACAAATTACATCCCATGCACGCACAAATCACGTACACAATACAATAAACGGCCTTTGTGTTCTTGGCATTATGAAACTTAGACTCATAATCATGAAGTAAAACACTGTGACTATTGTTTTGTCAATCTCGGTGCTGAAAGTTTGGTAGTACATTTTAGTTCAGGAACACCTGGAGGTAATTTTTCAAAATAGCCGTGGTAGCAGTTGTGAAGGATTTACAGGGCACATAGCAATTAACCCCCAAACAAATCTCACAGTTAAGTCGTTCTGAAAACCTTTGAAAATTTGCCAATCACTGGTGTTATCTATGGAGAAGTACATTTCTAAACTTGCCTAATATTCTCCCTTAGTCACAGCTGTGCTGTATTTTTTGCTTCTTGTTGTGTTCCATGCCACTCAAAACTAGTTCTACAAAACATCATTCCAGTATTTCAGAAAGGACAAAGGGATTTTGCTTGTAGTTTCTAATTGACTATTATTTAAAGAAACAATAGGGAGCAGTTCTAGAAAAGTATTCATGGAGGCATTTAAATTAACTGTCTTATAAAAGAAGATTGGAGGCTTTATATGCTATCTGTCTGGACAGCAAACTCTGGAGGGAGAGCCCTCTAGGTCAGAGGGTTGCAGTGCGCAGTTCAAGTTAGATAGTGCAACAGTTTGCAGGATGCCTTCTGTAATGCACAGATCCTAACCGCAGTGCAATTCTATTCTACATAAAGAAAAAGAATCTGCAGCAAGGACTGAGAAAGGCTCATGATTTATACTGTAAATTATGGCCATAAGAGTTTGCCACGAAATGAAATTACAAAACTGCTTTCTACACTACAAATACATATCAGGTATTGACATGTGTTCTCTTCTTTGCACACAGTTTTAGCTACCTTTGCTACAGAAAACATAGATTTTTCAGACAATATTATTCCCTGCTAAATGACTATATTGTTGATTAGCCACATGTACTCACTCACTGACACTACAAAACATTGAGGCATGTGAAGAAAATGGTGGAAAACATAAGCACATTTGCTTCTTCTTCATCATAGCTGCAATGGAATTGGAGAAAGACATGGGCCGGGGTACGTGTATGTGGTGCAACCTTAAGGTGAGAAATACTGGAAAATGTCCATAAGGAGTTGACCTGAGGTCATTTTGAGAAGGAAAAGCTTAATTCTACAAGCACAGAATGCATCACTGGAAATTTCCATTGGATAAGGAGCTAAAACTGTATTTCTCCTAGATAGAAGAGGATTTCCTGGACCAGCCTGTTCCTGTGTATGCAGTCCCATATGCCACTCACTAATCCTGTTTTCCTCTTTTGCTTCTGGAAAGCATGTTTGCGTTGCCCTGATCTCAGTGACTACAAAAGGCTGAAGGGCTCTTGGATTTATCATTATCCTACTGACCAATATTAATAATTTACCATTATCCTACTACAATGAATCTTTAGGCAGGTCCAGGTCTGCCAATTTCTCCCACTGGCTATGTCAGAGTTACTTTTGAACCTGAAAAACAATTATCTAATTATTTCACAACTGATGAATGAAAAAGTACTTCAAGGCTATTTCACTAGCACATTTAGTCTAAACATATGCAACTTATTTTTTTTTAATCTCCTTGACCGCTATTGCAGGTTTGTCTTCAGTAGAGTTGTCATGCAGCATATTGATAGCAGAAGATAATCTTCTTGCCTACTTCAACACATTCTACATTTCAAGAAAATATTTTAATGCCTGAGATCTGGCACAACAGGTTTGTTACTGCCAATGGCACTAAATTCTGGATCTAAGCGGCTTGTACATTCAGATAAAATCAGTCTCATTATTTAAACCTAGAAGGAAGTTCTGCAGAAGTCAGGGAAATGTGCTGATTAATGCAGCAACACTGGAGACATTAAGCCCTGCCTTTATTTTGCCTCTTGCTTCTGAGCTGAACTTGAGAGGTACAAACAACAATAACGTGCAACTGTCAGAATTTCTGCATAAACAATTACTACCATGCCCATTCCTTGCTAAATGAGGCAAGACTTCAGAATTTACAAACTTCTTGGATCATTAATGGTTCATTAACATTTTCCACATATTCTTTGCTGCTGAGCAGCCGGGCTCCAGGTTTTGTTGTTATTGTATAGGGTTACAACTGGATAAACAGAGCTCAAACACCAGTGTGGAGCCCAGCAGGGCCACAGCTAGCTCAAACTCCCTGCCATCAGCATGACTGTTTCACATTCAGGTAGCCAACAGCACAGTCAGATTGAGCATAGGATACCAGCAGAGAAATAAAAACAGATTGTAATATCAGAATCCTATCTTCTCTAGTTCAAAAAAGACTCATAGGTCTCTTTGAAGGAGTCCAGTGTATGGCCATAAAGTCTGTTAAGGATCTGGAGCACCTCCCATATGAAGAAAGGCTGAGTTAACCTGGATCTATTCAGACAGGGGAAAAGAAGATGGAGAGGGAATATGATAAATGTTTATACATATCTAAAGGGAGGTAGTAGGCAAATGGATGAGGCCAAGCTCTTCTTAGTCCCTTCCAAACCCTGTAATTCTGTGGATCTGTTATTCTCCTTGTTCAAGAAATTGTTGTAATCTCTATGACAGGCTTTCCCTTTTTGGAATTCACTAGGCAGTGAATGGCAGTACCCTGACTTCATCCCTTATTAGCAGCTTACACTTTCCTTCAAGTCTGTTTTGTAATTTTTATAAATGTACGTATCTAAAGGGAAAGAGAACAAAAGGTTTATTTATTCCTTTTATCTTGTCCTTGAATTAATACAGAGAACTGAGAAGGTTTTCATGCCTTCATACTGTGATGTACCTCATAGTTTCCCTGCAGAGTCATATGAAGAAGTTCACAATGCTGCCTGAAATTTTCCATTTCTACCTATACAAAAAACAAGCCCATAAGCTCAAGAAATATTTATTAAGAAGTCAAAGATGGTAAAGGGGGAAGGCACTTATTAAATAAAAATTGAAAAAAAGAAAAGCATATCCTGTCATATTCTGTATAAATAATCATGTTGCAGTTAGAAATCAGAGCCAAATCGCACAATTCCTTAGCCAGAAGGTAGTACACAGGATTATAATTTACTTAGTCGGAAACACTTCTGGGAAAAGTGGAGCAGATGTCGCATAAAAACATAATAATCAGTCTAATAACACTTTTTCCCCTCTTTTTGTTATCATGACAATTGTCAAATAAACACAAGTACATAAAAGAGCTACAACATGCAGCATGCCATTGAGCAAAGCATTCCTTTTTAGGGACCTAAAAAAAAAAAAGCTTTATTTTGCTAACAAGAAAGAAAACAGTGTTCTGCAGCAAGAACCTCTTTTCTCAAAAACAAGACAAAACCCCACATTTATATACAGAAGCTTGCACTTACAGCAAACTTCTATAGATATTTATATACATGTATATTTATTAATATAGAAAAATTTGGAGGATGGGGTAATTTATGAATATCTTCTAAAATCTTCTTTTAAAATTAAGCTATTCAATGCCCTTTTTTCAAACCCTTGAAAAACATTATTTCAGTGTCTTTCATGGGTCCTGGATCCTGGTGGACAATAGGTTAGCCATAAGCCAGCAGTGTGCCCAAGAAGGCCAATGGCATCCTGGGAGGCATTAAAAGGAAGGTGGTCAGAAGGCCGAGAAAGGCCTCACCTGGAGTACTGCATTCAGTTCTGGGCTCCCTGGTACAAAAAAGACAGGGATTTTGTGGAAGGAATCCAGCAGAGGACCATAGAGATGCTAAAGGTCCTGGAGGACCTCTCTTATGAGGAAAGGCTGAGTGACCTGGTTCTGTTCTTGAGAAAAGAAGACTGAGAGGGAACCTTATCAATGCCTATAAATATCCTAAGTGTGGGCATCAAAGGGACATGGCCAACCTCTTTTCAGTGATCTGTGGGGACAGGACAAATGAAAATAGCCATAAACTGCATAGCAGTTAAAAGCATAGGAAGTTCTGCACCAATATGTGAAGGAACTTCTTCATGGTGAATGTGATGGAGGTCTGGAACAGGCTGCACAGGTAGGTTGTGGATTCTCCTTCTCTAAAGGTACTCAAGACCTGCCTGGACGTCTACCTGTTCAGCCTGTTGTAGGAAGCCTGCTTTGCAGAGGGGACTAGATGATCTCTAGAGGTCCCTTCCAACCCCTGCAATTCTGTGATTCATAACAGCAAAGATTTTAAAATTGTTTCTAGTGAAACCATCATTGATGCCATTGGATTTGTTAAGAAATTTGTCTTTACTTTCCCAAAAAGAAAGAAAAAGAAACCAACAACAATCACATATTCCAAATAAAACCCAAGCTAAACCCAAGCTAAAAGACTTATTTCACATCATTTATCCAAAGGTAACATCAACAGTGTACTGTTGTAGTGTAGTGCACTGTTCTATACCTTAGAGAAAGCTTTCCTACTAGCATTTTCACTTAGCAAAGGCAATCTTCTAGACCTATTGTTAGACAGTATTTCACAGCTGTCATTCTACACAATTGTCTGGCTTAATGCACCACACACAACTATAGCACAAATGGAACTGTTCCATTGTACTGAGATTGGCAAAGATAAAAAGTTTCAAGATCGATTTAAATAGAGTATTTACTCCGCAAAAGCATTTCTGATTTTTGGACAGAAATGAAGGGTATTTTTTGAAATTAACATACTTGTGTTTAGAACATCCATACAGTGACAGAAAAGAATATTACCAACTGGTATTGCTGGAAAGTAGGATTCTTACAAGTAATTCTGACAGTAAGATGCAAGGGAAAAGAAAACTAGTCTTTCCACTTTGGCTCACAGAGGCTGAGAATTTCTGGGCAGGTACTACACACACTTTCTCATCTTAAATAGGTCTGTTATCTTATTTTAAAGCTAACATACATTCTTACATACAAGCTCTCTCACCAAATGCACGAAAGAACCTTACCTCTTAAAGAAATAGAAAAGACAGAATGGGCACACTGCTTTAGGGAGCCTGCTCTGGATTTGATGATCTCTGGAGCTCCCTTCCAACCCCTACAATTCCACGATTCTGTGATGTTAAGCAAAGTAACAAAGCCAATAATTCTACTACTGTCTTTGGTCAATAAAGGAATTACCTCTTCCACAGGTAACAGTGCAGGCTGTCCACTCTCCGTATTGCCAAAAATACTCTGGCTCTCCAACCTCATTCTCATTACTTTCTTCTTTACGTACTGTATATTCATACTTGATTCCAGGGTTAGTCTCTTGAAAAAGTAGCTGGAAAAACAGAAGAGCTCATTTAATCATTTATGATTATTATGATCTTCTCATCCAATGCTTTCAAGTATGACAGAAAAAAAAAAAAAAGCATTTTGGAGACCTCTACCAGTTCAGAAATACAGACTGGTAAACCTTTCATTTGTTTGCTGACAGTAGCAGAAACAATTATTTTTAAGACACAGTTATTCATCATGCAGTTTTGAAAGCTCAGGTGTAAGTGAGTCAACATAATTAGCATTCTACTGACCATGAGATAATGCAAAATCCAGCCAAGACTCTGGCAAATGTGGCACTGATAAAGAGCTATTTTCTACCATTATGATAAATGTTAATTATCCTACCCACATATAAAAACTGTTAAAAATATCCAGTAGGTCAAAAAACAAGAGATTTTATTCAGATACCCCCTTATTATTATTTTTCACTATTTCCAGATGAACAAGGAAAATTCCAGCTAAGTGGAGCCACTCATGAATATCACTACTTGGCTGATAGGAGAGAGAAAAGAATATCTTCAAGGGATGAACTACTGAGGCGATGAACTTTCCCACTTCCTCCTAATGGTTTCATCCCCAACAGTGACAATTGAATACCCACTACATGGACCTTCTCCCATGATAGCACAGGCATGGAAATCTGAACAAAGGGCTCACAATAGTGGCAGCACTGAATTATACTTGTTTCAAGTAATCAGAGTACGACAGGGACATATATGTTTTCAGGTGGGATGAACTGCCTTCTCAAGCAACATATTTCTTTCCAAAATACCTCAAACAATATTTGCAAGACAGCGTGTTAGTAGAACAGTTTATATAAAAATATACATATTTTTCCAGCCTCAGTTTCAAAGTCTTGGTACATTCAGCTACTGTCCAAACCCAAGAGGCTCTGCTAGATATCGGCTACTTACCTGAATCCATATTGATTCATTGGTGGGTCCTGGAGCAGTCAGATTTTCTAGATCACCTGTTCTGTCATACTGAAATACTGTTCCTGCCACTTTGTATTCACCATTCCACTGGATGATAAAACCTCCATTCAGGTAATATTTTTCTGGATCTTTACTTCTCACAGCAAGGAAATTGCCTGCTTCTGCAATTTCTGTGACTCGGATACCCCTTGCACCTTTTGGAATTAACCCAATATCAACATATCCTATGAGATAAAAAAAAAAAAAAAATGCATGGAGGTAAACAACAAAAGTGTTACTGCATTTTATTTAAGGTATTTTATAATATTAGATTAGCTTGAAAATATATATAAAAGTGCTGTCACAGAGCTTTTCATTTTTACATTTATATATTTATTTGAATTATTTGATTTTCTGACATCAGTTCAGGAATATGCACTATTTATAGGCAATTATAGTGGCATTTAGAAGGGATATGGATATGAGTGCTTTTCTGAGCTGTGCCACATGGAACTTACTCCACAGTTGGGCATACTCACAAGAAGAGATACTCACAAGTGGGCCTAATTAAATTTTATGCATGCAAAATTTTTATTGTGCAATTTTCTGAGAGCTTGGCTTTGCAACTTTGGTGCCCTTTTTCCAGCAGATTTTTTTCCAGATGTAATTTGAATAACATTTGCTCAAAATACAAAATAAAAACAATTAAATGTAATTTTCTTTCTGCTGTTAACATAAAAAGTCTGTATCCTGTCAAGTTTTTGCATAATTTCTGACTGAATCAATTACTGTTGTATACAAACCTTATTTTAAACTCATTTCAGCTATCTGATGATAGGTGTTACAATTTGGTCAACGTATCATGCTCCTTCCCCTTGGCTCTCCCTAAGGTATATCCCAGTTTCAAAGAAGATCAGCTTAATTCTCAACAAATGTTATCTGCTTTTGAAAGCAGTGCTAATCAGGAACAAGCTTTTGACTTTATCAGGAAGCACAATATTTTTTTGTTTGTTTGTTTAAAAATAGTGTAAGTAGTGTTGATATAATTCTTCCTGGTTATATGGTTCCATCTGTTACAAGACTCAATAACAGTCAAAATGTCATCTGGCTCTTCTGCATGCTGTGTTCATTAAACTCTGCAGCATCCACGTTATAGGTGCTGTCATACACCTGTGCAATGGCAACTCTCAAGTGCCATTAATCTTTCAATTTTTAACAAAATTAAATCTTTATGTTCCTAAATCCACCCTTCACTTTATGTTCACAAATCCAGCCTTTTAACTGTCACCCTGTTCCTAGCCACTCCTCTTCCCTTTCCCAAGCAGATTCCTTTGTTTGATCTTCAAAACCTCATTCCTCCTTTTCATTAATCTATTTAGTCCTCGTTCTACTTGCCACAGTCCTATACCCCTGTCACTTGCAACCTAGCCTTTCTTCTACACCAACACTTTTCCCTGTCAAGCAGCACCATTTATTCTCCATCCATTGTCTGCATGCCTTGCCAGTGTTCTGCTATGCTCAGTAATATTCCTCTGCAGCCAATAAGTAACAACAGAGATTTCCCTCCCTTTAAAATACCTATCATTAAAATAAGGCAGACATGTTTTACCTCAATAACAGAAAAGCCTGTAGCTCTGCCCCAGCCTAGATTCTGCTTACACTTCAAGCTTTCTACCCTAAGAGAGTAGCTGGGGCAACTAAACTGACTTGCTAGTGAATCTCCTGAAAATAGTGTGGACTGAATACTGGCTAGTATTAGTGTCAACTGCTGAGACTATTTGTGCAAAATCAGAGTTCTGATTTGTTTTTCATCATAAAACTCTAATATAACCCATTAATGTCTCACCTGCAGCTGTGTTCGGAGACCCCCCATGCAGGTTTTCCCATTTTGCATTCAAAGGAAAGGAAAAGCATTTAAAAGAAACTCCAAGTTTAATTTAATTTAATTTAATTTAATTTAATTTAATTATTTATTTTTGCTTTTCCTGAACATGAACTGTAAGACTTCAGGCAAAAGCAATCACTCTGCCCCGTAGTGAAAGGCTGAATTATTAAACCTCTTTCTCAGTATGTCATTAGTCTGACCTGGCAACCTAGCTGACTTGCATGCACACTGTATACTGCCACAGTACCAGAATCAAGAAAGACCTAAATCTGAGGAAAGCTTTAGATTAGAATATTTAGCATTGCTTTATACTTCTCTGTGCCACTGAACTTTCAAAAAAGTCAAATGTACATATCCTGAGCTTTGGTACAATTTCATTACCTATACTGAATTCATGAACCCAAAGTCATTCTATTTACATACACTGTTGAGTAGACACACATCCATTAATCTTTCCTATAAGACAGAACACCACAGTACTTGTAAATCAGAGTCAAGGATCAAACAGATGCTGTAAGCATCAATAAGCAACATACATGGACTTAAATGCCGAAGAGCCTGTCAACCTCTGCCTTTCCTGACATGTTTTCTTGTTTTCTGCAATAGATTTGACTTCCCAGTAGAAGGTAAAGAATTGACAGAAGCAATCTTTTTTTTTTTTTTTAACTTAATCTAAAACAATTTACTTAAGATTTGATACCCACACAAACAACCTGCACTGTTGCAAGCATCTTCACACTTTATCTCTGGGATACAGATATGGAGGGGTGTGGGAAGAACATATCTGAGTACAAAGTGAGAAAAAAAAAATGAAATATTGAAAGTGTTTTCCCTTGCAAAGGAACTTAAGGTCTGCATGTCTCACTTTTATTGGTGAAGAAGTGCTGATTCAGACCTCCGTAACACTGCAGGGACACACTTTCTCACCCTTCCAGCCCAGAGGCCTACCACAGAAACTTCTACAGCAGATGAGCAAAATTCTGCACAGGGAAGAGGCTGTACATGGTCACTAAAGCCAATGCTGTCAAATTTAGGACACTTAGAAACACTTGGTCCAGTGTTTTTCCGGGTGATTTACTTTGTGTAGAGATTCAGTTCAGATTTTCCAAGCACATTAAATATGTAAATAATTTGAAATGCACTTTCTATTTTGGGTTTTGTTAGTACCTGCATCAATTGCACAGGACCTGTTGGTCTCTGACATTTTTATTAGATGAAGAACTTAAAAAACAGTTCACCAATCTTATCAGGCGCAAGCAAGATTAATTGTGAAAGAACCTTTTGCTATTTTCTATACAGACTGATCATTCAGTTTACAGTGAAAAGCGTTTCTTAAGCCTTTTTACGTGGATAAACACTTCATCAATAGAAGAGTTTAAGTAAAAAACCCAATTTACCAAATCCTTCACTTTGATTAAATGTCATTTTCACGGTATGACAAGCAGAGCCGTCTCCCAGGCAAACTCCACACTGGTCTTCAGTGGCATTGGAATTTATCTCATAATCACATCCAACAGCCTAGGAAAAAAAAGCATGTGGTTTCAGAATAAATATAGTCTTTACAATGAAGCTTTAGCATATATATTGTATATACATTAAAATACACATAAATATTTTATAACATAAATACACTAATAGAAGGGATCATCTAAGTGAAACTCCTATGTATAAATACAAAGAAAAAAAGAACAAAAACAAAAACAAACAAACAAAAAAAAAAACAAAAACAACCACAAATACCACTAGGTCATGAAACATACAGTAGTGACTACATGCACATCTGAACTGGAAATGTCCCACTAAAATGATCTCAACTGAAATGAAAGACAAGGATTCTCACCAGTGCCACAGAGAAACCTCAGTATTTTACCCACAAATATTTCACGTAGTTTCTTCAAGAGATGTAAAATAAAAGCTGTGCACAGGAACAGATGCTTTGAATCTGTATAAATAATGGCACATGGCGCAAGGATTACTTGCTAAAGATTCACTTACTGAACATGCTGAACTTAGACAACTGTACCCGGCCAATGCCACAAAGCAACTCAAGAAATGACAGACCACTTTCTGATCACTGTGTCACATTTTGTAGCAGTCCTGGTGAAGAGCTACTACTGTAGATAAATCCCCTGACTAGTAAAACTCTTCAGTAGGTGTCAAGTTTTACAGCTTCTTCCTCTCTAGCTTGCCAACACAGTGCGATGTGTCAGACTGAAAGTTCTGACAAAGACTGATTTTCCATTTATTTTTGCTATGGGGAGGAAGTGAGAGAAAATTTTATTCAAGTTAGGAAAAACTTTTTCCTTGCCAAAACCAAAAATTCTGTGTACTAGTCCATTACCTGTGAGAAAAATCCTTTAGTTCTGGGGTAAGTTTTTTACCTCTCTTTAAGAACTAGGAAGATTTTTAAGTTACACAGTTTTAATATTAAAAATACAGTATTAAAATAATATGAAATTTCTTAAATTTTAGATCCATTTATCAGAATCAAGTTAGCATATGTCCTAAATGAGAAATCAGAGTGCATTATGGGTTACACTGAAGAGCTTTGTTCCTCCCCATGTATAAAGTAGGAAAACTTTTCATCATCTGAATTAACCTAGAGGTAAATATGATAGCTCAGAGTTTCTGAAGCTTCTCTTTCCTATGAACAGAGCTCAGCTATCAAAGAAAAATCAAGCTCTAAACTTTCTGGCAGGCTTTGTGCTAATACAATACTACAAAAAAAAACACCAGGAAAAAACAACAACAACAAAAAAAACCTCTAAAATCATTTAAAATTATTTTAAGCAGCCAAGTGGGGAAACTCGAAGAAGTATACAACGCAAAAAAAGAAAAAAAGATTGTAAAGTACCGTTAAACTCTGCACTTTTTAGACTGCTGCTTTTCAGAAAAAAAGGTGTATGCACAATAGCACTCTTCAGCTCCTTGATACCATAAATCTCTTTAAATGATATCTGCATTTCTGCTACTTTTGTTAGAAATTAATATTAATGAATTCTGAAGTATATTAACAGTACTTTGTACAAGAGCCTATCGTCATTACTGAGGAGCTGGTTGCAGCTCCCCAGCTAAATTAATCTCCAATTGCATTGTTCCATGATTGCTATGTGTATCAGTATGGATTCATCTGTAATGAGCTCTCACGCAGGTAATGCATATTTGGCACTGCTCAGCCTTCAGCTATTTATCACCTGAGGAGAATGCTTGATCTGGTTCTCCTGGAGCTGAATTTTCCCGTCATACATAATAAACACTATTTACTGATATATTTTTTGCTTGATTTGAAGTAATTTTGTCTGCCTTCCTCCATCTTGAAAATTACAGCTGGGTAATCATTAAAAAATGAAAATAAAAAAACTTCTCTGAAAAAATCAGAGTAAATTTAAGGGGGGAAAGTAGTTGTTTTCAAAACCACACTAAAGTGCATCAGCATCTATGTCACTTCCCATCCTCTGTTTTCTTTTTTCCATATTCCAGCTTCAATCTGAATTTCCTTTAAAATTTTGACATGAATTAGTGCATAGCAATTCTGGTCAAATCTTGGGCACAGTCCTACTCCAAAGGACACAGCTGGTTGACACTCTGGAAGTAGAGAACCACTTACCTGATAACTTGTCTCTGGCTGGTGTATATGGATACTGCTACATGCACAAAAGATTGAGGAACCTCTTTTCTCTGGTGTGCAACAACCTCAAACTATGTTCCATGTGGTATTCACACTTCACAGATCCAAAAGCCATTCCTAGTAAGAGGTTTTTTTTTTTTTTCTTGTTTTTGTTTTTGTTTTTGGCAATTTTGTTCTTTTTCTTTTTCAGTGAAATTCCGCAATGCTTTGTGATATCATGATATCAAGTTAAACTTGCAGAACACAACCAGGGCCTGGCTGTGTCTAACACTTAGTGGTAGTCAACAGTGTCTGAGACATCTGAAAGCCTCTAGTAGAAGACTGCCTATGATGTAGATGAACAAACATAAGGCATGTGGAAGTAGTTTTTCTCTGCTGATTTTTGTTGAAATAAACTTTCAGGTGCAAAATCTGACAACTTCTCTAATATTGCCTTGATGTATGAAGATCTGGGTATTCCCTCTTTTGACTCAGATCCTCTTTTGCCTTCAGTACATCAGCTCTTGTAATCTTCCATAAGCTTTTGACAGGAAAGTCTATCTATACATTAATCTAAGTACAAAGCCTTCTTCATATTCTACTATTTTTTCCTGTCAAGTTCAGAGGAAGAAACACCTGAGCTTTTACTCTGTGCACCAGTGATTTAGTGAGCAGCTACAGGAGCTGCAAGAAAAGGCCTCAAGCTAATGATGCCACTTTATATAATAATATTATCATTTCCATTTTTACAGAAGTTTCAAAAAACACTCATCTGCCACTGAATAACAGCACCTTTGATATCTGCTATGGAAAACAGTGGCTGTGCCAAAATGTTCTCTCTTGATTCACTGAAGGCCACTTTCAAAAGAGGGGGAGTTTATTCTCTCTGTTATTGATGTGTCTTTCACAGGTCTATCTCAGCACCAAGGACTGTATTTATGAGAAGTACAGAATGTTACAGAGGTAAACACAAGGTTCATGATTCAGTTTTTCCCTCCAAGCATGTAGGTACTCAATGAAGGATGGATTAAGTCACAGAATGTAGTACTCAGATGAGGTACTCAAAGTACCAGACACCAGTGTAATAAGTGCAGAATGATTCCTCATCTAGCAAAGAGCTCAGATCTACACTTAGCTAAGGATGCAGTACAATTTATATTTAGCACTCCTAAGAATGTAAAGAGATAGGTACACAGCTATCTTTCTTCACAAGATGCATTCTCCAGTGTATCTACTGTACTGACAGCACATTTGTTAACAGTCCATAAGAAGTTAGTTAAGTCCATGTTATTATGATAATCATCAGACCAAAGCAGTAATTAGCCTCACTGGGGAGTCCTGCAAGGTGAAGTATTCTTTCTGTTCTAAGCACACATCTACTGGTAATCGGAAAGCAGGTGAGAAAATGTTTCAAGCAGACAAATTATATATTTTTTACTATGCACATGAAAAATTCAGAAACAGAACCCTAAACACTGCACATTTTGCTACTAGACAATACTAATGAGTGCTGTGGAGCTTCTCACTCAATCTTCTGGGAGGGAAAACAAAAAAGACATTTTCAAGTTTTAACATTTTTGTCAAATAAACATTTATTGGTAGAAAATGTGCATTCTCATAGTAATGTTTGTTACCTTTATTTACTGTTCATGCTTGCTTGAGTAGTTACACCCAGTGATAGTTCATCTAGCAATCAATCAGACATTCTGAAATCACTAAACATATTTCTCTTGTGAGTACCACTTAGTCTGAAAATACCAAAGACTGAACAAATCAGTCCTGAACTACTGTACTGGCACTGGTGACCATGTCCAGTAGAAGCACCACAATATGGCACAATACAACAACTTTCCTGTCTTCAGGGTACCACTTAGTGTCTGCATGGGCTGCACTCCATATCAGTTCAGATCTTTTACGCATTGCTTTACATTTTCCTTAGCAACTCATCAACAGCATCAAAATATGACATGGTTGTGACATCAAGGGAACCCCTTTGTGCCTTCCAACTACAGCCAGAGGCTTCAATCTTAATTTTCCTCTGACATTTGAAACAGTCTATAGCAGACATCATCACACCATATAAACAAAGCAAGAGTGTGCTGCAGAGACCCCCAAGAATGAGGCACCTGGACAGCTGTGCCAGAGTAAATCAAGCTTTCATTTTACTCCCTAGCTATGAGAATGCTGCTAGTGGAGCTATAATCCCCACATCTAGCAGAAGATCATCATTTCACAAGGCTGTTAATGACCTTCACAACATTTATATTTTCATGTGTCTGAGTAAACAGCTCCAGCAGTCATTCATTAGAAATACATTTATGTGAACTTTAATTTCCAGGCTACGTTCTACCTTGTCACTCCAACAAATAACACATTATTTTTGTTATTCATTAGATTTATTTCTAGTTGCTTCTTCCTCCCTCTTATTTGCTTTCCTGAATCTTCTATTCTAGATACGTAATAGCAGTATTTTCTAAAACTGTTATAAATAAGAAGCCTAAAATTTCTGCCAAGTTGACTAGTAAAGTGGATCTGGAGACTACATGCAGGTTATTAGAAAAAGAAAAAATCCAGCAGCAATTAGGTTCTGAATCTGTTGCACACATATTCTTGTGCACCCTCCGCCAGTTGAACATGCTGTGCTAACAAGAAACCATTGTGTTTGTCATGTGTGTTGCAAATCAGCATCATTTTCTGTGCCGTTTGTAATTGCCCCATTCACCAAGTGCTTTTATAACACGTGTGAGACTTGCTTTATTACTTGTCCTTCCACACAATGTGGAGGCAGAAATAGTAACCTGAATTGCCTTGGGCACATTGCAGGAAGGAAAGGTAATTTATTTCCTGCTGCATGGTAAGTAAAAGGAAAACAGCCAGAGGCATTGCCCTTTTACCATTTCCATAGGGAAAGATGGTTGTGTCAGATTGGCTGTGGGAGACACACACAAGGAGTCCTTGCTGTCCCTGAAGGGTATGTGCTGGACCTATTGCCAGAATATCGAAGTTAAATGAATGCTACATTATGCTTCTAAGCTCTTCCTTCTACGTGTCTCCCACACTGGTCTGAAAACTGATAAATTACATGTTGGCCAAGACATTGGCTTAAATTGGAAGAGATGTGTCCTGATGTGCCTATTTCACTTACAATTTGTCTAGACATGGCTGAATCAATGTCCCATTGGGCTAGCAGTGGGAGCAAGAGATTGAACCATAATGAGTGAAGGCAGAAGTACTACAAGACAAAAAAAAAAAAGAAAAAAGTAATCTGCTTTTTAACAAGGAAAAAAAAAAAACCAAAAAAAAACAACCACCCACTTTTCTCCCTATTACAATGCTGTGTACTTCTCCAATACAGCGTTAATCTCTGAACATAATAATTGTGCATTACTACAGAGAACAGCTCAAGGATTTGCATGACTGAAGGTCATTTAAGCCTATTAAAATTCTGTTCAGCAGATGAATGCTTGTTATAAACAGCAGAGTTGCCAGGTTGTTCACTGTCAGCGTCTGCACTCTCTCTGTGCACATACCATGTAAGCTTTCACGTCTAGATAATGCCATGGCATATTTAACAAAAATCCTCAGTATGGAAACCTTATGTGTGCATCACTGTTCAACAAATATACCATGGTGGCAGTATCTTTTCTTATTAACCCTATGAGGGCAATGAAATGTTCTAATAAGAATTAGAGACAGCATATGATAATTAATTTAAAGCATAGGGAGATATGATATGTCCTTTAAATGTCTTCTAAATAAAGGAAAAAAAAAATGGTACCCAAAGGATGAGGGCAGAGGAATATGGTTAAATAACAGACTGGGCTGTTAAGTAACATTTCTGACCAATCTTGCTGACTGCCTTCATTCAAAACCATAACTTTGACATCAAACTGGAGATTTTCCAAGAAGAAAAGAAAAGGTAGATGCAAACAAAGTAAAACGGTTAAGAGGATGGCATCTCTCTTCCTCTTACTAGCACCACCTGGAAACAAAACCTGGTGGCAACCTCAGGCATGTAACTTTGAGATTCCCCTTTGGTGTCACTGCTTCCAGTGCTGAGTGATTTAACAGCTTTACATATTTAAGGAGTTCTTCTGTATAATTGTCAGAGAGTCCCACTATCTTATTTGCCAGGTTCTCCACCAAGGTATCATTCCAGTTTGTCTTTGAATCAACAAGGCAGGTTCTAAAGAGATACTATACCAACATCTAACAGGTAAGGCTTCCTTGCACACTGAGGCACATGCAGTGCTACTGAAAAATTAGGCTCCGTGTATTGGACAGACTGCAAAGACCAAGAGAAACAGCACTGGTTTCAGTACTTACTTTCCACTTGAAGAAGCAAATCATGGAAATTGACAAACTGAGTAGGAAAGCTTTCGTTAAACCTCAGGTAGTTAAAGTGAGACACCTGAATCTATATTTAGTCATCTAGATAAGAGCAATTTATCTGTTCCTTCTGACCAATACCATGACTATCTGTGAAATCAGATTATAATCAGCTGAATTTAAGAGACTTAAGTTCTAGGTTGAATATGAGTCTACCTATCTTATGTTTTTACACAGCCATTACGAAAAGTCTGAACTTCCTTCTTAAATAGTTGCTTTGCAAACCAAACATGAGCAATGTAGACAAGCAGTTCTAACATACGACATATTTCCACTTTAATTGTTCACTGAATTTAAGGATTAATTGAACCATTACTTTAGTTGTAAAAGAAATGACACGTTTTTGTGAGGTGTCGACTTGAAAACATTATGATACACTGCTGTTAACGTTTCTTAATACTTTCACACTACTGTAAACATATTGCTATTGGAGTACAATAATTATATACCAGACTAATACTTTTAAACGCATTTCTAGTTTTACTCACCATGATCTATAATGTAGGAATTGTGTTTAACTAGCAGGACTAAAATGTCAGTGAATTAGATTGAGAGGTACTTGAAAATGCTTCACCTTAAGTGTTATGCTGGTCCTCTATTTCAGATATGGCTATTTGGGCAACCTGCTCATCACTGGCTATCATTTGTGGCAGCTACATGATTACATTGTTCACTCCATGATTCCAACTCCAGTTAAATCTGATGCAGTAGTTGACATGTAAAAGGCAGAAAAAACCATATTTATGGTAGAGACTGTGCTTTGGTGGAAAATTTTTAGAGAGACCTTGAGCCCTAAGAACTAGTATATTTGTTATGTAGAAACTGCAATTAAAATAACTTTTCCTTTCAACTCTGATCTACCATTCTGGTCAGAAAATTAAAACACAACTACAGAAAGACAGCCTTCTTGGTTAATTCTTTCCCTCTTCTTAGCGAGGTTCAGAAGCACCAAAACAGTGTGCAATATTTACATATTTCAGTATGCTAATCTTTGTTTCCAGCTGGCTTGAGCTGCTCAATGCCAGTCACCTCTTTCAGCATCATAGTTAAAAGAGCCATTCTGGCTCTCAGCAAAGCCAAATGGAATATCTTCACTGTGAATTTGAACAGAATCTCAATAATTCGCTCTCATAAATGCATGTCCTGCAATAACAGGAAGAAGACTGTATAGAGGAAAAGGACCTGGGGGTGTTGGTTGATGCTTGGCTTAACATGAGCCAGCTGTGTGCCCAGGTGGCCAAGAAGGCCAATGGCATCCTGGCCTGTATTAGGAATAGTGTGGCCAGCAGGAGCAGGGAGGTGATCATCCCCCTGTACTCAGCTCTGGTGCAGCCGCACCTCGAGTACTGCGTTCAGTTTTGGGCCTCTCACTACAGGAAAGACATCAAGGCCCTGGAGCATGTTCAGAGAAGGGCAACAAAACTGGTGAGGGGTCTGGAGCACAAGTCTTACGAGGAGCGGCTGAGGGAGCTGGGATTGTTTAGCCTGGAGAAAAGGAGGCTCAGAGGAGACCTCATCGCACTCTACCACTTCCTGAAGGGAGGCTGTGGTGAGGAGGGGGTCGGCCTCTTCTCCCAGGTAACTAATGACAGGACGAGAGGGAATGGCCACAAGTTGCGATGGGGAAGATTTAGATTAGATTTAAGGGAAAATCTTTTCTCTGAGAGAGTGGTCAGGCACTGGAATGGCCTGCCTAGGGAGGTGGTTGAGGCACCGTCCCCAGCGCTGTTCAAGAAGCGTTTAGATGAGGTGCTGAGGGATTTGATTTAGTAGCTTAGTGGGTAGGGATGGTGGTGGGAGGATGGTTGGACTAGATGATCTTGTAGGTCCTTTCCAACCTAATGTATCTATGAATCTATGAACAACTTAGAACAGATTTTCTGTTGCTCTTCTCTGAAGCATAGTAACTACCAACGTGCAGAATATGTAGAGAACCTTATATTTATTCTTCAACAAACAGAATGTTACTGAACCACATACTGTATGTTTGCCAGTTAACTCACTGTACCACATTATTCAATTTACTGTTGTGAAGAGAAATTATTTTTATTGTCTTCAAGAGCAAGTGTCTGGTCCTATCACAAGTCAGCTTACAACTGTTATTTAGTGTGAAATACTGAACTGAAATTTCAAAATAAAACCATGTGGCAGAGATATCAGAAGCAGCTCTAAAGTTGCAGTACATGAAAATCACCAGAAACAAACAGGCTTTCTTAAAACGAGGTTTTAAAATAGAAGAAAAGATGAGTTTGAAGGTACCAGAAAAAATCAGGCTAATGAACTTAATAAAACTAGAAACAACTCTAATGCCTACTTAGGAAAGCAATCTGTATGGATTTATTTCCATGAGCATTAACAATGCAGTCAAATGAAGTGCCTTGCATGGATCTCCCAACAAAATTTCAAGAATTATTTTTTTCCCCTTAACTATACTAAAAAATGTAGAGAAAGAAACATGCAAACATACCCAATACCTTACACATGCCATTAATACAGATATCTCGGCTGTGTCTTCCTTCAAAGCAGGGAGTACCATCAGTGACTGCATCCAACATCTTCTCTGAAAAATGGCGATCTATTGGGCGACAGTGGAGCTCACAGGGGTTCGCTGAAGGAAAACAAAATAATTTCTCAGAAAATATTTCAGCAGGACTTTGAAATGTAATGTACAGGGAATAACACTGTATGTTCACTCTACCATCCTCCCACTTTATCTGGCATTTATCAACAACTAATGGCATAATTAGAACCAATTAACAAAGCCACAATACTAATGCTAACAGAGTGTAATAGGCATGATAGCTGCAACTAGTACAGGAAACAGCTGGAGCCCAGTGTTCTCACACCTCCACACATTCCCTCACTGATATATTAACAGCCAGATGAGTCAGGCAACAATGAGGTCTTCAGTTGCAAAAGGAGAAAGGGACAGGAAACCAGCAAAACAAGCTGTCATCAGTAAGGGGAAAGGAGAAACCAGGGAGTAAGACTGCTAGAGATAAGCAACTGTTTTTCATCAGCTGATGACAGTGATTTCAGAGACATTTTACAACTTCTGATCAATGCTGCCAGCATCTTTCAGGGGAACAATGAAAGGACTGCTTCTCATCTTCAGCATGTCAGTCAAGGGTCATGAGCCAGAGGAGTTCAAGTTGGATATTTGGAAGAATTTCTTCTCAGAGAGAGTAGTAATGCATTGGCACAGACTGCCCAGGGAAGCGGTGAAGTCACTGTCCCTGATGGCATTCAAGAAAGATGGAGATGTGGCTCTGAGGTACATGGTTACTGGGCATGGTGGGGGTGGGTTGATAGTTGAGCTAGATGATAGAGGTCTTCCCGATCTTAATGATTGTATGACATGTGCACCTGCCTTGCTTTACAGATGCTACTCCTTGGGAACTGGAAATTCTGTAACTCAGGCTTAGGAGAGTTCAAGGACGCAACTTTGGTAAATAAGCTGGATAAACAGAAGATGAGTTAGAACTGAAATCAGGGTCAAGGCCAAGAAAGGCAATCTCTGCCCTCATATTAATCCTTTAGAAAGCCTCCAGCACAGTCACAGATCTCCGACTGAAAGAAAAGCTCTCCATGGTTACACCCATAAAGGACAGCAGCTGGGGAACTGTCCTGAGCTCCTGTCCTTTTTCAAGACCCTGGTCAAGCCAAGTGCCCCAGCAATTTGTTCATGCTCAACAAAATGAAATCCTCTGCACAGCAGAGCATAAGGTGTTAAAAATGTCAGCTTTGGGAACTTTATGGAAACAATATTGGAGCCTTTTTAATAAAATCCCTCTGGATGCTACAGAGGGACCTCTACAGAATCACTGCTTCATCCTCTATTGGTAACCAACAAAAGTTGCTTGCTTCCTTGCTCTGAAAGTGACATAGGATAACTATAAATTGACACCCTGGCTGATGAATTTCTTTTTCCCTTTCCTCCTTTGTTGACCTTGCTTTTGTCATACAAAGAACTGCATTCAAAATTGGAGGAGTTTCTAGTAATGAGAAAAATTCAATTTTTTGCTAATGCAAAGAAACCAAATCATTTCCTTTAAAAGGATTTATGCTTTTGAAGAGGGAAATTCACTTTTATTGCTCTGGTTTGTACAGCACCAATATACACACAGCACCATGCTGTGCACAAAACTGGGAGCAGCTCTTGGCCCCAGGGTGCTAGCAATGCCAGTTAGTTCAAATTATTAATCTCATTCATCTAAATATAGTTTCTGTAGAACTGGGACCCAAAAACTGAAAAAGAGGATCCACCAGGAAATCCAAAACTTTAATGAGGTGCTCTGTATTCTTCCTCTTATCAGGAGAGATAAAATGGTGCTTTAAACCTCACAAGAATGACACATTTGTTTTTTCTCAAATTAAGATACCTTTGTAATGAATGACAATAGTGGCAGAGGAAACACGTGGACTGAGGTTATGAAACCGGGGGAAATCAAGCTGGTAACAGGTTATGTTCAAGAATATCAGCAGAGATGGAGCTATGAGTCTTAGGCAAGAACACAAAGTTTGTAAACCTTATCAGTCCTCAGCCCCTCTGTGAAACCTGCTAGCCATAACATCTGTAAAATTCATTTTACTTTTATCTGGAGCAGTCTTTTTTCTTTAAAATTTTATTTCTTTCATGCTTTATAGTTTGCTTCACCTCGTTTACCTTCTCACTGTATCATTTTGTAAGCACAAAGCACAGTAGACAATATTGCAGAAGACTTTCAGTTAGCCCATAAGCTGCTCAAAATTCATCCTGACACATACTTTACATAAATCCATTTCAGTTTACCACTGTTCAGAATAAAATATGTGAAGTAATAGTCTGATATCTGTATCTTGTCCCTAGATGTATGTTGACATAACAAGCAGAATGATATCCAATTCCATTTTAGAAATAAATCAGCAAGAAAAAGTGATTGCTGACATATTCTGGTCACAATGATGGTGTAAGTATACAGCTAAGAAAGAGTTTAAAGGGAAAGACAGTCTTCCTTGACAAGCCAAATGTAAAAGTAAAATGAATAATTTGCAAACTTCCATAACTGCAAAGCCTCATGATTCAAAGAAAGGCATTCTTGGCCTAAAATTTCCTGTTTTCCATAACTGTAGTAACTGGTCTAAAAATAGATCCTACCTGTACCACAAACTTTGTGCTGCTTCTTGTCAACTTTCTTCTAAGACCTGCTGGAGATTAGAAGATATAGATCCCTCCACACAATCTCACCCTTATTCAGTATTTTATACCCCTGTTCTCATTCTTAAAGCTATTACCTTATTTCATCTGCATAGAAGGCTGATTAGGGCATCACTGCAGAAATTATCCAACCACTGTATGAGCCTTTCATTTTCTGAAATTATTTACTTATCTATCATTATTATTTTTTACAGCTGAGCCCAGAAGCCTAATGAAGTATCAGGACTCCATTATTCTAGGACTGTAAATAAGCCAGTCTAGAATCAGTCACAGTCCTTCAAAAATCTAATATTTTAAACAAGAGACAGTTACAAATGTAGAAAGATGTTCCACCTTCTATTTGTAGTTAGAACTGACACTAAGAAAATGCATTACCTGTCGTGACTCAAATGCAAACACTGGCACTGAATTAACATCTTTTTAATCCTATATTAGTTCTCAGGAAAAAAAAAGAATAAAGACTGAGATCAGTGCAAGCATCAGGGTTGCTCAGATGGAACTCTTCAAAGCAGCTGGTTTAGTTTCTATTACTTCAGCAAGTCTGATTAACTCATGATGAGACTTTAATAAGGCTGTCATCTTTGGAATTTTTTAAGAAAAAATACACATAAATTCTTACAATTGAGCATACACATGAAATACTAGATCCAACTGTTAAACACTCAGTAATGAACACCTGGGTAACATCACATGGATCTCCCCCAGGTTTACCCATTCCTCCACATTAGCAAAGGATCAAAGTCACTTTGACTGCTCCATCCTACACTGTATTTAAAGTGTATTAATTATAATATTAATTCCCCAAGCTCACTAAATAACCAGAAATAAAGAATTCAGTGTGTAACCTGAATTGCTTTTTTATTTTTCAGGTTGCTACTGCTTGTTCTGCCTTTCACAGACATGAAGAACTGCTGGAGTCTGTACTCTCTGGTTCTCTTCATACTACTTGAGTTGAGGGTGTTAGAAGCTACATTATGAAGTACAGTGACATGAAACTTGATGTTGGATTCAAGTGGGAAAGCAGAAGAGTTACATTCACACTGAAATAATAGGACCATAGGGTCTTATATTTCAAACTCAGATAACTTGGGGCTTTACAGCTTTTGACCCCATGCAATACACTTTTTGAAACTCTTTTCAAATAGCTTACATTTCATTCAGTCTCTTTTCTAGAGCAACACTCCATTTTTTGAAAAACTTATCATTTAAACTGTATTTTTGGAATTGTTTGTCTTTCTCGCTCTTCTTCTGTGAACCTCTTCCAGATTGTCTGTTTTTCTGGCAGTGCATTGGCTCTAGATGGACATAACATGTTAGCTGAGGTGCTTTCAATGCTCAGCAGCTCAGAAAAATTGCCATCTTCTGTTTTATGGAATCCCCAAGCCTAGGAGCTCTCCTTAGTAGCCATTGACTTACAATCAAAACAGGGCTAAGGGAGCAAGACATCAAAGCTGATTAAAAATCTAAAATTCAGGAATATTATTTTTTTCCCTGTGTATATCAGAACAGAATTCATATTCACAAAGTTTAAACAGAACAGCATGAAGAGAATCAGAAAATAGCATACTCCCTGCTCAGAGTAGAAATACAGAACACAAATGTTTCTCTTATAGCTGAATCACACGAGTACGAGTGCAGGATCACTTTACATTGTCAGAGAAGGATGTGAATAATGTGACTGCCAGGCAATGATAAGGCCTCAATATTTTTTTTCTCTGTCTCACAAGGAATAGAAGAAGTGGGCCTCCAGTTCTTAAACCACTGTCAATCTGAGTCTGTGGGAAGTCAGAATTCGATGAGAAAATCAAAACGAAGAAAATTAGGAAAGACAATCACCAAACAGACAAAACATGTAAAAAGAAAACTAACTTGGTGCTCCAAGAGAAAGTTTAATTCCAAATCAATTGCAACAGAAATAATAACTTGCACTGTTAGTTGAGACCTTGTGACTATCAGCACAGATCTTATTTGACACACAGGCATGTTTTGGAAGAAATATGAAATTTCCAATACTTCAGCTACATAACTCCTATCTGCCAGTACATGAGATGATCCTGGCACTGAATGAGGAAAGAAAGTTGTTTACATGATTACTTTTATCACTTCGATGTAAGACTCACACTGACTACCTGGACTTTATATCCTGGGTAGTTATCACGTTCAGATAAATGTAATCTGTGAAAAGTTATGAAATAAATGGATGTGGGCTCAGCATGATGGCCAGTGAAGTTGTTCAGTGCTAAATTCTGCAGAAAGTATCAGTGCAGAGACCTGAATAGAGCAATTTGGAAAATACCTGGCCAGAGCCACTGTATGCTTTAGCTACTTCTGAAACTTAAAGTCCTCTTCTTTTTTTTTTTTTTTTTCATTTCATTTTCTGCTCAGGGACATGATTTAGCAGAGGGTTGTAAGAGTTAGGGTAGTATGGTTAGGTTGTGGCTTGACTCTATGATCTTTAAGGTCATTTCCAACCTCAGTGATTCTATAATTCTATGATTCATACTGAAACTCTCAGGGGTACTCATGGGCTCTAGCATGAGGTTACTGTGCTCCAAAATAAATCTACAGTAAATCTGTGCAAGCCCCCAGGAGGCTAAAACTCATTTAAAACAGGAGGAAAAATCTTCAAGTATTTATAACCTCAAACATAATTGGTCTAGGTAACAGCAAAGTATCACTCACTCCTTCCCTTCCTGTTTGCTTGTTAAAGCTACCTGTTGCATACTGAGCTATTCATAAGAAAATCTTTGTTCTTTTATGAGGGTACAATTCACACAATGTAAAAGGACATTAAAGCAGTGTTTAATTAAGTGACAATGACTAGAACTGGCTTATTGAAACTATGAAATAAGAGACACAAGGTTTCTGTCACCATTTACCCTTCTTCCAGAAGGATGAGGGAACACAGAAATTACCAACATCTAAAAAATTTCTAGCTCAGGTTTTTTATTCAACTAAATGTTTTTAAACAACAACAACAAAAAATTTCGTATCATTCAGGGTTTGGGAAATCTTCAAAAATTTTTCTTTTACTCTTATATCACATGAACAAGATGAGAGAATTGAAAATGACCAATAGTAAAACACAAACCAAAATCTTCTTGGGAGCTCACTCAATGTAACAGAATGCTCTGAAAATCCTTTAAAATTGGATGACATTAATTTAAAGGCAAACAAAAAAACTTAAAAATGCAGAAGAAACTGCCCACTCTGAAGCAACCCCAGTACCAGTAACAAGTATACTTTAATACCAATTACAAACTCAGGACTAGAACCATTAAAATCCACAGAAGAGAAGGAGAAAGGATCAGGACAGGACAGGACAGGACAGGACAGGATAGAATAAGACAGGACAGGATAAGATAGGATAGGACAAGATAGGAGAGGAGAGGAGAGGAGAGGAGAGGAGAGGAGAGGATAGGATAGGATAGGATAGGATAGGATAGGATAGGATAGGATAGGATAGGATAGGATAGGATAGGATAGGATAGGATAGGATAGGATAGGATAGGATAGGATAGGATAGGATAGGATAGGATAGGATAGGATAGGATAGGATAGGAAAGGATAGGAAAGGATAATACAATTGGAAGGTACTTTAAAAGATCAAGTTCCACTGGCTGTCCACTTCAAAATTACAAGTTGAATTTTGAGCTTCACTTTTTCTTTAAACAAAATTACACTGATAGATTCTTCTGCTTAACCTACTCCTTAAATTTCTGCACAAACCAGATTCAGGCTTCGTGGTATTAACTATTACACCTATACTTAGTAACTAGATGTTACAAAGCAAGTGATAAGGTGGATGCATCAGTCTAGTCTCTACAATACAGAGCACTTCATTACCGAACCTCTCGAGGAATTATTTCCTTAATGCAGTGCTGTTACCACACACATTCAAGTTTGGAAATATTAAAAAGTATTTGTGTGGCTTAAGAGCTCTGCTTATTAGGTTCTGCAATGCTTGCAGGCCTAAACGCGCAGCTCTACCCATGCTACTGTACTTATATTTCTAGAGTTGACACAGAAAGACAGTTCAAGTCTATTGCAACCAATTAGCATAGATATGACCTCAACAGCTGTTATGAACATAACATCTTTTCAGGAACTGATCTGTGTATGCTCACAGTCAGCACTGCTAGAGCTCTGCAACCATATGTGCAAACTTTTGCATATGCAAGAGGCAAACCTGTTGGTGGAGGCACATAATATTTTTCTATGTATTTAGAAGACTTCTAGTTCAGGAACTTCTGAGCCTAAATAAAGGCTTCTCATGCAACTGCAAAATTATACAAGGAATTCAAAAGTTCACATCTTTGTACCTGTGTTGTAAACTGGCACCCAGTGGTAAAACTCATTTTGGTAGGGAACTGTGTCAAACTCAGTGCACTGCATCTGACGAAAAGTTGGCAAGCCTTTCTGACAGGGGCTAATGTTACAGATGCGATAACGTTTCCTTTCTCCGGTGCAGTAGTCTCCTCCAAACTGTGGTCTACAAAAACAACATTAAGACTGGGATGTGATACTGGGAGAAAAGTAGTTTCAAACAAGCAATACTTTTCAGGTTCCAGTGAGATAACAAAGTGAATCAGAAACCTTTACAGGGTAAACATACTGTTCACATGTTCAAATACTTCAACATGTCAGTATGAAGTATAAGGATGTAGACATACCCTGTATCTTGGTACACTCCCCAGCTAAGTTTATGACAAAATCACCTTATCAAACAAACTTCTCTAAAACACTGTATTTTTTCAGAATGTTCGACAGTTCTTCCTGAAAAATCAGGTGATTTTTCAAAATTAGATCTAGGGTCCTCATGAACTCAAGTGTGTATTAGAAAAATCTGTCCATCACGTTCTGTACCTATCAGTTTATGTATATAAAGCTGAAAACAAAGCTGATGATGAACACAAAACATGAAAAGCAAGTCCTTCATTCCCCTCAGGTACAGAATACTACCTATTGTTCCCCCACCCCTTGTATGAATACATTTATTTATTCATGACAGTACTATTAAATCAACATCTATAGCATTTATACAAAGCTCACATGCAAAATAACAGGACTTTTTTTTCCACTTTCTGTAGAAATAAGCTCCATGGAAGGTAAGAATTAAAGAATGAGATAATGATTGTATAAGGTGAACCAAGTGAATTTCACACAAATAAGTTAAAAGAGCATTACAGGGAAATGTCTCCAACACCCTAAGTACCACAAAGATCTTGAATAAAAAGCATGAAAAGATTGTGTACACAGCTTACTCTGGGTTATTGCATGGTCTCTCTGCACTCTGAACTCCTGCCCCACATGTCCTTGTGCAATGGGACCAGGATGACCAAACACCCCAGCCACCATGGACTGCTTCTGGAGTTTTGCCTACGGTAATGCACTCACCAGAGAAGCACCACTGAAGAGAGAAGAAATGACAAACAAGATTAGTACAACACAGAAAAACGTTATATTAATTGTTCGCTATTTTAATCATCAAAGATTGACAGCTTTGGTGGAAAATGAAAAGCACATATCAAAGGGCATCCCTCTTTTACAGTTAACTTAACAGCCGGTTCTTGTGGTTGTTCTGCTAACATTTGCAGACTCAGAACCTCACAGTCACCTTGTTTTCTCCACACTGAGTTCCATCCGCAGCAGCATCCAGCTTAGAGCGGCAGGAGCCTTTCACTGAGCACCAGAGTGTTTGGCAAAGGTTCTGGAAAAGAAAGAAAACTGCTGCAAGCAGAGCTTAAGAATCCCCATGGCTAAGAGCTTCAAAACATTTCCCACTGTTTTTTGCATCAATTTACAAAACCTTGTAAGGTCTGTATTTCCAAAGACATGTTCAGAGTTTTCCACAAGTTAGGACACAGCACAACATTTTCAGGAACTCTTCATTAGTGTACAAGGAGGGACCCTCTGACTAATATGTAACAGCGAAAACTTTCTGTCAAAAAAATTAACTGAACTATGCTTGTGAGTTTAAATATTCTCCTCATCAACTGCTCAACTTCTAGCTACATACAGGAAAAAATTACAATGTTTGGGAACTACTGTTTATAGTGAAGGTGAACAGAGTCTGTTATTTTCACATTGAAAGTACAGTGCAGTATTCAAATTCTTATTGCTGCTTGCTTGTAAACAGTGAAATCAAAGAAGGTTACTTAAGCCTGTCAGGTAAGTGAAAACAGCGTCACATCTACAACTGTTAACAGCCAGGTCAATATCCATGAGCTCCCAAAATTTGAGGAAGAAGTCTCTTAAACATCAGCCAAGCAGACAATGAGGTGGTACTTTAAAAAGCAGTCCAGGGTAGCTGGCTGTAAAAAAAGATTATTAGTCTTGGTAGAATAGGGGCTCTAATTGTTGAACACTGGCATATTTACAAGGTCAGAAGATGGTGCTGTACAATTCCCCATTGGTAAAGCACAAACTTAAGCTGCTGTTCCCCATGCAGTGGTTAACTCTCTACAGAAGGGACAGAAATCCCCAGAGTCAAAGACATCCGGTCAAAAATCATTGCAACAATGTTATAACAAATCCTTTTCAAACAAGAGAAACCATTCTCTGAAGAAAGACATGAGGCCAATTCTTCCTTGACAGAAGTGGTTAATACTTCTCTGGTAGACTTTCCTCAGTTCACATGCACACAAGCTTGTTTTTGACTTGACACTCATGAGTCCCATGTGCTTAGGACATCCTCAGCGAGCAGGGTTTTGTGTAAAAGCTGGAGAAACCAGAGGTGTAAAACAAACTGCAGTCCCAACTGGAACAGAAGTAAAAGCCCAGGAGCTCTGTGGTAGGATTTGACTGAGGGTGTTTAACTGCAGAGTTCAGTACTGGGATCAGAGTTCAGCTGCCAATGGGATCCTCAAAGTAAAAAACATTCTGGGCTTGAGAGCCAGGACAGAAATTGGATACTTGGGAAAATACAGCTCCAATAAGCTAGCAGCAGCATTTGGCTGAGTTTTAAATCAAAATGTGCCTGCTGATTTCTGGCCTGCTTCTACTCGAAACAGCAAAGCTTAGGGGGAGTCTGTTTTGAGAGAAACACCTCTTATTTACCTTCAGCATTGTGTGTTACATAGAACATCTCTAAGTACTTCACTTATCCATTTGGAAATACTTATTGTCTGGGGTTTTTCATCTCTGCTCATTTAGACAATTCTGGTGATATTTACAAGTAAGGGGTTGTTCTGTAGTTCCAATTTAAAGTTCAAGAGTATTATTTGCAACTCTTTGTGAAACCATCACTGTCAGGGTGTAAAGGCAGAGCTACCTGAATGTTCCAGCAGGCTAATATTTTTTCATTATAAAATTCATCCTTCATTTTTAGCTGGTAAATATAGAACGTGTTTCATGATTTTTAATGCATAAAGCACACTTCTGCACTGCGCTTCAAATACCAGAGTAAGAGTAACAGAAACACAGAATATCCCGAGTTGGAAGTAACCTCTGGCAATCACTGAGACCACCCCCTGGCTCCACAGAGCACTACCCAAGCCCAAACCCTATGTCTGAAAGCATTGTCCAAATGCCCCTGAGCTCTGACAGCTCAGGGCTGTGCCCGCTGCCCTGGGCAGCATGTTCCATGCCCACCACCCTCTGGGGCAGAGCATTTCCCTATCCCCTCAGCCCTCCCCAGGCACAGCTTCATGCCATTCTTTTGGTCCCTGAGGCTGTCACAGAGAGCAGAGCTCAGCACTGTGAGAAGCTGCAGCCACCATCAGGCCTCCCCTCAGCTCTGCTCTATGCCCAGCACACTCATGGCTCCCAGTCACATCTCACACACTTTGCCCTCCAGAGCCTCACTACCTTTGCAGCCCTTCTTTGGACACTCTTCTGATAGTTTTATGTCCTTCTTATGTGGTGGTACCCAGAAATGAAGAAACTGAGAACAGCTTTCTACTGGCAGTTACTATTTTTAAAAAGTGCAAATACTGAGAGATTCCAAAGTGTTCATGGAGGAAATTCTTTGGCTTTAAAACAAGTTCCCATATTGATCTCCATACACCAGAGCTTTTCTTCAACTTTAAGAATAACTGAAACAACAGTACAAGAAAAAGCACTTTTTACTGTGTACTTTTGTAAATATGGGATGGAATTCGTGACTGTAACATGCTCTCAAGGCAAGGCAAGTTTATAGTGTACACTTTTCACTCAATCTGTGAGATAAGGGTCTGTACCTTAAGAAGTCCATTGTAAAAAATCCCTATTTCACTGAAGTCGATGGAAGTTTAGAGCTAAGGAGTGGATTATAATATAAGGATACTGAGCTTATATTATCTGTAGAAAACTACAGATTTACTTACTGTTTGAAAAATTCCTCTCCCTAACATGAATTTTGCTTTTTTTTTCCTTATTACAGGGACTATGTTTATGTTTATGTACTTCACAAGATACTTACAAGACTTCTGACTTAAATGGTTCATGGAAACCATTATTTGAATTCTAATGCTCGGTCTTTGCTAAGTACAACCACTGAACCCCTGGGCATCTTTAGCTAAATACAGATTCTTCTCCATAGACTGAATTCGGATAGACATTAAAAGTTACGCAACAAACATAGCTCTGCCAGTAAGTGTTAACTGAACAGTGGAAAAGTAAATAATAGTCAGACCTCTTAGATGAAATGCCAGACAGACTATACTATTCACAATTCATTTCCTTGACAGTTGCAGCTACCTGCAAAACAAAGTCCTTGCAATAAAAAGCAAAATAAGATAATGCCAATTAGTTTTCCAACACGTCTGTTTGTAAAGTTGGCCAATCAGGAGATGTTAAATGTAAAAGTCTACTAGGTTCAAATGCAAGGAGACACAGAATAAACCAGAGCTGCAAAATTACACTTCAATTTTCTATCTGTAACAATGGACAAATTACAGTAGTTGGCGAAACTGGAACAGCAAATGAAAGTAATTTTTCAATACCTACTTCATATTCAGTAGTTGCAGTTCAACATTGGTAATCATGTTATCTATTAAGGCTAAGGAGATTAATCAGAAATAATCCCTCTAATAGCATACACTAAATGA
This sequence comes from Callipepla californica brunnescens, assembly GCA_023055505.1. Lineage (NCBI taxonomy): Eukaryota > Metazoa > Chordata > Aves > Galliformes > Odontophoridae > Callipepla > Callipepla californica. Next base: position 11,341,291 of record JALIRH010000009.1, on the reverse strand, counting down.
GGATACACATAATTATCCAAATGGAATAAACAATCAAGATCAGCAGTCCCCAGTCCACAGCTGTGTGCAATACTTTGCCTAGAGAAGACAGTACTGCCACAGCCCTTCTTATCGTGAGGAGGAAACACACTGCTGCCTTCAGTGTTTGCTGAATATTGCTGCCCTAAACTCATCAAAATTTAGTGATCACTTAGCTAGATTAGCACTTGAAACCACTATTTCTGAACTGCTCTGTGTAGGAAAGTACCATCTGAGCCAATTAGCTTTGATGCTGGGTACAGTTACAACAGCATAGCACTCCACCATAGATAATATGATCTGTTACCCTGCACAACTTTCTAGCTCCTATAGGGAATTGCGCTGATGTCAGTACGGTATTCCTATGCATCTCTCTTCTGCTGTGTTGTGAGATAAAGCCCCACTATAATATCCAAATTACCCATTTGCACATAGAAATCTCACGTATGATGGGGACTTACAGATTCTTTGGGGGATGTGGACTGAAATATCCTTTATTTGTTTAGTCCATCAAGAGTGTGAAAAATCAAGACAAAGGAAAAGTGCACAACCCTGATTTCTTCAGAAAACACTTTCTGAAACTGAAAAATTTTTGCCAGAAATACTTGGTCAGGTAAAAACTTTAAGTTTGAAAAGCATCTTGTTTTTGAAAGTGTGACTCCACTGATAACTAGCCTAAGCTCACTACTAGAAGTTTCAAATCAAAATTACTCCACCCAGTGGAGGACAGGCATTTAATACAGATATGGCCCAGATCCAGTAGATGTCTTGGAATAAGGAAAGCATACAGAATAACAACTCACTTGCAAAATCTGTAGTTTGGAATTAAAATACCATGTTAGACAATGCCTGTACTGAGTACATAGCTTATAAATCTGAACATGCTACATGAAGTTAGTAACTGAGTTTCAGTGACTGTGCTCCCATACTGCTCAAAAAGAGTAAGTTATCATTAGCAGAATGAACAAAAATATACAACACTCACATCCACATCTTCACAGAAAGTAGCATTGGAGCCATACTGAAGCTGGCACTGGTGATGCACATCATAAATCACCCCCGGAGCAATGACTGGGGATTTTAAGACTTCCTTTTGGGGGATATCATCCAGACAGAATCCCCACCCTCGGCTAAAAGACAAAAATTGCATACTGAAAAAAAAAAGCAAACCCCAAATGAAAAGAACAATCAGCCACACTTTTTGATACCTCTATGCAGATTTTTTTATATGGCTTTTGGAAACAACTCTTCAATATTCCAACTAAGATATGCAGAGGGCTACTACCAAACAGCACTCACTTCTGGTAGTCTATGGAATTTTAAAGGAAAAAAAAAAAAAAAAAAACCCAGAAGAAACTGCTTGCTCTGGAGCAACTCTAGTATCAACAACAAGTGGACTTGTACACAAAACCAAACTCTGGAGTTGGATCCATAAAGTCTAAAAAAGTAAAGGATAGGATAGGATAGGATAGGATAGGATAGGATAGGATAGGATAGGATAGGATAGGATAGGATAGGATAGGATAGGATAGGATAGGATAGGGACAGAACAGAACAGAACAGAACAGAACAGAACAGAACAGAACAGAATAGAATAGAATAGAATAGAATAGAATAGAATAGAATAGAATAGAATAGAATAGAAGTAGTTTGTAGTGTAGTATAGTGTAGCAAAGTAGAGAGGAGTTGAGTAGAGTAGACTACAGTTCAGATCAAAGAACATCAAGTTCAACTACATCAGGGCTATCCAAAAGTCAAAGCACCTTACTGAGGGCATTATCTAAATGCCTCCTGAACAATTACAACCACAGGGCACCACCCACCTCCATGTTAAAATTCATTCTGTTGCTGACAATACTCCAGTCTATCTAGATCACTCTGCAAGGCCCGTCAATGCTCCAGTCAGAAGCGCCTTCCAGATAAGTGTTGTTGGCAAAGTTGGTGAGAAGTAGCTTCCTTCTCAGCCTCCTAGTTGAGATTCCCACTACAGACCTCTCAATTCTTTCCCTTCTCTATGTGCAGGGAGCACAGCTAGTATTCCCAGACAAGAATTCCAGTCTGATCAATAAGTGATTAAAAATCAGTCTCATAGTCCCTCAGCGTCATCTGCTTATATCTGGACATGACCCAGCAGTGTGCCTTTGCAGCCCAGAAAGCCTACCAAACCTTAAGCTGCATCAAAAGCAGGGTGGTCAGTAGAACAAGGGAGGTGATCCTGTCCTTTGCTCCACACTGGTGAAACCTCACCTGGAGCACTGAGTCCAAAGGTGGAGTGCTCAGTCCAGAAGAGACATCGACCTGCTGGAGTGTGTTGAGAGGAGGGACACAGAAATTGAATGGAACATTCAATTGAATGTTAACACTGAATGGAACACCTCCTCAGAGAGGACAGGCTGAGAGAGTTGAGACTGTTCAGCCTGGAGAAGAGGAGGCTCTGAGGTGACCCAGTAGTGGCCTTTCAGTCATCTTAAAGAGGGGGTAAAAGAAAGGAGGGACAGACTTTTCATCAGGGTCTGTTGTGATAGGACAAGAGGAAATGATTTAAAACTAAAAGGGGAGATTTAGAATGGATAAAAGGAAAAGAGCTTTTACAGTAATGGTGGTGAGGCACTGGAATAGGTTGCCCAGGGATGTGATGATGATGATTGCCCTGTCCTTGGTACATTCACGGTCAGGATGGAGCAGGCTCTGAAGTATCTGACCCAGCTGTAGATGTCCCTGTTCGTTGCAGGGGAGATGGACTACATGAGCTTTAAAGGTGCAATTCAAATTCTTCTTCTTCCAATTCAAATGCTTCTATGATTCTGTGATTCTATATTCCTATGTAAGACAAATCCTCAGTCTTTTAGGAGACAGATCACACTTTTTTACAGAGTATTAACCTACACTGAAAAATTAATTTGTAGTAGCCCACTTGACACTGAGTACTAGTTCAAATTGAAAAAAAAGTCTTCTTCCTTGTGCTTTAATGGACCTGAGCCAAGAATTAATAATTTGTCTATTAGAGCAGACTCACTGATCCCCATGGCAACTGTTTCCCAACTTGCACACTGAAATAGAGCAGTCTTCAAGCCATAAATATCACTTAGTGACTTACTTTAGGAATTTGATGGTGGCTGTACATACTGAATCATGTTGAACTTAAAACACAGCAAGATATATGAAGAAAACTTTTACTGTAGCAAGCTCCTTCCTCTCATTCTCTAACTTACAGCAAAGGAAGACTAGGTATTATTAAAAAAAAAGTAATAATATTCATGGCTCTGAGAGATCTGAATGTCTATGGTTCTTATGTGTGCTGATGATCCTGAGGCTGGGCAAAAGAAGGTATGTTAAAGTGGACATATCATTAGGTCATTATGGCTTGCAGAGTAGTTTCAGAGAATATACTGGTGAAATTTATACCACATTACTGCTCATATAAAGAACACATTGAACTTCAACAAATCATTAAAAATATCACTGTGGACAGAGGCAAGATCCATCACATCCACTCAGAGTCCTTGACAAAAGGCTTCTTTCTTGTAACTACAAAAAGTTGCAGGATGAATCAAACCTGAACTGTTATTACAAGAGTGGAGTTCATTCCCAGAAAACACAAATACAAATGGAGCTTTCCAAAATTACTGAGTCAGTTATAAACTCCTCCATGGAAATTAATTCATGCACACCACAAAAATCTAAATCTAGTGACATAATAATACAGGATTTAATTCAAACTTCACATGAACATTTCCTACACAGTTTTAGGGCAATGCCACAACCAGATCACTCACTCTAGGAATCGTGTGATGTATTCCTTGCTGCACTGTGACCAGGTGAGTGGCGTGGGATCATACTGCAACTGCCGGGACATGATGTACGGGCGCTTTCCAACAGGCTCACAGTCATTCTCTTTTCCATCATGCTGGATACCAAAACTGGAGACACAAAACAACATCTGGTAACTCCAGCTGATTGGCTGTACCACAACACTCATCTGTGGGTTCCATGCTGTTTTTAAAAAGACAATAGGGTTGGTTGCTTCCTCACTTGTACTTCTTTAACTACAATCAGACTATGTTATGTTGTTCTACACTCTATCTCTACTTCTTTTTTGATAGAGACACTGGGTTTCCACATTATTGAATGTTCAGTGAATTAGCTTCCTGCCTTTACTGCTTCCTATTTAACTTTCTCCAGCTGTGCCTTACAGACATACAGGTCTCCCATACCAGGTCTTCCCAGTGTGTCTCTCTACAGCTTCTCTGCCTTATTTATTTATTTTTTTAAATTCGAGTGCTAGTAAAAGTCATGAACAAAAGAAAACAAAAACAACAAAAAAACAACCTTTGAGTAGGATTCAGCCCAGTAAATGTAGATACCTCCACATCATCTCATTGTGAAGGAGGTTTCGTCTGAAGTAATAATAAACAAAGATAGTAGCATATGAATATTTTGACACCTGAATTGTTAACATCTGAAGTTTTATAAACCCTTGTATCACAGCCTTGAAACCTAACTCAGGTCATGATTCAGCCATGGTACAGACAAAGACCTTCTGGCGAGTTCAAACCACTAATATTTTATCTCTGGAAAATGTAATTGTACCATGACTCAAATGTTCCAAAGGCAGAGCATAATTTCAGTCAGAACTCCAGTGGCAGGCCTGAGTTGTAAAAGAAAGTGTCCCCCTAGTGACGATTCCTCTTCTACAAAAAAGGGTTGGCTGCCACAGGCTGAGAACGTTTAAAGGCGTAGAGGGGACTTTTGGAAACCGTTGAAAATGTGAGTTCTTTTATCTTTTTTTTCATCTGATCACACAGAGTTTTACTGTCCATATAAGAAATTTTTAACATTTTTTCTCAAGTCAGAGTCTTGAGTGAAAGATAGTTTCAAATTAATTATGAACTCCACCACACTCCTTGGTAGTCAGAAAGTAACCTTAGTAAGACAGGAGACCTGATATTTCTGTTAAGTTTGACTATTTTTATCAAAAATTCTTCTAGCTGATCTGCAATACTGAACTACCCAATACAACAGGTTTTTTTTTGTGTTTTGGGTTTTTTTTTTGTTTTGTTTTGTTTTGTTTTGTTTTTTATGTAAGTGATTGATTTGAAGATCATATGAAGTAATTGCACAGTAATTCAGTACAGGCTCAAAAAATGAATAAAAGAGAAAGATTAAAGCATTAAGTGATGATTCTTTACAACTGAATTGTTTCATCCTTATGTACTACTGCTGTAGAATATTAAAAGGGATATACTAACAAGCTTTAATTATAAAAAAGTCAAAGTCTTAAGAATTTGTTTCTTATTCTTTTGCTCATTAAAAACAAAGATGGTTTTGATTTAATAATAAAGAGACATCAACTCACTCTTTGCTTTGTTTCTGTCTGAAAATTTAAGTATTAACATGCAAATAATAATTCAATTTCAGCAGGGGCCCCTTCACTTTCCATTGTACCTGTGTCCAAGTTCATGAGCAATAGTGAACGCCAATGGAAGACCAGAATCTTCATTGATGTTGCAGCTTCGGTGTGGCTGACACATGCCTGATAGGTGAGACAGACCTAAGGTTTCACACGGACGATTCATGCCAGCACAAATGTCCTTTCTAAAATCACAGAAAATGACTTGTCATTAAAAGAAATTAAAATCAACTTCAGTGTCCCTCACATTGGTTGGTATGCTTCCAACTCATAACATATCAGAGCTGATGTATCTGTGTTTTAAGCAAGAAGTTGTGATAATATTTTACAAACATACACTCCTTTTGCTACTACTGTACGTTATTATTACAATTAGTCATCAGTTGACACTGCTGTAATGCTTAAATACATGCTTATTTTCAACTCACATATGAAAGTTTTACAATCTCATCCTCTGACTGCATTTTGATAGTAGCATATCTGAAGTTTTCTTGTAAATGCCTGATGGCAAATTACATGCTGGATTTACTTTTCTCTAATTTTTCATAAGTATTTATTAGTCAAGACAATAATTTACTCACAAGTGATCCTCTCTAAACCTCTTCAGTCTGTCTTAGCATTCTGACCAGCATTTCCCAAGGCCTCCTGTTCTCTTACATCTTAAAGAAAACTTTCCCTTTAATACCACCACGTAGAACACAAGACTCACAGCTACAGGCAGCCAGTGCACTGTTACAGAACAGAATGCATTCTAAAATGGAGCCACAGTCCCTGTAAGCTCTTCAGGCTAACATCCTCACTCCCTCAACATGGGCTTTTTTCCCTAGCAAGTAGGCACATGCAGCCACATCAGTATGAGCATTAAGGATCTCTGTGCAGTCAGAAATGGGGCCCTTCCATCAAAATGTCTGTCTGGATGCTGTGCAGTCTGCCAGAATAAATAAAAGGAAGAAATGTATGTTTTGCCTCTGAGATGGCAAATCATAATACAAAATCCTAAGTCCGTAACATATAAAGGAGGGAATGACTCAGATATCCCATGAGGGTAAGGTTGGTTTTCTACTCTCAGTTCAGACACAGAAGACTGATGGGTTACAATCTCATCTCAGGCTTTCACTGCGAACATCCTACTGCAATAGTGTGTCTTAGGCTTCTATTAAGAAGAATGTGATTTAATCCATTATGTTAGCTCTGTCAGGTATAGCATGTTTGCAGGCACTGAAGTGTTGCCAGAGTGGCTACCCAGCACTATCTACTCAACAACACCTCAACTTCATTCAAATGGACTGTCTAATGCCTGTTTATCTGTAGAACTGAACCACTCAACACTTTGAGATTTCTTTATGTCATTCACATTTTAACACAAGTTGATTTTCTTCCTATACCACTGTAGGGTTTTGGTGTTTTTTTTTTTTTTGTTTGTTTGTTTCTGTTTTGTTTTTGTTTGTTTGTTTTTTGTTTTTTGTCTAACAAACCTACTTCGGACTTCTTTTTCTGGATCTGAAACCAAATCTTTCAACTGTGTGCGGTTTGGATCCATTCTGACAGGCCAGCAGAATTTCTACTTTGTACACTGCCAAAAACTCCCTGCATAATCTCAAGTTTTCTTTATCTGCATTGCTCATACACACGCTCACACACACATATATTGTTTCTCCTTGAATAATGAGATAAAATTTAAAAATTACACACTTTAAACTGCAGTCTTCACCACATATTCTTCCATTCTGAGCTGCAACTGTGTATTACTTGAGGATTAGTTGCCATCATACAACTGCTCATCTACTCAGCAGGTTATTTTGGTACATCCCTTCTAAGGAGAATAAAGAAGTGATTGAGCACTAAATGAAACAGGATCAAGTGGGGAAAATGACCTGAGCTCTGTAAATTGCTAATCTCTCGAGGCATACAGTTCGCAATTTCCTGACTAAGACGCATCTCTAATAAAACACCCACGTACATACATAGACTATTATGTGTACTTTGAAAACAAATGAAAAACAACATCCTTAAAAGGTACAACAGGTCTAGCCTTAACCATATTTTTATAATATATAATATTTTATAACTCACATTCTCTGTCTGTGTGAGTGTCAGGAATGCTCACACTGTTATTTTTGCATTCATTGTGGTATTTTAGAAAAGGCATGTTTTCATGGGTTCTATGCAGGATGAACTAAATGATGACATGAGCATTAAAAAAAAATCATCTCCACAGAAATATAACTAAACATTATTTGGTCACATCTGCTGAACTGTTGTCATACCTTGTTAGAAGAACAGCCACATCGTGGTGTGTAGGGTTGACATCACTCTTAGGATTGACACTCTTTTGCCATTTGCAGAAGCTGGCTAGTGTCTTATCAGCATGGTGAACTATCTTCAAGCCTTGCTACAGGGAAGTGAAGGAAAATATTGTAAAGACAATACTGCACTGCAATTTTATGTCAGTGATGTTAGTTGTGAAGCTCGGTAGTCTCTGAAATGTCCTTGATTATGCTTTTGTCTAAAGCTGGAGACTCTGTTAGGAGCAATGACATGAATTTATATATCATCTTGAATGTCAAGCTAAAGTCTTGACATTATTGTAACTGACATAGCTAATGATAAAAAATAATGAAAATTAAGCAGAAGAAATCTATGTTTTTGGGTTTTTTTGTTTTTTTTTTGTATGTAAGCTTCACAAAATCCAACACTAGCAGTTTTCAAACAAGCATTTTACACTATCCTGAGAGCAAGTTTTTCTCTTTTTACTAAAGAAGGCAATGATTAACTACTGTTTGACTTTTATTTTTGTGACTCAGTGTTATGTGAACAAATTCAAGCTTAATGAATGGTTACACTCTTAAGGTTATGTCTCTTTCAGATGAAATTTTAATTTTTTTAAATTCCAGAAAGGCAACACAGTCATAGATATTCCTTCTCCTTCTTGTGATTATATAACGTACATTCAAACTACTGAAACTTCTAAAATAGAAAGTATGAAAAATAAATTAATTCAAAAGCCCATTCTCTCCTCTCTGCTACTGGGAATCCACTGTATCTTTCCTCTGTTTATTTATGTAAACGTTTTAACAATATCTAAATATCATTGTTAACAGATACTAATTCTGGAGTAAAAGGATGAATATTTAAAAATAAAGCTTAAATCAAAATTTTAAAGTTAACCACCACGTTTGCTTCCAGTGTTGTCACGCTCAACTGAATATAAATCCATGCTCTATTTACAAAACAGACACAGAAATTTATCATGTACATTTAATTGCATGTCACCATAGACTTCAGTTTTTAACTGCTCTGTTTAAAACATGAATTAAACTTTCTGGCTGCATATTCTTACCCCAAGTGCTATTAGGACAGACTATACCCTTAGTCCTTATTTCACAAGGCATAGCCTCACTCCATGGCTTTGTCCACCAGTTTCAATAGCACTGAGATAATTTAGCTGATGCTCATAAACCATGAGCCATTGTGAAAATCCCCTTAATGTGTTTCTGCAGCTGAAGAAGGCTATGTGATTCATGGTATTCAAAAAATAATCATAAAGGTACCACAATCAATATCTATTTAAGCACATAGGAAAAAGTTTATTTACGACAGACATCAGAATTTATGAACACAAAGCTAGTTCACGCCAGTTAGTATCTACTTAATCTTCATTTTTCGAGTTTTGAAAGGGATATAGTAAGAAAAATGCATATTGCAGCTTCCGTAAGAATAGATCTACTTCTTTAAGAGACTTGCAAATACTCTAGCATTACGTTTTATTAGACGCTTCCAGTAATGCCAGGTAATTAGATACTAAATGATGACACATCCTGTGTTCTCCGTTCCTAATTTACCTACTTTAATTATGTTTTCCTTGAGTATTTTATGCATAAATACCTGAGGTCATTAGCTAAATACTCTCCTATTGAGGGTAGTCAAATACCTAAATTAGCTAAATACTCTCCTATTGAGGGACAACCAGTCACACCACAGTCACCAGATTAATAGAAGAGTAAAATGTGCAAATGACCTTAAACAAACAAAAGCTTTTTTCTGTAATTATGGCTCAACTCACAAGTTTCATAAACATTATTTTGAAGAAAACAAAAACCTTACCTCCTCCTCCTCAAAAAGGATGAGCCGGACCAGCACAATGTGAATTGCATTGCCAATGCTTGGATCGTGAAACAACCCTGTGACCTGTGCCAGAGCCAGGAGGTATGAGATTAACTGATTCCTCTATAGCAGAACAGAACTTCAGAGAGAAAATATGACACTGACTTCAAGCACAACGTCCACCACAGTGTGTGGGGTGCTGTTCTGTTTCTCTTTCACTTTTTAGATTTGTAACATCCTTCACTGAAATTTTACTGAAATGCAACTGATGTTAGAACTACTGCAAAGGGCAGCTCTGCGAAATGAGTGAAGCTACAGGATTTGGCAAAATTAATAAGATAAAGGACAAAAGCTTAGATTGCAAGCACAAGATTATTTTATGTCCATTTGTCTTTTAGTTGAATACACCAACTTCGGGCCAGCACCCTTTACTTAGTCTGCTCAACATGTACAGTCACATAACAATGATGGAGATGTCCTCTCCTTGTTCAAAAGAACGGCTTATCAAATTCTCATGTTTTGATTTGATAGGAATCAGTCTCTGCCACAAAAAAGCAAAAATAGGTCAGTACTGGGCAGATTAATTAAATTATAGCTACTTACATTTTCACAGCACAGAACGGCATGCTAAGAACAAAAGCATGAAATAATTAATCTACATTTTAAAAAAGCAAAATATTAATAATTGAACTCTTGAATTTTGGTCAAAATAAAATGTGCTAAACTTTAACACAGTGTTGAATTAGGCAGAAAGAAAGGTAATGAGAATCTAAAAGTAATCTTTACAGGTCGTTCTAAAAGTAATACCTCCTACTTGTTTCCATGGATACTGCAACAGATATAAGGAACACAATAACACTATTTGATACAGGAAATTCTCAGCTACAGAACACTATTTTTAGACATAGTCATCAAAACTAGCTATGTTCTTTGATTTGAGGTGATCCAAAAAAATCCTGCCATGCCCATAAAAATCTGCATGGCTTTCCAGAGCACGCTTTATCTTCCACATTGCTGTCAACCACTACTGAAACACGGCATCCATCACCTCACTGTGTTCCACAGTTTTGCTTCCATAAACATTCAGAAAACATCAAAGAAGTTAAATGAGTGTCATTTTTTTCCACAAGGAGGAAGCCAATTAAAACTTTGTTTCATATATGCTTCCATGTCAGATGCCATTTTGTTAGACTGCCTCTCTGCTGCCACCTGTTACACAGCAACAAAAGGGGATGAGATATTGGTGGGGAGGTTCAGCCTCTACTGTCTTACCACCAGCATCTGCTTCTGATGTTGAGGGCCAAAATAATAAAATAGGAAGCATTACTTTTGGAGGAGCACTAGAATAAGTGAGCTATGCCATATTTCACAAGAAATACGAATGGAAAAAATAGACTGCATTTAGGTCAGAATTGTTTTGTAGAAGATGATTAAAGTAGAAGTTACTGAGATAAAGTGGAAAACGTGTTTTTTGAATATAAAGGGCTGATTTGTATATGAGTCTTTTACAATATATTTGACTGCAAATGGAATAATTTTGGCTAACTAACATTTCAGGTACAGACTGCACAGAAAATGTTAAGACTTGTTTGTTCCTGAATCTAATCGTGACAGGGTTTTACATCACAGATGCTTTCCTGTGTACACAAAATTGCATGTGTTCAGACCAGCTTTGTGTCTGATTATTTGGGCTCATTATCTTATTAGTTAGCTACACCACCCAGGGCACAGGATCACACAATATAAACATAAAAGACCGATCAATTGCCATGTCTATAATTACACTGTGACTGATTTTACATATTCATAAAATAATCTGCAGGCAGTTTTATGAAATTATGCTACTGTAACTAGGTCAATTTATATCTGGAAACTTTGAAAACAGTAAAATAAATTAAAAGTTATTATTATAGTTATTTTTTAACCATGACTTAATTTTAGATGCAGGGTATTTATCTGGCAAAACAATTGCACTCATTTTATCTTGGATGGAGTTAATTTTATTCATAATTGTACATGTGAGTGCTGGTTTGGGCTTGAGACCAGCACAGTGATGAAAACACACTGATGGTTTAGCTGCTGCTGAAGTATGCTGTGGGTGTGAAGAGTCTGGGTTGGGGGACATCTGGGAAAGCTGATCCCAGCTGACCAGAGAGGGTCAGTAATGAAAACTGAGAAAGGGAGAAGGGGGGGATGTATATGCATCTGGAGTTATGATGTTTGTCTTCCTGAGTAATCATAACACATGATGAAATTGCTCTTCCTGGAAATTGCTAAATATCTGCCTGCCAGTGTGAAGCACCAATGTGTTTGTCTCAATCCAGGAGTTATCTTTATTTTACCCTTCTAATTCTCTCCCTGATCCCTCTCAGGGTAGTGAGCAGCAAGTGGCAGTGTGAGGCTCAGGTGCCTATAGGAACAAATTCACCACAGAAGTGATAGAAAGGAAAAAAAAAAACATCTGAAGAAATCCCAGTGTCAAATATGTACATAGTTGAATCATTTCTGGTAGGAATAAAATCTATGCCCTACCTGTGCAGGCTGAACTTCAGTACAAGCATCCCTCTTTAAATCATGCTATCTTCATAATGTTAGAAAAAAATCAAAGTTCTAGGGCTCTTCTGACTCAAAAACATGGGAATAAATCTGTATCCACAGAATTTCTCTCTTCTGATGCAGACACCAACCCAATTTCAGCAAGAAACAACAGGTCTCCAGGGGAGACATGGAATTTCATTTCAGTAGAATGAAAATTAGCGCTAGAATTTGAGACTGTGTAGTACAGTTCTCAAAACTGAGAATTACAGAATCTTCTCTCACTTAAAATCCAGAGACAAATGCCATCTATTCAAAATAAAAAGAAACAAGTGCTTTACAAAACAGTTTTAATGAATATATCTGAACGGTATTCTATTTCATTCAGCAAAAAATGTTACAGGCTTGTTTCTGTGCAATTAGTTAGTAAAGTAACAAGTTTACAATTTGCTGTATTCATCTAAAAATTATTTTAAAGAGCAAATATTTTACCTACCATATTCATTATGGTGAGGATGTATGATTCCACATGGTCACTTCCATGATATTCAACCATCTTACTGTCTGCAACCACAAGTGTCTCCACCCATCGCTCCTTGCTGACAGATCGACGAGAAACCCTTCTGACAGCTACATGATTCTGTTCCCATTTCTCCCTTCGATGGTCTTCTTGTTTGAAGAAGCTAAGGGTATCTGGAAAGGTAAGAAGTAACACTGACTTTGAAATATTTTCACAATTGATTTAGTTTTGAAGTGTATGGTTGTAATACTTGCAGATACTAACGCAGCATTGCAGAGTCACAGGATGCCATAGGTTGCAATGGTCCTCTGACTCAGAAACTTCGAAGTGACATTAGTTTCCTGAGGGCTAACTCCAGTGAGGTTCTGAAAATTCCCCCACGACGGAGTAAACAGTGCTCTACCTTACAAATCCAACTACTCTTACTCAAAGCAGCAGGCACTAATGCAAGACAGCCAAGCTTGAAAAACTGAATTGGCTGTGCCCTTCTCAGGGAATCCCTCCTCTGTCTAAAGCTTTAGCTCTAGACTTTCTAGTAACATCAGTTTACACTTCAAGATAAGGGATGTGCTTTCTCCCCATGCAGCTTCTACGCTTGACAGGATGGCAAACTGTTTTGTGCATGGAAAATATCACCCCAGAAATCTGGAGGGCTGAGAGGGCTTTACTAGTAGATGTCGCTTGAAAGCTGGTGAGGCAGATGGCAGGTGAAATTCTTTGTGCTTCCACTGATCCTCTGTGTAACCAGATCATTTCAGGAAGAACTTTTTGCTATGCAGAGCTGCCAGCAAACTTGCCCTGTGCTCAGTGGGGCTAACTTGGAGAAAACGGAATAGAACAGAACAGAATAGAATAGGAGCAGAACAGAACAGAAGAAGAGAAGAGGGGAAGGGAGGGGAGGAGAACAGAGCTAGTTAAATGTTAAAAAATAATACTGAGGACATAACCTTCAGTAGCCTCCTGAACACTGGTGGCCATGGGATGAATTGCTAGGAACACTGCTCTAGCCTGTCTGAAAGCAGGTATTTTCCCTAATGCCTCATGTGAACCTCTCCTGGCACCGATTTGTTTGCTCCATCGTTCTGGCTGAGAATGCCAGCTGGCTTTATTACCAGAGCAATACTGGAAATATAAATATCCCTACACCTGAAAAAGAAAGGAGAGATACCAGCTTGATGGCAAGCGGTGGCATTATTCCAACCTAGATGCCAGAAAAATACTTTAACAGCTCCAGAATTTCCTGAGTCCTAAGACGGATCAGGAGTACCTGCTGATATTAGATACAGCCATGGTCGTTTGTCATGTCATTCACAGAAGAGGACACTCTTATTCCAGACAGGGCAGAAAGACAGCTCAATTCTTCAAGTGCTTACAGCCTTACCAGCATTACTCCATAGCACTGCATGGCCGGGGTTAGCTATCCAGCATCAACTCCACCTCACAGTGCTACCAAGCATTAGGAGACAGCTGCCTATACCATACTTCCATTCAGGCACGGATGGCTCAGCAACCAGGTTGCAAATTTGTGTATTCATTTCAGCAACTGATCGTAGAATCACAAAATCTTTTGATTTGGAATGGATTTTTAAAGGTCATGTAGCCTAACTGCCATGCAATGGACAGGGACACCCACAGACAGATCAGGTTGTTCAGAACCTGGTTCAGTCTGACTTGAATGTCTCCAGGAATGGGGTATCCACTACATTTCTCAGCAACCTGTTCCGGTGCTTCATTACCCTTATTATAATTGGCTTTTTTCTTTTACCCAACCTATATCTCCTCTTGTTGAGTTTGAAACCATTTCCCCTTGTCCCATCACAGCAGACCTGCTGAAGATTCTGTCCCCATCTCTCTTGCAGCCCCCTGTAGATACAGACAGGCCGCTCTCAGGTGTCCCAGAGCCTTCTCTCCTCCATGCTGCACAGCCCCAGCTCTCTCAGCCTGTCCTCGCAGGGAGCTGTTCCATCCCTCACATCATTTCTGTGGCCCTCCTCTGGACGCACTCCCACAGGCCCACGTCTCTCCTGTGCTGAGCACTTCAGCACTGGATCTGGCTGGCTGGCTGTGCCACGAGGGCACACTGCTGTCTCATACCCAGCTGCCATCCACCAGTACCCCCACCTCCTTTCCAGCAGGGCTGTGCTCTGTCCCTACATCCCCAGCTCGTACTGGCAGTGGGGGTTGCCAGGACCCAGGCACAACACCTTGCACTTGACTTTGATGAACCTCATGAGGTCCACCTGGGCTCACTGCTCAGCCTGCCTAGGTCTCTCTGGATGGTATGCCATACCTTGAGACTGTCAACTGACACAGCCTGGTGTCATCCTCAAACTGCTGTGGCTGCACTTGATCCCACCATCCCTGTCACTGATGAAGACGCTGAACAGCATCAGTCCCAGTATGGACTGTTGAGAGACACCACTCATCACTGATCTCTGTTCAGACACTGAGGTGCTGATCGCCATTCTCTTGCAATCTTGGTACAATCTTGCTACTTCCTTTTTGATGTTTATAAACATTTATCAGATTCCCTCTCTGTTTTCTTTTCCCCAGCCTGAAACAGACCCAGGCTATTCTGACTTTCCTCATGGCGCAGAACTGCCTATGCTCCAGTTTATGGCCATTTCCCCATGTCCTGTCCCTACAGACCATGAGCATTAGTAAGATCCCCTCTTAGTCCTCTTTTCTCAAGGCTGAACAGACCCAGGTCACACAGCCTTTCCACACAGGAGAGATGCTCCAGGCACTTTATCACCTCTGTGGACTTCCACTGGACTCTTTGCAGGAGATACATGCCTTTTTTGTACCAGGGAGACGTGGTTACAGAACTGGATGCTGTATTCCAGGTGAGGCCTTACCAGGGCAGAGTAGAGGGGAGAGATCATCTTCCTTGATCGGCTGGCCACACTCCCTTGAAGTGCACCCCAGGATGTCATTGGCTTTCTTGGCCACCAGGGCACACTGCTGGCTCACAGCCAACCTGTCATCCACCAGGACACCCAGGTCCTTCTCTGCAGTGCTCCTCTCCATCAGGTCATTCCCCAACTTGTACTGGTACATGCCATTATTTCTTCCCAGATGCAAGACTCTACACTTACTTTTGTTAAACTTTGGTTTCTTACTGCCCAGCTTTCTCTGAATGGCAGCACAGCCTTCTGGCATGTCACTTTTCCCAGCTTTGTATTGTCAGCAAACTTGCTGAGGGTGGACACTATCTACTTATCAATGAAAATGTTGAACAGGACCAGACCCAGCACTGACCCTTGGGAAACATCACTTGTCACAGGTCTCCAATTGGAGTCTGTGCTGCTGATGACCACCCTCTGAGCTCTGCCAGTCAGCCAGTTCTCAACCACTTCACTGCCTACTCATCTATCCCACAATTTCTCAGCTTTGTTATCAGGATGTCACGGACAGTATCCAAAGCCTTACTGAGGTCAAGGTAGTCAGCATCCACTGCTCTGTTCACATCTACCCAGCCAGTGATGTCATCATAGAAGGCTATAAGGTTGGTCAAGCGCGATTTTCCCTTGGTGAATGCATGCTGACTACTCCTAATAACATTCTTCCAATTGCTTGGAGATGGCACCCAGAAAAGACTGTTTCATCACCTCTCCAGGGACAGACATGAGACAGACTGACTGGCCTGTACTTCTCCAGGTCCTCCTTCTTGACCTTTCTGAAGACCAGAGTGACATAATGTATCTTTCAGTTTAAAAAGTGATTGATAACTTGAGTTATAGTACATATGCAAAAGAAGATGCACAAGATTTTAGAAATGGATTCTAGACATCTGTCTGAAAGTTGCACAGAGAAGAAAATGCTAGTACTTATGATTTAGTATTTATAAAACCGGAACATGCCATATTAAGAATCAAACTACAGAAGATTGTAAGCAGAGCTACAGTGCATAGGTGTATATGCTTCTTCATTAGCTAAAACTCACTAGGATCTGTTATCACTACACTGCAGTACCATTTCATGGCTTTGAACAGTACCAGGCAGGTATCACCAAGAAGCACTCAAATGTGCAAGTTTAAGCTACCAGGATTCATTCTGTTCATTGGAATCCTGTATTTTCCCGGACTGCTTTCTAAAGCACACAGTATGAATCTGAAGTATTATACTATACAGGATGTAATGTATTCTATATTCTAAACATGCATTTTGAATTATGCTGAAATACTACTTTTGTGAAGAATGAAGATCTTTACCTTCTTGGAAAGACAAAAAGAATAAAAAAAACTACCAGGTATTTGAATAAACTTAAATGAGTTACCAGTCACCACATCCCACCACATACATTTCCTTTGTGATTAACAACCCAAATAATTCTGTCATTGTCATCCCGTGTAGCCACACAAGCGGACTCTGTTCTATAAATATATTAGCTAGCGAAGAAGTTACTTATTAGAGAAAATTCCTTTCCTGACAAGTCAAGGAACTCAATGAGAGCCATGCACACAGTACCATAATCTTGAAAAATAAGCCTCATGGAAATATATTTTCATTTCTGCAAGGAAGAATATATATGTAATCTGTGAATAAAGTAGAAGAAAATAAATAGGGTCCTTTATTTGTGTTTAATAGAAGGAAAACAGATCATTACTACTATAATCCCTACCCTATCTCCACTAACCTAGACTGCAGCATCACTCCTCGAGCTGTCTTGCTCAAGCGTTATTCAGTTACTGCAAAACTCATCTCTACTGGCACTATTTATGAAATATATTCATTGGTGTATCTCGTATATTTGTATGTTTTTCAGAAGACTTATTTTTCTCAGTAGCTACATATTCAAGGGTTTTGTACTGAGAAAAGCCTTCCCCACAGCTATCTGAACAAAAGATTTTGTTCAGACTGCAGGTTAAGTGATTTGCTTATGGACATATGAAACATCACATCAGTGGTCAGGCTTTGTTCTCCCATCTAACAGTGATTTTTGTTTATCATCAGGAGATGTGACAACTCAGGAAATGAAAATGTTTAAAGCTATTCACACTGTAAGAGTGAACAACCTACAAGAAAAGGCTTGCAGACCTGGTTAAGCAAGAGGCTATGAACTGCAGGAAAATTTTAGAAAAGAGATGAGAGGTGGGAAAATTAATCACAAGTAGCAAGAAAGTGCCACAGACAAAACTCTCCTGAGTGACATCCCCTTCCTGTGCAGGGATCCAACACAGACCCATGCAGTCACTGAAGAACTGCATCTTCATCTGTGCTAAATCCTCTGGCAGCATTGTTAGTGAGATGAGGCACAGAGGGAGAATCTCTTGGAGAAACAGTGACATAAAGGTGGCTATAATACATAGTTCTCCTTCTCCTTCTACATCTCCAGAGATGATGATTACCTTGTTAAGCTTTTCATTCTGAGAACATCACTTTGCTTTCATGTTACATTAGCAATGTGTTGCATGTGATTTCAGAACTGCTGACAATCACACAATAGAATCATAAAATCGTCAAGGCTAGAAAAGTCCTTCAAGATCATCCAGTCCAATCATCTACCTACTACTAGTATTTCTCCACTAAACCTTAGTACAAAATGTGAACATCTTGTGAGCAACTCCAGCAGCCCATTCTAGTGCTTGTTTATTCTTTTGGAGAAGAAATTTCTCCAACCATTTAACCTGAACCTCCTGCCAGAACAATCCCCAGGTGCTCTGCTGTGCAGGAGTTGAAATCCTGAGGCCCACAGGTTCAGGAATACCCACAGAATGATGGGTAGCTTGAAATCTTGTAGCACCCAGCTCTGTTGGAGAAAACCTGCTTTCCTTACTTCCACCCTAAAGGCTGAGTATTATTCCTCTGAGTCTTGGATGACTCCATCATGGTAGTGACCCCTTGATGACTAGGGAAGGCACTTGATGACTAGGGAAGGCACTACTCAGGAGGTGGAAAAAGATTCACCTCCTTTGAAACCCACTGAATGGGATGAGAAAACACAAGTTGCAGAGGAGAGGAGGGATTCTTGACACCTGAGGTCTTTCCCATGCATTTTTGACAAACAGATATAACACAGTTTATATTTTGTAAACGTATGTCAGTGTAGTGCTTGGAATCCCAAGGAACAGAAATGAAGGTAGCACTGAAAGGATACTCAGGAGTCTCAGAGGCAGGAAACAGACAGCTAGTAAGAAATTCAGTTAACAAACTGCGTGAAGTTTGAGCAGCAACATTCACAAGTTTCTGTCTGTTGTGGGAGATAATTTTGCACGAGCGGTTTTTATTAGATCACCTCAGGCATGTCCAACCCACAGCCTGTGGTCTGCATGTAACCCAACTCAGCAGCTCTACCCGACTGTGTGACCTGGCCTGGCCCTGAAGCACAGGGAGGGTGCAGTGCAGTGCAGTGCAGGCAAATAACAGGGAACAGTGCTTAATTTGCAAGGAAGGTGTGTCAGTTTTTGAATGGAATGTATAGAGATGCAATCAGACCTTCAACTCACAGAAAAATTTGATCATGTCTCTTTACCAGACTTCCACAAGCCGTATCTTACCAGAGAATAATATCCTGTGCTTCAGTCAGTCCTTATTCATGTGAACCCATTTTAGCAGTACATATATTTGTGAACAACTTTTGTCAAGGAAGCAGCACAGGAAGAGTAGTATTTCATCTAAAATCTCTGATAAACACCTTGTGAGCTCACTAGGATTGGCAACTGCTGCCATAGAACCAGCCTGATACATTAATTTCACAAAAAACAAGGTCAAACATCCCACCAGTTTTATGTTTTTGTTGCTAGCTGTTTCTAATGTTTTGATTAAAAAAAAAAATCGAAAAAAAGTTTTCTTACTTATATACATTACATTTATTATAAGTTTTATATATGCCAAAGGCAATTCCTGTTTGCTCAGTGTGGTCCAGGCAGGCCAAGAGGTTGGACAACCATGGATTACCTTATTCAAGTCAAATGGGTGAAATACATTAGATCAGCCATATGTGATGTCCACAGGCTAAAAAATGTAGAAGAACACAATTTTCTCATTCAAAATACTTGATTAGTTTTTACAAAAAAATTGGTCTGTTCTTTGTTGTGTTTTGTTTTTGTTTTTGTTTTTGTTTTAATTAAAATCTGAATTCTTTTAATGGAAAAAAAAAGTCCCCTGAAACTACCCATACAAATGCTACCTGGCTAACTGAACAACATATATAACTCTCTCAGCTACAAGGAAAGATTTTAAGTTTACTATAAGTTTGAATTAAACATGAAAAACAGTATTATAAAAAAATTCTCCAGGTCAGGCAAAACCTGCATGGCTTCTGTAAAGGAAACAAATTTATGTTCTTTTAGCAAATCAATTTCACTTTTCATTAAGGGATATCTACACTGTTATTTCGTCAACTTTCTGTTAGTTTGCAGATATAGCTTCACTACAAAAAATGTATATGGTTCTTCACTTTGAATAACTCATCCACTCACTATTTTGTTTGATTAGGGTGTGTGGATGGTTTTTTGTTAATTCCTGACTTCTTTCCCCTCCAAACTCTCTTAAAGTATTGATAACAAGACTCCCATACATTACAGGCATTATGTGAGATTTCCGCATCGAAGAGTTTCTTTCTACCTGTTTTTCCTACAGATGGTGCATTAAGTAGAGTGCAGACAGGGACCTCGGGGGGCTGACGGCACACAGCCACCTTCCAACACCTTTGGAGATACACTGGGGGCTCAGATGCCTAGATGTGTAGTAGAAAAGTTAAAATGTCTGTAAACTCCCCAGAGAAGAGAATGCAGATGACTGAAGGCTGTCAAAGTACAGCAGCACAGACTCATGTCTTTACTTCCCTCACAGTTTCCCTTACAGTCAAAACAATACAACTCCAGAAACAAGGTATGAACAATGTTAATAATGTTAACAGTGTTAAATCACACATTCTTCAGAACTTTGTAAACTGAGATTTTTCTTACAGCCTTCACTTTATGTCTGTATTCTAAGATGTGGCTTTAGTTTAAGTATTAACAGCAAGACCAGTTTTGGAATGAGTTGTTCAAGAGGTCATTAAATTATTAACAACAGTTTCCATACATGGAGAGATGAATAAACACACAAAATCATCATTAATAACATTAATCTAGCATATAAAAGAACACATAAGTTCAACCACAGACTAAATAAAGGAAAGACTGAGGAGTTACTCAGCTACTATGAATCCAAACGACACTCAGACAAAGGAAATCAGTATGGTTTTCTGAAAAGTGATCATTATCACATCATGTTTGTGCTAGATCTAATAAAAGATTTGGTTTTTATGTCAGCACCAGCTTCTCACACAAGCAGTATCCAACCTTTCTGGGCTGCATTAAAATTCCAGCAAAGCCAAAGGACACAGGGCCCACATCACATGGCTGGAAAGCACAGGGCTGATTGCAGGCAGGTAATAAGAGGCTCAGGGGATGGGAGGACCATGCTGAAAGACCTGGTGAGCTCTGCTGAATGCACAGCAATTCAGGCTTCCCAGCAGTCTGCCAGACTCCTGACCATCCTCACCCACCTGGGAGCTGGATGTGAATTGTTCAGGATTCAGACGAAGTTCCACAATCAGATGTCCATCTCCTATCTCTCAGGCTGGGAAGAAGCAATATTCCTATAAACTCCTTTCCTATGGTTACTTACAACACTGCTGAACTGGTATGCTTTGTCAACAAATATATAGCTTGCTCTGCTGAAATGAAGTACACTTTTTGCTAGAAGTACGTGTCATCTTCAGCAACAAAGTATTGCCACTCTGGTGACAGATTTACTACAGGAACTTGACTACTAATCTACAAAAATAAAATTTACTCAATACAGTAAGTGAACTAACTCCCCTGCTCTAATTCTCTTTGTTGAAGTAAGTAATTTAGTTATCTTGAAAAGTTCAGTGGCACCAAGTACCCTAGCAATTCTATATCCATACTCTCTTCTTACAGGTACAATTTTGGTTGCAAATGAACCTAATAAAACTAAGTCAGGAGGCTGACAATGTGAGAACAAAGACTCACATTTTATACAGAAAGAATGTTTTAAAACATGGAACAAAGGACATGAATTTAAAACAGAACAGGTTAAGTGAACCAGCTCTTCTCAACAACGTTTCTGAAACAAAGCTAAATCATATTAATGCTTTCTGAGTGTTAAAGAACAGCGTCATTTAATCAGGTTGACATGACAACATTCAATACTCAGACAAAATTAAAAGTAAAAAAAAAGCACAGAGAAAGAAAAGCTGCATCCTTGCAAGTTCTAAATGCAGCACTCCTGCTATCAAGAATATATGGAATCATATCAAACTAATGCAGAATGAAGCTAAAAGCTGTGCTGATATATGAACATAATCAGAAACAGCTGGTAAGGGTCTCTGCCACTCATTACTACTTATACTGGAAGGATGGAATGAGAAACGTTCTGGATCATTGGCATCAGGAAACATAGAGTGAACAATGTCATGGGAAATAGCTATGTTTACAGCTGCCAGCACTTTGCAAGAAAGATGTTCCTTCTGTCTGAATGTTCTCATTTCCTCTCCCCAGGGATTAAATCCAAATCAACAACAGACGACAGAAGATTACATAAGGTGCTGCTCAAGGAGTGCATCAGTCCATATCGTTTGAACTTTCCATGCTCATTTCATCTCTTATCTTGCTGGTAACATCAATGCCATGGATTAGAAGAGCAAGATGACATCTGTGAATTTAATCTAGCACTCAGTAAAATGATACCTTGAAACAATTTATCTTGTAGTACTACGCTTCTATTTTCATTTGTTGAAAAAAAGTATCTTCTAAAAAAGAATATATCTTACTGTAAAACAAATGTGTAGATTAAGAATTCCCGATGTTTTATGTCTATATTGCAATGTCTTTCACTAAAAATTTAAGATTTGCTAACCTCAGTTAAAGAAAATTGGGAGAACTATTATGAGGCAAACATATAGGCTTTATTAATATCTTTTTTCTAGGCTTTATTAATATCTTTTTTCATCTTCATATGTATTGTATGAAAATTCATTTGCATGAAATAAAAGCAAGTAACTAGACTAATATCTTGAAGAAATCTGTGCATTGCCAGGGCTGACCTGTTTTCCAGTGAGGCTAAAGGAGCAGTATCCAGAAGCACTTGATTAAGATTCCCAAGATTTCTATTACCATTCAACAAATTCCATTCACATTTGTTTTGGAGAAAAAAAACAGCTGCTTAGATCTTGGTGATCAGAGGGTCACCAACCCCCTTCTGCCAGGAAGGCAAAAAAATCTTATTATTCCAGTATTCCGTAAGCCTGCATGCTGCAGGAGAGCATGATCATGGACAGCAGCGTCCAGAACTGAAATAAAGGGTTGAAACTCCAGAAGGACAAGTACTTTATAAAGCTTCTTGGAAATAAGGACAGTTAGAAACCAGCAGGAAATTGTCAGCTTGGGTCTTTGGAGTGCCCATTCATTCTCTGAGGTTACCTACATGATCTCCACAACTGGTACTCAATGCAGGCTCCCCTAAAGCCCCGTTTCAAAAACTGGTGAGAACAAAGAATGGTGGACAGAGCACATCAATGCAAAGACAGATGCACAAAAAGTAAAACAGTGCTGGAGAAAGCAAAAGACGGGAAAGGACTACTCAGGTTATGCTCCAAGGACCAGGGCAGTGAGAGTGACTTAGGTGGCAGGTTTTCTCACAGTATGGGGCAGAATAGGAGAATGCAGTGGTCTTGAAGCTGTGAGAATTGCAGCCAGACAGCAGAGAGATGCAGTAGGCAGTTGAATATGTCCTTTCACCTCCTAGGCCCCAACAGGCTCACACACCCAAAGGCAGACTGGATACAGCCCCACATGGCCTGAGGAGAGTAATTTCTCTAGGCACACACAGATATTTAAATTCATAGTACAAACTAAACCTAAACACAATGCACATGCACATTAAAAAGTTCTTTATTAGAATTCTCTTACTGAACATAACCACAGTTGACTCAGGGATTTTAAGTAAATTACTATACTTCCCTGTGCAAACATTCAATTTCAGAAGTGTGCCAACTCCTCTTTCATTGGAGACTGAATCCTGCACAGTACAGCTATCTCTCAAAAATCCTAAAATGAAACATTTTGTTCTGCTCCCCAGAGTTATGAGCAGAGAAGAGAGGTAAATAAGCAAAATGCTCTCCCCCGATCCATAACATATGCTTCTTTCCACACTGGCCTTCCCTCCAGCCAAGACAACAGTTTCCTGGGAGTTGACCAGGGAAAAACAGCTGCAGAGGATTCCCCATGAGAGAAATCAAGAGGTCTGTCCTCCTACGTGCAGCCTTGCTCAGCTCTCTGCCAACAGCTCAAGATTTCCTAGCTCCTCTCTGGGGAGAACCAACTGCTTGTCCATATATCCAAGATGCATGTACTTCTTTTTTTTTTTTTTTTTTCCAAACCTGCAGTAACCACGCAAGGACTTCCTCTACATAGGCACTCATTAAAAATCCTCTCTGTCACCATCACCACAGATTAAATATGCCCAACAACATTTTGTCTGTTTATGCTCCTCTGCACACATGAATTAGAAATGCTGGGGGTATCTGAAAGCTTCCCCCGGGCCTCCAAAAGCTGGCCCGTATGCCAGAGAGACTCCACTCTGGCTCAGTATAATTTTCCATCACCAAATACAGCAAAAAAAGCAGCCACATGCATCTCTTGGTGAAAAAGTCTAGCACAGAGCAGCTGGGACCAGCTGCTGCTGTTGCTGCTGCTGCTGGGGATGGAAGTGAGAAGCAAATGGGCAGCTGCAAGTTGCCACTACTCCTGTGTTTACCCAAGCTGTTGGGTGGTCCCAAAACAGGATGCAGCCTCCCTGCAGCTGTGACCTTGCTCTGACTCGTATTTTCAGCCTCAGTAAGAAACTTCCAAGCTAAATGAATCTCAGCAGTTTAATTTGCAATTGTGAAGTCTGGATGCTGAGTTCAGGCTATTCCATGTCACCTCTGTCCTCCTGCTTGGACTGATCTTTTTGGGTTCTTGTATTCCTCTTGCCTAACTTCCCTAGCTCCTTTCCCAGAACAACTCCCACCGAAGAATTCTGCAGAATTACAGCTTTGCTGCAGCTCCCATGTGCTAGCTCAAGCACCTGCTCCTCCCTGTGCTGTTTTTACCGTTCCTGTCCCAGACCTTGGCACATTCTTTTCTGCTGTCTCCATTCTTCTTTGACTTGTGATGGGTCACAGAGGTCTCAAAAAGTGCTGCTCAGCTAATTCCCCAGAAAGCTCCAGACATTTGTAGCATTCAAAGTCTGCAAGCTGATAGTTATGTATGTCAAGTCTTTTTAACTTTGTGTATTAATTAGCCCATTCTCTTAGCTGAAGGCAGCATTAACTTTGCTTAACAAGTGGCAGATTTTGTCAGTTTTATCTGTGTCATAAGAGTTGCAATGTACAGGACTTCAGCTTTCCAGTCAAAAGCTTAAAATGAAATCCGCCGGTTCTGTGAAATAAATCACTTCAAATTACACATTTCTTGATACATGCTCTGGCTGCAACACACACACTCCAGAAATATTTAGGAACCAAAACAAGTCCTCTACATCCTGTTAAAACTGCAAAAGTCACAAACAAATATGAGCTCTACATCTCACCAAGACTGTAGTGTATAGCCTCCTTCAGATGTCCTGTTGAGTATCATGAATCAACACTATCTTAACAAAGTCTCTAAAGAAAAAATAACAGTTTCTGAGTAGTCACTCTGCATTTCTTGGAGTTAAATAAGGACCTTCACATTCCTTGTATAAAGCTTGCTGTCACAAAGACTGCCCCCAGACTAGATAGGCTCTGTAAATGTGAAATGTGCACAGTATCCCTTACTAGTTAACTCTCTCTATCTGCTAAGGTACCCTGCATGTTTGAAATTCAGAGCAAATTTACACTTCGTTTCTCTATTATCCCACTGACTTCAGGAGGTAGGAGGTAGTTCTCTCCATTTCAGATTTTATTAGCAGGAGTATAATTTTGCAAGCTTTTCTGCACTTGAGCAATATTGAGCTAATTTTCTAGACACTTATCTCACTGTTTAATTCACATACAGATTATTTTCAATTGTGCCTTAAAGACATTATATTTCACCTCTCTTTATAACTCAAGTATGTGTTTCATTCAGTCCTAGCCCAAAAGAAACCAAACACAGATCACAGAATCACAGAGTTGTAGGGGTTGGAAGGGACCTCCAGAGATCACTGAGTCCAACCCCCTGCCATAGCAGCTTCCTAGCCCAGGTTGCACAGGTAGGCGTCCAGGTGGGTCCTGAACATCTCCAGAGAAGGAGACTCCACCACCTCTCTGCGCAGCCTGTGCCAGTGCTCCGTCACTGCACTGTGAAGAAGTTCTCACACACATTTGTGTGGAACTTCCCATGAATAGAGACTGTCGTACTGTGCTAACAGACTGGGAAAAAAGTGGCACAAGATTAAACTCCGCAGTGATATCTAGAATAGCTCACATTATATGTTGTTGAGTCTTAACTGTGTTTCTTGCCCAGTGATGACCCACGAAGCATCTACA
The DNA here is from genome assembly GCA_023055505.1 of Callipepla californica brunnescens. Classification (NCBI taxonomy): domain Eukaryota; kingdom Metazoa; phylum Chordata; class Aves; order Galliformes; family Odontophoridae; genus Callipepla; species Callipepla californica. The sequence continues at coordinate 11,315,197 of JALIRH010000009.1, read as the reverse complement.
AGATTGTTCCAAAAAGCCTAACTTTTCTGCATGTGAGCAAGGTAACAAAATAAGAGTCATAAATGATCACTCAAAGCTTAATACGACTTTTTAGTTGAACATCAATGAAAACTGCTCAAAATATCCTTTTCTTTAATTTTCATCTTTAATCCAAACCAATCAATACTGAAACTAAAAAGAGATCCAAAAACACCTTTTTTGTATCAGTGATTAGTAATGAATGACACTCTTGACTGGCCATGAGTTACATAGAAAGCTATCATCAAAACACTATTACCACATTAATTTCTGACAATACTACAATAATTGACTGGTTGTCCTTACAGCTGTAGATTCAAATGACTGTGAAAACAATATACTGGCATATGAGTATCATCCAGTCTGTCCTTTAGTGGGGGAAAAAGAATTTGATTCAGGTCAACCAAAATGCTTCCCAAACTAATAACGATACCTTAAAATTAATTTGGTCAAAGAAATACCAACAAAGTCAAATGCTTCACTTCAAGATTTTGAAAATTTGACTTCTTTTTTTTAAATTATGCAAACCTTTTTGGTCTAATAATAGCTCTGTTAAAAGGTTGAAAAACATAAATTGTTAAAATGCTTCATTTCATTCTAGATATTAAAAGTGTTCTAAATGAGCCTGAGTATAATGTTTTTCATGAAATAGCTTAGTATTTTTTTAACAACAAAAATCATGTTTCAGAGAGTACTGTAACGTATCACTCATATCCCTCTTACATTTCAATCCCTCTTATTTTCCAGTTTGAGCAATAAGACAAAGCTTTCTGTAAAAAACAAAAATCCTGCTGATAAGACCTCAGAAGCTGTATGCAGAAATCATTTGTGAAAACTTGCGTTCACCTTTCCATACAGAGCAGCAATACTTACATACACAAAGAGTAAAACAAAGTGAAGCCCCACTAATCCAATACAGCAGCTCATTCCTACTTGAACCTCAGCTATAGAACACTGACACCTTGACTTCCTGTGAATAGCATCTTCTAATTTTTAAGCGGACCTTTTCAGCCTGGCTTCTGATGGGGCACAGGGAACCTAACACTCAAGTGGTTCCTTTCTAGATGAACTGCTTGTTTGTGTATCAAGGATATATAAAACCACTTCTGAAGCTTAATGGTGCAAAATGACACTCCCTACTCTACCAGAAAAAGGAGCCAAGATCTTGCCCTGTTAGGCTGTAAAATGCAAGGCTTTGGGAACAGACACACTGAACACACACTGTTGACTCTATTAAAAGTGATTGGTTCCATGGCCTGAGAAGGGATGAAGATCATGTTACCAATTAGTTTCTGCGTATACCAAAGGAGCATACACAGGCCAGGAATCTCTCTTAATAGTCAGAATCTTACCACTCTACAGACACTGTCAAACTTAGTGCGTGGACACAGATCAGTCTTTGCTACTTGGCAGCAATGCCAAAGAATACAGACATATTTCTTGTATTAGTACAAATGTGGTTTAATTGTGTAGGATTTGTGGTTGCCATGCACATCTACATTAATAAGATGTAGGAGTAAAGAAAGGCTCAGCACTTACCCAACAGTAAAATGCAATTTGCTTTTTGGCCCTACTACAACAAAAACCTTGGCAAGATTTCAAGAAGATAGATTCATCTATTTCAACTTTTCCAGACCTGCAAATAAGTCAAGAATTCAGCTAAAAATATATTTTCAAGACTGGATTTGAGAGAACTCGCCAGCTGCAAGATGACAGCAATTCCTACTATAAAGCACTAGACAGAAATAAATGATTTCATGTCCAAACATGAAACAGGTGAAAACTAAAGAAAAAAAATTAAAAATTGGTTCTAGACAGATCTTTGTTTTAGTATTTGATGAACTGATTGGTGAGGAAGTAATTTGATCTAGTCCTAAGTAATTAAGTAAAAATGTATGAGGATGTATTTACTAAAGTAAATTACTGAGGCACCCATTAAAATACGTGAGGGATTATCTCACTGAACATTGACAGTGAGATTTTCCTGGTTGTATAGCCGATAGTTTTACAGCTCTCTCTTAACTGCCTTGAAAACCTGACTCTTATTATTAGACAACAAGAAAAAAAGAAAAAAATCTAGTTTGCACTTAACTTTTTTTCTACATCTCAGCTTAGTTTACCACTTCTCAAAGCTTACTAGAAAGTATGTCCCCTAATTTTATGTCAGCCATATTGTCACCTACAGTAGGTGGTAGTCACATCAAAATACAATGTATATATATATTTTTAGCAAAACACACAGAGTGGAGTAGGAATAAAGAAGAAAAACAGACATACTGTAAGAACTAATATTAAGTATTCGGAATATCCCTTGTAACTTTTAAACAAACACTTATGAAAACGTGAATCCAACAGAAGTTCCATTATTGTTCCATATATAAATTGCCAGGCTCTGTTTTAGCACTGCACATTTTATTTAGTTCGTGGATATAAACACAACCCTATTAATCTATTTCAATCTTCTATTTCCTTCTTTTTTCAAAATAGTTTCTCAGTTTTCCAAAACAGTGGAGTGAATTAATGGGACCAGAAAGAAGTTTTACAACTTAAAAAGCAAAAAAGGAATCAATCAAATACTCCAAAACCTTACCAGCATACTAGTGTCCCTGTCTGTAAGTAAAACAAAAACTCTAAACAAAATTTTCGTATTTGCATTAGCTAGTTTGTGTATCACCATTCCTGGAAATTCTTCAGTGCTTTTCTGCAAGATCTCCTTATTAATTCAGCTAAGTTTACCCAGAAGAAAACAGAAACCACTCCAGCACGCTGTATGTTAAAGTTGCTATCCACAGTAGATCAGTGGTGCCAGTCCCATTTCAGGGCACAGAAAAATCAGTCTGCATTGAGAGTTCCATGAGGCTATGGTCAGCTTACTGGTACCTCAGAGTGCAGTAGCAATTGCATCCCCATGCACTTTTAAACAAGAGAAGTTCAGCTCTGCCTTCTGTTTTTTGGTGTCCTCCTTCAGTTTCAGCAATTACAAAGAAAACAGTGCTTTTTCCTGACATCACTCAAAACTATCACAACTTATTTCCATTACAGACGGACTTTAAGGACATGAATCATTATAGAGGAGCAAAGATTAAATCTGAAAAGATTCAATCTTATCTTTTGCTCAGAGTCCATCCTTAGAAACTTTCAAACCAAAATGGCAATTTCATAAAATATTGTAGCTCACTGAATCTCTCTGGCAGCACTGCATGATATGAGATTTGAAGGCAAGGTGTGAGAGTAGGCAGCGGCGGGTGACCAGCAACAAGTTGGTGAAATTCTGAATCTCATTTTCCCCATCTGTAAGGACTCCTGCCACCAGGCACCCCACATAAGCAGCCCTGTTATTATACCATCCTGGGGCAAGCTGTGACATTCTGAGTTCCTCATGAATGCCATGGCCCAAGCCAATGAGTTCCAGCTTCTAGCCAGAGTTTAGAGCATGACATTTTTCTTTGATTCATGTTCCCTATCAAGCACTGCTTGTCAGTGGGATTATAACTTCTTGGACATCATCATTCTGTTAATTTAATTTTTTTTTTTTTTCATGCACTGGATGGACATTGACCAGGGACACCAGCTATAAATAACAACTCTTTATGACTGATTGCCTATAGAATAGGCATTTAGTTTATGACTTTGCCTATAGTATAGGCATATAGTCATTCAGAGAGAGGAGATACTGTGGCCCCCGAAGACAAATGCCAAGAAATTTGCAAATGTTTGGTTAGAAGTATGTTTGAGCTTTGAAATTTGCACTCCACTGGAAAGCAAATCAAGCAAGCACTTATTAACAGATTCAATCTTTATTATTTTGTAAATGACAACCTCAGTTTTCATTTACAGAAAGTCCCTGGCTCTTCTCTCTGGCAGACTTGAAATTTTAAAGGTATGTAAGTGCGTGGGACCAAAAATCCAGGTGTGTTTGCTTGAAACACATCCAGTTCAGATACATTATAAAATAGTATGATTAATAATAGCCTAAGGAGAGAAAAATATATTAAAAAAAAAAAAAAAAGCTGTGGAAGAGGCAGTTGAGTAATCCCTTCTCTAAACATAAAGTAATCTCTGCTGTAAATTTTAGCAGCATGCCAGTATTACTGGTTTAGACTTTGTAGGAATTCCCCCTCTTTGACTGCATTTCCTTCCCATTACCTGCCCAGTAGACAAAATTTTGTACTTCTCTTACCCACCCACCTCCTTAAAGTAACACCTGCCTGCCACAATTACTTCATAGAATCATCATAGAATCATTGACCTTCACAATGGGCAATGGATGCAACTGAGACAGTGAAAATACTGTAAGACATACGGTGTCTCAGTGAAGATTCTACCTGGAGAATGTCAGACCAACAATATCGAAAATGTCAGGAATAATCCCTTGCTAAAACTTCTTCAGCAGCCGTAAGAAGACTTTGATCCACGTCCAAATCTTCACATAACTGAGGGAAACACAGAGCTGAGGATCAACTGACAGCAGTGAGATTCAGAGTAGAAAGAATTTGATACAGCTTGTTTTAGTCATCAGGCGAGCAATACACTTGCTTCTAATTCTAGCTTTGACAGAAATCAATTCTGTACTTTGCCTTTAAGAAGTACTTAAAATGCAAAAATCTATTTCTTTGCAGATTTAACTCAAATACTATTTTGCAGCTGAGAAAAATATTAGACATGACCTTTTTTCAATAGGTGTACAACAGAGTCAGCATGGAATGACTGTTTTTGAAGAAATGAACAAAGGACATTTTGCACAAAGATTTACTGCCCGTGAGTGTTCCCTGAGAATGACTACAACAGTTTAGAGAAGACTTCCTCTAACCTAACAGACTAATTTATGTGCACAGAGACTTTGCCATTAATTGTTTTAAAAGGAAAAGAATATCTCTTTTTCAGCTTAGCTACTTGATTACGAATTGTTTGAAGCAAGTTTGAATATTTGCAAGAGAAGGAAAGCAGAAAGTCAGTACAGAAGAGGTTATGACAAAAGTCAGTATCCTCTTCTATGTTCTTTCTGTCAAAACCTGGGCATACAACAGAAGGGTTTGCAGAATCTTTGATATAGTATTTAAGGAAGCAACTCAAAACTTCTGCTGTATTTTTTTGGCATGGCAATCTTCTGGATACATTTTTTTTTTTTTTTTTTTTTGCATGAAGACAGATGCTTACTTCTCCTGGTCGACTCACTTTTCTAGAAGAAAAACTGCATGATTCTGTATGATCTTTAAATGAATATTGTCCCTCCAGTCTGTCCTGCAATGCAAAGAGGCATTATTTGAAAATAAACCTTCTAGCAGATAAACTTTACCTAAGCCTTGTGAAACTGAGGAATGAATCTCTAAACCCTATTAAATTTCTTTTATAACAAATCAAACCTATCTTGCTGGTTCAGAAGCCTCTGTGAATCTAAGTCAAGGCAGATCTTTGTTTTCAGACACTGTATGAATAAGCAGTTAAGATGTGAAGACCTGTACCTGGACCCCAAAAGATGTCCTTTGCTGTCTGGTGAAATTGCTCCTATGAAATATGTCACAAGAAAGTTGATACTGACAGAAACACACAATGAGAATGGGTCCCACAAGCAACCATCATTGGAGCTGCCAATTCCACCCTACACCCTTTGCTCTCAGGAGGGGAGAGTGGGACTACTGTATTCCAGAACATGTTAACAATTAATTATGGGTGAAGCAAGGCAAGTCCAGATATGGCTCCACTTCTGCCTTCAAAAGACAGAACTTAGAGTTTCCTGTAAAAAAAAAAAAAGACTGAAATAGTAAAGGATAGGAAAATCTTACAACTTCATAAGTTATGCAGTACCCTTTGATTCCAGTTAATCACAAAGTCAAACTCATGAGAGGAGTGTGATGATCTTTAACTATAATTCATCACAGAATCTTGGAACCATGGAATGGGTTGAGCTGGAAGAGGCCTTATAGTGTACCCAGTTCCAATCCCTCCCATGTGCTGACTGCTCCCCACCAGCTCAGGCTGCTTAGGGCCCCATCCAACCTGGCCTTGAACACCTCCAGGGATGGGACTCCACAGCTGCTCTGAGGAGCAGTGCCAATGCCTCACCACCCTTTGAGTATAGAATTTCACCCTAACATCAGACCTGTATTTTCCCTTTTTGAATTTAAAATCATTATCCCTCGTGCTATCACTATTTGCCCATGTAAAAAGTCAGACTCTCTCCTATTTATGAGCTCCCTATAAGTACTAGAAGGCCACAATGAGTCTCCCAGAACCTCTTCTTCTCCAGGCTTAACAAGCCCACCTTCCTCAGTCTGTCTTCACACGAGGGAACTCTCTCCAGTAACACAGAACTTCTCCAAGTTCAAGTAGATGTCGGGAGCATGGACTGAAGACCACCAGATCCAAACAAGGAGCGAACAAATCATAAAGACACTGTGTTTCACACAGAATAATCTACTGTCCAAGCAACATGAATGTCTTACAGTTTAAGTGGGTCACATACAACAGGAGGCGACCCAGAGGCTCATCAGGGACATGCAGACTTTGAAGAAACTAATTGTGAATGCTGAGCTCGTATCAGTTCATTAGCCCCATAGCACATGTCCAGCACTTCTCAGAAGAATTAGAAATCTGTGATCTGCCCAGAAATAATAAGGTAATTGTAGTTTTTTCTTAGGAAGTTCACAGAGAGTTCAGTATGACTGTGAAATTTGGCACTGAAGGCTGAGCAGCTTTGCCAATACAACTCTATTAATGAGACAAGGGTTCTGAGCAAGCTTTCAAACTCCTGTAATAAAAACTTTTCTCAAATGCAGCTTTCTGTGTTCTTTTACTGCAACTGTAGAAATATAATACTGTTCAAGGCTAATATTCTACTATAAAGGAGAGAGGGATGGCATGTGACATGTAACAGTTTAATTTTTGAGCTTGTTAAAGCTCTCCAATATTGCAACAACTTAACATTTACATTAAAAACTCTTTTTGTTTTTAAATAAAATCAAATTAATATCAATCACTAAAAGGGAAATAGCATCACACAGTTTGGCAATAAAAGCTGCAAGCACAGATCAAGAGCAGAGTGTATTCATCTACCAGACACTATTTAATCAAATGAGTGGTTAAGCAAATTCTTTCAGTGAAGACAAGGATGAGATCCCAATTCACCCTTTAAACAATAGTTAAGTAAGCACAGTGCAGCAAATACTCTTCCTGCTAGGCAGCTTGTATCCACAGTCCACCAGGTAGAAAATGCTTCACCCTAGATCTTCTTTAGGATGGGAGGTGATGCATGTTGTGCCAGGGGAGGTTCAGGTTGGGTATTATGAAATACTCCTTCTCTGAACAGGCTGCCCAGGGAGGTGATGGAGTCCGTCATCCTTGGACATGCTGAATAACTGGAGATGTGGCACTTGTGGACATGGTTTAGTGGGCATTCTGGTGATGGGTTGTCTCTGGTGATGGGTTGTCAATTGGACTTTGGTGATCCTACACATCTTTTCCAGTCTTAATGATACTATGATTCTATCTTAGGACAGTATGAATCATCCTTTTGATAATGATTGTTCCTCTCTAAGAACTATCAAATAGCTTCTACCAGTACTAGCTTAAACTCAATTATTCTACTGTTAGGCTACTGAAGCTAAGATATATCAACATTATCCTGTACCCTTAAAACATGAAGTTCATAGAATATTTTATATGGATACACTGAACATCTGTATGCTAAAGAAAATTAGAATCCTTTCTATTCCTTAGCAAGAAATCCACACATCTGCACCTGCTTATTTGTTACAAAGTCCACTTTTACTAACAGCAGTTTTGACATCAAAGTTACATGAACATGGAAATCTTAAATTTTTATGTCAAATGTTAACGCCAGCAAATTGAAAGTTTCTTATCTCCCCAGCAGAGAATCCAGAGATTTCAGAAAACAGAAGACAACTTTTCATTTTTCTGAAGGAGGAAAGCGCAAGAAAATGAGAATAATCTAACTTATCTCTGATTACCACCAAGGAATATCTGAAGAAAAATTCTGAAACTTAAAAGTGCTGTGTTTTAAATCAACAGGTAGCACTGCCCATAGCTGCTCACTGCCCCCAGACAGGATGGAGGAGAGCTCTGAAATACGTGGAAGAGTGAGAACTCCTAGGTTGGGATAAAGATGGTTTAACATGAAATAAATAAAAAACAATCAAAGTAAAAGGGAAAAAAAGAACGACCAAGTGGCACACAAGCAAATCTTCATCTTGCAGTGATTGAAACCCAGCCAGTCCTCAAGCAGAGGCAGCCCTCCTGACCCAATGTCCAAGTTTTACAGTTTCACATGACTCTATGTTCTCTGTGTTCCAAAATAAAGAGCCATAACAGCTACTTGTAGGAAAATTAAGTTTATCTCAGCTGAAATCAGAAAGAAAGTTAGAAACTTATCCATTTATTTCAAAATATTGTTTAGGGGAAAGAAAATGATGATATCTAACAACTAGAAACAATGGTTACATCCACTGTGTGTAGAAATAGGCTGCGCAGTCCTTGTTTACAAGGTACACCTGCCCTGAAATGCCAGATCTCCTGCTATCCACACAAGCAGGTCCTCACTTTTTTCAGCTCACTGCAGCCTGTTCCAGAAATGAGATACACTCCACACTTATGGAGGCTGCTTCTTTTGTTGTCCCTGCTTTAAAAAAGAGGTCATTTGTTTAAATGTATTCATTTCCTCATTTGGTGGTTTTTTTTTCACAGCAAGTATCTTTTAAACAAGTTAGTAGATCTTGTTCCTAGAAAGCAGAGGGATATGGGGAGAAAGATGCTCTTCTCTCTGCATCAAATTCACCTTGGTTATTGCAATTCAATAAGTGCATTTACTATCCTCTCAAAAAACAGTGTCTGTGTTTTGGAGAAACTATGCAAATTAAGCTGAGTAGTAAATGATTTAGTTAAATACAGGATAAACAAATACTGGAAAAATGTCATCATTATTCTTTGAAAGATCTGAAAGTCACACAGCATGTATCAGGGATTCTGCCAGCAAGAAAGGCTGCTTACATTGGTCACAATGTTCTTCCAAAAAAAGACAGGCTACCCTTTGAGAATAAAACAGTGTCATGGAAAGGTTTTTTTTCCCTCTCTTCCAAGTAGTTAAACAAAGGACTTCACTGTTGAGCCAGGATTAACAGTTTATGCTGCACATTTGCAGACAGAAAAAAATGAGGAGAATTCTCTGGCAGTGGCAAGTTAATCATCAAGAGGGAAGATCATTATTAAATAAAAACCTGTACTCAGACACAACCTGTAGGAAGAACAGGTAACTATTGTCTGAAAGAATGTTAATAGCTTTCTAGTCACCTGTTAAATGAAATATTCCACAAGACCATTACGCAGTAGTCTTAAAAAAACAGTTTTGCACAGATGCTGTTGCTCTGCTCCTTCAGTTCCTTCACCCCACTACTCTCTTTGTACAGCACCATGTCAAGTTCTCATCTGCCCTCCCACCCCAGCCTTACCCTATCACAACCCCAGGAAATGAATGCCTTCAGTCCTTTAGAGCAGTTTCTGTATACAAGATTTATAACTCCTCTGCAGACAAGGAGTTGGAGGCTTATGTGCAAGCCATACTAATATTAAATACCAATATGAATATATATGAAGTATTCTCAGACATCTGTTTTAATACTCTAAATCTCACCAGTGTTGTGTTGTACAGTCTACTGCAGTAACCACAGGGTTGCAGTCCAAATACAACTCAGCTACCCTAATTCTAAGCCTGCCACCTGATCCTATCAACAAACCAAGAAAAAGGAGTACATCTATTTCATTTTGTACCCACCTCCTCTTCTGTGCTGCAGTCTCACATTAGTACTGAATATGGAAGTGCTCATTTTTCAGTTGCAAATTTCATAAAGCCTCTCCATTTTGCAGCTCACAAATAAGCCCAATATCTTGTGGCAGACTTTATGAAAACAAATTGGAAAAAAGTGGAGGAGATAACTGCTCACTACATAGAGATGTTAATTCCTTCTCTTTCATGCTTACATCTCAAGAGTGCTGTAAAGTTTTTAATGCAGCCAATTTAGAAAAACCAAACAAATTCTCAAATATTCAGTTTTCCTCTCCTAGAGGCATAAATGGTCAAAAAAGTTATTTGTAAAGGTCAGGACAATTTTTCATTTACCATGCTTGGTCCTTCTCACACTTTTCAAATAACATGAAGACAGAAGCTTGCAATGTACTGTATCATAATGCTGTTCACCAGAGAAGCACTCTTTGCATGCAGCTAATGACTGAGTCATCTAGCAACTGCCATAGCAGCAGTGGAAGTGTAAGGCACATACCTAAGTTTTAATTTACACCATTTATCAAAGTAATTTTTCTCCAAATATATGAAATTTACATATACAGAAAATTATGTCAATTAATATAATAATTGCAAAACCACAAAATATTACTTTGTGTAGATTAGAGGCAGATGATGGGCAGAGTTGGAACCAGGAGTCTAATTTGGTCATTGCCACAGTAAAATGTTTTGAATGCACCATACAGAACTTTTTCCAAAAGGAGACATGGTCCTTGCATTAAAAAAAGTTTAAAAATACTGTACAGGAGGTCAGAGTCCTCACCTAATCCCTCCCAAATGAATTCCCATCTCTTAATTTTGCTTATACAGCTAGTCTTTATACTCCTAGCCAGAAAGATAGGTTACTTCTGATGAGACAGTTACCAATATCAGCACCAAACCTTGTACACTGTATCCTTGTGGCTCAACTCTTCCAAGCAAAAATCACCACTATATTTTAATTCTGTCACTCAATCCCTTCCCTAGGGCAGATCCTAGAAATGACTCAGCTGTCCTGGTTTAAGTTAAAAACAAACAAACAAACAAACAAAAAATCTGAATGAAATAAACGGCACACAGTCCTCATCATGAACCTCAGCCCACAAGTTTAAAATATTCCACGCTACAACCAGGTCAAACATGTGATTCGGCAGGTAGCTCTACACCAGTTACTCCCTAGCATAGTGGAGTCAGAGCTAGAACTTATAATACAGAAAAATGGCCATGATGTTGCATCTGTAAAATAGAACAGTAAATTGGAATTGTTTTGCTTTGAAGTGTTGCCAAAAGGCATTAACCTAAGCCATCTGTGATACCAGATCCTAGAATTTTAGCATCAAACTTAAGAGCATTAGCTGCTTGCAGTCAATTTACCACCTTTGTAATCTGTTTATGCTACAAATATTCCCCACAGTTTATACATTGAATATATTTGGCACAGAACTCAAGAATTAACTCACCTTCCTTTTTCATTTTGTATCTATCTCTAACAAGAGCAATTGCTCTTTAACAGTGCATAATGCTACATTCTACAATAGTAGTAAAGTAACAAAAGAACACAAGACAGGAACTAAGATTTAAGGCTTTTAGGAGAACCAATGACTGTTATGTCCTTTCAGACAAAGAGTGGAACCTTAATGAGGAGTATATCTTCTTTTCCCAATGCAATGCACATTTTGACACTGTTTCCTTTTACAGCAGTCACTGCTTGACCAAAAGCAGGCATTACCTATAAAGGCTGAGTGAGTCACTTATACACAGGAGTATAAGTGATGGTATACTACTTTGTTAATTCATAAAATGCTCCCTTTGCAAGCCTGGAATATCATGAACATACTATTACCACCAGGAATAATTCTGTCACATTAAAATGAAAAACATCAGTCAAGTAGTTTAAATCTATAAAGCTTAACTAGGCTAAGTCACAAAATCTGAAGAAAGCTATGTTCAGTTTGTCCCAGCATCTGGGTACAGTTAGTCCTTTCTCTGTCTCATTCTGCAGTACTTTAAAGGAAAACACCAGAGGTAAAAAGTGAGCAGTAGAAAGAAAATTAGCAGACTATACAAAGCAAATAGGCAGATAGATACCTTGTATATCCTATCTTCTTTCCATACATAATTTTCAGTTTACAGACATAATTCCATGCATAAAAGAAACATGAAGGACAGTAGGCAAGAACATTTTCTCACTCTTTGCAGGCAAATCTTAACTAATTCTTCCTACAAGGACGAGCTGAGAGAGCTGGAGTTTTTCAGCCTGGAGAAGATATGGCTTCAACGTGACCTGACGGCAGCTTTCCAGTACCTACAGGGATGCTACTGGAAAGAATGGGACAGACTCTTCAGCATGGTCTGCTGTGATGAAACAAGGGGAAATGGTTTCAAACTGAGAAAGGACAGATTTAGAATGGATATAAGGAAAAAGTATTTTACAGTGAGGGTGCTGAGGCACTGGCACAAGTTGCCTAGAGACGTAGTTGATGCCCTGTCCCTGGAGACATTTAAGGTAATGCTGGATAAGGCCCTGGGCAACCTGATCGAGCTGTAGTGTCCCTGTTTGCTACAGGGAATTGAACTAGATGACCTTAAAGGTCCATTCCAACTCTAAGATAGACATCAATTATAGATGTTCATGACTTTTTCGCATAAGGCTTAGTTATCTAAATTATCTAACAGATATTCTTCTGATGAAGAATACTGACAAGCAGCACTGACAGTAACTCTTCAGGCTTCCCCTCATCTTTAACCTACCCCATATCACAGAAGATTGACTATCTCCCCACTAGTCAGCAGGCTTCTAGTTTCCCTCAGCTGTCATTTCACACTGCTCTTACTCAGCAAGCAGTAAGTGCAGTCCAGGTCTCTGTTCAGAAATGGGCTGAATTGTTGTTTGCTTCTTTAAATCCTCAACTTACATCACGCAGCAACAGAAGCAGTCATGACTGAGAATTAAAAATTCCAACAGATTATTCTTTTTTTTTTTTTTCCTGTCCTCAGAAAAGAACTAACTGTTCTTTAACTATTATCCCACCAAAAAAGACACAAAGACTACTAAGTATTCCGTACCTCCGCTTGTATGTAACTTGGGCTTTATTTCATTTAGATAATTAATTCTCCCTACCAACACTACAACTTTATTGATGAATCAAGTAAAGGATTACAAAAATAATTAAAATACCTCATTTTGTAATTGGGAGATGTCAACTACCCTTTATACATACTTCCCCTTTCCAGGATAGTCTGTTAACGTGTTTTTCCAAAAAGCATGATGTTAATCAGTGTGGTGTTAGTATTCAAATTACATTTACTTATGCTTCTCAAAAAAATCCCACCTCATGATTGATGCTTTGTGATTCATGTTCAGAACAACAAAATAAATATTCTGGTAACAATCACAAAATCTAGAAATCTTAAATTTAAACCATGGATTAGAGATGAGATCTTTCATGTTAAGGACAATACTTGCACGGAATGAGAATACCTTATGAAAATCAGTAGTGGCTGTAGCTCTTTTCATTACAGAGCAGCTCAAGAATTTGAGTAAAATTACTTAACCAGTTCTGGCTTTGAGAAAGAAACGTGGGGTAGAATGGATCAGTGCTGTGAAAAAGTAACCCAGTATTCAGAATAAGGATTTAGGTTCAGACTCAGAAAGGAATCTAGATGGACAGTAACAGAGACATTTTGACTTAGATGCTCTCATTTTGCATAATCTCTTTTTCCTTTTCCAGAATTTAGGAAAGCCAGGCTTAACAAATGGCACAAACAAGTGTAAAATAAAGCTGTTTAAGAGGCAGATAGGAAATTGGCAGAAATTCAGCAACGTTTGTACCATTCACTCCACATGCTTGTTCTTCCACTGGGATTGCTCGTCTTCTCCTTAGAGTATTTTGAAGGGTATGTGCCTCATAGATAATGTGGGGTTGGGGTGTTCCATTTTTCTGTAGATGTTTTTTAATGGGCTCAATGAAGTAATCTCCATGGGGCAGATGGAAATATCCAGTCTGAAAATAAGGATAAAATAGTTAATCTCTACTTTCCACTGCTAGAAGTCAAAAACAAAATAGACTCTTTTCATATTACCATCCCTGGGCTTTTCTCATAGTGAGTCACTACACTGCAGAATCAAAACATAAAAACAATAGGTTTTCAGCATTCATTTTGCTGCATGCATCATGGTTGCTTTGTACCTCATTAGGGTGTAAGAGGCTAAATGAGAACAGATGAAATATCTTCTTCCTAATACCCTGAAATTCCATGTTCTGAGGCAAAGGCTTCCATATCTGCGCAAAGCCACTGAAAGGTCAGGAGTTAATTAGTCAAACATGATGCACTAAGAAGAGTTGCATCTTGTTCTTCTGGCATTTTGCAGCTGTTCCTCAGAGAAGAATCCCAGAAGAAAAGCTATTTCATAAGCTAAAAGCGTAATTCTGCACCTACTGAAATGCCACAGATTACACAACACAAACTGGCTGAACTGTGTGGTCCACTCTCAACTCAGATAGCTACGCCCCCCATGCTCCGTGAATCCACAAGCTTTGAGTGGAAGAATAAGCAGTTTTTTGTTAATTATAACAAGCTATTTTGGTCATACAATAGACTGGCACACAAAAAGGCTGTAAAATTTCTCATGCTGCAGCTTTTGTATCAAACTCCTAACTTTAACTGAGTACCCTTTGACAGGGCCTTTGAAAGCCATCTGAAGTACACAGGATTCATTTAGATCTCCAGTTGCAATCTAAAAAACACATGCAACTGAGCACAGCCTAGGTCCCTTGAGTCTTAGTTTGTATTTCTGCAAGAACTGCTAACATTGCAAAACCATTATATGTATATAGCCCTTCCACTTCGAAACACACAGAGCAATAGAAAATCTAAAGCAAATAATCTACTAACAGCACAGCTCCCACAGCCCAGAGTAGGGATGAGACAATGGATAAAGGTATCCCACTCATTCTTACTGTTCATTTTCCTCTTTGTTTTTGCCCTCTATGTGGAGAATGCAGACTTCTCAACTTGCTTCGGGACAGGAAAAAATACAAGAGACAATGAGATTCTTTAGCAGTCGTATTCAAATTTTAAAGGGTAGATAAATTAAAAAGCACCTCTGAAATACTATGAAATTTTTAGTTTCCCTGAATAGTTGGGAAAGCCAGCATGAAGACAAGGAAAAGAGGGAAGTCTTCACAGTCTGTCCTACCATCTCTCATAAGTGAAAGCCCTTTCCTTCCAATTTTCCACAGCAAACTGCAGTTTAAAAGCCAGAGACTGCCACTGGTTTGTATGGCAAAGTGATTAGCTACTGGCTTATTGTGTCTGAGTTGTCTCTGTAAGAAGAAAGGCAATCAACATTAAAAAAAAAAATTATGTATGTTAGTAGCGACCTCATTTACAAAGCTCCAACAACAGTGCTTGAATGTCAAAATTCAGCTATCCATCCAAACTTTATGAAGCAGGAGAATAAGTACAAATTTATCGTATTTCATATTTCATATTGTCCATGTAAACACACGTGACCGGAAAAGTTGTTCACTGAGCCAACAGCCATTGGCTATTTGCAAAATTTGGCTTTGGACTTTTCCCTGATTAATTTTTTTGTTCAGTTTCCAATAATAATTCTCTCACAGAATGGAACATGTTTTCTCAGCCTTAATGCTTTCTGCCATAGCAGTTCTATTACAAAGCCAGGTCTACTCTCATACAGCCACAACACTCCATGTCTATGACTATCATCATAGCCCTTATCAGGAATATACTGGTGTCAACAGTTCACGGGCTGGTTCGGCCCGGTTCTGTGACGATTGGGGCACAGGACCCATGCACTGGGAAAGGGGAAGGGGTAATGGGAAAAGGGAGATGGGCCTAAAAACAAAACAGCAGCAATGATCTGAGGAGGAAAGCTAATTTACTAAATAAGATATTGGAAAGCAAAATAACACAATATAATACAGAGTAATTGGAATTGAAGCTAATAAATCAAAGAAAATGAGCAAGAGAGAGTGTCCAATAAACTGAAGGCCTTACGTGAACGCTGAAGGCAAGACAGCAATGAGCACTCACTGCTGAGTCAATCAAGGGAAAGAGAGTGTCTCGTGACACACAAATAGTTTTTATCTTTCCCTCTGCGTGGAAAAACGTAATAATACAAAGCAACGCACAGTCCTCTGGGGAACGGAGTTCTTCTTCTCTTCCGAAACAGGTATACCCATAACTATCGATGATCCACAGAGCTGAAACATTAACTCTTCTACTCCCAGTGCACTACATGATGTTACGATGTGGAATACCAATAACAAAAATCATAAAACCATGACAATGGACTACCTGGATCTTGTTTATATGTGTTTCATTCTCTGTATGGATAGACAACTGAATATGCACAGAAATATAGCTGCACCAGCCTTCTTTGCCTGTCTTCTCTTCATTGTGTGAGTCCCCCTGTACTTGATGCAGAAAAACTGGAAATTCTGATGTCACTTACTTTCTGGAAGAGGACATGTCTATGTATCTTCCCCAGTGAAAGCCTGTTCAAACATGAGTAAGTTTGAACAGTTTCGTTCTTTTGAAGAGGTTGATAACAGCTGGAAGTTCCACATTTTTTGGCTACAAATCATTCTATCTTTAGATGATAAAAGCTGCTTCTGCGTTCAACATCCAGATCAAAGTCAATGCAAAGTATGAAGGAGAAGCCTGATACCAATTTTAGCAGGGACACACTCCAGACTTTGTGGAGTGTCATCAACTCATAATTCAATTTGTCACAACAGCTTCTGATACCCTGAGCCCATCAGAAAGTCTCTCCTTATTGCAAAACAAGCCTGTAAGGTACAAAGACAAGTGAGAACTAGAACTGCAAGCATCTCAGGATAAAAGAAGAAGAACCCTAACGGGCTGGCTTGGCAATACTACTGGCACATCCACACTAACATTTCATGTTAGTTCCGTGGTGAGTCACCACAACCAACTCGTGGGATTGCATGGAAATATATGAGCCAGCTTTGCCACCAAATATTTTGACTGCTGACCAAGCATTTCTAAATCACAGACAAAGCTTGCTGCAGTTTTTTCATTTTAGTTCTGATCTCAGGATGAGCCATGAAAAAGTATCTAACCTCAGCCTAAAGTGGTTCTCAGGGCAAGACATGCTTCCTTCACTCCTGTTTTCTTACTGCAGGGTTGAAAGGCATATAAAAACTGTTCATGCTTGTTAGGTTGCAAAGACAGGAAAGGTAGGGGTGCCTATTCTGTGTATAACAAACTCCACAATGAAGTTAGAGACGTATAAGAAATATTTCACTTGAAGTTTGTGCTTCGAGGGTTTTTGAAAGTTTGATATTTGGATGAAAATATCATTGCAAAATACATAACAAAAGCAATGTCATTACGCCTTATGGTCAAGAAAGCCACTTTTATGTTTTCCCTGGGACAGGATCAGGCCCGATCTTAGGTTTCAAAAGGTGTCAGTTATTGTATAACCAAATATCTCTCTAGGAAATACTACTCCAAAAGAGTGATCAGGCTCTGGAATAGGCTGTCCAAGGAGGTGGTGGAGTCACCAAGCCTCGAGGTATTAAAAGAACATTTAGACATTGTGTTGAGGGATATGGTTTAGAGAGAACTATTGGTGATAGGTACATGGCTGGACTGGATGATCTTGTAGGTCTTTTCCAACCTTGGTGATTCTATGATTCTATGATCTCGAAGTGTTCTCTCTTCTCTTCAGTATCAGGGTATCGTCCGTCTATGTTGCTAGCCCTAAATGGTGCATGGTGTTATACACACATGGAAAGAAAGCTGGAAGAGAAAGTGGAAATAGAAGGAAGGAAATGATGTGATTATATTTCTCCCAGCCACCAGTCAGAGAATGCATAACGATTCTTGAGACCAGTTTAAAATACCGCTCTGTATACGTGTACAGAAATGTTTTCTTTCTTATGTTATCTGAAGTACCTGTTGTACCTAAGTCAAAGCAAATTTAGGGACTCTCTCTCCCTTTTTAACAGTCACTGACACTAAATAGAAAATATATTTTCAAATGCTTCTTTTTTTTTACCAACTCTACATCACTGCCAAATTACCCACAAACTGTCAGAACTAGAACTGCAATTCAGCAGTGGAGTGCACTGAATACAACATTTTACATATAATACATACATTCTGCTGACATCATAAGTCTATTGAATCATGAGAACAGCTTCTCTACAGTAAAGACAACTGTAAATCATTCAGATACAATGGTGCTACTCCCTGTTGATTTATCTGTTGGGCCAGATGTGTTGGATGGGCATAAATCAGACTAATAAGCTTGTCAATAAGAAAGCAGGATGGACAACCTGTTGTCCCAACAAGATAACTGAACAGATGTCTCTCTTCAGGAATAATGAGGAGCTCTCGCCCTTCAAGGTTTGAAAACTGACCCTTAGATTTGATCCCCTTGATAACTGGAGTTTGGAATGTGATGAGTAAGCATGTGCTATACCTATAAATATGTAGTCGTTTCTCTCTTTGGTGTGCATGCTTTGTGGAGAGATCCCCCATGCACCCAGTGCTATAAAAAAGGGAATACCTGCTTGACATATTGCACTGTTGTGTCAAGTTACTTTGTCGGATTTCTCGGCATCACTACATTCTTGCTTAAAAAATAGGCTGGTGGGTTTAGTATGAAGGTAAGGAAACGATTGGCAATTTAAGACTAACCTGAGCAGTCAATAGGACTATGAAGAAATGAAACCCTGGATAGCATTCATTTTCCTGCTGACAGTCATGTCAGACCCATAAAATCCTCATCACAGTCTTAAGAGTATATCCACCTATAATTCTACTGTGAACATTTAATTTTCTTTCATACCCCAGAGACAGACTTGAAACCAAACATATGTGACCATACCTTGCACTCTACACATCTATTGCACCTGAAACTTGTGTCCCATACTGAACTTTGACATGCCTGGTACACAGTGTG
Source organism: Callipepla californica brunnescens (assembly GCA_023055505.1). Classification (NCBI taxonomy): domain Eukaryota; kingdom Metazoa; phylum Chordata; class Aves; order Galliformes; family Odontophoridae; genus Callipepla; species Callipepla californica. Next base: position 11,296,427 of record JALIRH010000009.1, on the reverse strand, counting down.
AACACAATAAAGCAGCTAGGATTCACACTTGCAAGAGAACTTCCTGATGTAGTAGAAGCAGCACCATGAGAATGCTTTTTAATTTTTTTTCTTCTATAAAAACTTTCTGTAGCAAGAAATTCTGCCTAATCCAAACAAGCATTAGTCTGTCTTCTGAAACAAGATACTTTATCCTTGCTTTGTTTATCATGAATCTGTTTTATTTTTGTCTGACTGATTGGCCGTCAGGCAGAAATAACAATTTTAATTCCTATGTAGAATCATAAAAAGGAGAACAAATGTTATACTCTAAGTTATACATTAAACAAATTAACACTTGCCCAATCTATCAATTGGAAATATAAAGATCCTGCACTTTACTGCTTGGATAAAGTTATCACAGTTTAAACCCTATAAATGTGGTGCTTTCAGAAACAGTCTATTACTGAAATTAAAAAAAAAAAAAAACAAGTAATATTTTATATTTCAAATGCTAGTCTACTTTATATATATATATATATATATATATATATATATATATATATATATATATATATATATATATATATATATATATATATATAAAATGAATTCAGTTTCCTACTCTGTCTTCATGAGAAATGTGATACTTGTATAAATTTATGTGTAAAACCAAGTGAAATAATTGCAGTGGGAAACACACTGTTGCTCACCAATGATGTTTGGGATTATGTAACTAAGCCTTCTCGAACCATACAGGGGCATGCTTTCAAGCAGCTTTCAAAAGAATTTCAATACTTACTGAGATATTGGTCTTCACAGCTGCACTTTCATTCTCCATGGGCTATTTACCAAGAAAGGAAATAAGGAGATCAAGTGGAAGAAATCACCACCAATCTTTGAATTAAACTTCAGAGCACTCAGAACTGGTAAATTTCACTTTAATTCTGCTGTTTGTACCTGTTTCTTTGCTGACCCTTAAATATAACAGTGAGTTATTTTGATTTATGATTTCATGCCAAGCATACATAAAATATATGTTTGTTTCCTCTTTAGGAGTTTTCAGAATCAACTTTTCTTCTTTTTTTCTTCCATGTCTTGTTGCACACTTGGTGGTCCCATGAACTGCAGTTCCTGCATGCAGCCACACAGCCTCAGTATACATAACTGATCCTCACTGTGAAATCTTCATCATAAATAAGCAAGCTTTATTTAAATTTATTATAAAATACAAGTACAAAGATCAGTTTTTATCACAAAAAAAAAGATTATAGCCAAGTTTATCATTATTATTATTTTTTTTTCCATTAAAACCTTTCATATAAAATGGCAATAGAAATGGACTGAAACCTAGGTGATGTGGTGGGTCTCTCAATGCCTACAGGGGAAAACTAGAATTTTTTTTATTTTGACATGTTTTTGTGAAGAATAGTTTCTAAAGCTGTATTTGGAAGTGACTCTACATTATTTAGTGGGAGTTTTCACTCAACTGCCTCATTCTCCTCAGACAAACAGCTCTGTGGGCATGTCACATCTCCCACCATGAAGCAATACTAGAAAACTTCTGTCTTAAGGTTTTGAGCCAAGTCTTCTAATTTTCAGAAGAAATTTTTTCCAGTAGAATTTTTGCATAATATTTCTTCTGGTGAAATGTTGGTGGGGTTTTTGTTGTTGTTGTTGTTTCTTTTTGCCAGTCTTTTCTGGCAGATTTTTTTTTAATCGATTCCACATGGGAAGCTGAAGCAGCCCCCTGGGGGAGAAGGAAGGAGATCAGACTTGGCCTTGGATAAGTTTAGCAATTTGTACTTCTGTGTCAGACAGGAAGGACTGGAATTAGTGGACGTATGTCAGGCTAAAGGGCAGAACAAAAAAAAGAATGCAAATCTTGCAGTCTTAAGTCTGTATTACTGAGCAAATTGATAACAATGCCAAAAATAACACCTATAATGAGAGCAATTTGTTACTTACTCAAAGAAGACTGCAATATTTTGACAATAAGGCAGCAATGGACTGTGAAAACGTGTTAAGTTCTTAGAAATTAAATGAAACAAAAATAAGAAGAAAAGATCCCAGTTTTACCCTTAAGTAATTCACTCCACAGCCACACATTACAACTGCAATATGTGGTAAGAGAAATCCAATTTGAGTAAAAGTATTTTTCTAATTAAAGAAAAAAAAATCTACTGTAGGAAACAGAAGCATTCCCACACTCATTACCACGGAACTTCAGCTTCAAATAATCAAAATTGAACTAGTAAAGTAAATTATCTGTAAATATTACACATGCTGAGCTCATTTTCCTTTTTCAGATTCTGATTTAATTGCTTTCTGAGCATTTTTCCCTCCAGGATCTTTCTATGTGAAATGCAATCAGTTACTCCCTCCAGCTAAAACACAAACATTGTGACATGAGGGTCCAAGTGATATTTCATGTACCTCCTCAGGTACAGTTACGAAGAAGTGGACCTGCCATGCCATTGCTTGGGCAGAGAGGAGAAGGTTTAGGTTCACTGAGACCAAGTACCAGATTGTTCACCTGGGTCACGACAACCCCAGGCAATGCTACAGGCTTGGGGCAGACTGGCTGAGAGGCTACAGTGGAGGAAAGGACCTGGTCAATGCTCAGCTGAACACAAGCCAGTAGTGTGCCCAGGTGGCCAAGAAGGCCAACGGCATCCTGCATTCTATAAGAAACAGTGCAGCCATTAGGATCAGTATGATTCTATGATTCTAAGGCTAAGGCTGATTCTCTTTAAGGTTTGGTGACAAAGACCATAAGATACTGACAAAAAAAACCCTTACAGTTCAGTACTGTTTTAGTCCAAAATTAAAATAACTCATTTTTAGTGTGAGACAAGTGAAAGAACAAGACAGTATGATATTGAAAAACTTTATGCTCTTTTGTTATGTATGCTACCTTTTAAATGTTAAAAGCAAACAGACAACTCTTCAGAAGCATCAGATACATGCAGAGTTACTACTTGCACACTATGGGCTCAGAAAGTTCAATTAGACAAAAAGGAGGGGGGAAAATTGCCAATCCAAGCTCAAATCTGCAGTGAAGTGGAGATTTTTAGCAGAAAATAACATAATAGAGAACGAAAAAGTGTCTGACACCTTCCTGTTTTTTGGTTTTTAGCAATCAGATTAGAGGGAACAGTCTGATGATAAAACCAGAGCAAAGGAGAAAAGTTGGTATCAAAATATCATAGTATTGTAGGGGTTGGAATGAACCTCTAGAGAATCTAGTCCAATCCACCTGTAGAGCAGGCTCCCTACATCAGGCTGCACAGGTAGGCATCCAGCCAGGTCTTGGATGTCTCCAAAGGAGAACACACAACCTCCCCGAGCAGCCTGTTCCAGTTCTCCATCACCCTCATTGTGAAACAGTTCTTTTGCATAATGATGCAGAACTCTCTTTGCCCAAGTTTATGGCTGTTTCCTTTTGTCCTGTCCCCATAGACTGCTGAAAAGAGGTTGGCCATGTCCCTTTGTCTCCCACACTTGAAATATTCATAAACATTAATAAGATCACCTCTGAATCTTCTTTTCTCCAGGCTGAACAGACCCAGGTCTCTCAGCCTCTTCTCACAGAGTAGATGCTCCTTTATCATTTTTGTAGTCCTCTACTAGACTCTTTCCAGGAGATCCCTGTCTTCTTTGTACTAGGGAGATCAGAACTGAATGCTGTATTCCAGGTGAGGCCTAACCAGGGCAGAGTAGAAGGGAAGGATCACCTCCCTCAACCTGCTGGCCACACTCCCTTTAATGCACTCCAGGATACTACTGGCTTTCTTGGCCACCAGGGCACACTGCTGGCTCAAGGCCAACCTATCATCCACCATGACAACCAGATTCTTCTCTGCAGAGTTTCTCTCCAGCAGGTCATTCCCCAGCCTGTACTGATCCATGCCATTATTCTTTCCCAGGTACAAGACTCTACATTTACTGGTGTTAAACCTCATCTGGTTTCTTACTGCCCAGCTCTCCAGTCTGTCTAGGTCTTGCTGAATCCCTTTCCTCTAGTGCATCAACTGCACCACTCAGCTTGCTGTTTGCAAACTTGCTGAGGGTGCACTCAATCCCACTGTCCGTGTCCCCTACAGAGATATTAAATGACACGTCTCGACACTGATCCCTGAGGAACACCTCTCACCACTGGTTTCCGCTTGGACATTGAGCTGGTGACTACAACTCTCTGAGTGTGACCATCCAGCCAATTCCTTATTCATCAAATCCATTTTTCTCCAATTTGGTGAGCAGAACATCATGCAGGACAGTGTCAAAATGGAAGAGACATGAAAGTGCCAGCATCAGTTAAATGGTGGCCTCAGACAGCATAACTTCTGCTTTTCACTGGGCTTTAGAAGGGGAGGTTCATTCCTCTTCTCACAACTTAACAGAGATGGAAACTTGGATGAGGGTTATCTTGGCAGCATTTAAAACAAAGGCAGCTGCAGAATAAAAATCCACCATTTAAATGGGTAAGAGAAGCAAAGAGTTGAAATCCTGTGTTCATCTGTTCCTCTGTAGTGCCCCAGAAACAGTTCACTATGTAATTCTGACAGTCAAGAATAACTTGTACAAACCTTCAGCTCACTGTAAGCTTCACACTACCTAAAGAATTTGAAGTACCTGTCTACATTCATTTATAATAGAGAAAATTATCTTCAGAATCTTCTGTGGGAATTTGAGAATACATTAAAAAACACACAACTTCAAACACGTAGTTTGAAAATACATCTCTATTCACAGTTCAAGTTGCAGCATTCCTCATTACCAGCGACTATCGTCCATCTTAAAAAACAGATATTAACTCCTTGTTGGTTACTCTAGAAGAAGCAGACAATGTGTCTCCTTTTCATATCCACTTCTTGGTATCCTGCTGGCACTAGCTAGTCTGGCAGCACAGACATACCCCATCAGACTACTTTTGCTACAGTAGAAGACCCAAAACCAAAAGATTAGTGCATGGCCATGAAGCTGCTTAGAGCCTTGTTAATCTCTGCGCAGCCTTCTGCTTTGACATCTCCAATTGCTCACAAAGAAGATGAAGAAATGCTCCCACAGCTTCTACATCTCTAACTGTATCACAAGCACTACAAGTTGTTTAACTGCGAGACAGCCTTTCTGTTACCTTCCACATGATCATTTTCTGCTTTTGAAATACATCCCACTTATTCTTCTTAAGCCAGAATGGTGCTCCTTTGCTGCATATAAAGCTCAGACACATCATTACAAAAATTTATCATCTATTAGGGGAGAAACAGTAACCATCCATTTTTATGGACTTGAAGTAGAGAAAAGGTGACATCTATTAAATCTTACACAACTTCCGGCACTGCTCATATTAAGCTGAAACAAGCATGTGTTTGCCACAGGCTAAGCATCCAGCAGCATGACTGCATGACACAGCTGACTCGTAATTCATTAACTCAAACAGAGTTTGAGTCCTTGCTTTATTTGCCATTGTGATTTCCACACTGCAGCTGAGAGATGTACTCCTGAGAGTTCTCTGAAGCCCAGAGGTTCTGAGAAGTTGCTTTGCAGTTTGATAGCTGCCGGGTCAACTATGCCTCTGGAGATAAAGCTGCAGACCTTTGGGCAGCCTATCTGCCTAAAGCCAGGGAGATGACACTCTCATTGGGGTAGGCTGAATGGGTGGCACCTTGTCTGTGCCCTGAGCCCAGCTGTTCAGCCTGCTGCAGCGCTTCAAACACAAAGCACATGCATGAGTCCTTTCTCCTGCACAAGTCACAGGGGACACTGGACAGTACAGCAAGCAATGAATATACAAAAGTATCGGTACGACCCGCCTACTTTAGGGTGAACCTAATATCAAGTTTAATCTAAATTAAGAAACAAGAACCTTTACTATCCAACCTGAATGATATTGTGGCATTTTTCTAAGTGTTTGATTCTCTTCTACCCTTACTCTCTCCCTCCTGTTTCACAAAACCCTTGTGCACTGAAAGTTTTAATAGCAGCTTGTGCTGCCAAACAATCAATCACAGCATAACAACAGAAAAAAACAAAAAACAACCATAAGCTGCTTCTTCAAGTGCAGGAGGCTTACACAGACTATAGTCATAAGTGGGTGAGACTCCTGCCTTCATTTGAGATCCAAAAACAACTTGGCAGGTGTTAGTGTTCTGATACAAAATATGTTTTCTCAATTCCTTCAAAAAAACAACCCTCAGTTTGGAGAATTAGGGAAGAGCAACAGCTGCTTGATTCTTGGAAAATACTCTTGGAACATATAATTTATGTCTTTTGAATTAAGCTTCTTCAGCAACTTATCTAAGGGATTTACACAGTACAAATACTTCTCCCCACTCCAATATCAGGACAGTCTCTCATGAAAATGGAAATAAACATTATAAGAGTGGTTTATACTACTTGACTTATAAGAACCCTTGAGACTTTTGATAAGAGAATAAGAAGTTCTAATATTTTGATTTGGAAGAGAATAAACTTCTATGGTTTGTGAAGATGATTACATTTAAAGGTTCAGTGCCTGCAAGAAACTAAAGAGTAAAGATTTAAATACCAAATCGGTGAGAAGTTCTTTGCCTAAACTTCTATTTCTAATAACAAAGGAAAAACAAGCAAGATGATCCACAAATGCAGTCTCTAATCATAGAGACTGACAGTACCAACACAGTTTTGTTTTCTTGCTCTCTTCTATTCTGAAACTAAGTTGATGCTAGCAAGCATGACAATGTTAATACTGCAGAATTCAAACTTTATTAGAGAATAATTAAATATTTATATTTAAGCAAGTGACAAGTGGCATTGTTTCTACTGACAAGTTTTGTTTGTGTTAATGAGACCCACAGGAACTCTACTCAAAAGCCAGAAAAGCAGATATACAAATGATGAACCAAAGAGACAGCTGTCACGATATGTGCAGATAGATGGAAGAAAGCACAATTATTCCTTTTCGCTGTGGATCAAAGCCTAGTAAGCAGGAGCTTTACTCTCCTGAAGAACAGAGCAAGGGAAGGTCATAGCCCAGCATCTTCTGCTCAGAGAAGATTTTGCTTGAAGAAGCAGAAGATTGAGGGGTAAAGCAACATCAAACTGGATTCCACTGACCCACCTGGTGACTCTGTTCTCCTAGCTTAATTCTGTCCAGCTCCATCCTGCAGAGTTATCAAGAGCAGTTGGTATAATTCGGGTCTGTAGTTGTGACCATAGGTGTGCCAGAGAAGACACACCTTCCCTCTCTTTACTCCAAAATCATGAAAGCTCTGGCTGCACAACACACATGAAACTTAGAAATTAATTTCAACACACCTCCAAAGTGTCACTACATCACTTACCATGACACTGTCATATCACAGTGACCTAAAAGGAAGCAGTTCAAAAGATCACTTTCCCTCATCACAGCATAACCTCAGAGCAGCACTGTGACGCTGAGTTTCAGCTCGGTGTCTATTGAGAAATTGTGTCTTCTGTTCAAAAAGTGCTTGAAACATTCTGCTCTTGTTTCTGTGAGAGGCATAAGAAAACAGCTGCAAAAAGCTCTGCTGCGAGCCACATTCCAGTGGCAGCATGCTGCACTGTCACCGTGCAGGGATGAAGAGAGAGTGGGTTTATCAAAGCAAAATGCTTTATGAAACAGGAAAATTCAGTCCCCTGTTGAGGGGACCTTAAGATAGCAATATTGAGGGAGAGACAATATACTGAAAATGTTATTTTGTTTCACGAGCAATTGTTATACTGAGAAAGGACTGAGAGTAAGAAATGAGGTACGGAAAGAGAGGAACAAAGAAATGAAATAAAATCATAAGGAAAAACTTCAGAGTCCCAAAATCCAGAGAACAAAGTGCAGTCTCTAGCACACTGATGATGACACAAGACAGCCTGGGAACCTGCGTGACAAAAACTGGTAATTGCAGCAGAATCACTACACTTCTGTTGGCCTGAGGCAAACCACGTGTCACTCATTTGATTTTCCCTGTTATTTCTGCCTGTCTGTTGAAGGAGAACTAAGTGATTTTATGACTGCATCCGGCACACAAATCTAGTACAAGCTCCAGGTCCCATGCATAACAAAGTTGAAAGCTGATTAGATTCAGCACTGGGCTCAGGTCATTTTAAGAGCATAAAGTACGCAAGCACACTCTAAACTTGTTTTAATTTCCAGCCCCTAAGAATCTTGACTTCTGACTGAAGTCCATTTCTTTTGATATGAGAGGTACACTGTGCACATTTCTTTATCATCCAAATTACCTGCATGTGTGAGACACTGCAATCTGCAGGCAGACCAACAACCCTCTCAAAGCTACAGAGATTACTTGAGCAAGCGAAGTACTAAGAATAAAATCTTGCAGAAAAAAAACAAGGACCCCTCAATACATTCCCAACCAAGTTTCATCTCAAAACTTGGCAGGATGCAGGTTCAAGAAAAATCAAATCAAATGAAAAGTTGGTACAAAACCAGTAATCGAGTAAACTACTTATGCTAAAGCTAGCATAACTGGATCTCTTTTAATCCCAAATTCTTACTGCTGAGAGCTAAATCTGACCAAATGCCAACCACTGCCATTTAGATGCTGAATCCTTTAGCTCCTACTGAAGCTGCTGGAAGTCAGCACATCCAACGATTTCCAGAGCAAGGCCCAGGGTAAATTTTGCACTTTCAGGCTATCTATAGAAGAGGAGATGAGTGCATGTATTTGCACTGCCTTACTTGGGAAGAGTGGCAAGCACCCTTCTAACCTCTTTTTCTAATTATACACGGAAAATAATAGTATCAGATCAAGGGCTTTTCCAGTCACCTTCAGACCTGTTTGTGTGAGTAAGTGATAGGCTGTGCAGCTGGGAGCAAGCACAAAGAGCTTGTTCTCTTGGATTCTGCCGTTACAGAGATTTCTTTGGCAGGAAATTTCTCACAGTGCCTGTTTACTCCATGCATGCATTACATACATTTTATTGAAGAACATGGAGTTCACATGTGGTGGGAGCCCGGGAGACATCTCAAGAAAGTGAACTTTGAAGATTGCTGGGTCAAGCAAGGAGGTGATCATGGATCGTTCCATCTGTACTCAGCACTGGTGAGGCCACACCTTGAGTACTATGCTCAGTTCTGGGCTCCTTTCTACAAGAAACATATCAAGACCCTAGAGCACATCCAGAGAAGGGCAATGAATCTGGTGAGGGGCCTGGAGCACAAGTCTCATGGAGGGCAGCTGTGGGAACTGTCTAGAGTCTTCAGTCTAGAAAAGAGGAAGCTCAGGGGAGACCTTACCACTCTCTCCAGTGACCTGAAAGGAGGTTGTGATGAGCTGAGGGTCAACCTCTTTTCCCTAGAACTAGTGACAGAATGAGAGGCAACTGCCTCACTTTGCACTGTGAGAGGTTCAGACTGGATATGAAGAAGAATTTCTCCTCTAAAAGACTGGTAAGACATTGGAAAAGGTAGCTGAGGGAAGTGTTGGAGTCACTGTACCTGGAGGTGTTCAAGGAAACAGCAGGTAGTGTATTAGAGACATGGTTTAGTGGGCAATTAGTGGTAGGTGGGTGGTTGGACTGGATGATCTTAGAGGTCTTCTCTGACATTACTATTCCATGATGCTAGGATTCAAGCAGACAAATGGCAAATAGTGTTGGCTGGACTGATACAAATGAACTAACTGACATTTTGCCATTGTGAAGGTCAGCTGGTAGGCCACTCTTGAACAGGAAAAAGCACATGGGGCTAAGCAACTAAGGGGCAGCCATTCTTATTAGTTCATCCTAGAGAGCAGGTTTGACTTGAAGCATTTCCTTGTCTTCCAAAGACAGCATAACCTGGCAGCATGTAAAGGGAGGAACAGAAGAACATCCTTTCCATCAGCATCAATGTTTAGGTTAGGTTCATCAGAAGAAGTCTGATATTTCGAGCCTGGTACAATATGCACTGAAATGACTTTGAGTGCTTCCAGGAACCATAGACAGCTATGTCTTAATATAGCAAAATGCTTCATAGTGGGTACTGTGATGTATGCTAGAGTACTCAAGAAAAAAATGCTTGTTAACACAATGGTGCTTTCTTTTCTCCTGGAAAATTACAAGAATTCAACGAATCCACTAGTAAAACTAATGCAAAACAAAACAAAACATATGAAATAGAAAACAGAACATGATAATTCAGAGCAAATTAGAAATAATTACAGTGCCACGTTGTAAATCTACAATGCCTGCCTACACATTGAACACTTTGTAAAGTTCTGCCTATTGATCAAAAAATAGTGTAATAGAAAGAGAAAAGTACATAGAAAGGTGTTAAAGGGTAAGGAGCAGCTTCTGCTGAATGAGTATCTAAAGAGGCTAGAAAAGAGACAACACATGGCAGGCAGTGAGTGGCACAGAAAAGCCAGAGAGTTCCTGTTATCAGCTTTAGCAAAAAGAGCTAGGGAGTTTTAAAAAAGCTAGCAGTAACAAAAGATTTTTCCATCTAAGACATACTTAAGTTGAGGGGGCATTTGCAACATAGAATTGTAAATAGGAAATATTTAGAGAGATTCCAGATAAACCCATTTAGAGAAAATTAATTCCAGGCTCTCAAATGGAAAAATACCACCTACAGCTCGGAAAGATCACATCAAGAACATGTTCCTATTTCCTAGCCCTGTACTTACACCTCTCCCTGGGAACCACCTGCTGTTGACCATTATTTCCTTCTGAAAGTCTGCTGTGTACTCAGCAAAACCATAGCTCTGGCAAATTAACACCCTGAAAGGGAAAATTCACAATCTGCTGCTGAGTTTTGCCTTTGTAGGAGTTTTTCAGTGGGGAAAGAGGCTATCTGGTTTGTCTCTCTTTTGCACCCTGAGAGGCTTGCTCCCATTATGCCTTTCACTCTCCAGGTTCCTATTTTTTCAGTCATAACTTCAGCCCAAGATACCCCACTGGGACTTCACAGGAGAGCATGTGAACTCTTTTTGATCTATAGCCTGGTCTTTCTTGTCAGTTCATGTTGGAGGCTGGACATTCAGGCTGACCCTGTACTGCCAGGGGTCTTAAATCTTCACACAAGCAGCAACCCACTTCCTTTAAAAAGTGACACCTTTAAAAATTGTTCTTGGGTTTGCCTCTTTGTTTGCATGCAAAAAGGATGACTTAGCTATGCAGATAACCCACGGAAATATAAGGGATACTAAAAGGGCTAAAAATGATGAACACACTATCATCTTTAATTATTTTGACAGCTAAGCCTTTCTTCTGGTTTTGCCTATTGAAAACAAAATGATTTTGCCAATTGAAAAGCTTCTGTTCTTATTTGAAACAGATAGAAGAGCGAGACTTTTCCTGAAAATCTTTTCAATTTTTATTTATTTATTTTTACTGCAAATACATTACTTTTGCTATTTAGGAAATAAAACACTTGGAATAAAAACATTTCATTTTGTCTTTCTTAAAAGCAGCAGTCAGCCTTCAAGGTATGAATGCAGCATCCCTTATCACAAAGAAAAAGCAATAGAGAGAAGAATTGATCTATTTATCTGGGAAAAAAGTCACAGTAAAACATTCTTGGGAAACAGACAGGTGAGGAACTGTGTTTTGCTATAGTAAACGAACTCATTTTTCCTTCTGCTGGCAGCTTGGCTGCCGTCTCTTTGTTTGCTCAAAGGATGTTAAAAGTTTTATCTTCAAAACTGGCATGTTTTGAAATTCTCATAAAGCACTTTTCCAGGGTTCTGAAATGATGAAAATACCTCCTCAATTTAAAAAAAGGCAAGATGTTCAGCACTTTCAAAAAATCAGCACATTATCTCTTCATGGTGTATAACACAGAGACATGCAGGAAAATATGCAAAAGAATATGCCAGTAATTCTGCATATCTCTCTTTCTGGAGATTAGACAGATATTTTGGAGATTAAGTACCTTCTTGAAGGCGTGCTGCTGATTGTGTATGAGTTACTAACAAAGTGAACACCTACAAGCCTTAAACCAAAGAGATGGCAAGCATCTTCAGCTCCTACTCAGAATAATTCTTGCCTGTCAGAGACTAACAAAAATCCATTGTCCTGATAATGAGAAGAAATGAAATAAATGATAATAAAAAGACTAGAACATTTGCAGTCCTGAGAGAATGCAGTGCTCTTAAGAAGAGGTACAATGGACCCTTAGCGTTCTTAAAAAGAGTTACACTTGACTGTTAGATATTTAATGAGGAATTCTCATCTTCAGCAGTCTGCTTCAAAACAAAGTCAGGAAGGAAGTCAGGACTGAACTATCAGTAATTCATCATTCACCTTTCACAAAAGTGATCTAACAGAAATAGTATATTTTTATACTTACCATCAGCAGTACATTCAGCTGCCACTACCAGTCAGAGCAGCACAGCTAAATGCTAGAATTTTAGTGCAGAAGTCTCTAAATCTGATAGATGAGGCCGCGGCTTTTTGAGACTTGTTTTCAACACCGTGATTTTCGTATAGGATGATGCCATACTGTGATAGAGGCACTAAAATAGGAGTAAATAAAATGTCTTTGTATCAAGCAGAAACTATTTTGTTCCCTAACAAAACAATTCAGGCAGGATTTCCTCAGGTTGATATGTTCTTTGGCAGCTCTGTGTCTTCTCATTTTCTTCTCTACAACAATGAAAAATACCACCATGGCACCAAACTCAGACCTGGCTCTACCCCATTGACCTATCTGCTGCAAGAATGTATCTGACTGCTTACTTCATAACAAACTATGTACAGATTTCAAATGCAATGAATAGTTTCCTCTAGGCTCATATGTAATGCACTGTTCTCCCTTTTTTTGTTACTTAAAAATAGACTTGTTACGGAACTGTGGAATCATTAAGGTTGTTAAGGCTTCCAGGATCATCTAGTCCAACTGTCAACTCATTCCCACTAATCATGTCCCACAGTGCCACATCTCCATGGTTCCTGAACACCTCCACAGACAATGATTCCAGCACTGGGCAGCCTATGCCAGTGCCTCATCACTCTTTCAGAGTGATAATAATAACCAGCCTGAACACCCCTGCTGCAGCTTAAGGCCATTACTTCTCATCCTTTCACTGTTATCTGGGAGAAAGGTCCAACCCTCACCTCACTAAAACCTCCTTTCAGGTCATTGCAGAGAGTGATGAGATTTCCCTTGAGACACTTCAAGACCAAACAATCCCACTTCCCTTAGCCGCTTTGAGGATTATACTTGTGCTCCAGACCCTTTACAGCTTTTCTGTCCTTCTCTGAACATGCTCCTACACTTCAATGTTTTCTGGTAGCGAGGAGCCCAAAACTGAACACAGTCCTCAAGGCGCAGCCTCACCAGAGTACAGAGGGATGATCACTTCCTACTCCTGCTAGCAGCACTGTTCCTGAAACAAAGACAGGATACTGTTGGTCTTCTCAACCACTTGGGCTCACTACTGGCTCAAGTTCAGTCATGCATCAAAAAATACCCCTAAATCAAACAGCTTTCCAGCCATGCTATCCCAAGCACGTGGCATTGCATGGGGTTGTTGTGACCACTGTGAATGTCCTGGCACTCAGTATTGTTGAATTTCATACCATTGGCTTCACTTCATTGATCCAGCCTGTTTAGATCCCTCTGTAGAACCTTCCTACTCTGATCAGGAAGATCAATAGTTCCTCCCAACTTTATGTCATCTGCAAACATACTGAAGGTGTGCTCAATCCTAATGTCCAGATCATCAATAAAGATATTAAACAGGGCCAGCCCAAGTACTGACTCTTGGGGAGAATCAGTAATGACTGGTTGCCAGCTGGATTTAACTCCATCAACCAGGAAGATTCAGCCTCTACTGCCATACCACCAATATATCTGCCTTTGAAATAACAGGCCAAATACTAAAACAGGAGGAACTGCTTTTGTAACAGACATCATATTTTGTGAGGTTCCATGGAAACAGTTGGCATTTTCTTGTCTGCTGTCCTAAAAAGATGGTCCTGCTAATTTGTGAAGAATGTAATAACTGCAGAAGTGTGAAAACAGCTCTATCTCCACAAGTCCAGCTCTCAGCCATAACAGCTTAAAATGCAGAGAGCAAGCAAAGGAAAGATAAAGAAAAGGTGGAGTTGTGCAAACAAGACATATTTGTTAAACAGAAATTAAAATGAAGATCTCAGTTAAATTCCTGAAAGTGGATAAAAAATGTGACAAGCTACTGTGCGGTAAGACCTATCAACAGTAGTTTCTAATTAATCTAATTGACTTGCAACAATCCAACTGACCTCTGTCTCATTCTGTTGGCAATATATAAATAAATATCAGTGGATTTAACTGAATTTGCAGTCCACCAGATGGGACATCTGTTAAAAAAATAATAATAATAATACATGATGTTAGTTCTTTAAACTGCAGTTAAATGCTTTTCCTCTATAACCAGACAACCTTTAGGAATACCATATGTTAGCTTGCTTTTAGTGTGTGTAAATACATGAGAGAGACGTTCAGAGCACACAAAACCATTCTGACAAATCACCTGCCATATATTCTTCAAACATAAGTGATCCAAAAAGATTTTTGGACAACACAAGCTGCAACTCTGGATCACCAGCAAGAACAACAGGGTCAACAGTGTTGACAAGCTGCAGGTTCTGGCCTGCTGATGCTATAACATCCAGCGGCAAACTCTGTCTCACTGTTGACAGAACATACACCATCTGCCTATTTACCACTCCTCACAAAATTGCTGGTATTGGTCAGTTGGATATCTGCCCTGAAAGGTTGAAAAAAGCTTCAGCATCACACAAAAAGCTCGCTTTCTTCTGTTGAAAAGAAAGGTGAAGCACAAAACATATACCAAACATACAATTTCCCAAGGGAAAATAACATTTTCGAGCCTGTAATCATCATCTGCTGCTACTTCTTCCACAATGAATAAATAACTTAATACATTTTTGGTGACGCACTACTATTTTGGCTCAGATGTTTAGCACAACTGCTGCATGAATTATTAATCTTGATAACAACGATAATGAAAGTGAGTAATATTCAAGAGAAGTTATCTTTGCTTTATGGACGCCTACCTGTGCAACCTGGTCTAGGGAGCCTGCTTTGGCAGGGGGGCTGGATTAGATGATCTCTAGATGTTCCTTTCAGTCCCTACAGTTCTATGATTCTGTGATATGGCTTGAAAACCTTTTGGGAAACAATACATGCACGCTCAGTTGTCATAATGGTATGCGTGCACCTCAGCTACATAATGGTATGTGTGAGTTTCAGCTACACACAAAACATCAGCGCTACATTCAAAGCTACAGGTTCTCATGGGTCCTGTTCTGTCTCAAGGTAACCAGAAAATATTTTGTGTAGCGGCCAAGATACTTCATCACAGTGGAATATTTGCTGGGAATCTCTACAACACGCTACTGGTTAAGTGCTCTATTTATTTATTTATTTTAAATTCCTGACAGACTCCAGAATCTGCCAGACACACCAAGTGCAGAGTAATTGGAAGTATACCAGAAACAAAACTTGAAAGTATTGTCTCAGGCTTGTCAATGTAGCTATACTTATACAGACACACTGACCAAGGCCACCTCTGGCCCTCCAGAAACAGTACTGTGTTATTTTTCTCCCCTCAGATTGTAATGAGGCCTGGAAGGTAAACTTCTTAATTTACATTGCTTTATTTTGCTACATATACAACCACTTTTCAACCTGCGTTTTCGCATTCCCAGAAAAGCTCCATAAAGCCCCAACCTGTAAGCTGAACATGAAGTTAACCTGGGTAATCAACTTCAGGCATCTGTG
Source organism: Callipepla californica brunnescens (assembly GCA_023055505.1). Taxonomy (NCBI): domain Eukaryota; kingdom Metazoa; phylum Chordata; class Aves; order Galliformes; family Odontophoridae; genus Callipepla; species Callipepla californica. The sequence continues at coordinate 11,280,736 of JALIRH010000009.1, read as the reverse complement.
CAAAGAATAGGAAGGAAATCAAGCACTTCATTGGAAATCCCTGCTAGAAATGGCAAGAATTTTAATTTAAACAGAAATCTGCACAACATGTGAGATTCGTACTTGGCAGCATGTGACAAGTGCATTTGGATTCATTTCTATTGGATCTTTAACCATCATATGATTTGTAATTAATAGAACAGCACATGGAAAACTTTACAATTGTCAAAGACATTGCTGCAAATAAATATATATATATATATATATATATATATATTTTAAGTCCACAATACTTTCATTCCACTGTCAGAAGTGCCCCACTTTCACTGCTTCTTGATAAAAAAATAAAATGGGTTCCTCAATGTTCAGTTACCAGCCAGCCAGCCCTTCCACCTACATTGGCAGTCCTAGGTGTCCATTCGGCCACAACCAAACAAGAAAAAGGATGGAGTGAAGGAGAATGTCATTGCTACAGTATGTCATGTTTCCAAAGAGATTATGCAGGAAGTAATAAAATTTGGGATTCCACTCAGCTTCACTGAATGGTATGGCTGCTTTAGTTGAACTCAGCCTTTACTCAGTCAGACACTCAAGCCCTCTGAGGAGGCAGAGAACTGAAGTTATGCAAACATTTTTTCCAGGGCTGAGCCCACACATGGGACCAGGGGAAGGGAGCAGAAAGAGCTACACAGAATCCTCAAGCTCCTGAGCTTGAGGATTCTGTGTAGCTCTTTCTGTTCTGTTGCATGCTCCCAGGAAACCCACCAAGGGTATGTTTCTGCAGTTCCAAGTTGCTATGAATAGACAAGCCCATGGTTGCATACTATTGTATGGCATAGAGAGCAGCATGATATTTTTGACAGAAAAGTCTTGCCAGAGGCTGCAACCTCCTGGCTTAATGTCACAACACAGCAGTGAACTACTGTTATTGACACTACTTCTTTGAACGCGTCATCAGCCTTTGATCTCATGTCTAAATCACTACACAAACAACTGAGCTGTGCTCTTTTATAACTGTTGTATGTGGAAAGAGATAAGCATCTCATTGGCTACAGAAGGACCATGGTTTAAGGTATCTAATTTAAACTTAGCTAAGTAGGTGGGAAGACTCTACACCAAGGAATTCACAGTAATACAAGGCAGTAAAAGCAAGAGGAATTAGCAGTAGTAGGCTGCAGGAATCAAAGCTACTTTTGAACTGTTAACAGTGCCTAATTTAGTCTATATTTATAACTAGCCTGAGCTGAGATCCTTCAGCAAGGCCAATGAGATAACTAAGTCCTGTGTAGTTTCTGCTGGCCTACAGTTCCCCTTGAATATGGAGGGGAATGACTGGGAACTCATGTGGGGGATTTAGGCCCACAGTCAACAGTTAACAGTGAAGAACAAACGTATTTCTCCAATCTTAGGAGAAATTACTGAGCCCTCCTGGGTGCAATTTTCTGAAACTTTCTGAATTAGTGCATGTGATTTAAGAGAGATATAGCACATTAAGATTCAATAACTGTTCAAAATGGAAAACAATCTAGTTCAGTAGAAAATGTTTTCTGGACATCAATTATTATTCTTTCTAAAAATCTTGATTTTCACCAATAACCGGTAGGAAAAGTAGTTTCAAACTCTTTCAGAGCAACTCAATTCAACAGTACCCACACAGATTAATAGGTAGGAGGATATTCTGCAAAAATATATGAGGCAAAGACAATCCTTGACTGCCTAAACTAGAAAGAAGCGGTTTCCCTCCCAGACAATAGCAGCTAGATGAAGCTACCTAGAGCAGTTTAATTAAAGACCTGTAGTCTCCTGTCCCTGGCTGGCCATGTTTCCCCATTCCTATTTTTCACTGATATATCATTTGTTACCATCAGAATAGGTAAGATAAGAAGCATCTCTCTGAGGCAAAAATTCTACTCTAGACCAGTGACATACAGAATGCAGTTACAGAATTGCCTTTCCTTATTCTGTCTTGCACAAGTTGAGTTGAATTGTGTTTTAATGCAATATGTGCTGCAATAAGTAATCATACAGAGTTTAAAAAAATAATGATAATCAATTGCTCATTATCTGCATTATACAGCTTCTAGCAACAAATTAGAACAGAAGGGAATTTTAAAAAGCAAAAGCCCCATGAGGAGCTGTCACATGCAGACTACATCAGGAAAAAAGTGTATTTCCCAGTTTCAGTTGGACAATAGTTCAACCACACTTACAAATTCACTGCAAAACAAAAACCTTGTTTATGTCTAATTCCTCTATAAACTACGGGCCCTAGGAGTTTAAGCATAAAAAATCGGTGGGAACTTGACCCTGAACAATGAAACCATGATAGAGAAGACTCCTGGCAACACTCATAGTGTCAGAGATCCCAGGCTGCAATACAAGATGTAAGAAGTCTAACGAGCAAGAGAAATTAAGAGCACTGGCTGGTGAGGAAAGGAAATCCTGCTGATATCATCCTGCATTATTGCAGCACGATGACTTCTAGGAGCCTCTGAAGTAACTCTAAAAATCGTACCCAGGACAGCTGATAAAATCTACTCAAGAGGTCATCTAGTCCAACCCCGGTAAAGCAAGCAAAGGTGGTGACAGAGCCTTTATTTGAGGTAGAGGCCCTACAGAAAGAGATGTCAGAGAGAAGGGGAATGAACTCACCCCTCCCGGCGACCGTTCAGGTGAAGGAACGTAGCCACCTCTCGTTTGAACACTGGCGCCCGTAAGGAAGGGAGCCAGGGAGGTTGGGGGCAACCCGCGCGAGCTCTGAGCGTATCTGTGCTCCCCGAAGCACCGCCGGGAGGGAGAGAGCGAGAGGACAGCTGGGCCTGGGCTCCTCCGCTCCGGGCATGCACATGCTCGGTCGCTGGGTCAGGCTGTGACCAGGGAGTCCCACTACAAACCTCCCTGCTAAAGCAGGTACCTACAATAGGTCACACAAGTAGATGTCCTGACAGGTCTCGAATATCGCCAGAGAGCAAGACTCCACAACATCTCTGGGCAGCCTAGTCCAGGTCTAAGCCAACTCTTCCATAATAAAATTCTTCCACAAGTTAGTAGGGAAGTTTGTATGTTACAGTTATAGGACATTACTCCTTGTCCTATTGCTGCACACCATCAAGAAGATCCCGGCCTCGTTCACTTGCCTCTCACCTCCCTTCTGATATTTATAAAGATTTACCAGATCCCCTCTCCATCTGCATTTTCCCAGGCTGAACAGACCCAGGTTACTCAGCCTTTTCTCCTAAGAGAGGTGCTCCAGCCACTTTATCATCTCTCTGGCCTCCCACTAGACTCTTTTTCAGGAGATCCCTGTCTTTTTTGAACTGGGGAGCTCAGAACTCGACACAGTATTCCAGGTAAGACCTGACAAGAGCAGAGTAGAGAGGAGGATCACCTCCCTCGATCTGCTGGCCACACTCTTTAACGCACCCCAGGTTGCCATTGGCCTTCTTGGCCACCAGGGCACACTGCTGGCTCATGGCCAACCTGCTGTCCACAAGGACTCCCAGAACCTTTTCTTCAGAGCTCCTCTCCAGCAGGTCAGCCACTAACCTGTATTGATGCATCCTCAGGTGCAAGATTCCACCACTTGCTCTTGTTAAACATCATCGGGTTCCTTCCTGCCAATTGTTATTTTAACCATGCAAATAAAAATTTCCTTTAATCCTGTATCAGTGGACAGGCAACATATTGACTTACTTTCTAGGGCACTGTTTTATTACTAGACACTATACACATTTTTTTGTTTAGACCTATACTGCTATATAAAGAAGCAATCACAACTGCTTTTATAACATCAGTGTGGGTAAATCTGTATGCACACACACACACACACACAGAATGACAAGGTCTTCACTGACACCTACATGCGACAGACGCTTCACAATGCTACCTGCAACCTTACTCTTATATCCAGTAGCTTTACTAATGAAAATAATAAGCCTTCATATGGGAATTACAATGCTGTTGCTCAGTGTGTAGCAACTTTTTTTTGTTGATGTTTCAAGATGCTAGCAGAGAGAGAGAAATTCTGAAGTGAATTACTCAATTAAATGCTAGCTAACCATCAGAATGCCATTTGTGTGTTAATAATCATGTTCATAATCCAAATTCCAGTCTCCGTGTGTAATCACTCAAAACAGATTGTAAGTGATTGCAACTATACCTAATAAGGCATTAAATTCCAGATTTTGGACCATGGCACTATGTTATGGGTTATTTCTGAAAAAAATCTACCTCATCAGCCAAGTTCTAAAACAACAAAAAAAAAAGCAGCTGTATACTCTGCTTCACTTTATACAGTAACTCTGCTTTTCCACCTAAAAGCAACAGTTTTTCAAGTCCTGTGCAATTATTTCACTAACATTAAAAAATATATCACTATGGATAACAATCACAGCAGGTAACAAATGACCCAACAACTGATAAGATATTGGCTAATATCCAATTTTTCATTTGGCTCTCCCAAAAGGACTTGTAACGTGGCCTCCTCAAACTCAACCAAACAACTGCTGGGGGATTCCCTTGCCTATAGGTCACGACACATCTATGGGACAATGCACAAGGCCAGATTCTCCTCTCCGCTTGACCCATACTTTAGAAGGAGGGAAGGAAAAAGATCTGTGTGACCAGAACACCACTTAGTGATATCTGGGGGCATATTCTAGAAGAGAATAAAAGATCTATTGTTACTACAATCTGATAATTTAATATTACCACTGTATCTGTTGTAGCATTCTTATTTTACGAAACTTCATATGCAATTCCTGAATGTGGTCATTTTTATTTTTTTTAATCTATCTTCCAATGATAGCTGGAAGGAATCAAACATATATGCTTTGTATTTCAATGGAAAATATGAAGTATATGTTATAAAATAAAAAATATGTATTAGACTTCATTTGCAACAAATATCTCAAAGCATTGGATGCATATGATTTAAATCTCTCTGCTCAAAGTTACAAGATGTAAAACATGTCAATCAGCAAATGCTGAGCACAGGAAAACTCAAGAAGAACCAAAGTTCTTTCCCAAAAGAACGGGGTTGATACATGTAGTTCAGCAAAATACTGATACACGCTGTGAGCAATGGGAAACAGTTAAAATGGAAACAATTAAGTCTTGCTAGAACACTTAAGAGGAATTAATTGAAAAAGCATCTATGATTTATAACTAAATTTAAAGATCTGCCACACACACATGATTTCAGAGCTGAGGTTGTAACAGCAGCAGTGCAACAGGCTTTCTTCAATACAGAAGTAGTTACAGGAGACTGCTTTAATATAAACATGGAACAACTCTATTTGCGGTTGGTTCTTCCCATACAATGGCGAAATTTTGCAGGAGTGGTATGAATGATCTTTGACAAGAGAACAATGTTTACAGCTCCAAAGTATCTCTCACACAAGTATAAGCATTAATAACATAGAATATATAGCAGCATTTATTGTATCAAGTGATGGAGAGTGACTATTCTTTGTAGAGTAAAAGACAGTACTTTAACACAGCCGTTTTAAATTTCCAGTAACAATTCACTGGAGTGACAGAAAGTGAGACCATAGACAAGGCTACCAAGTGTCTGCTATTCCCACACCATCAGCAGTATCTTATTTTTAAAAGCTGGAGATGGTGCTGGACACAAAGTCTGTTTCATAAATGAGCATCCAGACATAACTTGTCATGCAAGTTCTCCAACAAACTTAACAGATTATATTAATCCTTTGGGAGAAAAAGTATTTCGGTTGCTGTTTATATCTGTCCTCCCCTTTATTCCATTTGTATGCAATTAGAAAGCAATTCCTGAAGCCTGAGGACATACTTCATTTTCAGATATTTCCTAGGGCAGCTAACAACTTTGAATAAAATCTGAAGCAGAGAAAAAGGGACAAAAACAAAGAAACAACAACAGTCCGCACTACTCAGTAGTTACACCTTCAGTTCCCACATTACATCAAAGTGTACTCTGAAATAATCAGAATCAGGAAAGAAAAGCTGAACTGAGAGTAATATATTTGCTACTTCATTCTTCTGGATCATTTCCTTCCCCACCTTATCAGCACTCAAACTACATACTGTACCATATGTCTATATCTCACATGCATGTCTCCTGTCCCAGCAACGTTAGCAACTTGTTGCAAAGCTCAAGCTAGCCACAGCCACACAAATTAAGTAGTTAGAAAAATAGCACTTCTTGGTGTGAAACCAAATGAAAATTAAAAGGAATAAATGGCACAGGTGAGTGGAAGTAAAACTGATTGTCTTCATATTTCAAATGAAGTGTAAAACTGAAATCAACTTCACCTGACTACTAACATTGTGGACAATGAGTCAGATGTAAATAAATGCTGCTATAAGGATTGGAACAAAGGCTTATATCAGCATTCTTCAGCAACAGCTTTTTAGTTGCACACAGCCTGAAGAAACTGTCTTCAATCAAAAAATGCTTTCAGTTGGGGTCACAGAAGTTACATAGATCAGAAGAGTACATTCCACCTGGGTCACTCAACCACTGCAGAAGCAGAAGGAATATCTGCAGAGAATTACCTGAAAAATTTGCAGAACCCATTGAAAATAAGACCCTTCCTAACAAAGAAATGGTTACCTTTAACATCAGTGGCAACTCTTTCTCAGCCCTCACTGTGAGAAAGGAAGGAGTTAATTTTATTCTGCAGCATTCATTCAGCAGATGACTACACCCAGTTAGAATACATGCAGAAACCTCAGCTTCACCAGATGTCTTATTTCCTTGTTATATCTTATAAACTCTGTGCCCTAGACTTTGGTTCTATGTTCAAAAGGATCCAAGATCTGCTTGCTATGTGCAGTGTATGCATTTTCGGGACCATAATCTGAATTAACTGTTTTTGAAATAGCATAGCTCTGAAGAAAGAATGAAAGAATGAAGATATATCTTTGCCAGCAAACATCCTGATAAGCTAGGCTAAAACCTTGAGCATAAAACTAAATACCAGATGTAGGATTTTTCCCCTTACATCAGATTGTCAGGGAATGGAGGAAAGGAACCAATGCCACTTTCACACCATGGCACAACTTAGAAAAATCCTCTGGGCAGAGTGAACAGCTTCCTGTCACTTTGGAAATTCAGGCATTTAAAGCCTTCCCTCTTCATTGTGAGGAAATTAAATTTTAGAGCACTGCTTGCATTAAACGGTGTCAAGACAAAGCTCGTTAGGGTGAAACTTAAAGTAAGCATCTTCATGTCTCCGTTCAGAAAGAAAGAAAAAAAAAGAAGACAATGTAAAACCTCTTAGGATGTATGAATCAACTATGATCAGTCTGAAAAAAAGATCTTTCCACCATTGTGGTTACAATATCATTTGAACAAATAATTTCACAGCGTGTTTCCAGAGTGTGAAAATAATAATTCTGAAATTGCAAAGCCTGCAATACACTGGATTAAATGTTCAAGCTCTTCAGTTTTCCTTTCCATGGTTAAACTGGCTTCCACTCTAGAGAGGCACACTGTGAAGGAACTGAACTGTTTTCATGACTATATGAGCTGCATTAAACTCGTGCTGGCAAATCCAATAAACTGTACAGCCACATCTTTTAACACAGCATAATAAGTTTTCCTGTAAATAGAGAAAGAATTCACTCAAAGCAACAAAAGAACACAGAAAAAAAAAAGCCAAGTCCACCTGTTAAGCACACTTTGATCTTTAGGATTCATTTAGTAGAGGTCAGATGTAACTAGCCTGAAAATATTATCCATAATTCAAACATAAAACAGCAGGATTTTAAATCATACAGGAAGCTGGCATCTGTGTAGGTCTGCTTAAAAAGCTTCAGATTGAGAATAATCTTATTTGCAAATATATTTTTCCTATCATACACACAAATTACTTAGCATTATACCAACAACATTATTTTTACCAAAATGAATTTAGAACAAATACTTGGACACAAAGTGTCCATTGACTCAAAACTGGATAGTACAAAAGCACTTTTGTCTATTCCAGAAAAAGACGATTTTTATTTCTTTTAGACTAGGCTCACCAGCATGGCATTAAATGGCATCAAGTCCCCAAAACAACATGGACGGATTTTTAGTGTCAGAAACATCAGTTATGGCATTTGCTTTCAAACAGGGTATAGAGCACTAGTTGCCATTCATGTATGTCCAACAAGAAAACAAACAGAAAACAACAACAAAAACTCTCAGGAATGGGAGTTAGGTGCTCAACGCATGAAGGCATTCAGAACGAGAAACTGCATGTTACCCATCTTGTTTTTATTACTGCACCATAACACAGTGATTTTTATTGGCATGAACAGCACCTCCACCCCCAAAAAAGAACATATTGGATGCTATCTTGCCTGCAAAGAGCTCAGATAAAGGAAGGAGCAAAACCCATTTGTTCTTCTCCCTACTCTGGTTCTCCAAGCTCTACAAAGGTTAAGAATCTGATATCACATAGTCCTAAGGCATCTACAGTACTAGAAAAAACATTCTCACATCCCAATTCCATTGGAGCTGTACAATTCCCTGGTTTTGTGGGTTCAGAAAAAAACAAAACAACAACAAAAAAAACTGGCAATGAAGACTGAAAAATGAAGTTCTTTACCTCTAAAATGTTATCAATGCATTTACATTCAATAAACTCATCAATCTGTCATTGAAAATCAAAGAAAAATACATGAAAAAAACAAACACCAACCAACCAAAAAAAAAAAAAAAAGAGAGAAGTCTTGTGTTTAAGACTACATGGTATGTTCCAGGAAAGAGCTGCACAACTAAATCCTTCTTTCAGCAATGCAGCTTTGTATGCTTCAAATGGAATTCACACAGCAAATTTAGCCATCTATTTGTTCAAATGTGCCACATTTTTTGCCATTTAATCCTTTATGATAGAGATTCAAGGCTATGTATAGCATGCTCTACATTTCCTAGATATGGCAGAGAGAAACAAAAATGTACTGAACTCAGCCTTGAGATGGCTCACCTATTTACTGAATAGGGCACTCTCACAAACATTCTGTGACACTAAATACAAATATTACTTCCCAAAATTTTTGCCACAACCACAATCAACTTCCCATCAGCTTCTGCACAAGGCAGATCTGCATCACTGAGCTAATTCAGGCTAAAATGTTAGTATTTTGGAGCTTCTATTTTTAGGCAGTTCCAGAAAGAAAGGAGACTTATTCCTTTTCTGGGATTGTGGTAGGATTTTAGATACCCATCTTAACAATTAAAAAGGATTCAGTGAGGATCTTGTCTTTAGGTATCTGGGCTCCCTCATTTTCCTTCAGAATACCTCCACAGAAATACACAATAATAAGCGGCTTTTCCAGAATGAAACTGGCTTTTAAGCAGTCTTCAATCTGAAATGCGGATTGTGTAAATACAACCAAATTATTAATATCCATTTCACTCTGTGTTACAGGTTTCTTTGAAATGGAATTCATTGTCACTAATGTGGTACTACTAACACTGAAAAGTGAGTATTGTCCAAAATTAAATTTTGATCAGTAGCCTCAAGTACATTGCACAGTAGAAATAGTACAAAATCGTAGCATATCAGAGACCTTGCACCACCAAACATATCTATTGTTCAGACACATTTCTCTCATGAGAATGGAGAAGCACCTCCACAGAGACTGCTTTTGGAGCAAACACAGCAAAGAAAGAGAAGTGGAAGTGCAGGTTAAATTTCAGGGACACACGAATTTGAAAGGGAGAAGATACCTGAAAACTTAGATCTAACAGTGATTAAAAAACTGACATGAATTGCAAGCGTGCTTCACATGGAAAATTCACTTTTCTCAAACACACCACCTCTGTGCAACTTAAAGAGCATTTCACTGAAAAAAAATTGGAAAATTACGATCAGATATAAGCTGTAAAAGTTTTTGAATGATAAGGATTTCTCTAGATTAATTTTTACTTTATTTTGGTTACCATTGGCAACAGAAAAGAAAATAATGTACAAGAGCTTCTTTGAAGACTGTATGCATTGAGGCCAGCTGCATCATTCATGCACGCCTGTCTGTTTCCTCTAAAAAGAAGAGTTATGCTTTCAATCACATTCCTGGGTGCCTCCAGGAGGGAAGAACCCTACAGCTCTAAGCCACACTGAAAAGACAATTACAATTTCATTTTATTACTTCAGAGCTGCCAAACAGGTAAATAACAGTGCAAGAGAGGTCTAACTTTTTAAAAATAACTGTTTATTCAAGTGAAGCTCATACGGAACTGAAGGTCCACACTACCTTTAAAATTCAGGTGAGTGGTAGAACTTATGCAACCAAAAGGTTATCAGACAGCAGCTGTTGGTATCAAGTATTAATCAAAAGATCAAGTTATTTAATACACTTTAACTTCAGTAAGCTCCCTTTTGTTTAAGTGGAGTCTATATTTAGTTATGGCACTGCACAAAAAAGGAGCAGGATAAAAACAGCAGTCAGTTCTGAATTTAGATTGTTTGGGATGTGAGAGACCTGTTCACAGCACTGGCAGGAGGGAGCGGGTGTGGGAACTGGATCTTTTTCGGTAACCAGTAGGGTTAGTCTAATTCTTGGTCACACATCTTTTAGGTTCTTTACAAAATACAGATGTAAGCAAATGCAGCCAGATACCCTAACAAGCCTGGAATTGCCTTGCAGACTCTTTTGCTGTTCATGTTGAAATTCAACATTCTCTACTACACATTTAATGACAGTCCACTTATTATTATTTTTTAATAAAATAATTAAATAATAAAAAAAAGTGTAACGCTGTAACATAAAAACAAGAAAAAGAATAACTTGTAAAAACTTTAGAGGCAAAAAGAAATTACATATTTCCAGTCATTTTATAGCAATTTCTTTAACCTATGAGTATCTTCATATAATGCATATTATGCACCCCAGTTGAAGGAGAATACATGTTGCCACGAATTTCTGGTTTTAATATTGCATAAATTCTGTTCTCACTTCTTTTTTAAACCTCAAAGAAATAGAGCAACTATCTCTAATAATGTAATTTAAGGCAGGGTACAAAAGGTCCATGTAGCAATAGGGGGAATGAAGGATAACAGTGTTCCAAAATTAAATCTTTAAAAAGGCAGAAAGGCATCATTTTGTCCAGGGAAGAAGTTAAATTATGAAGCCACAGCCTTGACAAAATGTCTCATTAAAACAGTTGATGTGTGAGGGCTCCCCTCTAAGAGACCCTAAACATGACACAAACCTTGAGAACAGGCTAGCAGATGGAAAAATGCTGGTTGTAGTATAATGCATCCGTTTTTGTTCAGTCTTTCCAAAATGCTGCCAGCCAAATCAGTAACATAAAACCCCTAATCCCAGTCAAATAGTAGAAAGCAAAGCAGAGTAACATCTGTGACTTGATTTCTTTCAAAACAAAGATAGAACATGAGTTCTCATCAAAATGTCATATGGTGGTACCAGACCGTTCCATATCCTTCTGCAGAACTGGTTTCTCAGAAACAGGGCAGTGCAAATGTTTGGTTTTCTAATTCATAGCAAAAAATTATTTTATGAAACATTTCAGTAAATGAGGGTAGCATATCAAATAATGTTTCCAAAAAGTACAGGAGCTAGTTGCTATGTATTTTTTCAACAATAATTAACTGACGAGCAACTCTGCAAATGCCACTTTCTTTCTTTCACATGAGAACTGCTTTATCTCTGCTCCAATATGCAATAGCCTGACAGAACATGATTGCAAACAGCTTTCCGGATCATTGTCCTTGGACACAAATACAAGCTGTATTAATGTTCTTTTCCCCGGTGTTAAATGTTTTTGATAGCTAAGAGAAAGGCTCCATAGTGTAAGAGCTTGTTGCAAGATGAGGGCATCCTACTGTGGGCTGTATTTGGCACTTCTTTCCTATATTGTGAAAGCATGACACCCATTAGTATAATTGGGATTTACAAGCCTGCACAATGAGGCAAAACTTATAAAAGACCCATGAGACTGAACATAAGCTATCGTCAACAGGGGTGAATTTGATGTGTAAGCCATAATGCTGTTTCGAGACCACTTCTGGCTTTCACAAGGAATAAAAATTCTTAGTATTGCTTGGTACGCATGTAATTCCATTTTGTGCCTGTATCTCACACTACTTATTAAAACAAGCCAAAATAAACTAATCCTAAACCCTCATATAGCCATACATTTTGTAAAGCATCTTGGAAAAAACAGATCATATTTTTTAAGTAGAAGTTAATGGAATTAAACCTGCCGGGAGATAGCTGTACAAGTCATCATTTTTTCAGCTTTCTTAGAGATGCTAGGGTATTCAAAAATATTTCAGTGAAATAAACTTCTCTTACTTTACATGTGAATTATAGTTTTAATGCTAACTTCCCTGGTGTTCTAAGAGGCTGCAACTTTTGATACCTACTGAAGTGGTACTTACTTTATGGCATGCAAAATCTTGAGTTTAAAACATAGGCATCATACCTCATTTAATGCAAGCTAGCTAGTTTAAAAAAGCACCCTAATGAAGATTAAACAGCTTGCTGTTGTAATTCATACTGTCCTTGCAATATGTGCAAATTATTCATTCTGACCCTAATAGACTGTAACTATTACATGTCCCCGTACATTTATGAACAAGATAAGCTTCCAGACACAAAAACAAGGACTGAAATTTACAACTTTCCTCTAGAAGCATCCTCAAGCAAAATAAACAGACAACCAAGGCAGCAGAGAGAAAGGATTAAACAATTTAGTCGAGGTAGATTTCTACTTTCCTACATACTTTCTGCTCTGCAGATGGCGATTACAAAGCCAATGAAACACAAAAAACACGTACTGAAAACGAAAGCATTAATACAAATTTTGGTCCCTTGATAAGTAGAGCTAGAAAAACTGACAACAGTCAGAAAAGATTATTTCACTTATGAAAGTATTCCTGTTTTTTGTATGGGAAGGTACTTCTCCAAAGCCGTCGTACCATTTCTACTTCTAAGATAAGTAAGGTACGTGTCAAACTGAAAATACTAAAGCACTTTCAGGGTTGCCAAGTAAGTTGTATATTAAAGTTGTAAAAAGAAGCCCAAGAACTATGGGAGCTTCACATTGTTGCTCCATAAATTTTGGAAGAAGAGATATTCTCCTCAAGAAATGATAAAGTCAAGCATAGGAGAGAGCACAACATAGGATATCATAGTCACATCACAGATGCATGACATGATTCAGGGCAAAGAAGGAAGGACTGCTGATACTAGCCAGACTAGTAAAGAATTAACTGCAGGAAGTATGGTCAAAGTCAACTTTATAAACAACAGATCCTATCTAATGAGATTACAATTTTACATTTTCTAATCACATTTCCTAATGAGATTAGAAGTTTGACCAGAAAAAAAATACAGTATGCTTATAACACATTTCAGCTCTGTAAGATATCTATCTTGGCACATTTTGACAAAGAATTATTCACCTAATTAAAAATATAGCTAATTGAGAGAGCTTAACATACAATTATAAAACAGCAGACATTATCAAGAAAGTATTTTTCTATCAAAATCCTCTGAAGACATCAATTTTTCCCTCTGAAACTGCACATTCTTAGGAAGATTTGAAAAGCAGCATGGGAAAATTCCTAGTACTGTCTGTAGATAACACAAAGATCATGGGAATGCTTTGCTACTGAGAAGGTGGCAGGCACACAGCAACCACAGCCACTTGCTATCTAAGCTCTAGGAAAGAGTGCAAATTCTTTGCGGTCAAATGAAGAGTTGCACAATAGAAAAATTAAGCCTTGAATGCAGTCTGTTAAACCAACTCTGAGGTTCTCAGTGTCACCTCAGATGGGCTGAACACAAGCTTTTAACAGGCCTTGGCAGTCAAGAAGGTTAATGGAATCCCAGAAGACACAGGAGTCCCACCTACACCACCATCCACTGCTGCACGTGCCAGCTCACATCTTTTCCAACTGTACTTAGCCTAGCCAACATATTTACCTGACTTACATCAGTGTTCAGTCTTCTCTCAGCACTGAAAACTTTGTTAGAAAGCAGGTAACAGGCTAGTAGTGCTTTCTGTTCTCAGAGCTGCCACACAAAATCAGAAAATAAGAAATCAGTACAACTTATTTATTTATTTATTTATTTATTTTTCCCCAGTGGTACGGCAACAACCATTACTTCACTCTTCTGTCCAGCTTTTGAATTTTGGCAAATCCAGTGCAACATTGATCTTTACTCAAATTGAGATAAACTTCAGGGGACATACCGTGCCTTTGCAAAGGTACATACCAGCTACTGGAAATCAATGTCTCAAACCATTTAAACCTGTCCCCAACACCACCCCTTCAATTACTATTCCCTGTTAAACGTTTCTGAAGTGACACGCACAGAGTACTTTAAGATGGAGTATAGTGCACAAAAGAGCATGGCATCTGTGTCAGCTAATGAGAACATTCCGTAAGTTTAAAATCAAGCTCAATTCAGCAGTCCTAAGGACATGATCTTGCTGTTTTTTCACAGTACACTCAAAAGCACTATCATGCTTGCAGAAACAGTCTACACATTAAACTGCTTGAAAATTAGCTTTGATTAGGTACCCAGGGGATTCTTTTCAACTGCCTGCTGTCTTTCTTACGGGCTTATTTCAGCAAATACCAGCTGCAGTCTGCTACAATTTTCAGTATGCAAGGAGATTGTATTTTCCCCATTAACCTCAAAGAGGTCTAGGTTAGAGGTTCTAGGTTAAAAAAAAAGTATTTTATATATATATTTATTTTTATATCTATAGTTTTATCTATGTATCTTTATTTATCTTTATATCTACTTTATCTATAATAATAAAACAAGCAAACAACTCAAACTATCATGGATGTGAACTCCTTGTTCTGGTCTGAGGATGCTGAAGATGTTGTACTGAAGAACAAAACTTGTTCAGGGTTGTAGACCCTGCCCTTATCATGCCTAGGATGTCATGTACAAAAAATACTTTTAAAAATATTTTTTTGCACCTCTGATTACTTGTGTAACAGCTCTGTTGTCTAGTACTGGTACAAAAATGGAAAATTATTTCGAACAACTTTGCTCTTGCTTCACCATACACAAGGAAATCTGCATTAACATACAGCCAAGATTCTAAAGTCTTTTGAGCACACAAATAAATTCAACATCTCAGTCTGGTTCTGTCTTCCTCTTACAAGGAAGACAGAATCTCTCTTCTTGGCTCTGTCTTCCTCTTACAAGTCTGTTCCTTTTCCTTCACTGGATTTTCTTGTGGATTTTTTGTTTGTCAGGTTTTGTTATGTTTGTTTTGGTTTAGTATTTGGGTTACTTTTTTTGCTTGCTTTTTTTGTATTCCACTGTTGTGGGGTTTGGAGGAGGCTTTTGCTTGCTCTGCCTTCTCGTTACTCAATTTTCCTTTATTAGCTTGGGTTCCACTTTTTTTAACATTAATTTTTTTGACCTAACATGTTTTCATCCTTAAAGCCAATGCTCAGTTTTGTGTAATCATCACCTCTTCTTTCAGTTTTAAGAGGATATCTACAAAAACAGATTTGGTAGCAACTTCTTGACGGGATACAGGACAGTACTGCAGGAGCTCTTTCCAAAATCAGACTTTTGCTAGCTCACTAATCCTCACCTTTACACTTTAGAAGATAATTCTAAATTATCTAAATAATCCTAATTCTTCAGGATTTTTCCCATCTTTTCGATGCTTTTCTGCTAGTACAGAAGTCCTCACACTAGCCTCCACCCTTAAAATACCTTTATCAATGGAAGGTCACCTGGCCTTGTTACACTGGCCATTCTCCTGTAATTTTATACCACCATTCTTATAAAAGTGAAGAAATAAGTTTTATCATGCAAAAATACAACAGGACAATAGGAAAATATATACAAAGGCAGTGAAGCACAGGTGACGAAAAGATTCTTTATTACCCGTTGCATTGCCAAAAGAGAAATATACCCCTTTCTACTTTCCTTCTTACTAGAAAGAAGACCACAGAAGGAAAGTGGAACAGACTCAAAACATTCCTTAATCCTGTCTACTTAGACTACCAGATGTACAGATGATTACTGTATCCATGCAAAGCACCTAAGCATAATGCAACTCAGCTCTCTACACAGGGAAGAGTGGCTCAAGGATGTATCTTACTGTACAAAAATATCAGACTTCATGTACAACATTGTTAAAGCACCATGTATTTGTTTCTAACACAGCAAAGACTGAACTTTTCTCTGTATTGAACTCTTATTCTAAAACATTAAGTGTTGTCGTTATAAGACGACAATCACATCTAATTTTTTTCCAGAGATTACTTTAATGTGGAAAGAGTCTTTCTGAAATACATAATTCCCATAAAGTCACCACACTTCAAAATAGGAATAAAGAAGTAAAAAAACTGAAAAAATTAAAAGAAGCAAAACCAACCCAACCTAATCTTGAAACACAGCTTTCCTCTTTTGCACCTTGCTGTCTTAAAACGCGTAATGCAAGCTCTCTACTGCACAGAAAACACTGTATTCTCACTTCACATTGGCATTTCTGTCCAGAACCAGTCAAATAATGCTTCTTGTGATTCAAAGCAAGAGAAGTGAATCTTTCAGCCAGATAACAAAATTTATCTCCTTGCATCAGTAGCATCACAGGTGTCTTGTCTGAACTTTAATGTGTGTGACGCTACTGGGCCCCTCTACTCCTCTACACTCTGCAGGCTAGAGTTAACAATCCAGTGTGGCATGGAAGTGTTACTATGAAGATGAATGCTGTGAGATACTCAACTGTTCCAACTTCCACTTCAACCATCTTCATTTGAGTTCAGTCCCTTAAGAATTCCTGCTATCAAATGGCAGTGTAACAGTGAAGGATGCAGGAAACAACAGTGTAACTTCTGAAGCCAGGTCATGCCATCCTTCCTTCCTCCAGGCAGCACCCTGCTTCCCATCAGATCCCGTTATCTGAACAGCTCTGGGGTGTAAGGGATGCTGGCCAGTAAGTGAGAATTGTAGCTTTTCTAGAAGTCTGCCAAAAGTCCAGACATGACAAGAAACTTCTCAACTTCTTCCATTGGGTACTGCACTAGGAAAATGAGAAAATGAGCATACACTCCCATTATGAACTTTGAAGCAGGTCAGTCAGGAGCTACTCATTACAAGCAACAAGAGCAGAATTTGTTCCTTAGCTGTGGCTGCCTTTTGCAAATATCCTTATGAGCTTTTATGGCTCAGGATGTGTTGTTTTTCTTCTGACAAACATCTCTGCTGTTCTCATACTCCAAATCCCCCTGGAGACACTATGTCAAGCTGCTGCTGTACTACTGCTTAACTAGCCTTTCTACAGAGTTAGTCGTGTGCAAATGCAAATACTATGCATTTAAGCATTACTTGTAATTTGTATTTCACAGCTTTCCATTTTAAATAACTTCACAATATATTTGATCATCTGGGATGGTGGTTAACAAGATAGGGGACATCAGAAGGGGAACACATTTCCTGGAAGATCCTGAGAGCAGAGAAGACAACATCAATGGACTATGCAGAGGAATCAACTGGGCTGTTATGGGAGACAGAACGTCTAAGGTTGATTTGACTCGACTGGCTTCTATTCATAGAGATATCAAAGAAAAAGTAGCAATGTCTTCAGTGATTGTGGACATCTGCTATACCTGCTCACTCTGCTGTAACTATCACAACTCCATTTCCATCTCTGAGCCCAGCATCTTTTCTTGGCTTCTAGTATGAGCTGTTCCACCCACTTTGCATATGGTGGGGGGAAATCCAGCACAGTTAATGATAAGAAAGGACTGAGTAAATCAACAGGGACTACTGTCTCTTTTCCTACTGTAACAACAGCATGAAACTACCCTTCTGGGTAAATCTTTGCTCTAATGATGCATAATAGAAAATGAAGAACTGCGTTACAAGACAGCCATTAAGTTCATGTTACTGCAGAAAACAGAGATAGCACGTTTCATTCTTTGATGTTATAGCAATACAGGAAACCAGAGATGGTCTTTGTCTCAGCCTTCCGCACAAGACAGATCTGGAAGCACTACAAGTGTATTTTCTGTGATGTTGCCCAACACTCACAGAACAAAACAAATAGAATTTCTTGTCATCAGCATCAGCTTTACCCCCTCTTTTCTTAGCGTGGTCCCTAGAGCACAGACTCACATTATTATTATTAATAATAATAATAGTAAAGCAGAGACTACAGAATCAGCAGCATGTATACTGTCTAACTAACCACAATACAAGCCATACATAACAGAATCCCAAACAGAAACTAAATAGTTTACTGACAGACATACTTTCCCAGGAACTTCTTAAAGTGAAAGGTATCCTCAGGAGTCTTTACAGTCCTGGCAAACTCTTCAGAACGTAATTCTGTAAATTCAAAAAGTTAATGTGACTCATGTTACAGAATTTACCATGCAAGTACAGGATGCCCAGGTTTATCCGTCTGTAACTCCAGTGTACTGTCATCACATAATGAAATAGTGGAAGAGACATCTTGTTTCACCATTAGAAAGCACAGAATTTGAATCTTTCGTGAAACCAACACCAATAAGACACGCGATACTACAAAACGCTGCAGTGCTGTTTAACCCTTTGTACAAAAAGTCAGTGAGTTTCAGGGTACTCTGGGCAGCACCTAGGGTTACTCTGCTCTTGCAGACAAGCAAGGATATCTCTCTGGGAGATACCAACAAAGGATGCTATCAGTAATTCAAGCCTTTTTCTTTACAACATTCGGAGGCCGTATTTAGAGTAACACTCCTGCTGTGTACGAGACTTCTGCTCTCAATAAGCTTTCTCTGACAACCAAACACTTCTGATACCACACAAGGGCTCCTCTGCACCTCAGAGCTTTGTTGAAAAGAAGAAGGATGACTGATGGAAAGATGTCTTGACTTGCCTCCAAAAGCTACTGGTTTTCGGTCTGGAGAAGCCACACAAGCAGTCAGTCCCACCTGCAGGCAGTGGTCAGATGGAGTAACAGAGCAAGTCAGAGCAAGCAATGAACCAAACAAGGGCTGAGTTGTACCTCACACAGCAGTGTATGGCAGATGACAGTTACACCCAGTGAAGTTGGCACTGAGCTACAGGATTGCACTTGCTAAGCTACTTAGCATCTCTATGTCACCCATGTAGAGACAAAAGAAGTTATGGCAAAGTTATGTGAAGACTGATCTTAATTTGCTTTAGGGGTCACATATTCTAGTGCACATTGTTAATGGATACAGAGCACTACAGTCAGTACAGTGTGAATGGACTAAAAGGAAAAATTCTTCTTGCTTGGTATTCCTAAGTAAAATGACCACAGACTTCGTTAGCGCTTCTTCCTTGAACAATCCAGGAACTTTCCGCTCTCAATTGCGAGAGCATACTTTTGAATGGAAACATGACAAGGAGAGGAAAAAAAGCTGATTCTTCATTCTCATTCTTCATTTTTAAGCATGCCTATCTCAGCATATCCAGAATACTGATACACACATACACTGCCTTTGTGTGACTCTGACTGCACAGCAGAGTGCACCACACAATCACTGCTCCCCAGAAGCTGTACTACACAGAGGACATGTGTGAAGTGTATTTGTGCCAGCTGGTAGTAGGGCAGGTTAATTTCAGAACAGGATAATGAAAGCAGTGATAAAAATCTCTGTGAGTTCTCTCTGGAGCTCATACTTGCCTCCTCCATTTCACTGCAACAAATGCTAACACACATACTGCCATGAGCACTGCACCCTTCAAATGCCCAAGTACTGAGATGCTCTCTCCTGCTTCTGTGAGCTGGACACTTTGGGTATCCCAAAGCAGATATGCTGAGCAGAAGTCTGATCAGAACAGGGTAATATTTGAGCAGATACGGAGTGATCAGAGGTGCTCTCATATAAAGCCTGTTTTCAGGATGCATATCATTTTCCCTTGCTATCCCTAGTAATCAGTAGAGAAACTGCTTTTTGCCAAGGAAGTTCTTTGCCAGAACCAGCCAGAGAGAGGCTAGTGTTTTGCCAGGTGCCAAAAAGGAATGCTGTGGTACCCATATCTTGCTGCCTGTGATTGAAATTGTCAGAGAATTACGATACAACTCTAACAGAAAGTGGAGTGAGTGCCTTTTGGTTATTTTGCTATTGTTTTAAAATCTTTAAGCAGTTTCTAAGGTTTTGCTGTGTTCTCTCTAATTAACTCTGTTCCCAAATAAAGCCACTCACAAGCAGATTCTCCTCATGCATACTGCTAAGAGCTAAGAGCTCCCTGACACAAACCCTGGATGAACAGTTCTGGGCTCTATCTCCTTTCAACATATATATAGAAACTGAGGCATTGCAGAGTGTATAACAGATCCCAGACAACTTTATGAACTTTATGGCTGCCAAGATCTTCTCTGTAATCACTCACATAAACAACACTCGTCTTTTTCCTCCCCCCTCCTTTTTTTTTCCTTTCTCCTTTATCTTCTTTCTCTCCTTTATCTTTTCTCTCTCCTGTCTCCTTGCTTTTAAACCTTGAGTATATTAAATTAACTCACACGAGGTGTGTCTCTTTGTTCAGAATTATTTTGAGTTGTATTTTGGAAAGGTGCTGGTTTTATTTATTTATATATGTCCCATTACCCAGACTCATACCAATTGCAGTCATACTGTGCCCTACAGAATTACACTCACTTTGGCTTCCACAACCTTAAAAAAAAGATAAAAATGAAGTGAATGAAGATCACTTGTGAAGGAAATAAGATGTGTATCATCAGATACCAGAGAAGTGCTAACAGGATGTGTCTTGCCTTCTTGAAATCCCACCCTCATTAGTTCAAGCATGCCTAAATCATCTTCCACAGTCAACTAATTTATTTAGCAGTAACTTCAAAGCTTGTTTACTCCTTGTCCATTTTCCAGATCTTCCCAGGAATGCCAGCCTGGAAGGGTCTGTAAATCCTCACAGAACTCTCTTCTCTGAGCACCCAAACCGATACTCCAGTTTGCTAGAAACAAAGCTTGAAAGGACACCCTGAATCAGCAGATCCAGATGCCAGTTATCCATCATATAAACTAAATCTAACATAAGAATTGCAGGACTGGCTCAGATCAACATCTATCACCCTACAATTTCCAAGAACTGCCAAATGCAGACATCTAGAAAACAGTAAAATAGAATATGATACTTCCTACTCATTCTTCCGCTTTTTCAAACAGTAATGTCTGTCCTGTTCTAAATAAAACTTTAAACATATTTTTCCACTATTTTTCTAACCTCAGATCAATCTCAAAATTATTTATGACCATTCTCAAGGTAACATCATGCTAGAAATAAGCTACATTGGCATCAGTGTATTTAATTCTTGGTCTTTACTTCCAACCAAAGAATATTTTTTGAACACAAACTCCTGTTATTTTTCAAATTTATGATTAGACACTCTAGAGTATGACACTTGAATTTTCCTCCCTGGAACTTAAATTCAGACACTATCTATTTTAGCAAAAGAACATCCCAGTCGATCTCTGTACTGATGAGATCTTCCAACTTTGGGTCTCAGGTAAACTTCAATTTTTTTCCAGGAGTGGTAAGAAAAATAAATAAATAAAAGCAGCCCCAGAACATAGACTTAGGAAACTTCAAAGAACAGAAACACTTCAGAACAGAGGAGAAACAGAACACTTGTCCAAGAGTGAAAAATTCAACTCAGTTTTGCTAACCTTGGTCTCCATAAGTAAGCTGAACATAAACAAGGAGGTTGGTTTACATATTAAAATATTTGCCATTCAAGATCTTTACAGTATTTGTTTCTTGAGAAGTGTGATGATAATCAGTTTAATTGGAGCAAGCACCATATAGAGCAACACTCACACAAGTAGCATGAAAGAATTATGTCAAAATCTGCTCTGCCATCTTCCCTAAAGAATAGCCAAAAAGATAGCACATCACATCCCCTTCTATGATCACATTCCCTTCTAATGAAAAGCAAAGCAACTCAGAGTACTACTACAACACAAATTTGAGGACATCAAAGTTCTCCTGGGTAAGTCATTGTGTTTAGTCTCTCAATACACTTTCAGCTCTTTTCTTTGCTGACAATAATAATTAACACAGGCAGGGGCTTTACAGTTAGTCACAGCTAATTTACACTCATTCCCTCCTTAGATTTGGATTGCCCCTAGGAGTGATAATAGATGTTTAAGTTTTATCACTCTCCTTGGTATCTTTCTGCTGAATTACTACAATTCTCACGCTTCTGAACACTTCTCCAAAGCTAAGTGAAATCTATTTCCTCAGTTGATAGAGAACAGTTAATTGGATAAACAAGTGGCATGTTCTCTCTGTGGCTTTGCTTGCAGTAAAAGAACCATGCACTTCTCTGTGTGAGGAGAAACATGTACTGAACTTTTTCTGGCTGTTGGGACTGTGATCCTACTTTGAAGAAATGACAGTAGCTTTCTCTATGTGCTCTCATGCAAGAAACATTACATATTCTTGTCATTTTTCGTCAAATACTGTCTACCAGGATTTATTTTAACTGAACTACATAAAGACACATCAAAAGCTGTCAGCAAGTAGTGGGGAATTCTAAATGGACAATTTAAAAATCTCTTAGGAAAGAAACACAGTTTCCCTTCATGGTTCTGAGCTATTAGGAAAATGAAGAAGGCTGCTTGTAAAATGTGTACAGTGCAGTTCAAATACTCCGTTATCATTATAGACATGGCCAAAGCTGTAAAACACAGATAGAAATATGAAGTTCTTAGAGGACCAAGAGCAAAAAAAGACATCCAGATTGTCACATGGAAGACAGAGCCAGAAAGACTGTGTTTTCAAAAGAAATCCTCAGATCTCATGGCAGCCAGGCACTGTCTTCTATACCATGCACAGCTCAATATTGAAGATGAGGGCTTCTAGATTACAGAAAAGATATACAGCAACAATACTCTGAGGTGATGAAAAGCTGGTAAATACCTTATGCACAGCTAGACATGGCTTACAGCACAGATCCCTTTAGACAAACATGATTTTACAGACAGGCTTTAAGAATTGCG
Source organism: Callipepla californica brunnescens (assembly GCA_023055505.1). Taxonomy (NCBI): domain Eukaryota; kingdom Metazoa; phylum Chordata; class Aves; order Galliformes; family Odontophoridae; genus Callipepla; species Callipepla californica. Next base: position 11,257,799 of record JALIRH010000009.1, on the reverse strand, counting down.
CAAGGATGAAATGACACAATCCCTGACCTCCAGATATTCTGTCAGTCTTCCATATAGGAGCTTCCTGAATCGAAGTCCACACTCTCATCACATTGGAAGTAAGTTTTTTCTACACCATCACTCATTTGATCTATTTGCCCATCCAAATTCCCTCACATTTACCCATTTTGTAAAGTCAATTTAAGTTATAGACCTTGCCTCACGGCTATTGATATATCATTTTTCATTAAGTAATAAAGCTTCTCTGTTGCAGCCTTATCTCCTCCGACCATTTCTTTTACTCTCAGCCACACACACACTTTTAGAGAAAAATCATAGTGATACTTCCTGATTCTGAAAACTTTGAAAAAGCTCTCAATTTCTGCACCTTTAACAAGTTTTTCTCAAGACTATTTTTGCTTAGAACCATTTTTTCTGTCTTCTTGCCAAAGCTGATTTTCATTCCTTCCCTTACCAACAATCATTGCATGTATAAGAAAAAAATGGGTTTTCCGTTCACTTATTTTTATTCTAAATCTTTATTTCTAGAAGCTTTTTTTTCCACATAAGACAACAATAATTATGAATTGTCGTTTGTCTTGAGCTTCCAAAAAAACCTGTTAAACAAAGCTCCATACCTCTTACATACCTTATCCCTCTCGCTACTTCCTTTAGAGTCTTCATCACTATCAAGCACTTTCCCCTTTGAAAATTATATGCACTCATAATAGACCAGATTTACAGAAACAAGAATTAGGGCTGAAAGCTGCAGCCCAAGATCACAGCTACAAATTACTGCTTGTAATTCTAACAGATATAAAGAGACCCAGTATTAGATCTAGTACTTTATTACCTTAATTAGTACAGTACAAAAATGTTTTTTAACCTAGCAGAATGACAATTGGCAGTCCACTGTGGAAAAAAAAGAAGCAGTAACACAACAGATGCAGAAATGTAGAATTGTTTCCTATTCAAAAATAAAATATATGTATATGAAATTGCAGTGCCTCATTAAGACAAGCACAATTTCTTCTTCCTGTTTGCTTTGTGTGCTTTAACACAGCATAAAGACTGAGAAGGGCAAACATTACATACTTAATACCTGTTTGTACAAAATATAGTGATAATTTCCCTTGACAGTATAGGACCACAGATAAAAGAAGTGGTCACTGACAGCTGTCATATTAATAGTAAAATTGGACAAAGAAACTTAGCTAGATCACAGTGCAGATGAAATACAGCAAACACATGGGTAATTTTACTCTGGCAGCTGGTACAACGTACCGTACTGCACAGCTGACAGGACAGGAGGGGAAGCAAACATTTCAGTGATGCTACAAGGAACAGTTTTATTTCATTCAGTTTTCCTCCTTTGAATAAGGCACTTAAGTACAAAGTCATTGACTAAGAATTGAAGCCACCATCACTTTATTTGCAATGATAAACAGGTACTACATACATAATATCTCCTCCAAGCATCAGTAGGCACAGTTCACTACAAATGTTCTTGAATTGGATTTGGAGCTCTTCTCTTCCAAGAGATTAGATTTTCAGTTTCCTGAAGGAACAACACACCAGAAACCTACACATCACAGAGATATCCAAATGTTTTTTTACCCCATGTTCTCTGTGAGGCATGCTGATGGGTTTCATTGGTTTTATTCTACATTCTTCTTCACATTATACGACACCCCAGTTAGTTTGTCAGCCAATTGCCAACATACTGCACTCCTTCAGATGTACTTCTTTTCTATGGCAATTATGCTACAGAAAAGGCAAACAAACAAAAACAAAATAAAAATCACATCATGAAAAAAAAAATGCAGTCCTCTCATGCACGAGTGCACTCCAAGAACCAGCTGTGTGATGTCTGCAGGTGCTTGCATACCCTCTGGCTTTCATACCAACTCCTCAGCTGCTTTTTCCATACCCAACTTAATGTAATTATCCCAAAACTTACAGCCTAGCATTACGTGAACAAAAAAAGAAACGTCACGCTATGACATGAGACACAAAGGAGCAGTGAAGGATAGTATATTCCCACCAAGTACTTTTATCAATGCTCCTTCTTCATTTAACTGCCTACATTTTGGAGAGTTGTGCAGGGTCAGAGCAGTCACAGCACTGAGATTGCTGTGTAGTTAACAGCTCCAAACTGAATGTAAATTTAAACGTTTTTATGTCTGCAGCTTCCATATATGCTATTAAGATCTCAAGACACAGTCCCTCCAGTACCTGGGCAGTAAAACAAGAATGCTGCCTTTCAGCACCGTTTACTAGCGTATCTAGGGGGAGATATGATGTAAGACTTAGAACTTCCTGTGTATTAAAATACATAATTACCTGCAAGTGACAATTCTGAAAAGAACTGCCTACACAAGTTTGCTTTCATTTGAAGGACCTGAGGGGAAAACAAAAATGTTACAATTTTTGGAACTACATGCAGTTGTACAAACCGTAAGCAGCAATGTAGCACTCAAAACATCAAAGTCAGTAGAAATACTTGCTTGGGACCACTGGAATACGATTTGTTCTTCCATACTGGAGACAAATAAGGAGGATCTTGCATATTTCCATGATGGAAATAAAGCTCAAAGAAAATACTTCTGTCCATCCTTACATCCAGAGCAAAAGTAACAGGCACCTGTTCAGGGATTAGTTAATGAAAGTTATGAGTTGAGAACAACTGCTTGTTGTTAAATTTCTGAATGCCAAGGACTTTAAAGCTGTGGATTTTTTCTGACGCTTTTCACCTCCTACCATCTAAAAAAGTACAGGTTCAAACCATCTAAAAGAATGTAATGAACAAGCTGGGAAATTTTTCCAGTACTGTTTGTAAGTCCAAAATGTTATAGGTTTGTTAGCTTTTATTTAGGAAAGTATACAAGAGTGCATACCAAGATTCAAAATCCTAAATAAAAAAATTAATTTTAGATCTAACTAGATTTCCACTTGTAGTTATATGATGTGGGATGCAGGAAAAGTAGAATGGGGAAAAAAAGCCACACTTTTTTCAGTGACAAAACTCTGCAAATTACATGTAGTTATCTAAAGTGACTAAAAGTATTTACAGATAGTCTAATTTTTGGCAGACTTCTCTCAAGCAGTCCCAAGAACTGCAGTGTAACAGAGTTCAGTAGCAGTTAAATACTACCTCCAATGTTATTTCAGCTCCACAAATCCTCTTGGTGGGTTCTTATAGTAAAACAAATTATTTATGTTTCCTCTTGCAAATGCAGAAGCATGTTAATTTCTAAAAAAAGGAGTTGCTGCAAGAGGAAAATAAATTATTTAGAAATTGTTTTTTTCCAAAAGCAAACAAGCTTTGTCCCATAATACCTAATCCACTATTTGCTTGATCTGATCTAATCATAAAGACAGTGGACCTGGCTAGATCTTGATTCATTTCTTTAATAAACTCAAACTCAGAGAATATTTGGGGGAATAGAAAATGAAGGCATAAACCACAGGTAACAAGAATGAAGAAAAATGTCTGCTTGTACTATTATGTTCCATTAAACTCCAGAGCAATGGCCATGTAATGATGTTGCAAAGGAACCAAAGACAGATCTCTTTCTTCGTGGCAACTTTCCTTGCATTTACATTTTGGATTAAAAATCAGAGTCCGTTACACAGGATACAATATAGTTTCATCTTGCTTTTCCTTTTCAATTAACTGTCTCCTGTCATAGGGAACTGCACAATGGAAAGAAATCTCTAACAAAATCTCTGATGAGTTCAGAAACACAGTCTATACAAAGACAAGTAATAACACACATTTTAGTCTCCAAATACTCCTATAGCTACAGTTAACAAGTTGCAAATATAGCTGCCTGTGAGATAGCAAGCATTCATGACAATTCACCAAGAAGGCAGAGCATGAAGGTAAGAATTTACTATAGATTGATGAGAATTGGTGCATTATGGCATGGCAAAGGGGCAAAGGCTGCAGAGAAACAATTTCATCTTAGCATGGTAAGAGATGAGCTCTGCTGCTCTAGAGAAACAGGAACCCAAGCTGACACCTACATAGCAAAAGCTGCTTGTATACAACAGCTTGACAGCTACCAAAGTAGAATTATCGGGTATTCAGAATCACTTGAAAACAAAAAGGTAACACAGAATATATTATGCTGCTGAATAAAACCATCTCAGATGCTATAATCAACGTTCAATCGTTCATTCTCTCCTGTAAGACAGTAATTTCAGGAAGCATTAAAAAGAAGTTGACAGAAAGTTTGGTAGAAACAAAGAGTTATATCTAAATCATTTTTAAGTGTGCAGGGTAGCCCAAGAAAGTATCTGAAAGGTGAACCTGGTAAGAGATTTGACAAAGAAAACATGCAAGAAATACTGTATCAAGAAGCCTGATGAAAGCCAAAATTAGAAGCAAAGATGAACATGATGGAGATGTCCTACTACCCTAATCTTACTCTTCCCCAGATATTTACTTGCAAACATTGTTGAATGGAGGATGCTGGGGGAAACAGACCCTTCTTTGCTCTACCAACAGTCTCCATGCCTATCTTCTCACTGAGATTTGGTCTACAACAGGAAACGAGTCAAATCAATATTGCATCAAATTAAACAGATAATTGCATTCTAATCAAGCAGTATTTAAAACATATATATTTAAAACATGAATATGTGTATTTATTTATTTGCATAAGCATACAGCAGATTTAGGTCTAATGTTAGGATTTACGGGCATTCAAAAGCCTATGCAGTTTCACTACAGAATTTCTGTTCACCGTCAGAGCGACTTGGAAAACAATTTATGTATTTAAACATAGCCACTGCTTAGACAACATGACCAGATTAGTATTATTATTATTACTTAATTAGTTATTTTTGAAGCTTGCAATTTCAGATCAGTCTCTAACCAGAGCATGGTAGGGAGCCGGAGTGTACGCAAAGCACATAATTATCCCATTCTAAATTAGTGAGTACTTGAAATCTATTTAAATTTAAAAATGGATTGGGAAAGTCCTCAGCTTCTAGAGAAATCCAATATATTCAGGCATGACTGAATAATAGCCAATAAATACAGCAGCACTGAAGACTTCCTAACACAAAAGCATGTGACAGAGCTACATACATATTTATGTGTGTGTCTAATGTGTATATATATACATAATACACATTCCATACATATATGTGTGTATACATATACATATATGTATGTATGTATGTATGTATATACAATAGCCCCTGTTACCGATCCAGCTCAGGGCCTGCAGCTGCTTAGCTGCAGCAGACAAACTGAGGAGGCAGGGCCTGACCTGAAGCAGAAGTGGTGCTCATAGAGCTGTGCTGTAACAGTAGTTATCTATCCTCTAAATGCAAGCTGGGGAGACAGCGTATTTTCTGTGTTGTTTGTAACACCTATTGCTGTTTACCACCTAACATTGCCATTCTTTATCCTCTCAGAACAGGAGCAAGATAAGCTTCTCATGGTACTTTTGCTTTTATTTTAAACAGCAAGGAAAAAAAGGGGCATACAATTGGAGAGATTTGTCCTTATTGATGTCATATTATATGCATCACTGAGTATGTAGGAAAGCATGAGTTCTTCCCCTTATGCTCATCATCAGTGATTACATACAAGGCATATGCTGTGATGGGCAGCAGGTACAACACAATGTTCATATGGCAACCAAAGAAAACAATTCTGTTAATCCACAAGCTTCCTTTCAGCCTAATGTAAATGGATTAAAAAAAATTATATAGACAGCAGAACTATCAAAACCTGCTTTCTCCATAGATTTGCTTCCCACATGCTCCAATTCTTCTCTTAAAGCTGTTATCTCCAGTCTCTCTTGAATCTCCCAGCTCTCCTCACTGCCAGCTGGGCCATGGGTAGCAAATTATAATTCTGCTGACTCACTGGTCAGCTAGTGTATGTTTATCAGTCATTTCATGTATCAAAAGATTCCATCTTTACCACCAAAATTTGCAAGAATTTAGTATTTGATTTCACCATTTCTTTTTCTGATCAGGCTGAGTTTGGCCAAAAACTTACAAAGATACTCAAAGAAAAAAAGAACAGATCATCTTATAAACCTCATCAGTATTAGAGAATCAAGCTGAAAAAGGTGTTAAGTATATTTTTTACTGCTAGGTTATGAACCTGTACTCTGAAGTCACAAATGCACAGCTTCCCCTAAGTGAATTGTAAGCATTTTATTAGGAACACCACACTTGAAATCATGAGTGGAGACTTTCAGGGGAAACCGACAACAACAACAACAAACAAAACCACAGACAATTCATTAAAAGGACTCATGGAAACCAGAAACATGATTGGAAAGCTCAGTTTTCTAATGATATTCCATTTCACTTAACAAGTAGCTACAGAGTTCAAGAAGAGAATAAATTTCTTAAAACTTTACAATAAAGAACTTTTTTTCTGAAAATACCAAAGATATGCATCTTGAAGCAGCAAGGCAGCTTAATCCTGGGTACTCCATTCAAACCAGTTACTAGCAACCAACCTGCATTTTAACCTAACCAGTCAGTGACAGTTTCACTGATACGTAACAACACTGCAAGAGTGGCAGCCAACCCATTTCCGGGCTAGCAACTTCACACTGGTCAAAGGTGACAAGGCCAAGAACAGGAGCCACTGACACAGCTGGATTCTCATGTATTGAGATCACAAATGAGATTCATTTGACCTGTCAATTAGAGTATTTCTGCAGACAAAAGAGTGGGGGGAAGGAAGCTGGCAGATGGATAAAGTTGGATTTCAAACACAAAGAAAGGGGATGATGTTAAAGTACTGAAGTAAATGCTATTGAAAGTTTGAATGATCTATCTGTTAAACAGAACAAAGCACCACCCCCAACATACCCTACTTTTGATTGTTGTTTTGTTTTGTTTTTTTATATACCCACCACACAAACCAAACAAGGAGAATATCCAGATATTTATTATTACATGTAGAAGGGTGGAAAATAAAGCATGACATAGGACAGTTGCCCGAAGAACACTCAATTTACTGTGTGATATTTTTCTGCTTACAGAATGTTCCATACTATTGCCCAAGATAAGAAATGTACAGTAGATATAAAAGGGATTTAGGGAGTTACTGCATAGGTCTTTCCTTCTTTACACGTTACTGAACAAGCCAAGTTGCCACATTCATACTTCAGAAAGCTTCATTATATCTAGGCATGGAGAAATCCCCAGCCCCTGGGGAAAAAAAGGTAGGCAGATCACTTGCATGCCTGGCATTCTCCAGACTCCTCATTTCTATGTTTTGGCTCCAAGGATGCTGCAGAGATTTTACTGATGTCTAAATAAGGAAGTACAATTAGGCCACCTGCCATACTTTTCACCACAAGAACCATTCACCAAGTACTACAGGGCTAAAGAACAGCGAACAAAGAAGTGACAGATGCAAGAAAAGATGGGAGAGACACCTGGAAAAATACTTGTGTATCAGTCTCGAAGGACAATCTTTCCAAGAATGGAGCTTCCTCGTTGAAGTAGCACAGCTGTAATATGTTTCAATCCGTTGCCACTGGAGCCTCTTAAAATAACAACCACGAAAACTCCATGGTTTTTTTTTAAATACACTATGGAGCCATACATGGGAAAGTTTCCACGTGATGGAACAGTGCTGAATCAAATTTTAAATGGTCATAAGAGCTTAAGGAGAAGCGAAATGTGATCTTTTCTGAAGTATACTTCTGTACTGTCAAACACTTATCCACTTGTGATTACCAAAATCCACTTGCCCTTGAAGAGAAATAGTTTCATTGGCCACAAGTATACTACAGTGGAATAGAAAGACATTGACATTGATCTGAGCTGAAGAAGCAAATTTTGCCCAACAGGAGTTTTGCAGGGCTGTAGAACTACCCTTAATAGGTCAACAAGTATGTTCTTCACAACGAACAAACCTTACAAACTGGAAGATGTAGAAGTGGTTACAAGTTTAGTGACGTGTTCTGTCTATAAGACAAAATGTTATTAAACTGTTTTAAAGATTTATTTATTTCCCAGCTTTCTCTAAGGAAAACACTGACTGCAAAATCTGTCAACCCGACACATACTTTTTACATCCATAAGAGTAGAAAGTCTAGAACGGTGGTATCAGACCAGTCTCACAGAGCATACTATCAGTGCATACTGTAATGGCATCGGCACTGTTCAACATGGGACAAATATGATTCTATGCAGTTCAGCTTGGAAAAGGTATCTCACACTAAGCAGAAAAGCCTCCTGGGATGCAGGAGAAAGTGGTCATGCTGAATTTCTCAAAATTGAAGCATGACAGAAAGAGAAAATGATATTGATGACTAGATGAAATTAAGAAGAAAGATGGCACTCATTAAGTGCTAGAATTTGTTTTCAGGCCTCATGTAGTGGTGCTATACTGCAATAAGAACAGTTTCACTTGAGCAGAACTCAACACCATTCTGCTTTTCAGTGAAAAACCTGCTGCAAACTTCAGGGCATGCACCAATCTGCACAGAGAGGACCCAAATGGTACATCTCCCACCAGCTGCTATATAAAAAAAAGCTATTATACAGCCATCAAGCAAGAGTTCATAGATGACTGTCCTATCTGTAGCTGGGCACAGAAGAAAGAATTGAGGTGGAGAAAATCTTCTTAAAATCCTGAACACAAGCAGCAGACGTGGCCCAATTCTGTGTAGCCAAGAGGTTTGGTTTGCACGCTCACCACTGCCAAGAAAAAGCTGTGTGCTGATTTGGGGTAGGCAGGAGGAGTAATAAATAAGCAAACAGTACTTCGTGACTTTGTACAGTGTTGCTGTTGTCTGGGCAGCAAACAACGGCAGCACTTCTGGTAAACAAGTCCATCAGGTCAGAGGCAACCTGCTGACCTATTCAGTGCCACGTAAGGCCCAAGAGCTTACCAGGTACAAGGTACAAATCATTTTTAATTCCCATGCTAATGTTCTTCCACTGCTCTTTCATTACCATAATAATATTTAAAGAGTCTTTGAAGATTAAAACATTACCAGGAGTCCAACAGCAATTGTACACTGACAACAAGTATCAAGGAAACAAAGCCAACACAAGGCTGTCAAATAAAAATTCTATAAACAGTCACTGAGTTACTGATAAATAAAAGAAGGCCTTGTTCCTAATGAAGAGGACAGATTACCAGAGAAAAGTTTATTTCCCCCCTCTGTAGGATTCAGTGTTCAAACTCAGGATTCATTCATTCTACCTCTGAGCTTTGGTTCCTCCCACTTCCACTGAGGTAATAGGCTCAGACAAACCTAAACTGCAACACAAGGTCTAACACACAGTTGAGAAGTAAGGCATTAGTGCTGGGAAAAATTCATTACAGATTCATTATAGAACTTTGCTAAAAGGTGTCATGGAAACAGAGCCTTATTAGAAGTGTTCCCTATATGGTATGCTAAGACATTTCTACAGTGGGACAAGAACTAAAACATTTTCTCCCTTTACTTCCTCTTGCAAACTTTCCCGTAGCAGAAAGATTTCATATCTGCTTGTCTCCCAAGTGCCACAAGTACGATTCCCTAGCTAAAAAGCACCACACTGACAGCAATCAGGTGGAAAATCCCCACATTTTGAAAGTGTCACTTCTATTTCTCAATCATTTGTTCACAGAATAACAGAACAGCTTGGGTTGTAAGGGACTTCCAAGATCATCTAGTTCCAAAACCCCAGCCATGAGCAGGGTTGACTGCCATCCACTAGATCAGAAGGCTTAGGAATCCATCAGGTTCAGCCTTCAATGTCTCCAGGGAGAAAGCATCCACAACTTCTCTGGGCAGCCTGTGTCAGTGTCTCACCAGCCCCTGCTTGAAGAATTTCTTCCTAACATCTAACTTAAACCTCTCCTCTTCCAGTTTAAATTCATCCCTCCTTGTCCTATCACTACCTACCTGTGTAAAACTTTGGTCCCCCTCCCACTTGAAAGCTTCTTTAATGTACTAGAAGATCACAATGAGGTCCCACTGGGGACTTCTCAAAGCTGAACAATCTCAACTCCCTCAGCCTTTCATCATAGGAGAGGTGTTCTAATCATCTTTGCGACCCTCCTCTACATGCACTCCAACAGCTCCGCGTCTTTCTTGTACTGGGGACCCAGGTCTGGACACAGACCTCCAGACAGGGCTTCATACTTCTTAACATGACTTAGAAGCTCCACTGAAAATTACAGTTTCTCAGTTCTGTTCATGTGTTTTATTTAAGAGAAAATTTGATTCTGATATATGTTACAAAAAGTTATATAATCATTGTACAAGTGACGCTTATAACAGCAATGCCAAAGGAAATAGGAATATGTTTCAAAGAAAAAGCAAAAGGGAGATAGAAAACAGAAATCTGTTCACTGTGGTGAGCTCAGAAGCTAACTCAGAGCCTGCTCCTGTCCCATCAGAGTCACAGAATTCACATAGCATTTACTGCTGCCTAATGACACCCTGGGAAGCAGCTACCTTCCAGCCACAGTTTTGTCATCTTGTTCATCACATCTCAGCACCAGAGACCCTTATCAACTTGCCCTATTTAATATAACTCTTATCAATCAAGTAGTTTCAGAATTCCTACAGTATTCAAGTTCACTACTTCTCCTCATGAGATAGCTTTCAAGTCTCTCAAGTAATATGCAACAGTGCTATGGTGTTTATCTATTCTCAGATCTCCCTTCCTCATAAGAATAAACAGAAAATGTATTTTAAGTGGAATAACAAAGTAATTCTCAGGCAGGAGGAAAAAAAATAATAACAAAAATTAAGTAGAAACAGATATGGTGCTGAAGAGAAAAATCTGGGACCTGTAGGACAGAAAAAAATTACCCCTTAGCTCAGGAGGAAGTAGGCCACCACAAACCAGCTCAGAAACCTCAGGTTTTCATCCTGAAAATGAAATTGTACTTCTATCAATAGTTTCTGGGTCATTTGGGCCTGGTTCTGTGACTAGTAGAGCAGGGGGACCCACAGACCCATCCCCTGGGAAAACAGAAGGAAGAAAAGGTGAAAGGGTAGGGAGATGGGAGATGGAAGATGGGCCTGAAAACAAAGTAGCAGCAACAATCTGAGAAGAAAAGTTAATTTACTAAACACAATTTCAGGATGCAAGACAGCACAATATAATACAACATAATTGGAACTGAAGCTAATAAATCAAATAAAATGAGAGTATGTCCAAAACCCAAAGGCTTTACTCTAACACTGAAGGTGAGATGGCTAGGGAACACACATGCTGCAGAGACGAGCCGCAAAAGGGAAAAAAAAAGACACAACTTATGACTTGCAAACAATTTTATCTTTCCCTCTGAATGGAAAATGGGAACGCAAAGTTCTCTGGGATATGTCATTCTTCTCCTCTTCTGAGAACCAGGTACCCAGAAAATTAGCAGTCCACAGAACTGGATCATTAACTCTTTCACAGAATCACAGAATTGTAGGGGTTGGAAGGGACCTCCAGAGACCATTGAGTCCAACCCCCTGCCAAAGCAGCTCCCTAGCCCAGGTTGCACAGGTAGGCATCCAGGCAGGTCTGGAACGTCTCCAGAGAAGGAGACTCCACCACCTCTCTGTGCAGCCTGTGCCAGTGCTCCATCACTGCACACTGAAGAAGTTCCCATGCACATTTGGGTGGAACTTCCTATGCTTCAGTTTGTGTCCATTTCCCCTCATCCTATCACCACCCACTGCAGAGAAGAGTTCAGCCTCATCCCTTTGCCTCCCACTCCTTAGATATTTATAGACATGGATCAGATCTCCTCTGAGTCTTCTTTTCTCAAGACAGAACAGACCCAGGTCTCTCAGCCTCTCCTCATAAGGGAGGTGTTTCACGCCCTGTATCATCTTTGTAGCCCTCTGCTGGACTTTTTCCAGGAGATCCTATTCTACTTTGTATTGGGGAGCCCAGAACTGGACACTCCAGCTGAGGCCTCACCAGGGCAGAGTAGAGGGGGAGGATCACCTCCCTTGACCTGCTGGCCATGCTCTTTTTAATGCAGCCCAGGATCCCATTGGCCTTCTTGGCCACGAGAGCACACTGCTGGCTCATGGTCAACCTGTCATCCACCAGGACACCCAGGTCCCTCTCCTCAGAGCTCCTCTCCAGCACGTCATCTCCCAACCTGTACCGGTGCATGCAGTTATTCCTCTCTAGAGGCAAGACTTTACACTTGCTCTTGTTAAACCTCATCTGGATCCTTTCTGCTCAACTCTCCAGCCTGTCCAGGACTCTCTGAATGGCAGCACAGCCTTCCAGTGGATCAGCTATTCCTCTCAGCTTTGTATCTTCAGCAAACTTGCTGAGGGTGAACTCTATCCACTCATCGAGGACATTGAAAAAGATGCTGAACACAATCAAAGCCAGCACCAACACCTGACAAACACTGCTAAGTACAGGCCTCCAATTAGACTCTGCACTACTGATCACAACCCTCTGAGCTCTGCCAGACAGCCAGTTCTCAACCCACCTCACCATCCACTCATCTATCCCACACCTCCTCAACTTTGTTATTGGGATGCTGTGGGAGATGGTGTCAAACGCCTTGCTGAAATTAAGGTAGACTACATCCACTGCTCTCCCCTCATCCACCCAGCCAGTAATGACTTCATAGAAAGCCACCAGCAAGCATGACCTCCCCCTGGTGAACCCATGCTGACTGCTTCTGATAACTCACCTCTCTTCCAACTGTCTGGAGGCAGCATCCAGAACAAACTGTTCCATCACCTTTCCAGAGACGAAGGTGAGGCTGATTGTCTGTAGTTCCATGGATCCTCCTTCTTGCCCTTTTGAAGACCAGAGTAACACTGACTATCTTCCAGTCTTCAGGCACCTCTCCCATGCTCTAGGACCTCTCAAAGATGACAGAGAGCGGTTTAGCAATCACCTCTGCCAACTCCCTCGGCACACATGGATGCATCCCATCAGGGCCCATGGTTTTACATAGATTGATGTTGCATAGATGCTCTTGGACCATCTCTTGCCTCACCAAAGGGGAGCTTGCCATTCCCCAGACCCTCTCACTTACCCCCACAATCCAGGAGTCCTGAGGGGGAGTTCCCACAGTGAAGACAGAAGCAAAGAAGGTGTTCAGCATCTCTGCCTTCTCTGCATCCCCTGTTACTAGAACACCTGCCTCAGTTAGCAGGGGACCCACATTTTCCCTAGTCTTCCTTTTACTGTTGACTTACTGAAAAAAACCCTTTCTTATTTTCCTTTATCTCTTTTGCCAGGTCCCATTCCAGGCTGGACCTGGAATTTGACTCCCAGTGCACTACATGATGCTGTAATATAGAATACCAATAACAAAAGTCATAAAACCATGACAATTTCTCAACATGGATTAAAGAAAAAAAGAAAAAATTGGTTTTCATGTGATGTGGTCTCTTACAAAGAATCAGGAGAAAGACAAGAAAAACTACCTTTCTCTACCTGTGCTTACAGGTATTAAGAGATTCAAACCCAACTTCTACTAACTCCTACTTGAAATTCTTCAGAATAGCGACTTCCAAACTTCACAAATCATCCTATCAAAGCTAGAGTGGTTTTCCCCTAAGACCACTTGCAATCTTAATTAATTTATGATTCCGTATCTTCAAAGTTTCAGTTTTGAAAAAAATTGAGACCATTTTTCGAATATCAGTGGTTTGTCAAAAATCCCCAGACCTGCCCCCTAGCTAACTGTTTTAAAAAGCCTCAAATCAAAGTAGAGCTGAAAAAGTTTGTAATAGGCTGACTTTACGATTTAATTTAAAAACTTATTCTTTAAATCCTCATTTTGGACTAAATACTTCAGAAGGCATAATAAATTTCTATTGTTTCATTTTCAAGTCTTCATTCTAATGGTGACTAACCAAGATATTTCAGCAAATCACATGACAAATTTACCAAAGAAACTAATCATAACAATCATACTACCTTTATGTTAGAGACCCTTAAATCACAAGTAGATTTAGAATAATTTCCAAGAAGACTCCCAGTCTCCATCCCTGGTGGGATTAATCAAGTAATGGTCTACATCTCCAGGCAATACACCAGAAGTGTTGCTGTCATTTGTGTGATATCCCAAATTTCACAGTTCATCTACACCATACACACCTTCATGTTACTCGTCATACATTGCTAGAATACTTTGAAACCCATGGAGTTTCCAAAGCCGATGGAAGATTCATGCTTCGCAACAGAAAGGAATTCACTTGGATGATATAGGTTGGCAGAGAACATATATACTTTACAAATACTCACCTTGGTGAGGAATTCAGGCTTAAAAGTGAATCCCTATTCCTTAGCCCATTGCAGACTGAGAGGCATTGGTCAAGAGGGTCAGTGTGCTGCTCTTTAACACCACTTTAACCTATGGCCATTTATCACACAATCGTCAAGGCTTTAATGCACATGGAGGCTGCACATACTGCCTGAATACTTCACACTGCTTGCATACTCTAAGAACACTTTGCATTTTGCCTCTCACAGGCTATGTGCCATTTTACACAGCTCCCTAAAACATCACCTTCTTCATATCCAAGCACTTTGCCTCCTATTCCCCTCCACAAGATAAATACAGCCTCTTCCCCTTGAACTAGAAACCTGAACTACAGTATTGACAAAAAACAAAACACAGCAGAAACAAGGTTTCCACTTCATTGTCTCACTTCAAGCCACAGCCTACTGAGAAATACAAAACCTCAAGTTTCAGACTTGGAAATATTCTCTTGAATGAAGGATGCCTATGTTTGATTCAGGTTTGAATGTACAGCTCTATTAAGGTTCCAGCAACCCTAGCATTTGTTTTTGATGTTGCAATGCCATTCTGAAGCAAAATGTTCCATCTGTCCTCATGTACCACCTGCTGATTTGGTTCATAAGGAAGTTTTGGTGCACCTGAGCTACATTCCTTTTAGAAGAACCTAAAGCAGAGACTGGCGTGAGGTACACAGCAAAGACACTCCAACTACTAAGAGGTTCAAAACAGTGAGTAGATATTCAAATGGCTTCAAATCATAGCAAAAAGTTCAGAGTACCAGAGGAAAAAACAAAAACAAACAAACAAACATACAACAATAACAAAAAAGACTAGTCAAAAGTAAACCCCAAGGGTCTTCAGTTCTTGAACTACTGTATATTTTTCAGAAATGGCACTCAAAATATTGAATCGATTCTTCTAGAGAATTGTGTCACTAAAGGTTTAGTGTCATCCAGTTCTTAAGCACAAATATTCAGATATAAACACTCAGTTTCAGTGACAACAAAATTAGCCCAGAGCCCCAGTAACAGTCACATCACTTACCAATCCATTGCAAGTGCTGATTGCTGCTGTTCCACTCCCAGAACCTGGTTGCAATACTGTGCCAATAAAGTGGCAAGGAGCTCCTGAATGCACTGCAATCTTTGCACGACTATGGTTGCCATGTCTCCTCTCTACTACGTAGTTGTGGGAAAGAAATCCCATGTGTATAGTCAAGTTGAAAAACAGATCCTTCTCTTTGTGGTTAATTTTATAATATACCACATTCTCTTTTTTGCCGAGATCTCTCTTCTTTCTTGTGTTTGAGATGTGATGGTGCAAATTAAAAGAAACAAAATGTCCATTTGCATCTACTCTTGCTGGATCAACCACTTCATATTCTTGCAGTGTCTTGATAAATTGACCTGAAAAGAATGGGAAAAAAAAAAAAAAAAAAAAAAAAGAAGCAAAACAGGTAAGTGCAATCCTGTTCAGAGTTCATGTGGTTTAAACGAAAAACTCAAGTGATCGCAGTCCATCAGGCCATTGTATTGGCACAAGAGCAGACAGTGTACAGACCATATGCAATCCAGTCCTCATTTGGGCTGTCTATTCTCCCAGTGTAACACTCACTAAAAAAGCTGAACATTCTTATATTTAGGTATTTTGTCAACACTTGAAGAATTTACTCTTCCAATCTCCACAAGAGCTAGGAACACCCTGCATCTTGCATTCCCATCACAAAAAGCTCTGATCAAGGAGATGATCCCCACACATTCAGAATCCTAGTCACCTTAAGAAGGAGATAGCGCCTTACAAATAAGGAAAAATAATAAAAGAAAACAACACTACTAAGTGGTTTGATGAGCTACAGGAATAGCACACCAGTAGCATCAACTTTGGCAGTCGCTGCAGCAGAGGAAGAAATTTTAAAGAGTTTAAGGAGAATGAAGTAACTATGTAATTTCATGTTAGAAATGACAACCAGGATAAGAGTGAACATCTTATCAAGATCTAGTAGAAGAAATTAGGAACTAGCAGAGGAAAACAACACTGGGTTTCTTGTCCTTCTTCTATGATACAGTATAGCTGTTTCTGACTTCGGTGTTATGTTGTTTTTTGTTTTTTATCTTATTATTATTATTATTATTGTAAAACGTAAAAGTTCCAAGCAAATAATAAAACTATGCAAAGGACAATCATAAGAACTCATACCCTAAAAGAAGTATCTTCAGCTGGCATAATTGACTTCACCCCCAAGAATCACTGACTGAACATAAAAAAAAAAAAACGTGAGGATGTGTCTTACTTAATTTCTCCTCTCTCAGTCACTCATTCATGAAGTGATTATATCTCATTAATTAAGCTGATTAACAAACTAATTAACCTGCTTCATAAACTTTCAGAGCTATTTCTTCCTCCCTAGCACTGCTAAAATAATCCTAGACACGCTTCTCTCTCCACAGGCTGCACTTTCAAAATTTAACAGGCTAAATCATGCCTAGACAGATTATCTGTCTGGATTCATTGCCTCCTTTATCCCCACTAGCTGCAGCATGGGACATGACTGCTTGAATTTCCTTAGGCCATGTGCACTCAAAATGCATGCACTGCAATACTCCCAATTGAAAACCAAAACACACAAAATAAAAACACACACTACACTTCTCAGCAAATACACAGAACTACGAATGTAATATGGCCTTGTCTCAGAACCATCTTTTATTTCAGAAGCAAGCTTATCACTTTTCTACACAATAGGCAAAATATGTTTTTAGTACAGTAGCCTACAGTGACACTGTGCCTTCACAGGAAAAAACACAGCAGTGGGTTCTCAATCTCCCTCGGTGCAAGTCTCACCAATGGGAAGACTCACACCTACAACAAATGCTGAGATGCCCCCTGTTCTTGTCTGCATCAGCACTGTGGGAAATGAGAGACTGAAAACTCAACCCACATACTCCTGTCTGGAGTTTACGCAGCCTGTTAGGCATAGCAGCTGAAGCTACACTGGCGTAGACTTCTCTTCTTCACAGTCCAGTGTGAAAAAAGAATGGGCACCAGGAAGAGAAGATAAACCCAAAAAACACGTCTTACCTGCAGAAGTTTTTACAAAATTTCTGGGTATTTTCCTCCATGTCTAATGCTGTGCAAGCAAAGGCAGGGCTTTAGAGAGTGTTGGAAGATCAAGCTCCCATTTGCCTGTTTTTCAGTCCAATTCATGGAATGATCAAATAAAAGCCCCAAAGGAAGTCTTAGTGGTTTGCCATCATTGGACAGCATGACTATGCTCGATGACTTGACCTGAAATCTGTAGGAGCTCAACTGTTGAGCTTCATTCAAGATCAAAGGCTGTGGTTTTGGACTTCAAATTATTAAGGAAGTTTCTTATTTCATCACTATTGCAATTAGTGTGCAGAGACTAGGGCAGTTTAGACATCACCGGAAAAACTAGAAACAACACTCAAGCATCTGTTGACAGCAGGGTTATCAAAGCAGAGAGGTCTTAACTTACTGCACCCACTCTTTCAATACTCATTTCTGAATGCAAGTTACTAGAGAGTGAAATTATGCTGAAATAATACCATACAACAATATAACCACAGAAATGAATTATTAAAAAGTCTGCAAAAGACTTTTTAAGGGAATAAGATTACAACACAATGAAATTTAACAAGATGAGGTGAAAGGTATTTCTGCAAGAAATCATTATCAGTGTTAGCAGAGGCAAACCTACCAATAGTAGAACAATTTACTGAGCTCCATACTATGGCTAACCGCTCAAATTTTCTAGCTGTAGACAAGAGTCTTAATCAAATAAAGGAGACACAATTTTGATAATGCCTTTCTCTTCTAGGAAAGAATAACAATAAAAAGGAAGCAGAAACTGAGAGAATAACTTCACACATGCAGTCCAGACCTCAGAAGAACAAGGTCTGTAATTCTTCAACACTGACTTCCTCAAGCTTCCTTCTTAGCTCATATTAAAGCACTACAGGCACCCACAAAACTTATTGCCAGCAAAAAATGTATAGAGTGAGCCTATTCCAGTGCCACATGCTAGCCTTAGTACTAGTATGCCCTCCAGAGAAGCCTCACCCACCAAGTGGTCCAGCTCAGGATTTACAGGCCAAGTAATGGAAGATACTTATTTAGGCTTGAGGAGAATCAGTGTGGAGAACATTTTATCTTCCCAAAACTGCCATTTGGGCATTCTGGCTTGCATCATTGCCATAAGCAGAACCACAGCATCATATTAAGCACATTCAATAGAACATGTTCAGTCAGCTCTTCGCCTTGGAATCACAGTGCATGCAAGGGTCATATGGACTAACAAGACTAAGGCCCATAGGGCTTGCCTAAGAAATCTAAGAACCCTCCCTACAGACCCTTCCAATTCTGTGACTTGAGAAACATCTGACAATACTTAAAACCACTGCTGTCTGCTCCACTCCTGTGTAGATTCAGACTCACAACACGTGGCAGAGTACTGCCTATATTAAGAACTGCTTTACACAGAGCAGATAAACAGGGATAAAAACAGTCATGGTCTGTCGCATGGGATGGAAAATGCACAATTTATTTTAGAGGGAAAATATGTTCTTCTGAAAACATTCCTTTAAAATGTGACACATCACTTGCATTGACTCATCTTCATCTTTGTAGTCCATTTGCATCTGCCCCTCAGACCATCTGATTCCCTGGGATAGCAAATAGTGTTTTTCATCTCTGGCAGAAGTCTTCCTAAGCCAAAGAAAGGCTCTACATGCAGGAAATACCCCTCCTGTTAAAGGACCCATCCTGGAAAACAGCCATCCAGGCAGGCCTTCATCCTGATGGTTGGACTAGATGATCTTGTAGGTTCTTTCCAACCTAATGTATAGGTCCTTTCCAACCTAATGTGTCTATGAATCTATGGATCTGTAGCAACATTAACTGTCTGATCATTGACACCATGGATGCCAAGTGAACATGCAAACCTAACACCCATGGTGATTCAGTTGTTGCACACTTCACACTTACCTCTGCCTGCGCTCTGTCTTCCTCAGGAAAAGAATACGATTTTGAACCGTCCCTTTATGCAGAATTTAGAAAATCTTAGGGTTTGATGCCTACAAAATGAAGTTATTTCTACATCCATTTCTAAATACCTTGGAAATAAACATCTACCAAGTGGTAATGCAGCTATCTCCGTCCTGTCTGAGGGATAGAAATTAAGTGATGATATTCAATCACTCTAAGTGAACCCAATAGAAACTAATTTCAGGATAACTGTTGCTCACTTTCCAGGAAGTTTATTTAACAACGTTTTCTTTCTATCTCTAAGGGAAACAGAAGACTTTCTCCATGCTCACACTCTTCTGCTGACAGCACCACAGGTGTTGATTCAATCAGGAAGACTTTCAGAAAACAAAATTTTATCCTACACTTTCAAGACTTTGATGACGTGGCAGAGTCTTCTAGCTAACGACTTTCCTCCCTTGGGAACTGCTACTCTCCTTATTTTGAAAGCAGCATAGAATTCCTAAGTTACACTACCCCAGAGATCCAGCAGCTATGGCTGGATATGGAGAAGTTAAGACACCTGTGGAAGTCACCTGATAGCCAGGGAGTGTTTAACAAGAGGCTTCTCAAGCACACAAATCCTCAGCCTTAACCTGCTGTCTTCAGCACACACAGAATTATAGAATTGCTAAGGCTGGAAAAGAACAGTAGGATCACAAAGTCCAACTGCCAACCCATCACCACTGCCCACTAAACCACATTCCCAAGTGCTACATCTTTACAGTTTTCAAATACATCCAGGGATGCTGACTCCATCACCTCCCTGGGCAGCCTGTTCTGACGAGGAGTATTTCCTAATATCCAGTCTGAACCACCCCTGGTGCTACATGAGGCCATTACTTCTCATCCTAAAGAAGACTTATGGTGAAGGATAAGCCTCGTGATAAGCCTTAATATTTGGTAGATGCAAATATAAGGGATTAATTATTGGTTGCATTTTTTTCCCTCCATCTGAAAGAGCAAAACTTCTGTGTCTTGTCATAACAAAGCCAGGCTATATCCTGTTAACACCAATCCACGCTGCTGCAGTAAAGAAGTGATAAAAACAATCAGACTGTAAGCTCTTTCAGTTTAGTAGTAAGAAATGACACCGGTAATTAGAGAGCTGATTCTTAACGAGGAACGTGAACGAAACCTGGGATGTAGCAACGCCGTTATCTACACAGCACAACTCATCGACTTCCTAAAAGCAACAGGAAGGCGCTGCCAGAGCTGTGCTTTACCGCTGTAAACGTCCAGTTTAAAGTCTCAGGGCAGCCCCGGCAGCATCGCACGGAGCCCACGCTCCGCCACAGCGCAGCGCCGACAGCTCCGCGGCGGATTTCAACCACTCCTGCCTGGGTAACAGCATGAAAAACAAACAAACAACAACAACAAAAACCAGCAAACCCGGAGCAAGGCTGCCCGGCGGGGAACAGCCGGAGCCCGCCCCGGCCGCCTCCCTCCATCCCTCCTTCCCTCCGGAGCTCTCCCCGCCCGCGTCCCACAGACCTTGCCTTCCGTCGGGGAAGAGCGACCCGCCCGCCCCGCACAGCGCCGGGACGTGAAGGACGAGGAGCCAGAAGGAGCCGCTCGCCGCCCAGCTCGGCGGGACGCATGGCATGGTGCGGGAGGGCAGCGCTCAGCCGGGCCGCGGCATGGCCGGGCAGCTACGGAGCGGCCTCCCGGCACCGCCCGCACTCCGGAGCCGCTCCCCAGAAGGGCTGCGCGGGGCCGTCCCGGTGTCTGATTTCTGCCGCCGGAGGAAGGAGGGCCGGGGGGAAGGGAGATGCTGACGGGTGCACCCCCCGCCCCGCCTCGGAGCCGCCGGGGATAACGCGCCCGAGCGGAGCGGAGCGAGCCCGACCGGCGGCGGGTGGGGGCAGCCGGCCCCTCCGCCCGCCTTATGCGGCTGCGGTCGCGGGGAGGGCCGTCCCGCACCGGCCTGGCTGCAGTCCCGGGTCTCCGCCGAAAGGCCGTGGGAAGGGAACAGTCCCTCATCCCCGCTCCTGTAAGGCGGCCCCGCTCACACGGCAAGAACTACCCCTAACACGAAAGCACTCGAAGCACGCAGATACGTAACGTGTTTCCCACTGAAGAGGCGATTCCTGAGGCGATGGGAGATGCCCCAAGGCCGCTGAGCACCTGGCACTTCAGCAGCCGTGGCGTGGACTCTGCACAATTTACCCCGCAGCGGCTCAGTGTTACCACACTGGGAGTCATTCCAAACATCACCCCACAGTCCGTGGTGGGGAGGGCTTCTAATCACCGAGAAGTCTGTATTTTTAACTGGGTGCTCTCAGCTCTTTATTGAAGATTACTAAAGACAGCTTCTGCCTCACGGGGTCATAGAATGGTTTGGACTGGGAGGGACCTCAAAGATCATTCTGGTACAATTTGTAGTGATATTGTTAAGCTTGGTAAGTCCTTTGGCGGACAACCCTGTAGTTTGTTTTAGAGAAGGAGTCTCCGCTTTTGTATTGAGTAGTTAACAGTGATACAATTTTTGTACCAAGCAGACAGTGGAAGTTCTGTTAGTCTTTCCATCAAGTAGGTTAGAGAAGCTCTGCTTTGGGTCTGTTTGTCCTGAAAGTAAGTATTGAATATGTATGTACCTCCAGTGTGTGTATACATAAACTGAAGATCTTTTGTGGAAGGTATGCAAGAGGGGCTTGTCCTCCATGCATCTAGCACTGAGAAAACAGAGTGACTGCTTTCTAACCCTCCAACTTGAGTTTCCTTACCAACCAATTTACAGCATCAATCCACTTCCAACCCCTGCCGTGGGCTGGCTGCCCCCCACCAGCTTTGGCTGCCCAGGGCCCCATCCAACCCGGCCTTGAGCAAATGCAGGGATGGGGCGTCACAACTTCTCTGGCAGCAGTGCTAACTCCTCAGCACTCTCTGAGTGAAGAATGTCTTCCTAATGTCTAACGTAATTTTCCCCTCTTTTGGTTTAAAGCTATCCCCTCTCATCCTGTAACTGTCAGACTGTATAAAAAACTGGTCCTCATGCTGCTTATGAGCTCCCTTCAAGTACTGGAAGTAACAGCCTAGACACTTGGCTTCCTACTGCTTCGGCACTGTCCTGACACTGTGACCAGTGTTGAGTTTTTCAGTAGCCCCTGCTTAAAGCTGGCCATACCACTTGTTTCTTGGGCAATTTCGAGGCTACCAAGGCTTAACAATCCTCACTCTTCTGTTGAAAGTTACCCAGAGACAAAGATTCCTATTTAATTGCAAACATCCCTCAAAGTCCACGGGACCAAAATACAAGAAAGAGTTAAAAAATCCAAGGATTTCTAAATGAGTTTGAAATGCAGCTTTTCCCAAGCTTGGGACATGATAATTCCAGAAGCAAAACATATTTGTGAAAGAGTAGTGATATTTTATTTATGAGTCATAATGTGCTCTCTTCTGGCTAATGGAATGACAAATGGAATGGCACAGAGTTTGCAGGAGAGAGTGATTTTGCGTAATATTTGATATCAGCAACATTTGCCCAAAGAATTTTTCATTGGGCCATATTTATTTAATACAACAGTATTTTACATATGAATCTTTCGTGTTACAGTGGCAAATTTCCTGATGTGCTTGCCATTAGGATTTTTCTTTTAGTATTCTAGTCACATTCTGGGCACTAGACTGTTCTGTGGCATTTGAAATTGTAGCCTATTTAACTCTCTGTCAGCACACCGCTGAAATTAATTTAGAGGAATGTGTGACCTGAAATCTATATGATGTCTTTAAAACTTAACATTTGAAAAATTAAGTTTAAGATTTTAAATAAATTGGAGAATAAGGACGTGCCTACAGTGAATTGAACAGAAAGAACAAAAATGAGCAGAACAGACTTGGAGGAGTGGAAAGAAGGGTTGAAAGTTCAAGGGATGGGCATGTCTATACAAACTGCTGGGTTAGAAAACTTCTTGAAGGCATTCAGAAAAACAGTCCTTCTGTGTGAGGCATGTAACTGTTTATCTGCTGCAGTTTCCAGTCATCTTTTTGTTTGCTATACCTGGTATGAGGCAACTCATATTTTGTGCAGGATCCCATCTTGGTTTCTTCAGCAGAAGTTACTTCCTATTGCCCATAATTCTCTTTGAAGCATGAGATGCTTTTCCTTCCACTTTTTTTTTTTTTTTTTTTTTTGTCTCCAAAACTACAGAGCTTGTACTGGTTTAACTCCCTCAGTGCTGCATGTTTTATTCTCTAACATCCCCTCTCCAGTCATGAGAGAAAGGAAAAAAAAAAAATTGGGAAATGATGAAGAAATAAAGGCTTAATGAACTCAAGAGCATTGGTGGGAATGTGGGTGTTTTGTTTTGATTACATTTTATTAATGACCAAAAATTACAGATGTGAAAGCCATACAGAATGAAAAAAAATAAAATAGAACTGTGGGAATCCGATCTGAAACATCTATAATTTCCTGGGCTTTGTGCCAGCACTCGCATATGCATACACTGGGTGCAGTGTCAGAAAATACACTGGGGGACAGTTGGATTCCAGCTTACAGGCTGCTCTGGCGCTGGCTGACAGAGTAGCACACACTTAAAATGTGGAGCAATGGCATAACCAGAAAGCACTCTCATGTCTAGTTTGCTTTCTAGACCAGCTATTTTAGTGCTGAGAATTCATGGAACTGTGTCTTTCTAGGGCAGATTTGACTTAGCATTAATGGGCTATGAAAACAAAATAGGTATATATTAAACCAGTTTGTTAAAATGTAATGATTCATTAGTTGCCTCCTATTCCAAAAGAGTCATAAACTGAGGTTTTAGAATCTTTTGTGAACATAAGGGCTACTCTTTTTTTTTTTTTTAATTATTATTATTTACAGTTCAATTACAAAAAGAAAAAGAATACATCACAACATCAGTTATATTCTTGTGACAGCAACAGTATTGTTGTTCAGTAACTGCAGTTCAGACACAAAAAAAGCTGTACACTTATTGAAAGGAGGTCAGAAATGTCAAGACACACAATTAAGAGACCCTGTCAAGCTAACCATACCTGAATCCCTTTCAATTCCAGACCTCAGGTAAAAGAAATGTGTGTATAGGATTTCATGTATTTGTGTAAATGTGTGCAGAGAGGTGGAAAAGCAGAGGTTAAGAGGAGCAAGGAACAACACCATGAACTACATGATTTGACAATGAGGAGCTGCAAAACAATGAAGTCCAGCTGAAGATGCTGAGAGTTAGCAACTCCTGCCCTATGTTTTTATACCTAAAAGACATGTAACATATGCTTGGTTGTCTGCTCCTCTGTCAGCAGAGAGATGCCTCTTATCTGTACATACAAGGTGAAAAACCATCTGGGCCTGACTTGTCTGTTAAGGCAGCTTAAGAATTTGCTTGGATTAGAAATGTTGAGGAGACAGATCATATGTGTTGTGGTGGGCCATGTTAAAGCTACAAAGTATTAGCAGGGAAGCACACTTTGAGAGAATGACTCTGGATCCCAAGAACACTAGAGAGATTGCTGAGTGTGTCTGGGCATCTGGTTCCATTCAGAGACAAATTTGGAGTACGTGATGACATCTAGAAATAATATATTTTTCCCTCTTTCTCCTTTAGAGATGGAGTCTCCTAACACAGCTAATTTCTGTTAACTGAAATAGAGACAGCGCTGAATCTCCCACTTTCCATTTCGGTCCTCCTCTAAATGTTTTTGGAATTTCTTAAGTTACTCATGCAAAAAATATTTGCTTACATTCCACTTAGGGTACGTCTGCAGGCAGATTCAAGTAATAGAATGAAACAAACTCTAAAGCAGTAAGTGGTTCCATTAAAAGAATGGGGGGAGAGAGAGGGGGGTTACATTCAGATTCCAGTGCTCAAAATTGGATCATTTGTAATTGGACAACTAATTTGCAAAATGGTCACTTTGTTCATGTATATTTAAAAGCTCAGTTGATCTTAGTGTCTATATTAACAATTTAAAGCAAAACTGTGGAGCAGTAGGTCACTGAAATTAACTTTTATTAGAGCCGTGAAAATATGTTCTTAGTGATAATGTATGGAAAGTAAATGAGGAGAGTACATGAGAGTACCTCAAATTCAGAGGGACACGCAAATACCATTAAAATTTATATCTACATTCAAATAATACCTTCTGGAGTGTGCACCATGTTCCGTGAAGCTTACCAATGATGTTTTCCTTTGGATATGATGACTGTGTTAACTAACTGAGGTTTTGTAAAGAAAAAGTGTATACTTGTCTCTCACGTTCCCATGATCAACTTCATGAGCACCTGGTGGATGCACAACAAATTGCACCAAGTATTCACCATCAGGAGAGGGATAGCAGAACCCTAAAACGCAGTTCGAATGGTAGCAGTTAACTATCTGAAGGTAGTCAAAAGTGTGAGAGCTCAAAAAATGCCAAGAGGAGACCATATAGGTTCTAGAAATTAGAACAGAGAGAAATGAATAAGTGTTAAAATAATATGAAATAGTAAAGTCCTTAAAAGAATCAGAACAGAATCCTGCGGGAACTTAACACTTAAGAATATTGTCAAGTCAATCTAAGTAATGAATTAACAATTAATGGAATGCATTCAAGGTCTTTATACCACTGGTCTTTTTCTTTGGAACGTAGATTAGACAAAAAAAAAAAAAAAAAAAGAATTAAAGAAAACTATTTAGAAGCCTCAGAAATGCCCTGAGAAACAGTCCCATTTACAATGTTTCTTTAGTTGCAATAATGATATGTTCAATAATTCAAAAACATGTTTTCTGCCACAAAACAAACAAATAAATAAATAAAAACAAACCTTTCATACTGAAAACAAAGCCCCATTTCCCTCTGCCAAAACGTTCTAGCACTGCATACAGCCAGTTCAGCCACAGTTGTAATCATACCCAATCCTTTGTTTTCAGAAGAAGTTTGTCAAGCAAGTGAAAAAAAGATTATGTAGATCCCTCAGAGTCGTCATTTTCATGGAGCAAGTAGAAGGTAGCATTTACCAAAATAATAAACATTTGGTAATGTATATCATGAATTGTGAAACATTTCTTTGAAAAATCAGATGACTTTTTATACATTTCCCAGCTACAGAAATGTTCTGATGATGTGACAAATAAATAATTTAGTGAATACTTGTTTCACTATTCATTTAACTGTAACAAGTTCCTTTAACTGCCTCCAAAACTTCCTCTCCTTCGTGAAGAACAATGAAAGAAAAAGATAAATAATTTGAAGCGAGAAAGTGTCTGTGTGGTCAGAAAGTGTCTGTCCGGTGGTCAGAGCAAGAGCAAAAGACCTGGGCAAGCATCTTGCCCTTGCATTCTTAAGCCCAAAATCCACAATCAGTATTCCCATCAGGTACCTCCATTCTCATTCTGTAGCTTTTTTTCTGTGTGAATAACAAAAAGCAGTGTATCTGTTCTCTCCACTTACCACTGTCATTTGTTTTTCATTCTAGTACTGATGTATTTAGTGTAGCAAGTAATCTCAAGGCTCAACCTTCCCAAAGCATTACAATTAATTACAGAGCTAGTTCCTCCATTAAACACAATACAGTTGATGCATGGAACTTCCAGATCACTCACATCCTCTGTCAGAATTTCCATTAACAGGCTGATACTTGCACAGGGTCACTGCAGATGTAAAACAGAGTGACAAGTGGACCACTCGCAACAAGTGGCACTCACACTGGCATCTTTGCAATCATTTCAGCAAAATAAATCTGCTTTGAGACTACGAAGGTGTAGTTCACCTGGCATATCTTTACACGGTGGTTGATTTAATTATGTGTGAGATCTATTTTCTTTCCAAAACGTACATTTATTTTGCTCCATTTAGCAAGGGAAGAGAAGGAGGAAAGCCCAGATTCCTCTTCTCACCTGCTGCTTTCCGTTCTGCTGCAGGGAGCAGCCTCCAGGCGCGGTGCCGGGCGATGGGGGGTCCCGTCGGTTCAGAGCTGCGGGTCCGGGCGCAGCCGCTGCCGGTGCGCCGGGGCCCCCTGCGGGTGGACGGCTGCCGGAGCTGCTCCGCTAAAAGCAGCGATAGCCACGCTATGGTTTCCCCAGAGCTGGAAAGGTGCTGGAAGGACTCTAGGAAACGGCACGGAACTGCGTCGGGCGGGTCGGGGACGGCTGGGAAAAGATTCTGCTCCAGTGGGCGGTGGGCATGGAACAGGCAGCCCGGCACAGTGGGCTCGGCCCCGAGCTGCCGGAACTTGGCATTGTTTGGACATCGCTCTCAGACATAGCGTTTGTATTTTGGGCGGTGTCGCGTGGAGCCAGGCGTTGGACTCAGTCATCCTTGTGGGTCCCTTCCACTTCGGGACATCCGTGTGGTCCCTGCACTGCAGGCAGAATTTCCTCTTAAGGAAGGAAGGGAGCTGCCAAGCAAAGCTCAGCACCGCCGGCATTCCCCAGTTGCCGCGGGACGGTTGCAGAAGGGCAGGGATGCTCTTCGGAACATAAAACACCGGCTAGACTTCTTAAGAGACGGAGGGAGAGGCGGCTGAGCATCTCTTAGCCACACTCCCGACTCCACGGCCGTCCCAGCGCGGGACAGCGGAGCATAACAAACCCCCTAAAAATCAAATTGTTGAAGCCGTGCGATCGCCTCAGCACGGCCGGGGCTGGAACTGAGAGCAGAAGGGGTTGAAACGGGGGCGCGGCCGCAGCGCTCAGCACCCGGGAGAGCTCCGCCGCCTCCGCCGCGCATGCCCCGGCCCCGCGGGGACGGATATAAGCGCAGCGGCCGCACCGCCCTGCCGAGTGGCACAGCCGCTGCCCGCCGAGCTCCGTCCGTTCGCGCTCTGGGACTGGGGAAGCGGAGCCTCCGCCTCCCTGCTGAGTATGGGATGGATGAGCCCTGCGAGCGCGGCTCCTGCTCGGCGGCCGCCGGCATGAAAGAAGGAGCTGGTCGGGAACCCTGGGACGCGCCGCTGGGTTTGCTGGAGGGCGGCCAGATGGGCAACAGGAGCAATGTGTCCTTCCTGCAGCTCTTCAAGAATCTCAACTTGGAGCGAGCCGATGGGATGCAGGGAGACAGCTCCGACGTGGTGCGGATTGTCATCTCTCTGGTGTACTCTGTGGTGTGTGCCCTGGGACTGGTGGGCAACCTGCTGGTGCTCTACCTGATGAAAAGTAAACAAGGCTGGAGGAAGTCCTCCATCAACCTCTTTGTGACCAGCCTGGCTGTGACTGACTTTCAGTTTGTGCTGACCTTACCCTTCTGGGCTGTGGAGAATGCACTGGATTTCAACTGGCTCTTCGGCAAGGCAATGTGTAAGATTGTCTCCTATGTGACAGCCATGAATATGTATGCCAGTGTCTTCTTCCTCACTGCCATGAGCGTGGCTCGATATCGCTCTGTGGCTTCAGCCTTGAAGAACCAGGGGCGAGGTGACCCTCTGGGTGGCTGCTGCTCCGCCAAGTGGCTCTGTGCACTCATCTGGCTGTTGGCAATCCTGGCTTCTCTGCCCCAAGCCATTTTTTCCACCACTGCCACCGTCTTTGATGATGTCCTCTGCCTCGTCAAGTTCCCTGAGGGCCGAGGCAGCAATGCACAGTTCTGGCTGGGTCTGTACCAAACCCAAAAGGTGCTGCTGGGCTTTGTGCTGCCACTGGCCATCATCAGCCTCTGCTACTTGCTCCTGGTGCGCTTCATCAGTGACAAACATGTCGGCAGCACTTGCAGTGGTCCCAGCACCAAGCGCCGCTCCAAAGTGACTAAGTCAGTGTCCATCGTGGTGCTGTCGTTCTTCTTGTGCTGGCTGCCCAACCAAGCACTCACGACCTGGGGCATCCTCATCAAGCTCAACGTGGTGCACTTCAGTTCTGAGTACTTCCTCTCCCAGGTGTACCTCTTCCCCATCAGCGTGTGCCTGGCACACTCCAACAGCTGCCTCAACCCCATCCTCTACTGCCTGATGCGCAGGGAGTTCCGCAAGGCGCTGAAGAGCCTCCTCTGGAGGATCACCTCACCTTCACTCACCACCATGCGTCCTTTCACTGACACCACCAAGCCGGAGCAGGAGGAGCAAGCCCTGCACGCCTTGGTGCCTGTCCACCCTGTTGCACCTTCCTCTGCAGCTGTGGCTGTCCAGCCGGAGATGGCTTACTACCCGCCTGGGGTGGTGGTGTACAGCAGCCGATGTGACATGCTACCCGCTGCCTCTGTGGAGCAGCGCTGCTGAGATGGCTCTGGGGATGGGACTGGGAGGGGGTTCTGTGTGGGATGTGGCCCTGGGACATTGAATTCCTGTTTGGGACAAGGGGAGGTAAGATAGGTGGGCGAGGGTGGGAGAAGCTCTGCTGGAGTTGTTTGCTCTTGGAGGCTGTGTGATGAAAACTATCTTGAAAGTGTACCCCAGACTGGAGAGCAGGGGGAGGAATGTGGTGGTGTGCTAGGGATCTAAGAGTGGCTTTTCAGTACTTGCACCTGACTTGGCTCCTGCTGGAGCTCCAGCTGTGGCTCCGCCAGGGGGGTTGGGGCTGGTTGGGATGAAGCAAGGCTGTTCCCACAGCCTCTTGGCATGAGCATTAAGGGGTCCGGACAAGCAGGTACAGGGCTCCTGCTTGTTCAAGCTCAGCTCTTTTCTCCCAACCCAGGGACCAAAAAGAGGGGACAAGGTGCTCTGTGCTCCCCTCTGAATCCTTGCAGGATCTGCTTTTTCAGCTTCCTCATCGCCTTTGCTGCTACCAGTGTACACAGATCCTGGATAGCCAAGGAGTAAGCCTGGGTCAGGACTTGCAGCTTCATGAAGAGAGATTGCTTTTACTGGGTTTGGAAGAAAGGGGTTTAGACCCTGCTGTCTCTTAACATTGTGTTCCTTAGCCCTGCTGCAGTGGGAAACACACAGACATGAGCTTTAAGGCAGGTGACTCTCCAGCCACACAGAGGCTGCAGGTTCTGCTCTTTTGCCTCAGACTGTTGGGCAATTCACTCCAGGAGATCAGCACAACTGCAAATAAAGGAGAAAAAGGGGAAAAATAATATCAGATTACAGCAACTTCTACCTGTTTGCTCCGGGATACTTATTTCACCTAAAGCCAGACACAAAGTTCTGTTTGTAAAGGGTCTGCACTGATGCTCACCAGTTTCAGTTAAGTCAGTCTCAAATCCTAAGGTGTTAGAAGCCCAAGAATCTTCAGCTTAGCACCCCGGAGAAGGGCAGAGACTTCCCATCCAAACTGGTGTTCCAAAGAAACAGCTGGGGATAATTTGGGGTTGATCTGGAATGAAAATGAGGGCATGAAAAGTACAATTTCAGCTGTGAAACTTGTTATGGTAAGGTTATGTATTTTCTAGAATGTTTTTTTAAATGGTGAAGTATTTTAAAAGGTCAAAGCTTTTATTTTATTTCTTTTTCTTTTTTTTTTTTTTTTTAAGAAAATGGAGGAAAAACAATTTTTTTTTTTTTTTTTTTTGTCAAAACACAATTAATACCCAAAACTGCAATTGGGTTGAATATTTTGACATATTATTAAAAAGCAGCCTTCTCTAGTCCCACCTTCCTCTCTTGTAGCACAAGTCCAAGACTCTGTGAGGGGGAATTGTTTCTGCTGCAGGCTGTTTGTCACTTCTAAGCACAGATACAGAGCAAACTCACTATTTCTGTTCAGAGAAAACTGCAATGCCATTAGCAGCAATTATGCATTGCAAAATACTTTAGGCTTACTGTACTAACTCCTTCTATAAAATTCCAGTTTGGTCTGGAAGCAGCTGGTTCTGCTTCTTGCAATGAAATGTTTGTTCTTTAGTTCAAATCAGTGGAACTTTTACTGCATCCTTGGTTGCTTCTAACAGGGAAGATGCTAAGATTTGGAAGGAGCCTGGAGAGCAGCAGAAGTGAGTTGGCAGCTGATGGATGTATGTACGAAGATGCAAAGACTCTGGAGGGGGGAAGGAAGAATAAAATAAACAACAACAAAACACATCTGTAGTAGATCGGGAGCACTTAAGTACTGTACAATAATTCCTCTAAGTTCCTAAAGGCTGACTTGGCTGCCAGTTGAAGTCTGTAGGTACTTTAAGTTTTGTAGTAAAATTTTATGTGCCTGAAGACTGCTCTTGAGCATGCATAAGTCTGCTTAGGTTTGTAGCATTGTTTATGTTTCATGGGGATCCTGCACTCAGGAGCGGCTGCTGTGCGTACCAAGCCACGGAGGCAGCTCTGCACCCTGACACAGAACACCCTGTACCAGGCCACACGAAGCTAAGAGGGGATGTAAGCTTAACTGATTCTGCCTGTCTCTTTGTCTAGACATGCTTCTCCTGACCTGTCTTTGATGCATGTGCAGATTATGCTCTTTCCTCTTGCCTTCTTAAATGCCGCATCAGTGGGCAGAGCTCTTGCCCACAATGTAGGAGATGCTTCTTTCCACCTTCTATGCTCCTGGGAATGAGTGAAACTCTGGACTTCTCTCTGGATGTGCTTGAATGCTCTGTCTTGAAAGTTTCCTGTTGTGTGAGATGCTAACTGATATGGGGTCAGAAAGGGAATGCAAACCATTGAATGCTACTTTGCAGGAAAATGGTGTGAGCATGAGCCCTAGAGTTTTTTTCTTCTGTATATATAAATATAGAAGAGAAATTGGATCCAGGCCTGAATTCTAGGTTTCACCTTCTCAAGGACAACGATGAACTGCCTGACTGTATGACTACGTGCTTGTCCTTGCTTTCAGGTCCTGGCTCAGTTAATGTTTTAGTGCTGCACATGATTAGGTGGCTTCCACAGCCTGAGAGCTTTCTGACCATAAAAATTCAGTAGCCTAATGTGTTAAAATGTTTGCAAGAAATGTAATTGGTCTTTGTACATAAGAGGGAAAAAGTCCTAATGCTTGTGCTAGCTCACACTGTTGCTTGAGAAGGATGCCATGAACGCCTTAATCCAGAGTTCAGACTGACCTAAACATACTTCTGTAAGACAGGAGCCAGTACTTGAATGAAAAGGAGAAATGGACCTTGAAGTTACATTCTTTCCTTGGTGTTCGCTGTTGAAAAGCACAGCTTCCTGTTTGGCTTGCTGCTTCTGCAGTTCCTGTGCTCAGACTCTTTAATGCTCTTGTGCACTGCATAAAAAGCTATCGAAGTATCTAAAGCATAGCTTTGAATTTCAATAGGTTAATTGCCTAAAAGACATCCTCTGTGGTGGGTTTTGTCATGCTAACCATGTGTTTTTGTGGATGTCGGTGTACAAACAGTTTTATGGCAGCATAACAGCACACAGGTCAGGACAACCCATGGTTTATTACAGAATCCAAGCAAGATAATGTGATCAGAGAAAGCCTTGGATATCAGACCACTGAAAATACAAAAGTCTTTTGTATCACAAATTACTTAAATAAGAAAACATTCTGGATGTGTTGAGAGAGATGTGTCTATTTTCTTAAAGGTCAGCTGTCTTTTAAGCCACGGGGTCTAAGTCACAGATGTAGTATTTGACAGAGGCACAGCCCCTGTCTTTGACCTGAACTGGTCAAAGGTTGTCTTATACCTGATCTCCAGCTATGTAGCTGGCCAGTGCCAGCTCTCTCTGCACAAGCAGAGGGAGGTTTTGTTCCATGTGTGCTGTGAATCATAACTATCTGTGCATGAGATCTGGGCTCTGTTGTACAGGCAGTGGCATCTACCTGCACACTGCAAGTGCTCGATATGTACACAGTGCCAGGTATGTTGCCTCACCAGAAGGTCATTGCAGTTCTGGCTTTGAGACTGTATGGGATTGTGGGTTGTCCTAAGTAAGCAGTATGTACAACACACTTCAAGAACACTCCTGTTTCTTCCAAATATTTGTGTTTTCATTTGTAACAATCATGTTTTCATGGACTGAAATAAACGTGGCTGTAATAAACAAAACAATACTTACAGAGTTCTTTAAGAGGTTGTTGTGATGCATCTTTTCCTATTAAAAATTTTCTCTTGGGGTGCTAGTGAGAAGAATCATTTTGCTAAGGAACGATAGGAATGCAAAGGTGCAGACTGACACCTAGTGACAGCCCCTTAGATCCTAATAAGCCCAGATACTCCAATCAAGCACTGATTCTGATTGTTTAAAGACTTTTAAATAGCCACTCTCCTACCTCTCCCAGGTAATAAACCAAGTTCTTAAAACTTTAACAACCTCAAACTGAATTTACGGGTTTCCCTTTGGAGTATCTCTTCAGTATAAATATTATGTCACTTTCTCCTTGAATTGTTTCTGTCCTCACTTTAGCAGAATAAAACATGATAACCCATTCACTTCCTTTCACTACCTCTTGCTTTATACCTGTATTATTTAGTTGAGTGTCTGCACAGAAAACTCTGATCCAATGGGTACACGTGAGCTTGAGCAGACATCATGCAAATGCAGTACAGCTCAAGAACACTAGGCTGGGAGCTTGGATCTGTAATTTTAGTGAGGGTGATTTCACTCCGGCTTCAGAAGAAAAATCTGATTAATCTGTACAGAGGGGGTTATTGAGAATACCTTTCTTTGTCATGATTATTTAGCTGTAAGAGCTTCTTCCAGACACAATCTCAGCATCAGCCACTGCAGTAGAGGTTGAGACAAAGTCTACAAGAAAACCTAGGCAGTCAGTTAACTCATTCCTTTGGTAAAGTGTAGCTGCTAACATGCCTTAGGCATCTACAGATGAGATGTCACAGTAAATTGAGGAAGGAAAAAAAAACAACCAACACCCAAAACCAAACCAACCAACCAACCAAAGTGACCTAAAACAAAAACAATCCAAAATGGAAACAAACAGAAACTAACTGGAGATAGAAACCATTTGTTTTGTTGTGCAAGTTTTTTGAAATCTTTACCTATACACTAAGGGAGTGCTAATAGAAAGTTAGGGTGACACACAGCAGAATATCCACTTTGGGAAACAGCAAAATTAAGTAGTTCATTCAGACACTGACTTTTCTCCTCACTCATCCAGTTATTGTGAAAATGAGGTAGTACTTCTCCATGGGATCTGTGCTGTTCCTTACTCAGGCCAATGCTCATTGTACAATGATTAAATTAAGTGTTCAGCATTGACTTCTAGAGCCAAAGTTCAACTAAACTTTCTGTTTTCATGCCTAACTTCATGCTGAATAAAACTGAAAGCCTGTGAAAAAAATGACTCCTTACTCTGTTTATGAAAAAGTCTCTGATCAGCTCTCACACACACACACACACACACACACACACACACAAAGAAAATTTAATTCTTTCAATTTCCATTTCAGGCCAAAGCCTGAAGCTGAGATAATAAAGTTGCAAGCAGTTAATGTCTACCGACAATTAATTCTCAGTTAAAATGATAGGGAAATCACATCTGATCCACCTGATTATCCACTGCAAAGATACCACTGATCTGGTGGATGAGAGGATAGCAGTAGGTGTTGATTATCTCAACCTAAATAAGGCTTTTGATACTGTTTCCCATGACATTTCATAAAATCACAGAGCCATAGGAGTTGGAGGGGACTTCTGGAGATCATCAAGTCTAACCGCTGCTAAACCAGGTTCTCTACAGTACATTGCACAGGAAAGCATTTTAAATATCTTAAGTGAAGGAAACTCCACAATGCCTCTGGGCAGCCTGTTGCAGTGCTCTGTCATCTTCAAAATCAAGATGTTTTTAATCTTCATATGGATCTTCCAGTCTTCCTGTTTGTTCCTGCTGCCACATGTTTTGCTGGGCACCACTGAAAAGAGCTCATCCACTTGACACCTGCCCTTCAGGTGTTTATAAGTGTTGATAAGATTCCCTGTCAGTCTGTTCCAGGCAGAACAGTCTCACGTCTTTCATCCTGTCCTCATAACAGTGATGATCCAGATCCCTAATAATCTTTTTAGCCCTCTACTACACTCTGATGAAGATGTTAAACATTTAAGACTGGACTCAATACTGACACCTGGGGAACTCCATTTACAGGCCTCCATCTAAGTTCTGTACCAATGATCACAACTCTCTGAGCTCTGCCAGTTAGGTAGTTCTCAATCCACCTCAGTGTCCACTCATGTACCCCACACTTCCAAAGCCTACCTAATGAGGATATTATCACAGACAATGGCAAATGCCTTGCTGAATTCAAGGCGCACAACATCCCCTGCTCTCCCCTCATCTACTCAGTTTGGCTATCCTAGGAGGCTGCCGCATTGGTTGTGCACAGTTTCCCTTGGTGAATCCATGTTGACTACTCCTGATAACCTTCTTTTCTTCCACTTGCTTGGACATGACATCCAGGGTAAGTTGTTCCATCACTTTCCCATGGACAGAAGTTATGCTGTGGTTTCCCAGGTTCTCCTTCTTGCCCTTTCTGATGACTGGAGCAATTTTGGCTTTGCTCCAGTCTTCAAATAACTATGACCTTCCACAGAATAGCCAATAAAGTATGGACTAGATAAGTGAAAAATGAAATGTATTGAAACTGGCTGAATTAGCTAGGCTTAAAGACTTGCAATCAGCAGTATGAAGACCACCTGGAGATCAGTGACCAGAAGGGTACATGAGATAAAAATCAAAACTGAACCTGTTCAAGGCATTCACTAATGATCTAACCATGGAACAGAATGTATCCCAGCAAATCATTCAAAAGTTGGAGTGGCTGATATACCAGAATGTTATGCCACGCCCGTTCACAGGAACTTCAATAGGATGAAGACATGGTCTGCCAAGAACCTCAAAGAAACTGCAAAATGGACAATGCCCACACAATCATCAAGCTGAAGTTAAGGGGTATAGAAGCAGGCTCGTGGAAAAGAACGTGTGGATCCTGTAGGACAAATTGAATATGGGTCAGCAATGTGCTCTTGCAGCAAAGAAAACCAACAGCCCTATAGTTGGAACATCACCAGCATGTCAGGGGAGATGATCCCCCCTCTGCTCAGCATTGATGAAGCTGCATCAGAAGTGCTGTGTCCAGTTTTGTGCTCCCCAGTACCAGAGAGAGACTTACTGGAGGGAATTCAAGTGAGTGATCATGAAGATGACTGAGGACTGACATGCAAGGAGAGGCTGAAAGAGCTGGGACTAGTTAGCCTGGAGCTGAGCATACTCTGGAGGATCTCCTCAATACATGCAAGTACCTGCTGGGATCAGGGGGCTGGAGGAAAAGTACACAAACCCAGACTTCTCAGTGCTGCCCAGGGAATGGACAACAGGCAATAGGTACAAACAGAAATTCCGTAAATTTCACCTAAATGCAGGGAAACACTTTTTTTGTTGTTCTGTTTTGTTTTAATGATATAGTAAAGCACTGGGGCAGATTGCCCGAAAAGTGTAGAGTCTCCATCTTTGGAGGTACTCAGAACATGACATGCCACATTCTTGGTCAGCCTATTTTAGCTGACTGTGCACTGAGCGGCGGCACCAGACTGAGTGATCTCCATCAGCAACCCCAACCATGTTGTGATTCTGTGTGGTTCTATGTCAGCAAGTAAACTGTTGTGTTCCAATACAACAGAATCAATATTTGCATGTATTACTTGACATTTATTCTGAAAAACCTCTAAAAGTTCAGTTTCTGTAGTAAAATCCATTTCTATATTTTAAATAAACTCATATTATGCATTTATAGTAATAAACACTCAGACTTCAAAGCTGTTTGCACTGCTTTCTACTTCCACTGAAACAGCTCAGAGGGTTAAGAGGAAATATAACCTACCTTTTTTTTTCATCAAAAGTAATTTCTTACTGGGTTCCAGTACTGTTTTTATAGATAGTGATACACATATACAGTAGAGTACCCTTACTGAACTGAAGAAAGCAGGGATCCTACTGATCTGTTGATGTATTTGGGGTATCAAATAATTGCTGAACCTGTGCAGACAACCATAAAAATCAAAGTACCTAGTTCAAATTTAAGATGCAGGGATACATTTTCAGAGATCATAGAATCATATGATGTCTTGGGTTGGAAGGGAACATTAAGCCCACCCAGTTCCAACAGCCTGCTGTGGACTGCCTGTCCCCTGCCAGCTTGGGCTGCCCAGGGCCTCATCCAACTCGGCCATGAGTGCCTCCAGGGATGGGGCACAACATTTCTCCGAGTAAACTGTACCCAGGGCCCCAGCACTCTCTGCTCCTAACATCTAACCTATGTCTGTCCTCTTTTAATTTAAAACTATTCCGTCTTGTCCTATCACTATTTGCCTGTTTTAGAATTTGGTACCATCCTACCTGTAAGCAACCCTTAAGTACTGGAAGGATGCAGTGATGTTTCCCTGGAGCCTTCTATTCTCCAGTCTGAACAAGCCCAGCTCCATCAGTCTTTCTTCAGAAGAGAGGTACTCCAAACATCTGACCATCTTCATGACTTTCTTCTGGACCCACTCCATAAGCTCCAATGTCCTTCTTGTGTTGGGGACCCCAGACCTGGGTGCATTACTCCAGCTGCAGCAGTACAATCCCCTCCCTCTCCCTACTGCCACCTCTCTGCTGATGCAGCCCAGGATGCTGTTGGGCTCCTGGGCTGCCAGTGCATGCTGCTGGGTTAAGTCCAGCTTTTTGTCCATCAGAATGTCCATGTTTTCCTCCTCAGGGCTGCTCCCAATGAGCTCTTCTCCCTCTCCACACTAATCTCTGGGGTTGTACCATCTGAAATGCAACACTCTGCATTTGGCCATGTTGAACCTTATTGGCTTTACAGGGAATCAATCCTGTTCAAGTCCCTTCGTGGCATCCCTTCCTTCTACCATATCACCTGTACCACACAGCTTGATGTCTTCAACAACTTGCTGAGGGTGATCTCCATGCCACTGTCTCAGAAGTAGACTGAAATCTTGGATTTCAAGCACAAAAAATCAAATATTACAAAAGGAATTTAAAGATACTGTTCAGAAAAGAACAGCATTCTTTGATAACGTGCCATCTTGCCGTCAGAGACAAAATAGTTCTAACAACTGTCTTACTGTCAGTGTTTGCAGTGTTACAGCAACTAACAATATTTCTAAAGGCCTAGCTATTGGGATTAGGTATTGTGCTGGAATATCAGCACTGATTTAAGAAACAATTACTTTAGCTCTCCTTCAAATCTCTGAAATCTCATAACTTGCAAATTGTATTTCAAGATCATATTTCTTGCATGAAAATAAAACAGAAGAACAAAAACAAAATAAGGCAGTGTTGAAAAAAATAAAATAAATTAGCTGAGATTCATCTGACTTTATATTGTGATCTTTCATCCACACAGCTCCAGAATTTGGATCCCAGCTCATAATAAAAGACATCACTTCTGGAACCTTTCCTTTGTGCCAGTAAGACCTTCTGCTTTAGACTTCCAGTAATATTTCTCCTATTTTTCCCTTTGTCCCCAGCACTTAATGATTAGAGAAGTCCTGATATTAGATGTCAGGAGGGTAATGCTGCCTCTTGTCCTGCTACATTATGCACCTTATCTGTAAGGAACTAATGCACCAAAAAATTATTCTGCCATCCAATTGGAACAGTTGCACCACAGGTTTGACTGTTGGCATTAGTGCTGTGGGTTTCTAAAAGGCTTAATTTTACCATGAAATACTAAGCATGCGGATGGCTCCTACTGCCTCCTGTTCATACAAAAGCTTCTTAGTTAGTATTATAGTGCTTGGTAACAGCTAATATTAAGCAGACTTTTATTTGTTGACTACACACAACAGAAAGCTGGACTGGAGCATTGCATCTCTAAATGAAAACATCAGAGTAGGATATAACAGAGACCAAAGGGATTTAAGTTAGAAAATAATCCTGAGCTCTAGAGAAGTGCTATAATGCCATTGAACACTGGAGGGCAAGCAAGCACTCAGCCTCAGGGAAGGAAAGTAGTGTTCGATTCTCATGGAGATGGCAGATCCATTCCCTTTCTCTCTTGGAGCATTCTTTATCTTTGATGATAATTCCTTTCGAAAGTAGTCCTTCTCTTCAGCCCAGCACCACCCTTAATTCTGCAAATAATTAAATAACGCAATACAAGGCAGTACTCTCTGGTTGGGTGTTTCTGCATG
This sequence comes from Callipepla californica brunnescens, assembly GCA_023055505.1. NCBI lineage: Eukaryota > Metazoa > Chordata > Aves > Galliformes > Odontophoridae > Callipepla > Callipepla californica. The sequence continues at coordinate 11,218,647 of JALIRH010000009.1, read as the reverse complement.
ATGTGAAGTAATTACTTTTAATACACAGTTAAAAGAGTAGAAAAGGGGAGATACTACATTAATTTTCAAGAAAAAGCTTTATGAAATACAATTAATGAATACACCTTGTGTAACTAAACAAGCACACATGAAACCGAATGAAGCACTGGAGAACAGAATTATGAAATGTTTTTTAGGGATTAATTTTGCACAAGAAGCTTCGAACATTGCATAAATGAACAGAGGAGCAGGTGGAGAAGTGAATGCTGGAAACTTACAAGGAAAAGGTTTGTACATAATGTCTGTATAACTTTATCATGGCGAAAATAATTTGAACACATTTTATCACAGATAATTCCACCTTCTTTCTGCATGAAATAACCCTTTTTAGTTCAGAAATATCAAAAGTCATTACTGCCACACCTAGTTACATGGCTTTCTCCCTATCTTTCGACGTACTGCAGGGGTTAGTAACAAACTGCAGACAGCAATGCTGAAACTGAGAATTTTACCAAGAAAAGATATTTATGGTTCATGACTGAGGAAGTGTCACCCATAAACCACCTTGATTCCAAGCTAAGAAGTCAAAGAATTCTGTTGAAATCACTGTGAAAAGATGAAAACTGGGGACGAAAAAAGGAACTGTGACATTACTAACACTTTAGGTACTCTAAAAAAAGAATCAAAACTTCCTCTAACATTTCACTTAAGTAATAAGCCAATTTATTAAATGGGAATAATTGACACTCGTTAAGAGAAAGTAAAAGGAAAGAGTCGGGAAAGTAAGATGGTATACTTGTTTCCAGCCTCTTTTTATTGAAGTACAAGTAATTCTGTTAAAGTGGGAGGAAGGATGGATTGATTATTGCAAAACATCTCCATCTTCATCTAGATGTCTCATTTGCCTGAACACAACGTGGATCTTTATCTGATTTTATGTCTATGGAAGCAAAACTAAATGAGAAAGATCCAACAAGGTCCTTCCAACTTTGAAACTCATGTTATTGAAAGAAAAGCTGATATTAAATGCCATAACTGGATATACTGATAATTCAAGTCCTGAACTAATATAGAAAGAGACAGAAAGAGGAGGAACTTCTTAAATTAATAGCACCACAATGAAGTTCTTCAGTGCCTGTGATAAATTTCAAGTGCTGAAAGAAATACCTATTTTCTCCCTTCTCATGAATTAGTAACATTTTAGATTATTTTCAGTGACATCTGAAATGTATTTTTGGCTTCAGAAGGAACACTCTCATGTGTCTTCAGTTTAAAATCCTGTTTTCCAAATTGCACTTTTTTGTTGTTTGCTTGCTTTTTGACAGACACATTAAGATGGACGTAACTAAGTTTTAGAATCAAATATAGGAAGAATTTCAAAGAAAAACTGAGTCTATTCTGTTGTGTGTTCTATAGATTGTAACTCATTTTAAAAGGAAAGATTATGAGAATGACAACATGAATGCTTGGAACCGTACTCTCTGAGCAATGATAATTAAAAACATTGATATATTGACATCTCCCTTCTTTTTTCAGGTTCACAATTTTGATGTTGCTACATATATCAGTCACTCTGCAGATCTGAATCAATGCCAGCTTTCTTTTTGTATAAGAGAGCAGAGATAGCAACGACTGTTCTAATTTCAATGTTCTGATTGCACTAAGCCTCAGAGAAAATATTGACAAAGACGTAAATAAATGTTGCCAAGTTCTTTTCCCAGCCTCATACTAGAAATTGAGCTTTACATAGTAACCCATCCTCAGCTCCTGGAACACAGGCCTACATGCTGATTTTGAATCCAGTAGTCCTGACCATCTCCTCCTTTCCCTCTTTTTAGACACGCTCTTTCCTTAAAATTTCTTCCTCTTGGGAGATACTGCATCAATAGAAGATAATGATAGCAATAAGTGAATTGAGATTAAAACCATCCTTCATTTTCTGTCCTTCTCCCTTTTTTTGTCCTGGTTGAGCCCTTGTGTTCCAGTCACCCCAGCACCCACAAAATACCCATAAAAGATTTCAAGCACAGCTCCAGGCTGGAAAATAGAGAAATAAGAAACTCTATTAAGTTGAATACTGTAATATTCAGTGTCAAGGTTTGAGTGGTGTACCACCTCATGGTGTACCACCATGAATGTAATTACATAAATTTTTTCTTTTTTTTTGGCTGAGTTTATTTTTTCATTTATAAATGAAGTCTTGAGGCTAGAGTTTTAAGAGTGAAGAAATGGCAGGTGTTTCCCGTAGATGACTGTTTAGGCGCCTAAACACAGATTTTCAGAGCAGCCTTGGGGAGACTTTCATGACAAGCTCAGTCAGTGCTGTCATTTCAATTATACACAAGCAGCAGGATACAGTATAAAACAATTACTTTACAGATATACTTTTAAACAATAAGCTTCATTTTTTTTTACACTCCAGCCACCTTCCACACCCAAATAGGATTTTACGGCAGCAGGGAGGCAACTTATCCCCTTGAACAATAGCACAAGTGCTGCTTCAAAAGTAATGCCTTCTATTTTATTACGTTGGCTCACAACATCAAAGGTGGATCTTGGTGGTATAGGAGCAGAGGCTCAACCTTCCCACCAGTACTCTGTTACACTTAGTTGCTGTGCAAAGATGGCAGCAGAGGGGCAGTTTGACAGAGTCACATCTGACATGGAAGTGCATATGAAGCAAAAGTGTATCACTGAATTCTTCCATGTGAAAAAAAAAAAAGGCACCCACTGACATTCATCAAAAATTGCCGAATGTTTGTGGATATCTACATGGAGGTGGGTGGTGTGACACTGGGCCATCTCCACTGGCAAATGCTGGCCTTATTTCATTGCTGTCAAAAATACATAACTAATGGTGGCATTTTGCAGAAGAGAATTTGCTCTAACAAAGAGCGCTGTTGTGCTCTTTGAATATGTTGTGGCTTCCATGGAAATAAATAGGAGGCATACTTTCAGAGAGACCTACATACTGATCATACAACGTGATGGCACATAACCTCTGACACCTGCTTGATGCTCCTGCAGCTTTTGACCACCAAAAGGAATATCCCCAAAATGAGAAGAAAAAAAAAATTACAATCCCAACTCTGTTCGTGTTCATTATTTCCTGAATTTATCACATACTTCATCTATTCACTTCCACAGTCTGATAATCAGTTTCACAATGACTCCTCATGTAGGGCATCAAGATACCACAGGCAGATTTGTCTTCAAGTGTAAGAGCGTGTTCATGCACTGAGGTCAGCAGGAAGGCAGTAATAAAGCAGTCAGAATGAGAAGCTTTCTACCTGAGGCATTAGGCAACCAATTTCATCAAGTCTTCACTTTGTCTTTAAGTGATACTCTGTAATTGCAGCCGCTCCAAGCAGGTAAGAGAGGAGGATGTACCAGCAGTATCAGCATGGCAACAGCACCAGGGCTGCTGACCTTTTGGGGAGGTATCTCTTCCAATTGTTTCCCACAGACTTACCCCACATATCGAACACAAAAAGCAACAAAGCAGCAGCCAATCAGTGCCACCATTGATGCCGAAATCACAGTGACTGCACTGCCAGCAACACTGACCAGGAGCCCTAGGCCCACACCGAGAATGATCTGTGCCAGCTGGACCATGCAGGTGAGAGCAGCACAGTCAATGCCCTTGCCTCTTCCGTGCTCTGTGCCTTGTTCTTTCTGCTGCAGACTCAGGTCCTGGAAATAAGCACAAAACAAGGCCCAGAGGACTAAGACATGGACAGTAAGCTGATTCTCTCATGTCATGACATCCAGATGCTTTGGAACAGGCCAATTGCTCTCTTCTCCCTTTCTGGTTTTAGTGCCTGTCCCACAGAGCTTACAAAATTCAGACAGAAATTGTTCAAGTGATTATGAGTTTTCCAAATCGTCCTGTTTCCACAATCTGCAACTCTTCCTCTATCCCTTCTCTCAAGGAAAAAACTGAAACTTGATCAGCTCCTTGAGGTTCAGCTCTACTTGAACTCAGGCAAACTAAAATAAGAAGAAAATTTCACAGGACAGGACACCTCATCAAGGATGTTTTAGCTCCCACTCTCACATGGCTGAATTGCAGAATCACCTAGGAGTAATGGAGTGGAAAAGGAATGGAAAAGATCTTCAAGGTCAAATCCAACCATAAAGAGAACCTCTGGGGGATACTGAATCATACTATGTCCCACACATATAAAGATCATAATTCACTGTAATGGAGCTCTGTGATCTGAAGTTATACTAGATGCTCTAAAGTTATGCCTTGAAGCACATGAAGGAGTTCAGTATTAAAATCTAAATGTGATGTTTTTATTGCTAAAAAAAAAATAATCTGAAAATGAATGAAGAGACAAATTCCTCTACATGCAGAATACCATTGTTAATGATTTTAAATTCAAATAATATACGTATTTGAGCAAAAGCCTTCATGTATGGTATATGAGCATCTCATTTACAATCTCACCTCCTGTGTGGTTCGGTGAACATAGAATTACGTTGTTTAGATAGAGTGGTGAGTCTTAAAATAGGAAGATCTTCAAAACTGAACTGGACAAGACCATGGACAACCTGCTCAAGGTGACCTTGCTTGCACTGAGATATTGTACCAGATGATTTCTGGAGGTTCTTTACAGACTCAGGTTTAACTTTGCAAGTCCTTTCCAGAAGGACCTATTCTGCTTCACAATTACATGACAATAATTAAATACATATTGCTCTTGCTGCTGTTTGGAAAGGTTTGCCTTGTAACAGACAGAAAGTTTCCATGCTGTGTGCTAGCTGAGCTGTTCTCCCCAGTATCCAAATGCTCTTGACTGTAATTAGGATGCTTTTTGCAAAACTTGTTACACTGTCTTCGAGCTTTTACCACACAAAGATGAAAAGCCGCTGAAACCAACAGTGACTTCCTAATTCAGCAGGACTGAAAATGGATTAGGATCCTAGAGGAAGGGAGCATGGAAAAGGAATTGAAATGGCATCAATTTAAAACCCAGTGTATGCTTTCGATAGATTGTATACTAAGGGAAAATGTCTGTTCTTTGTTCTAGAACAATGCAGTGTTTTCAACTGGAGACACAATTTTTTTTTTTTAAATTACATTTATTTTGTTGGGCTGTGCCCAGCATTCCTCTGTGTCAATTGTTCCAACCACAGTAATATGAATGTGTAAGTGAAAGCAATTTTGCACTTGATGTTTCCTCTATACTTTTTCTATCATCTTGTACATATTGTAAAAGGTTTAAAACAAACCTAATTCTATTAATGTCAGATCTAACATATGATCATCATTTAACAAATGGCATAACTAGTACAAGTGTTCTTATAAATGACATTTGAGGTAATTAGCTTGCAATAGTTTAAGTCCATGAACATTTTAGCATGTTTTATTTCACTTCTGTTTTTGAACAGATCTGATTCAGAACTGGGGTGTAATTTTGCCTTTATTTCCTCTCTCTGATTTGGTTGCCCCCAAGGTTAGGATTATGATCTCACCCTAAACTGGGTTCACCAATGCACTTTGTAAATCTTTCTAAAATACTACATCATAATTGTTCCCTATTGGAAAGAACAGAAAATAATTTTAAAATGATTAAGCAGATCTATGAAACATTTAATCAACTTGAAAAATCCTCATACGGTTCTTTGAGTAAGCCAGAGTTTTCTCATGTTCATCATTTAGATGGTGGTGTTGAGAAATCATACAGAGTAGCAGGATGTACTTTCAAGGGCTTAATACAATCATGTTTCAGCTATATTTTTTGTAGCTGGTTTGAACTATCTTATGTTGTGTTTCAACATTTTCTTTATTCATTTCTTCAAATGTCATTGGACATAATGAGGACTTCTATTGAGTGCTTCCAATTCTCCTCAATCCGGCCGGTTTCCAACTTTCTTACTAACTTGCTAGAATGTTTCCACTAAAGACCACAACACATTAAGATCTATCTATGCCTAGAAACATGATAGAATGCAGGATTTTCCAGATTCCCTTTGCAAACAGAATGCGAAGGACCAAAAAGAACCCCAGAAGAATGAGAACGTGGAATACAACTGAGTATAGAACTACATACAACTCTTTGTACTTTAATTGCATATCAGATAACAGGTTTTTCTAACACTTCACAGTTAGCTAAAGCTTCTGATAACCTTCACAGGGTAGTCATTAACTTCAGGGACTCAGAAGTTGGCTCCTCAGCTAACATGAACAAGCTCGGCCTCCCTGTAGTAACAGCAGCTGCCCAGTCTGAGCACCAGCCCTGCTTTTGCTTTTAAACAGGACTCTGGCGACTCTCTGGAGCTGGGACATTAGCTGGGTGCTCTCATCTAGCTTCAACACAGCTCACAATATCAGTGTTATTTAATAAAGACTCGACGATCTCTATTAACAGAAACTTTCTGTTGATAACACATGGAACCAACAGTTGTTTTAAATTTATAATTTAAAACCCGTTCAACCCTTCTATCCAATGTTCAGCCAAAATAGACTAAACAGATTCAGACAGATACAAATTTACCCTTCATTAGACTTAAAACTTACCTCTTCTTCCTTGTGATACTCAGCAATGAGTTGGAATGGCACTGTGTACAGTGTGCTGGACATGACTCCAAAAAGTGAACATAGAACCAAAGTGGAATAGACATTGGGAAACAAGCCAATCAACCCAGTGCCTAATCCAAAAAGCAGGTATCCAATGAAATAAAGTCCCTTTAATCCTACATATGGCAGAAGGACTTTCTGCAGGTCTGTGGAAAGAAAGAGAGATGGCTGCCAAAAGTTAAACAAAACAAGCAACACCTCACCAGGGAATTCATTTAGGAGTTTTATTATGTAAGATGCACTAAAGGGGAAAGTCTTACTGATTTTGAAAGTTGCTTCAAATTACTGTGGTTACAAATTTTCTGCAGAATGCTCTTGTCTGCTCTTTCTCTGGCATAACCAAGCTCAGAGAAGTAGTTAACAGCCATTCTGGAAGGACTACCCCCCTGGACAACTTCAGACATTTCCGCTGTTTGATTATAACAAAAACATTTGGCATCAGCCGCTGTCTGGGCTGAGAGAGGTGCTACATAAATGCCTGTAGTTGAGCTCCAAAGGGGATTTCCCTCAAGCTTTTTTTAGATGCTAAGGTCAACTCCCAGAATGCTACTAATGTGAGTTTTTGGATAGCAAGTATTTTTTTTTAATCCTGGGTAATAGTTATGGTTAAAATTTATCTTGGGAGCTAGCTAGTATATTTACACACAATTTCAGTGAACAAGGTTCATGGTTGTGGCACAAACTTCTACATAATTATGAAAAAGTTAATTTGTGAAGAATGCAGATAGCAAGACGCCATCACAGGAGCCTTTTCAAACCTATAGCTACAAGCCTGGTAGGTGAAAGAGCATCTCAGAATGATGTCCACAATGTTTATCCTACTCTAGCTTTTGGCTTCAGAATGATTTTCAGTGCTCTTGGTCAATTCACAATTCCTTTTTCCCAGAGTCACCCCTTTTCATGTGGTCCAAGCTGCTCATGTTTAGATACCGGTTTCTAACACTGCTGAAAATGTAACACTTGTTAAAATTTTCATGTGAAAAAGAAACAAACAAAAAATAAGCCTGTTAATTTGGCATCATTTCTTTGATTTATTTATTTTCTTAAGGAAAGAGGGTGTTTTTTTGTTTGTTTTGTTTTTTGTTTGTTTGGTTGGTTTGGGTTGGGCTGTTGTTTTGGGTTTTTTTGTTTGTTTTTTTTTTTAACATCAGTGTTGGAGTACATTCCTGAATACTTACAAGAATAGGCTGAGGATGCAATTGCATTGATGCACAGCCCCCAGCATCCAACCTCCACTCCTCTTCTGTAGGTATGGTAAAGTGTGGAGTTATGAGAAGCATAAGGACTGCCCTGGTACACAACCTAAAGAGGCCACGAAGATAACAAAGGTAAGGAATTATTGCGTATATATAATACCTCCTGCAGGGAAAGGCAGGCTAGCACCCAAGAAATCTTTCAAGCAGTGCCCTCATGTCCTCTGTGTTCTCCAGATTTCACACCCATTTCTCCCAGACTCTCGCATACAAGGTTCTTCCTCATTTCTTGCACTCTACTTTTTCCTCGGCTCTATAGAGACTCATCTGCTCCTTTTCCTTTGGGTGTTTCTCATTTCTCATTCTCCTTCTCCCTTCACTTCTACCTTCTTACTTAATCTCCCTTCCCCTAACTTTGCTACAGTAATTTTTATTATTCTTTCAGGCCTACCCCCACACACTCAATTTTTTCCACTCAATTAATCCCTTAGAAGAAATAGAAGAATTTCTTTCTTCTGTTTGTTTTTTCTTTTGTTGTTCATACACACTGAAGGAAACAAAAACTACACCTTACTTCTCCACAGAGGGAGAAAAAGAAACAAAAAACTAAGGCAAGGAAATGTGGAAAAATGCTTGGAACCAGAGTCACGTCTTCAAGTTCATAACAATATCTTCATTGATATTTGGTGGAGTAGGAAATGCTATGAGGAAAGAAAAGCAAGAGGATTTTACACTTTTACCTGTCCCATGAAATCCGTGAAGAAGAGCATGTTGGACAGGAAAGCCATCCATCCAAACAAGTGGCTCACACACAGGTAGCGATAGTGGGATGGCATGCTTAAAAGAGTCTTCAGGAGTGATTTAAGTGTCATCCGCCTTTGAGCCTTAAAGCAAGTATTTAACAATAATACAGTGTTATTGCCCTTAAAGCTAATAAATACTAACAGCATGCAGAGAAAGTCTCATGCTAGAATTCCAAAGTTTTTTTGTTTTTGCTAGAGTGGGTTTGCTGGGTACTGAATGTCCTTCACTACCTATTTGGTTTGTAGAATCATTGCTGAATAAAGTCATCTGAAAGATCACAAGGACTCTCCAGGATCTGGGCTACATCAGTAAAGATGTAGTGGTATTTCCTGCTGCAACAGTAGGTAGGATTATTATTTATGAGTACAACCAAGGAAAAAATTTCTTCCAAAACAGACTAACTGGAGTTTCAACAACCAAATCAAACTAAACCAATAAGCACCAAAATAATTTCTTCCTAAAGACAACCAGCTTACCATTGCAGATTCAAATGTGCCATAGAAAAAAAAAAAAAAAAACCCTCAAAAATATTTCCTCAGAATTAAAATTTATCATTGTAGAATACTGCAGTTTTTATCTTTTATTCCTATTCCCTACTATGTGTTGTGTTCCACCTTTTTTGGTATACAGTCACTATGAAATTTTTGCTATGTACTGTCTCCTGCCTCAAAAAGCAGTGAGAGACAGTGATATGTAACAGGAAAAGAAGCCCCCAAAACAGGAGATGCAGCAAACATCCTACTGTCCAGAGGACATAAAGTTGAGCACCTGGACACCCCCAATCTCATGGGAGAAAAAAACATACTTCAAAATCAAAACATGATGGGTATAGGTTATAAAAAAGTCTCACTGACTGGGAAAAAAATTCTGATCATCTTCAATACTCCATTTTATCTCCTTCTTCTCATCTGAACTTTATGCTCAAAACCTTAGTCACTTTTTCAGTCACATTCATCAATGTCTTAGCTTCAGCTGGGATAGAACTGTTTTCATCAGTGTCTGGTATGATACTGTTTTGGTTCTAGGAGAAGAACAATGTTGATATAACACGTAATGTTCATAGTTGTTGCCAGGCAGTGTTGTACAGAGCCAAAGCCCTTCACAGCAAAAGGCCAAGGAGCTGGGAGGAGACAGAATCAGGACAGCTGACTTCAACTGGCCAAAGGGATATTCCATGCAATATGACATCAAGTGGAAGGAGTTCTGAAGGAAGTTGCAGAGTTCATCTCAACTTCTTCCATGTCAGGGGGCAAGCTGGGCATTGGCTGGGAGGTAGTGAGAAGCTGCTTGTGCATGATTTGTTATTTATATTCATATATTTGTCACTATTATTATCATTTTCTTTTGCTCGATCATAGCAAATAGTTCTATCTCAATCCATGACTTCTGCTTTATTTTTTTCCTTTTTATTCTCTCCTCCATCCCACTGGGGAGGCGTGGAGTAAACAAACAACCGAGCTCAGCCACCTCCCAAGTTTACCACATCAGACCACTGCTGTCACTTGATCTTTCTCAGTGCATCATAGCTTCCCTTCAGTGTTCACAGCTCTGCCTTCTTTAGAACTAGGCTATGCTGCAAGCTGATCCATGAATAATCACCACTTATGAAGTTGGAAAATCCTCAAAGGAATGACAAAATTCAATTTGCCTACTTTTACCTTGAATTGCATACTGTACAAAACCTTTGGAATTTCTCTGGGCGTCACTGTCTCTTTTAACTGTGTTTTAAACAGGAAAAATGTTCAATTCTACTACAGTTATACAAAATGAATAAATAAATGAATAAATAATCCCATAATGGATCATCAGTATTATTTCAAGGATGTTTACTATTTTTTGACTTAGTTTAAATAATTTATTCAGCTCTTCCACAGAGTTATTTAAAATATCCTTTATAAACACAGTAATAAGATAATGTTGGGGAACTACAAAAAACACTGCTGTAATTATAAATGATAATTAGAAATCTAGAGAGGAATGCTTGCTCTCTGTTTAGATATTATAGAAAGTGGAAATGGAAACAGATGTTTAATGCATGCATTCAATACTTAACAGCAAACACATTCTACACTATCATTTATAAACAAAGTTCTGAAGTCTGTCTCAGTTTAAGTGGCTTATCCTTCAAAAATTCACAATACCCAACCTATTTGCCTATAAAATCACCCAACTTAACTTAAAGCCTAAGGTGATTCTTAAGGATAGAGAGGAATCCACTGTAAAGGTTTTACAGCAGTAGATTCTCAGTAACTTTGCACCAAAACAAATAACAAATGTAGAATAACTTTGATTCTTATTCACACTGTAGGAGATCAAATCTCATTAATAACCATGAAAGCTATCTGTATGTAAGAGCATATTCCTTAATTTAGAAGAAATAGGAGCCACAATGCCCACAGTGGAAAAAAAAAAAAAGAAAAAAAGAGACACAGAAAAACAGGAAATCAAACAATTTCTTCAAGGAAGCAATTACAGTAATGAGTGAACTTGGAAAACATGTGCCACGAGAGACAGAACATTTTGGTGGTAAGAGAGTCTAGGATCTATCCAAGACAGGACACATCAAAGGAACATGAGACAGATCAAAGCTCAGCAAACTTCTGATGGTCTGACAAACTGAAAACATAGAAAGGAGGGCAATTGCACGAGCTCCCCCATAGTGCAAGCTATACCCTGGATGTCAGATGTTACTGATTCACTGGGATTCTTGCCAAGCCAGAGGCTACCCCAATACACCCTCTGCATCGCTGGCTTCCTGCAAGGAATGCTCTCTGCTGGGTAAATGGCCCTTTTTCAGTCCCTTTCCCTTCTTTCAGAGCCCATGTTGGCCAGCCAGTGCTACCAAGCATCTCTGACAATTCAGAGGACACTCTGAGTGAACAGTGCTGTTGACGGTTACTATGCCCCAAGCTAGGTGGGCAAACAGGAAGCACATTGCTGTGTGCCAACCATACACTGCTAACAAACTGTCTCTTTGGTCGCTGTGCACTTGGTATTCTCATCTGTCAGTGCTCATAATTTATTCTAGCTTTTTCTAGTGTCTGGTGCGATGATACTCTTGTTTGGTTTCAAAATAACAAATGGTATTCAAATACAAATGACAATCAGCAAAAGACAATAAATCAATTATAACGATAGCTTAAACTTTAGGTTTCATTTATATTTAACTTAACCATCTGAGCATTCTTGGTAATTTTTATCTGACTTCTGACAACTTGTATTGGGGATATATATCCAGTAATGATAGGAAAAAGAAGTGAAATTAAAGCTACAGGTGACTGTTCCATTATTCTTTACCTTACTTGGCACCAGACATACATATTGGACATTGCATGAATAGAATACCATGAAAGTGCAGTGAGGATTCCTGCTGATGATTTTTAGTGGTGAAAGCCACTGTTCTACAGATATCTCTCCAGATATTTTTCAGGTAGATTCTCCTTCTGCAATCTACCTTAGATTGCAGCAATCTCTTGTAAGATCAAATAATAAAAGAACCACTGCTGATTACTTGCAGTAGAAGTTCCTCTATCCCATCTGAAACTTATGCCAAAGGTGCAGCCACAGCAATACTTCAAAATAAAATTAAAACCCCAGAAGTGAGGTAGCACTGTAGGAATTTCTGAGAAACAAGTATTATCAATAAATCTTCAGTGAAACACTGAGCACTTGCCACCAGACCATAGAACAAACATGTCCATGTACAACACGTATTAGTGTGTGGATTTCAATGGAAATTACAGACATACATCAAATATTAATGGCCTGTATCTCCTGCCCACTATGTGATGTTAATTCTAGAAAGACTAACAGAGAAATTATATCCTCCTGACAAAATTCAGATGGATAGGATATGAAGAGACTGACACAGAGTAGAAAAGTGTATTTGGCTCTCTCTCAACCCTTCCAAAGCATCAGGACAAGTCTGTTTCTATCACTCTTGCAGGAAATACTTTGTACATAACCAGACAGAAATGGAAGAAGATTAAGATCTGATCTTCTATCCAGGTCAGAGGAAGAAATAATCCAGGGGGACCCTTTTTCTGAATATGTGTGTGAAAGGGCTCTATTTCAGTTCGCCAGCAATAGCTAACTGGAAGGCTATTGATGGTCTCCAATGATGAAATGATACGGGTTATAAAATCACCTCTCTTCTTACCTCTGTACATGATGTGTCAGTGCCTTTCTTTGGCTTACTCGTATCATTTAAGTCAGTACATGGTAAGTATCCATTCTTGATTTCCTCTATGGAGCTGTACTTGTACGGCTCAGTCACTTCCAATAAGAGCTTTGTCTCTTCGTTGCCATATGTGAGTGGGACTTCAGGAATACTGCGTAGATGTATGATAAGGCAGATGAGGAAAACCAAGGCTGACAAGAGGAAAATCACCTGGAATTCTGAAGTCAAGGAATATCCTAGTACAGTTTCACCCCAATCCACAGCACCTGTCAGGTAACCCAGAGCTCCTCCTAAGCCTACAGGGGAGGAAAAAAGAGGAAAAAAATCTACTGGCATTTATAAAATAAATAAACAGTACACAACACTCTCATCATGTGATTCCCTCTAGAAATGACTGAATAACCACTCCTCAGATATCAGGATATATATAAGAAGAATCAAAATAAATTGGAACTCTGAGCTAATCACACATGTAAGCAGTTATCAAAATATGGTATCAAAATATCAGGAGCTCTCAAAAGAGATCTCAGTATTTAGTAACATGGGACTCCTCTTTTCCAGCAAATACTCTGCATGACTCATAAATACTTCTTTAAGGCTGCCTTTTCTCTGAAACAGTGAATAATATGAAGCAAAACTCTTCTGGAATATCAAGCAGAGTTTGTAAATTGTACCACAGGTAGCTTACTCTAGACAGAAATACTGCTTCCAGGTGATTTCTCTTTTAAAAAGGAAATAAAAAGCAATGCTTTGTAATCACCAAAATCTGAGTTTCTCTGCACTAGGAGAGATGTCTGCATGTCTCAGAGTTAATAAAAGAAGAATTCACTCTCTTTTTTTTTTTTTTTTTAACAATTATTTCCTTTGCTGATAGTGCACGCTGTGAAGCACAAGGAAGCACACACCACCGCATTCAGGACATGGCTCTGATAGAGGAAGTGTTTGTGCAGTCCTGCCCTCCCTGGTACCCAGGTGTCTTGGCAGGACAGAGAACTTGCTCAGCACAGAGCATTTAAAGGATTTGGAAGTATTTCCACCCTCCTACTTAGGAGAGTAAAGACAGTGTGTGGTGGAACTATTCTGTCCAACAAAAAGTAATAGAAATAACAAGACTTAAATTTGCCTCACATAAAAACCACAGTATTATAATTCCACTCTTGGTTTTCTGTACTTCTCTTCCTCTTACGCGTGATTACAGCCATCCTTTGTTGTGTCTTACTGAATCCTACAGGGTCTGTATCACTGCTTGTTTCAATGAAGAACAATTAAGCTACTAATATCTTTTGGAAGAAAACCTACACTCAGTGTTTGCACAGCAGTACATGTTTGATGTTTGAGGTCTTCTTTGCATACTGCTTTGACTAAAAGTAATCACGATATTGGAATGCACAATCTGCAAGTTGCGTCAGATGCATCTTCTTCTCGTCTCAGTGGTACTAAGTGTTATAACCACAATCCATCCAGTTTCATGTTTAGAATTTAAAAACAGAGAAGACAAATTGAAGAGAAAAATCTTGAAGATGTTTAACATAAAAAGAAGGAATGAAATAGTAAAAAAGTAATAACACACAAAACAGAGCTAGAAAAAATGAGGAAGGAAGGATGTTTTTTGTGTCTGATGGAGACAGAAAAAGGAGTAACAAGTATCAGCTGTAGAGAATGGGTAATATGATTAAATTTTAGGGAATGCAGTTTAAAAGCAAGGTCATCAGAATGCTGGAACAGGCTTCTCTGGGAGGGCTGCAGGACTACTGTCAAGGGCAGACCTGAAAACCAGAAACATGAGATGTGGCACCGAGGGATATGGTTAGCAGTTGGACTAGATCTTTTCCAGCCTTAATGTTTCTATGATTCTGTGACTTCAGGAATGGGGTAACCAATCAGCTGTTTAGGAAAAGACAACCTTGCTACAGAAAGCACATGGTGTTTTCCTCACTCTGTCTGAACAAGTGATTAGAAAAATTTTTGTTTGTTTCTCAAGGCTAAAATTCATTTCATCCCCTCATGGCTTTCAGGTTCCCCTAGCATCTGTGCTCAGGTTCCAGGATGCAGCTATTTCAAATATCCAAAATCTGCCTGCTGTCAATACTGCTATGTACCAACATCAGTCCTACTATGTTTTACGAGATGTGTGAGGGGTGGCCGAGGGCCCTGGGTGCGCTGGGCCCAGAGCAGGGCAGGCTGAGGTGTAGGCCTGATGGAGGCTGCAGCTCCTCACAGCAAGCAGAGGGCAGCCATCGAGCCTATGTGCTTCTGTTCTCACTACAGCTCAGCCAACACAAAAATCTGCATCAGCACAGGCTGCACGACTTCTTGTCTTGTCTGGCTTTTGTCCGGTGCTGTCACAGTGACTTGTCCCAGACACAGCTGGGAGCAATTCCTGAGTCACGTAACAGATACACAGATTTATATGCATTCCCTGTGCATTTTCGCAGCACAGGACAAAGCCTTCTGTTCTGTGTGAGCTTTTTCCCTCTGTAACTCAGCAACATTATGAATGTCTAAAGGTAACCAAATGAAGCTTGAACCAAGACTAAACCCCTTGGTCTTATTCCGTGGAAGTTGTAAAGCTATGAATGTTACATGGAACTTCTGTTGCCATACTGGAAGGTGCTGTATGTTGGAGCACCTCTAAAAATGGGCACCAGCTGCACAGCTGAGAACTTGCTCAGGAACCTGTGCTAAGTAAAAGAGCTATTTATTTTTAAGTTCTATGGAAAAAAAACCAAACAAGTTACTTCCCCTAATTACAACTTCATCAAAAACCTGCAAATCAGAATAAACTGAATAAATGGTACTTCATTTTTGAAAATAATTAATTGTTCTTAATTGAGCCATGGCTATTTTGCTGTAAATGCTTAGGCCTGCAGCCTCCTGCAGCAGCGTTCCTGCAGCAGCAACCACAAGCTGCAGTTCTCTGTAGCAGTGAAAACCCAGCAACAACAGACCCGTGACTGAAGCTCAGAATCAGATGATCAGTTCATTCAAGATTAGTGCACTGTGATTACAAAATCCATGCAATTTCCTTCCCCTCCCTCCAAGCAGGAAGGAAAAGAACAGATCTGAGTACCTGTAAAGAGGGCATGGTAATGCAGACCCTTCTCTTTATCCTGATGAGAGCAGACATCAAATAAATATGCTTTGATGGGGCCATCAATAAAGTCAGCTGCAAAATCAAAAAGCACTACTCCCAGCATGGTAATGACTATTGCCCATGTCCGCTGCTTGTCTCTCTCACCGATGAAAGCTACAAAACAAAAAAAAACCTTTCATTCTGACAGCAATAGTGCTATGTTTTGCAAAACCTCATTTTATCTTTCCAGATTCCTCCAAATCTAAACAATGGTTAGTTATGCATGCGGAACCAGTGATAGCACACTGACATCAGAGAAGCAGGGTAACTGGGTTTAGAGTCTGCACAGCACTGATTTGTGCTAGGCTTTGAGCCCTGGGTCAGCAGAAGCTCTGAGTATTCCCAGCTACACAGTCACGAGCATAATTTGCCTTTCCCTACTCCTTTGCACTTCTACAGCATGTTCTGGTAGCCTAAAGCACATGTATTTTGGAGTACATTTTTGTCATATTCCATTTGTTCCACTCTTCCACAATTTCAGGCAACCAGGATTGGCCTAACATCCTTCCCTGGCTAAAAGAATACAAATGCATACAACAGCCACCACATCCAAAAACAGAGAACAAATCTGTGAAAACTCACTCCTCCCCCTGAGGAGGAGTCACCTGTCACTAGGACAGCAACAGCTTTCCACCAAGTGTTTGAGAAGTTGCATCTCAAGCTGAACTAGAACAGCATCATAGGGAAATCACTCCTACTGGATTTGCACATTCCAGGTGCATTGTTTCCATGGAGTTGTTACTTCTATTATTCATCAGCATGACACATTCCTGAGCTAAGCCAGTGCTGCAATAATTAAAGATAAATGTTTTGAATGTCAACTCATGCAAAAAAGGAACTAACAGAGATTCGTTTAGAATGTGTACTATATCAGATGAACAACATCAACCATTTAACTTAAGAAGGCAAATTTTAGTTCTCAAATACATTTCTGGGCCTAAGCAATGCTTTATTCTATGAACTGACCAGGCAGCCAGGTCAACACTGAACACTGCAATCACATGCATGAACTACTGAACACTATGTACAGGATACATAACACACAGCATTAGGATTGAACATAATAGAATGCAGTGCTCCTAAGCTCCTTCAGTCCAGCTCAGCAGCACGATCCCCAGTTTAACACCCAATTTTAACAGAGAAAAAAAGGAACCCCATCCTTCTTTCCAATTCAAAACACTAGTACGAGTTTTGTCTGTCAGCACAGCGCGTTCCCCTCACTTACCTGAGATCATCTCGTCCCCATTGAGGTACAAAGCCATGCCTACCAGCATTATGATGCCCAGACCCAGAATGTAAGGTCGCCTCCTGCCCCAGCTACAGGCGCAGTGATCACTGGCGGAACCTACCACGGGCTGCAGCACGAAGCCCAGGATGGGGCTGATGAGCCACACCAGGCTGTACAGGTTCTTGGGCAGCCCTACACTGAGCAGCACCGGCGTGACAAAGGCAGCCTCCACAGCGTAACAGAATTCCCTCCCGAACATCGCCATGCTGTGCATGATCAGCCTTCCTGTTGCTCGCTGCTTGGGCACCAGCACTCCAGTCCTTGCTGTGGAGGGCTGAGCAGCCTTCTCCTTCCGTCCTGTGTTGTCCATGTCTGCCTTAGCCACTTCAGCTGGGGGTGGAGGAGACCCCTGGAAGCCCTGTTCTGTTAAGGTCATCGTTCTGGCTATGTGCAGCGCTCGAGCAGGTCAGTGCTGCCTGGTCTGGCTGACATGGAGCCCTGATCATATGCTGGGTGCAATCTGTCTGTTCTGTGGGAGGGACTCACATACTTTCATGGCTCCGCGATCACAAGTTATGAAGGAAGGGGGTGGGGAAGCCTGTGTTACCAGCAGTTCTGTGCTCTGGGGCGTCTGCACAGCTCCCAGCTATCCCAGATTAAAGCATTACTGTTGCAGCACAGAACACGCCTACAGTGGGAACATACACCACATGAGAGAGGTGTGGGATTAGCCCGACACAAAGCCGGTCACTCCTCTTGCTGCTGCAAGACAATGGTGACACCAATGATCTGGAGCTCTCGTCTTTTCATTCAGCAGGAGTGCTGACCTCCTGCTGATCCAAAAGGCAGGCAGGGAAATGAGCAGTCAAACGTCCAGAAAAGAGTTTCAACAAACCTGAAGAAGTAGCACTCACTGTTGTTCTAGAGCGTCAGTAACAGACAAAAAGCTTGATAGAAATCTGTCAAACTGCAACTGGTGAGTATTTTTTGTATCTGTGCTGTGCCACTCTAAGTAAAACTGATTATTTTCTTCATTTCTGAAGAAAACAAAGGATATCGCCATTGCTTGGGGTGTTTTTTTGTTCTTTGTTCTGAAGTCCTACCGGGCACACATGTATTTGGAAAGCAAGCAGAAGGCATTTAAAGAAAATCTAGTGACTTACCAAAAACCCCACCCTTCCAGGTTAGCCACCTGAGGCAGCTAACTTTAATAGTAATTTTTGTATCAACATCATCAAATTTTGGGTCAAAACCTAAGTGTGCTGACAACTATGCTTGGCAATATTTACTCTGGTCCAATACAATCAGATACGTATGACACTAAGCAAATCCTCAGATCTCAGCATGGAGCAGGGAATTAGATTTGACGATCACCGTGGGTCCCCTGTGACTCAGGATACTATGGCTCTGTAATACTGCAATGGTATATAATATTTTAAATAATTCATCAAAGTGAATATAAACTGAAATCTTACAATGTTTTTAATGATTGTTAACTGATCAATCAATGTCTGTTAGATAATTCTTGCTTCCATGAGGGTGTTTGTGCAAGACAATGTAAAAGGGTTTTTTGTATAGTAGTAACGCAGACACTTTATCGTGAGCATGTAAAATAAAGCATGTCTCAGCTTTGGAAGTCTTCATAATCAACAAGCCTTTCTTCAGCAAGATTAAAAATGACCAAAATTATTTACAAAAACCAACCCTTGTCTCAAAATTCATGACTGAAGAAGACTGTATACAAAGCCATACATATATATATATTCATGCTGAAGGAGCAAAGAACATTTCAAATTACTAATTTTGAACAAACTGACAACCACCGCAGTATAAACTTTGTTTAAAACCTGTTCAACTACCTGTGCCTTTCATTATTCCAGAAATAAAGGATCAATATTTGTCAGATATTTTATAATGAGGAATTTATTTCTGAAATGATTTTTCAGGCGAACAGGGATGCCGAACATAATACAATCAGGAGACTGTAGTAAGAAAATATAGACAGGATACAACTACTTTACCACAATAACTCCATAGAAACACAAGGAAACAGCATTATCCAGAACACTGTTTAGGTATGATAAGGCAAATCAACCAATATGGTAAGATAAAAATCCCCTTTAATCTATAGGTAAATAACCAACTGCTTACTAAGCATTTAACTGTATTTTAAGAAGAGTACTGCCTTCAAGTAATTATGGCATATGTTACAAAGCAACAGCTTAACTATGAGTTAAAAGAACTCAAAGTTTCACAGAGTAGACTATTTGAAAAACATTTTGAGGACCTGTATCTGCTTACTAAATCAAACAGCACAGAAGTTCAGAACACATTTCTGGTGTCACTGTAGACTGTAAACGATTCAGGTACACAAACATAGAACTCCCATTGTTTTCCATTACATTCTGAAATTCATTTATAACATTCATTTAAAAGAAACTGCACACAAATATTCATTTGTCATGTAATTCAAGACATAAAATCTTACTGCATCAGCCCTAAGTTCATCCAGTATGCATGATCAGATTATAAATTAGCTTTTAGTTTGTTGGATTCTATTACTTTATCAGAATAAAGTTTAGCAATCTCTTGCTGAGTAAATCCATATTCTAGAAGTATCTCTTCTGTGTGCTCGCCTATAAAAGGATCTCTTTTAAATGATGGAACAGCAGGGGTCCTTGAAAGAAGAGGAGCAGGTCTAGGACTTATCTCTTCCTGATCATTTTTGATAAAAGAACTTCTTTGTTTATTATGCTGATGTAAGGGAGCATCATCAAAGGATAAAACAGGGGTCACACAGGCATCAGTTCCATCAAATATATTGCACCATTCACTTTGTGTCTTCTGTGCAAAGATGGATGCAAACTTCTTCTTCATTTCAGGCCAGTCAGAGAAACTCAACTGACTGGGAAGTTTATTTGAATCCAGCCCAAGACCTGAAAGGAGAAAAGCAAAACAGCTTAGTTTAGATAAAATAAAGTGCTGCCCCTAATTAAGTATGTTTCTTAGTATGCTATTATTTTGCAGGCAGTCCTGTGCAGCACGGCATACTAACTAAAAAAAAAATTATTTTAGGATATTGACAACATAGGTGAGGGAGAAGGAAAATAAAACGTTACAGAATTTCCAATTAGAGTAAACAGTATCAGCTGCAGCCCTCTAAGTTCATCTAATAGGTGTTCACTTTCATAAACACTTTATAAAAGCAGCAGCTGCCCAGAGGTAACACTTTGTCCTGAAAACATTTTCTGGAATAGGTACTGGGTTATCTACCACCTGGTACAGAACTCTGCTGAATGAGTTGAGGGCTGCAGCAATGTATCCAGGGCTCAGAAGCTGTTTAGAGTCCAAACTCATTGGGTATTTCCATGCTAGAGATGAAAAGACAGTGAGGATGGGTATGCTCAGGCTCAAGGTGAATGAGACAGTTTGGCTGCGAGTGGCTACAGGATAACTGACCTGCTTCTCAGACCCACTCAGTTCGAATGGGCTCCAGCAGCATCTGCAGCTCACCTCTTCTGCATACTTCCCTGGTTCAGATTCTCCTACTTCTGCTCTTAAATCTGCACACCTACACTCCCTAACTGCTTAAGGACCCAGCTTCCCAGGTCAGTCACATGGGCTACCTTGGTATGCAATATACACAGTCCTTCTGAGACAAAGTTTGATATGTAGGTTTTGTACTGAAAATTCTTCTAAACTAGGGGGCCCTAGGCCCTTTTCCCAAAAATACAGCACAGAACATTGCAGACATCCAGACACAGAAATATAGTAGTTCATGTTCAGAAGAAAATCAAGCCAGACAAAGGCAGAATAATAATCTTCCCATCATATTATAGATTCCCAAGAATACGCCGTTATGTTCTATTACACGATGAGCCTTTGTGCCTTTGTCCTCATCAAGTCACGAGGTCACATGAACCTTAGGCCACTAAAATTAGAATCTATTATTCCTAGCCATTCATATCATTCTCATTAAAAGATTAACTACTCACAGTGGTTAAGTACCCATAATTAAATTGAACCTAATAATCCCTACAAAATGGTGTTGATTACTTAACTGTGAATGGACAGTGAAAGACAGTTTACTTAAGAACTAGGAGGTGACTTAAATTCACCTTCCAAAACAGGTGAAGCTAAGTAACAGCAGACCACCTGAGACTCCATCCCAGTGCCCGAAACTATGTCAACTGGGAACACTGTCTGATTAGCATCAATATGCTTATTAATTTTGTTTTTCATTCTACCATTCAGTCCAATATGAATAAAGATCTACCATTACACAATTATGTCTGGAGACTGTGCCAGATGGAAAGTTGGCTGAATCTACACACACATGCTCTAGTAAAATAAAACAATATGCAGAACCTAGAATTTAATATTACATGCTCATTTCCCAAGGACCGCTGAAGACCTCAACTTAAAATAGTATGAACTGACAACATTTAAGCACCAAAGCCTCTCATTTTCCAGCTTGTGCTAACCATTTGTGGTGCAGATGAAGAGAATTGCAGCAGGAACAACTGAGTCAACAAGGAAACAATTACACAGCACAGAATTGTCTGGGTTACCACAAAATGACATATTTCACTCAATATAATCAGAAGCAAAATATCCTCTATTGAGCGTATCTGGTAAAGCAATCAAGACTGGTTTCCAAGCTTTTCTTGTTCAATTTTCATCTAAAGATTTTTGTTTAAAAAAGCCTAATAGCCTACCTGGTACAGCTTTGGCATAATGGTTTTTGAAAAAAGAAAAATTAAGTCTCCTTATAATGCTATAGCTTTAAGTTTCCCATAATTGCCACAGCTTTATTGAATCATTATCTGCACACTATTTACTGAAGCAACAAATTGAAAACACTGTTTCTGCAGAAATTTTAAAACAAACTCATACAAAATAAACTCAAGTAAAATTTAAAATTATGCAGGACAATTGTCCAAAATGTAATGAGGAAACCATTATCATCACCTGCTTCATTATAATTGTGGAACCATAATGTTCATCTACGCTGTGCATTTCTTAATAACAATGCTGTATTGAATTCAGAACATTAGTAGATTTTTGAAAGAGCATAAGTCATCATCACAAAATGTAGAGCTCTGTAGAAATGCTTCATAAAGATTCAACTATGTTTTTCAAGTGCTTTCTAAATTTTTTTCCATTCTTTTAAATAGAAGACACTGTAGTAAAAGGTTTATTAAACACAACTTTATAACTTTTGTGACCGTTTCTGCTTTTCCTATCAATGCAAAGTTAACTCTAAATAGCGATGTTCATAGAATCATAGAATGGCTTGGGTTGGAAGGGACCCCAAGGATCATAAAGTTCCAACCCCCCCTGCCACAGGCAGGGCAAAGTTCATGCTTCTCACCTGATATATGAGCTTCGTATTCTGCATGCCTCTCCCAGCTTGGCTACAGCAATACTAAGCTCATACTGCTACAGATAAAGAGAAACTTGCAGAACCAATTTATAGGTCAGCTGGAGGACATTCTGACTCTTTTTATTTAAATACTGAGACTTAACATTAGCAGCACATGCATCTTACACCAGGTTTCTTGTAAAATGCAAAGGTATTTTTATTATTCGCTGGCTGACTTTTACAGTAAAAAAATTAATATGACCAAAAGGATTGCAGCATGTTTGTGAAAAGGAAAAGGTCTATAGTGAAATTAGAATTCAACTCATGACACTGAAGCTATTACAGCAATTATTTACCATATCTGTTTTTTACAGCTTCAGTCTTTCATATAACAAATTTATTCTTTAATTTTATAAATTTATGGTAAGAAAAAATTTAATTTTCCCTGCTGACCACAATCCACAAAAGCCAAGATTTTTCTCAAACCAAGATTTATTTTCTTTTTTTAACTTATTATGTCTCCCTCTGAAGATCCTTAAGAAAGACCTTTCCTCACTATTTCATTAACTGCACTCAGTTTCAGTCCTGGGCTCCTAATTCTGAAGGAAAACACTGATGTGAATCAAAACCCAAAAGATGGTCTCGCTTCTGCTCACCAGAATTCTCAGGGCAGTGACAGCTCCTTCAGAAATCACATCCTCTGCTTACATTTGCAATCTTTAAATCTCCAACTGCTACTTTCACAAAACCCCTACCCTTGTGTTCTCATTACAAAAGAATGGCAAAAGTAACCTATCCTCTGAGTAGGGACGGAGAGGCATAAAGAGGCTTTAGATTATATCTGGAACAGCACCAGCAGATCTGACCAGAATTATAGGGAAAAAAAAGAAGTATGAAATAAAATTATGGAGCTGCAACTGGAACATATTATTTTAAAGCCACTTCAAAGCACAGAGTTAATACCTTGAACAGACGACTCAGTCTAAGTCAAAGCTCCTTGGGTTTGTGAAATACAGTTCTCACAAGCTGCTTTTTCTTCCCTATAACATTCAAAAGCTTAAATTCTGAAGTGAATTTCTGTAACAGATATTCCAGAAAGGAAAAATATTCAAAAAGCCACAAGACGAATCATCTACTCTAACTCAGTACACCACTGCTTCAGAAAGCTTAAAAGCAGAGCTACTGAAGGGGGGTAATTATTCCTATGTGAAAGTCTCAGTAATTCATGATATGCACATGAATACAATGAGGAAAGACAACTTCTTTTAAATTCAGTCTTGTAAAAAATAGTAGTTCAGTCTCGCTTTCAGAGAACACAGAAAGCAAATTAGTGACTAGGAACAGGAGAGAAAATGTTACTAAAGACAAAAAACAGTATTTTCTTAGAAGACTGCAGTCTGTATATTGAATTTTTGAAATAAGCACACTGAAACACACTCACAGCTGTGATTACACATTTCAGCCTTAGAACTTGGATACTCAGAACCCAGAACAAGAGGAAAGTGTTGCAAGCTGAAACACAGGAGGTTCCACATATATAAGAGAAAAAAACTTTTTCACAGTAAGGGTAACAGAACTTAGGAACAGGCTGCCCACAGAGGTCGTGGGGTTTCCCTCTCTGCAGACCTTCAAAACCCACCTGGACATTTCTTGTGTGACCTATCCCTGGTGTTCCTGCTCCAGCAGGGGGATTGGACTAGAAGACTTTTCAAGCTCCTTTCCAATCCCTGACATGCTGTGATTCTGTGATTCCCTAACTTACATCTTAAGCACACATATATTTTATAGCTGAAATAACTTCTGAAACTTGAGCTGTTAAAATTCATCTATTTCTACACATTTTAAGCAAACAGAATACTTTCAAGCATGAAAATAAAGTTGTTGAACGTAGATGCCCCAGCATAGGCAGATGAATTTATGGTTGCTGCTTCAAATTTGTGCTATAGATTCCTGAGAAAAATAGATTTTAGTAATTTCCTCAGTAAATAGATATCTAGGTAAGACAGAAATGAATCAGTGATCACGATACGCTGTGTGAACACTGGATTCAACCATCTCAATGATTTTCTTAGATAATGTGACTGGCTTGCTGACAGAGAAAAGCCTAAGACTTCATCATGGAGCAATAATCAGCACAGAACGTTGGGGCGTTCAGCAAAGGTTCTCTGAGAAAGAGTGACAAACCAATACCTGACTCCGTTATAGAATTTACTTCCTTTAATAACAACTATGGATTCTATTCCACTCCTGCAACTTAATCTCCTGGGAAGTATAAAACGCTGCAGCCTTGAGTACTGCAGGCGGTATTTCATCACTTCAAGCCAAACCTGTGGGTACTTGAAGATGAAAATATATTCTTTTTTTTCTTTCCTTTGTGTTTAATATGGGAATTCTCTCTAAAGACATGTACTGGAATTGCAATTTCCTAACTTCCAAAAGAGGAGGCTACATTTTACTTTAGCACAGTTTTATACTCGTTTTTCATCTCCAGTTCTTTCTTGCAAGCTATAGAAGATTCCAGGGGTTGGATGAAAATAGCATTTCCAGGAACTGCACTGTGAAATAAACAACTGTTTCTTTCAAGAAAGAGTAGAATAGAAATTGACCTTAAAGACAGACAAGATATGCTCAGGTCAACAAGAAACAGGAATACCACTATCTTCAGCCAGGAATGTGGATCTTCCAAACGTGACATCTACCTGGATGCAGCACACAGTGCTAAGTCACGTCAGTGAGTTACCTCAGGAGCCTGCCATATGCATTTCATATATCAGTGTACAGCTATGCTGATAAACAGCCTTTTTTAGTCACATAGAAAACAGTCACTTAGGGATCCCACTCACCGAAGGCATCTCCCATCTTACAATCCCAAACCTTCATGTCATTTTGTCTTAACTTCACTCCTGAGTTCCCAAAACTCATATATAAGTGTAGGCCCAGGTCCTAGCACTGACTATGCTCCTGTTAGCACAGTGCAGCTGACTGGGGCAGAGCTGACAGTAACTGCCTATGAGAAGGTACTCACTCTACAACTGATGGAATCACCCATGGAGAGACACTCAATAAGGCACTGTCATCCTCACTCAGCAAAGATTTACCATGTTTAAGCCATCTGTACAAAAAAGCAGTCTATGGAACACTGTCTGAAACATTCACTTTTAGCTATATCTTACATTGGTACTCCTCATTATACAAAATTAAGATTAGACTGACAACTTTTGATGTATTTCATACTCAGAACATTGGAAACAGAAAATACATATCAAATTATTTTGGGAAATAAGATTTTATGTCATAAACATCTGGAATTAAAACACTACTTCATGTTTTAAGCTTCAGAAGTATTGATTCTGCACAGAATTATGGTATATCCTGTGCTTGAAGGGACCCACATGGATCACTGAGCCCAACTCTCAGCTACACACAGCACCACCCAAATTCAAACCCAATGTCTGAGAGTGCTGTGCAAACACTTCCTGAGCTCTGGCAGCTCGGGGCTGTGTGTACTGCCCTGGGCAGCCCGTTCCATGCCCATCACCTTCTTGGGCAGAGCCTTTCCCCAAACCTGAAACTGCTTGCAATTTTATTTGCAGTACCACAGAAACAAGCCTTCTTTCAAACTATATTCACTTCCCATTGAATAAAACAGTTCTGAAAAACAGTTCATTAGTGCTCAAACAAAGCCACATCATGGACTACCACTGCTGTAATTCCAGAAGAAAATTTCTAACTTAAGTGTACTATTTGAGGTAACATGAAGGACTGAAAAACAAAGAAATCAATTCCTAGAAGTCTTCTGCTACCATACTACCCACTTAGTTTCAAGAAGTGATTGGCTTTTACATAGAAATATACACAACTAACTTCATGTCATTCAATAACGTATCGCTGATGAGAAAAAACTATTCCAGGCTACTCACCCTTTATTAACTGGTCATAGAACTGAGGCTCAATAGCACCAACAGCCATGAATTTTCCATCGGAGGTCTTGTAGGTTTCATAAAATGGTGCACCACTATCTAGTAGGTTCTCACCTCGTGGTCTGTTCCAGAGTCCTAAATTTTGTGATTTCCACAGAAAAGAACTTAGGTATGCTAGTCCTTCTACCTTTAGATGCACAAAAAACAAAACAAACAACAACAACAAAAAAACAAAAACAAAAAAAAAAAAACACAACAGCTTCAGGAATACTTCAGTGATTTTATATCCACTATGAGAGAACAGTAAGTAATTTTAGTTGAAAAAATAAACTTCTCACCTCTATAGAACATTTTTAGCGATCAAGCATTCTATTTCTAGAAATCAAGATACCTATACCAGTAAGCATCAATCCTTTAACTGTCAGTTTTTCTGTATTTTTATATACAAGTATTTATACTTAGGAATGTAAAAATACATAAAATATATAAAAACATACATTTCTGAACATTATATTTTCTTGAATATACTGCTAGGTATCTAGTCAACATTC
Source organism: Callipepla californica brunnescens (assembly GCA_023055505.1). Lineage (NCBI taxonomy): Eukaryota > Metazoa > Chordata > Aves > Galliformes > Odontophoridae > Callipepla > Callipepla californica. The sequence goes on along the minus strand of JALIRH010000009.1, from coordinate 11,191,708 downwards.
ATATCTCTGTAGTAATACACGGAGATTGAAATGCAAAACTGCATTCATTTTGTTTAAGTTTTTTTTGTAAGATTTTCTCACAAGTATTCTATATATATTTCATATACACATTATTTACTACGAAATATATGTGTGTATAACACATATCTAATATGTATATAATATACAATAAGTATGTAATAACATAATGTATAAATTACTATATCAGCATTACATATGCTTGAAAAGAGAAATGCAATATGGTCTCCAAAAGTAGAAATGTCAGTGAGACTGAGACAAGATTCCTCAGGCTGTGTGCTATTGAGGATTATGTAAACATCATGATTAAAATTAGATGAAATCATATTTTAACAATACACGTACCAAAATAAAAAGCTACTGATCTTTCATATATATTAATTTCTACCCCTTTAAAACAAGAATTAAAGATCTGCAAAACTTTGAAGTATGCAGTCATGGACGCTTCTTCATTTAATATGTATTGCTTAGCCTCTTTCTCAAGTTCCTGCCACAAAGACAGAAATATTTTTGCCCTTATTGTCATATGACGAAGTTAACTTTCTTATGAAAAAATAAGATGATGTACCATCATTTGCATGTTTGCAAAATGACAGCAAAGATATCAAAATGGAGCTTGCTTTATTAACGATCTTATCTTGCACTGCTCATTTTAACAAAAAATTACATACAAAAAAACCACAAGTAAGGATAACAACAAGTGGGGATAATACCAGAATAAGCTCGTAACTGTAACTTAGATTTTCGTTCCAAACATTTGTCAAAACTAATGAAAATATCTCTATCCACTGTATTATCTGCCCTGGAGATACAATAAAATAGGACTACTATTTTGCAATGGTAAGTGGATTTCAGAAATACCCCTATCTGGGGAACTGGTCAGCTACTTCAGCGTGAGGTCTGCTGCACTTCAGAGATGAAAGTGTCTTAACATCCTCAACAAATCTCCAAGGGCATGCTCAAATTACACCACATACAAACATTAATGTGGTCACTTTCTTTTAAAACATGAAAAGGATAACAGTGGAAGACTTCACTTTACAATGATTATCATAATCATTAGGCATTTCACTTAATGATTTCCTAATGCTAAAAGCATTAACAGCCTCTGAAAGTGGGATGAGAATCCAGCGGCACAGTACCCCTGGATGACCTCTGTCAGCTCCATAAGTCTTCTGTTCCTTTTGCAGAATGAAGCAGTTCAAACAAAGCTGAGAATACACCCACACCAACCTAACCTCTATCCTCGTGACTAAGGAACTCTTCCAGGATATGCGAGTTTTGCTTTTGAACACCTCCAGGCTGAGAAAGACCTGGAACTCCAGACTTCCGTAAGACAGCCAAATGCTCTCACCATGGGACTATTAGGCTAGTGATAATTACTACCATCTTTTCCTATGGTTGCCTTTCCACAGGGAGGGAGTCAAGCTTGATCAGATGCCTACCAACAGCTGCAGACTGTGTCCTCAAGTGTTCCCTAATTCATGTGTCAGGGTGCAGAAGCATCACTCTGGCATCCTCTGTGCATCATACTCAGCATGTGGTTAAGTATTGTGCTCACTGTACTGTTATCCTTATAGAGTCAATGAGAAGAGACTATACAGGAAGTCGTTCTGACCTGTTACTTAATCTGAGGTAAGCAACTGACACACTTTTCTACAACCAAAACATATCCCACATTCCATTCCCAATGTGCCAGATATCTTGTAAGGACATTAGTGGACTTATGCTAAATCAACTCACTGAAAATTTTTTTAGTAACCAAATATTAATAGTGAAGATGAAGTAAGACTCCAAATAGTTGAAATAGGTGACCTCTGAAGGTCCCTTCCAACTCAACCATTCTATTCTGAACTACAAGAAGTATCTGAAGTATTTGAAGACTTGCCATATCTTTCCATAAAGATGCAAATCATTTCAATTTTCCTTTTTCACGCTCACAATCATTTTTGTTGTATTCCATGGTCCTTCTCAAATTGGTCATTTTTTTAGTGAAGGGCAATGTCCAGTGTCAGAAAAAGTATTTTCCCAAGGCTTTAGAAATACTGATTAGATTGTAAGAATTACTTAAGAAGCACTGCTGGCTCTATTTCCTGTTTATACGTCCCAATACAGTGTGTATGTGTTTCACAACAACATTACATTGTTGACTCATGTTCAGCTTGTGACTACTTTAAAACTCCAGGATGATACTTCAGCCTATTGTTTTCATGCCATATTTGTGCAGCTGATTGTTCCTGCTTAAGAAAACTACAGAGCAGACGTCTCAATGAATTTCAGCCAATTCTTTTCAGGTCATCTCTCCAGCCATCTCTCCAATTTGTAAAGGTCATTTTCAATTCTAATCCTGTCATCCAACACGCTTGCAGCTCTTCCCACACCCACATCCTCTGTGAATTACTAAATAAAACCCCCTGTTCACCATTCCTCTTACTGCAGAAAACACTTAAAAATAATTTTAAAAAAAATTAGCCTTTATTTTACAGCATGTTAATGCAAAGAGTTTGAAATTAATTTCTCAGCAATGACCCACAGCAGTGTATTTTTTCTATGGAACAGTGCTTCTTAGAAGACACAATCCATCCCAAATTTACAAGCAGCTTTATGTAGGACAAAACTAATGCAAATATTTTATTAGGATCATTATTTTTTCTTTAATGCATTAGTTGTCTATTGCATACCCACTTTCCATGTATCAAATTTATTCACAAAATGTACACAGCTAACAGTTTTTGAAGAAGGTAGACTGATAGAAGAAAAACAGGGAGAGGCACTGGAGAAGAGCTGCAGTATGTCCCCCAGGTTATAAGGATATCATGGTGACCCGTGAAAACTGCCTGCAGGTAGAAAAATACCAATTTTATGAGATTATTTACTGTCCCATTCCAAGTTCTCCGTTTTAAACCTCAGTAAATAGCTCCAACTTCCTCCCTTTAAAAGACTTAGAGTAGGAAAAAAAACAACAACAAAGTCTCAGCAAACGAATACAAACATTTTTCCACCCCTTCTTCAAGACAAGACTTACCATACTTGCATCAACAACCTGCCCTTTGCCAGATATGGTACGTTCATACAGGGCTATAATAATGCCCAGTGCACACATCACACCTCCACCAGCAAAATCACCTAGAAGATTTAAAGGTGCATATGGATTTTCACCTTTTCTACCCAGCTTTGACAGCACACCTGAAAGCAGAGCAAACAATGCAAACATAAGCATTAAAAAATGACATTTATAATTTAAATTTCATTATTTTCAATCTATGCAGGCAAATACAGGACAAAGCAAACTACTCCCAATGGTGTTCTGACTCATCTCCAGCTGTGTCCTAGCAAACCGTTCATCTGCCATTCGCAAGCAACAGGATATATGAAATCACGTCAGTGAAGACATACCTAAATATACAAATTAATTGAGAAGTTAGTACCTCATAGACAAAACACTGATCATTTGGCTATACAGGTTCAACAACTGGTTGAAAATTAGCTTGTATGCAGCAGTTCTATTTTAATATCTGTAAATGCATAAAAGAATTTGGTAGTCATCATGAACATTCCTCAGCGCAGCAGTAGTTATTTTTTTCTTGTTTGAAGCTTTGAAAGTAAAAATGCAGATTTACAATCTACTGTGCGCATAACCCATGAATTAACAGTACTAACAAAGGATTTCACATTGACATCCCCACTTCTGTTCTACTCTACCAGCTGAACTATCTTTGAAAAACAGGTTGCATATCAGAGGAATGGATGAATTACATACAAAGGTAACCTCTGATTGCATGCAACAGACACTAGGAACATATGTTTATGCCAGAAATTATGCAGAAAATGAAAGAGGATAGAGTAAAGGCTAGACAAGTTTACTTCAGTCAGAGCTCTGAATCTGACAGCATTTTTCTGACATCCTATACAGCCTTTTTACTGTCACTTCATTCCTCGTAGCTCCCTCTAGGCCCCTTTGGGTAAATAAAAATCTGCCTGTGGTCATGTCTGTCCTAAGCCTTTAGCCTAAGGCCTGAGATTCACTAAATATATTGTCAAAATTTCTGGAGAACTGTGCGATTCCGAAGCACTGTTTAGTTAGCTAATGCTCTAACTCACTTCTCAAGTACAAACAACAGAGTGCACTGTTCAAATAATTCTGGAAAGCTTGCAGTGCAAACATAAAGCAACATCACTGACTGAAATATCACTTTTAACAGTCCCAAGGTCCTCAGTCACCATCACATTAATGTATTTATTTAAAGAAAGCCAGAGCTCATCAGGAAATTACCCATGATGTGATATCTCATTTTTGAGGACAGATTCATTTCAAATACTTTGTCTTATTTCCTAAAAGTTGGCAGAAGCCAAGAATTTTTTGGCCCATTTTCACTCTTCGCTCAGACACTTGGGGAGAAACAGAAGCAGTGAGAACAGAAGTAAATAAGGCCATGCCTGACAGCACTGATAGTACACTGATTGCTACCATCAGAGTTGGGTAATTTTGGTGTCTGAAATTACACACCTGTAGAACTCCGAGATTTGAAATCAGTATTCTGTCCACAATACAGTACTCTAAGAAAACAGCACTACAGATAAAACCACATTACTCCCAACTTCCTTTCTCTTCACTTGGTAGCAATACCGATACTTAACAAAAGCAGAGGATACCCAAATGGCTTAGGCTGCCTAGTTTTCCTCTACTTTTACTTTAAAGCTGATGCTCACAGATATACACAAAACAATCAGCAGAGCTTTCAGGATTATAATTAGATTTTCTAGGAGAAAAGCCCTGAAGACAAAAAAGCATAACAACTTCTATCCTTTCTATAAAGATAAAAATGTTATTCACATAATATAACTCCAAAGAAGAATAAAACTGTGCAGTCTGAGAAGTCATGCTGGTCCAGCCTAATAGCTCATTGCTGCAACCAAAAAGAACTGTCCAGTCCAGCCAGCTTTCAACCTTTCCTGTACCAGCATTTTATGTTTGTTAGATCTCTCAATGAACTGCTTCAGCTCAATTTCCTTAAGAAAATCATCCTTTTTTTTCTTTTTTTCTTTTTTTCTTTCTTTTTTTTTTTTTTTGAATTAATAGGGAGGTGAATCAGCTTACAAAGGGGTTAAGCAAGCACCAGACCTGACTGAAGAAACAAGGAGGGAGCAGCACAAGGAGAAAGAAACCTTCCTTTCACTGACAGGTATGCTTTAGATCCAGCCAGTTGTTTCACCAGATGGCATCTGAGGTTATCTGAGCTACCTGCAAGCAACTTCTCAGTGAATTCTTGAGTCCTGACTTACGAGAAAAATAACACTTCATTCAACATAACATTTTACAGCCTACCTGATAAAGCCACATAATTGATGTCATGACCTGCAGACTTGGCATATTTTCCTGTCTGACCAAATCCAGTAAGTCTAGCATAGATGAGTCTGGGGTTCTCGTGCAGAAGGACCTCTGGACCAAGACCAAGTTTTTCCATGACACCTTAGTGAGACAAAGCACAGAATCCTAATTCACATTTATATTTACTAATATAGATGATTCAAGAATTAATCATAAAACAATTGAAATGAACTGCAATTTCTGAAATAACACATTCTAAATAATTGTTCATATTAAAACATTAACAGTCAGAACGTCACAGATTACCAGCAAACTGCATACATTTTGAATGCAAGCCAATTAAGTGGAAACAGAGATTTAGGGTCATTTCTTATTTTTCTACTTTGCTGTTGGTTTTGTTTTCCAAAAGCAGGCTACCAGCTTACTCTGCTTTATAGTAGAAAGCTACTGAAGGTAGCTTTAAAATAGTTTCCCACCAAAAAGAGTTGATTCTTACATTTTCCACATCTGAATATTATACCTCTTCTGTTTTTCACAGGAATATATTTTCCTCATCACATTAGCCTCTCAGTGCAACGTGCACTCCTATGTCTTTTAACTCACCAATGCAAATGGACCATGCCACTGCATATTACACAGATTATGTGCAATAATTACACAAAAGAAAACATGTTCTTCTCTAATGCAGAGAAAAAGGAACTTTTAGAAATCAGTAGGCTTGATCAGCATGGACTTACAGTAATCAAGCCTAAATTTTTGATCTTGCATTAATGATGGATTTAAAAGAAGCAGATTCAAGTTGAAGATGCAGATTTTTATTGGCTCACTGCTTTCTAGTCAAACTACAAGCTACTATCTGTATTGCGACTGCTGGGAGACCCAATTCAGAGAGGAAGGGATTGACTCGCCATAAAATCACAGAATCACCACGGTTGGAAAAGACCTCCAAGATCATCCAGACCAACCACTCATCTACCACCAGCATCTCCCCACTAAACAACGTCCCTCAGTACAACAACTTTCTGAACATCTCTAAAGATGGTGACTCCACCACCACCCTGGGCAGCTAGTTCCACTGCCTGACCACTCTCTGGGAGAAGAAATTTTTCCAACGAATCAACCTGAACTTCCCCTGGCACAACTTCAAGCCACTCCCTCTAGTCCTATAACTCCTTATGTGGGAGAAGAGGCTGACTCCCACCTCTCCACAACTTCCCTTCAGGTAATTGTAGACAGCAATAAGATCTCCCGAGTCTCTTTCAGACTGAACAATCTCAGTTCCTTCAGCCAGCCCCCTTGAGACCTGTGCTCCAGACCCTTCACAAGCTTTGCTTCCCTTCTCTGGACATGTGCCAGGGCCTCTTGTAGTGAGGGGCCCAAAACTGAACACAATACTTGAAGTGCGGCCTCACCAGAGCACAGTACTCAGGGATGATCACCTCCCTGCTCCTGCTGGCAATGCTATTTCTGATACAAGCCAGAATGCCACTGGCCTTTGTGGCCACCTGGGCATACTCCTGGCTCATGTTTAGTCAACACTGACAAGGAGTCCATTTCCTCCACGTGGTCTTCCAGCCACTTTGCCCCAAGACTGTAACATTGTCTGGGGTTGCTGTGGCCAAAGCTCAGGACCTGGCACCTGGTCTTATTGAGTGGTGTTGACTACATCATTGAAGAAGAGACAGGTATTAGTAGTAGGTGACTCCTCCCTGCAGGGAACTGAACATGCTAAGCAGATGCTCTTAGAGAAGGCTGCTGTCTTCCTGGGGCTCTGGATGTCACCAGGAAACTACCTGCCGCAGTATGGCCATCAGACCACAACCCCTTACTGCTTTTCTATATAGGGAGAGAATAAGCAGGTACACATGGGTCAAGGGATATCAAATGGCACTTCAGGGCACTGGGACAATGGCTAAAGGAATTGAATGCACAGACCATCTTTTCTTCTCTGCCTCCTGTATTGGGTAAGGACAACAGAACAAATTGAAGGATCTTATCTTTAAATAGCTGGCTTTGTGACTGGTGCCATTGCAACAACTTTGGTTTTTTGGACAATCAAATGGCCCGTATGGCAATGAGTTTGTGGCCACCAGATGGGGTGTAGAGATGGGGGTCAGGAAAGCCAAGGCCCAGCTCAAAATGAACTTGGCAAGGGATGTCAAAAAGAATAAGAGAGGCTTCTACAGTACCTCAGCCAGAAAAGGAAAGTACAGGAGGGCGTACAGTCCCCTTGAGAGTTACACAGACAGGCTAAACAGTAACAAGGAGAAGGCTGAGGAACTTAACTTTTTTTGCATCAATCTTCTCTGTTAACTGCTCTCCATACAGCCCTTAAACATGCAGTTTGGTAGAAGGGGATCAGGGAAGCAGCATCCTTCCCACTGTAAGCGAAGATCAGGTTTGTGAGCACCTGAGGAACCTGAACATCCACAGGTCTGTGGGTCCCAGTGAGATGCATCCCCGAGTCCCGAGGGAATGAGCTGATCAAGTTGACAAGCCACTCTCAATGATATCTGAGAAGTCATGGCAATCGGGTGAAGTCCCTGGTGACTGGAAAAAAAGGCAACATCACACCCATTTTGAAAAAGGGTAAGAAGATGACCCTGGGAACTACCAGCCTGTCAGTCTCACCTCTGTGCCAAGGAAGGTCACAGAGCAGATCCTCCTGGAAGCTAAGCTAAGGCATACGGACAGCAGTGAGGTGATATGGGAGAACCAGCAGGACTTCACTAAGGACAAATCCTGCTTGACCAAGCCTGGTGGCCTTTTATGATGGTATCACCACAAGAACAAGGACAAGAGAAGAGCCACTGATATCATCTATCTAGACTTCAGTAAAGCCTCTAACACAGTACCCCACAAATCCTTCTCTCCAAATCAGAAGGATGTGGATTTGATCAGTACTGTTCAGTGAACAAAAAACTGGCTGCAATTGAGTCTAGGGAGTGGTGGTCAACGGCTTCAGGTCTGGATGGAGACTGGTGACAAGTGGTGCCCCCCAGGAGTCAGTGCTGGGGCCAATACTCTTTATTAACTTCATCAGTGACAATGACAGTGCAGTCCAGTGCACCCTCTGTAATTCTGTCAATGACAGGAAGCTGTGGGGTGCAGCTGACACATCAGAGGGACAAAACGCCATTAAGAGGGCAGTCTTGAGTAGTGAGCCCAGGTGAACCTCATGAGGTTCAAAAAATCCAAAAGCAAGATCTTGCACCCAGTCAAGGCAGCCTTCACTAGCAAAATAAGCTGGGGGATGAAAGGATTGAGAGCAGCCTTGATAAAAAAGTCCCTGGGGTACTGGTGGATAGGAAGCTGGACATGAGCTAACAGTACACCCCTGTAGCCCAAAAAGCCAACTGTATTCTAGGCTGCATCAACAGAAGAGCGGTCAGCATGGTGAGGGAGGTGATCCTGCCCCTCTAACTCTGCACTGGTGAGGCCTCACCAGTTCTGCCTCCAGATGTGAAGTACAGGAGACACAGACCTTCTGGAGAGAGTCCAGAGGAGGGCCACAGAAAGGATCCAAGGAATGGAACACCTCTCAGGCTGAAAGAGTTGGGGCTGTTCAGCCAGGAGAAGAGAAGGCTGTGATGTGACTTGACAGCAGCCTTCCAGTACCTAACAGGGAGCTACAAGAAAGAATGGGACAGACTCTTTACCAGATTCTGTGGTGACAGAATGAAGGGAAATGGCTTCAAACTCAGGGAGAGTAGATTTAGGTTGGATATGAGGAGGAAGCCTTCTACAGTGAGGTGGTGAGGCAGTGGATCAGGTTGCTTAGAAATGTGACTGATGCCCTGTCCCTGGAGACTTTTAAGGTGAGGCTGGATCAGGCTCTGAGCAACCTGACTGAGCTGTGCATCTTCCTGTTCATTGCAGGGAAGCTGGACGAGATGACCTTTAAAGGTCCCTTCCAACTCTAAGGATTTTGTGATTCTATGAACTTCATCCTCATCGGCCTAAGGCAGTGATCCAGCCTGTCCACCCCTTTATAGGGCCCTCCTTCCCCTAGGCAGATCAACACTTCTTGCTGCTTGGAGTCATCTTCAAAGTAACTGAGCATCCACTCAATCCCCTTGTCTAGGTCATCAATAAGGATATTAAGCAGGACAGGTCCCAATACTGACATAACTGATATGTATGTTCTTTCCAGAACCTATTGCAATTTTTTTCACAGACTGTTTATAGAATTAGCACATCTTCAAATTCCTCAAGATCTACTCTTATATTACCAGGCAGTGCAAATATTTAACATTATGGAAAAAGGGGTGATATTTGGTACCACAATTCTACAAAATCACACCTATTCTGAAAATCAAGGTCTGTCTAATAACCAAGAGGAAATGAAAGAAAAATTCAGCCTTCGTAAGGACAAATTTTTTTAGGATTCATAACCACAGCTTAAAATAGGAACTGAGGACAGAAGCTTCACACAACCTTCAGGATTGGCTTGTCTAAAAACTTTCAATGGAAAGAGTTACTGACAGAACCACATAATACTCCATGCACATATTTCTCAACAGAATTATAGAACTGGCTCAGAATACACAAAGTCAAAACCTACTTTCAGCTGAATCTCTCATCATATGAGCAAGATTTTCAAGCACCAGTGAGGACTAGGGGTTAAACATTCACTCTGCCACAAGACCACTGTCTAAAGGTCTGTACATGTACATGTGTGCCTAAAGAAACTCCTGCCACTTGGGCCCTGCTTATCTCTATGGTTCACATTAGCTTTATGCCAGATCACACATTTACCTCCTATACTTTTAGGCCCATGAACCCTAACCTCTCTTAAGGATGGGGCATCCACCACATCTCCAGGCAACCTGTTCCAGCATCTCACCACCCTCACGGTAAAGAGCTTCTGTATATCCAATCTAAATCTCCCTTGTTAGAATGAAACCATTCCCCTTGTTCTGTCACAACAGACACTGCTGAAGACTGTCCCCTTCTTTCATGCAGCCTTTATTTATACACTGCGAGGCCACAACCAGGTCACCTCAGAGCTCTCTCTTCTCCAGGCTGCACAGCCCTATCTCCCTCATCCAGTCCTCCTACGGGAGATGTTCTGTTCCGTGGAACCAGAAATTCCTAAAGTTAAACAGACGGTTTATGAATGAACAAAGCATCTCACACACATCTGCTGCCTGCAGAGGAATCGTACACTCCAAGACTGCCCGCTGTGTTCACCTCACAGCCGTGAGCGGGGCTGACAGCCAACGCAGGACCGCCGTGCACCCTCACACACGCCTCCTCGCCTCAGACGCACAGACGCTGCCCAGCACCATTTGCTCAGCCTGCCCCAGGCACTGGAGCAAGGCCCAGCAGAGCACTGCTTCTCCCTTCGGTGCGGCTGGGCTGATGGATTCCCCAAATCCCCGTCTGTCCCACAGACATATCCGTTTCCCCTAGAGATATCAGCAAAGCTTCAAACGGAGGGAACCCCCCCCGGCACCGCACCCGCCCCCTCCCTCTCGCTCTTCGCAGCGCAGCCCTCAGCCCCTATCCCGGGGCTCCGCCGCCGCCGCCGCCTCACCGTGGCGGAAGGGCTCGATCAGCACGTCCGCCCGGCCGCACAGCCGCCTGAGGGCCGCCGCTCCCGGGGGCCGCTTGAGGTCGAGCGCCAAGGAGCGCTTGCCTCGGCCCTGCACGTCGGTGCCCACGGCGGAGCGGGGAGCCCGGTCCACCCGCACCACGTGGGCCCCGAAGTCGGCGAGGATCATGCCGCAGAGCGGCGCCGGCGCCAGCCCCGCCAGCTCCAGCACGCGCAGCCCGCTCAGCGCCATGGCGCCGCCGCTGCCTGCCGAGCGCCGAGACATCGATCCTCCAGCGGGCGCAGTCCGGAGCAGAACTGCGGTGGCCGCCTTCGCTTGCTTTGCGAAGCTGCTGTGGAGCGTTCTGGCGTTCTTCAGCCTCCCCGTGCCATACTCCGGGATATTAGTTGTTGAGATGATAAGAACTTTTTTTTTCTTCTTTTTCCGCCACCAGATTTGCCCTTTAGCTGGCTGTCTGGGCCTGCTACAGCTGCTGTAATCTCTGCCCGAGAGGCAGTGCCCGCAAACAAACATCTTAACCACTCAGCAGATTAGTGCCCACAAACATCCTAACCTCCTAGCAGATTGCCTTCAACAGAATCACAGAATAGTTTGAGTTGGAAGGGAGCCTTAAAGACTTAGCTAGTCCAAATCCCATTCAATGAATGCGGACGTCTGCAATTAGATCAGAATGCTCAGAGCCTGCTCAGGTCTCACCTAAAGTGTCCTCAGCGATGAAGCACCCACCTCCTCTCTAGGCAATCTGTTCCAGAGCCTCACCACCCTTATTAAAAAAAAAAAAAAAATTACACATCTGATCTAAATCTCCACTCTGTTAGTTTGAAGGCATTTCCCCTCATCTTGTCACAACAGATGCTGCTGAAGAATCTGTCCCCTTCTTTCTTTCTGCCTATGTTTAGATAGTAACAGGCCGCTCTCAGGTCTCCCTGGAGCCCTCTCCAGCCTGCACAGCCCCACCTTTCCCAGCCTGGCCTCCGGATAACGTGGTCAAGACAGCGCTGGCACAACTGCTTACAGCAAATATGTCATTGTGGTTTTAAATAAATAAAAATTTTAACAAAGATTGTAGGGCTCAAAACTTGCCTACCCTTTCCATCAGCTCAGCAGTGCCATCTTCACTGTGGGAGCCATCAGCCCAGTCCTGCACCTATCAAGAACAACATGAATCTTAAGCCAGAAATGTCTCCTGTCTTACCACAGAGTCATAAAATGGCTTGGGTTGGGAGGAACCTTAACAATCATCTAGTTCCAAACCCCAGCTGTGGGTAAGGGCACCTCCCACTTGACTGCGTTGCCCAGAGCCCCATTCAACCTGGCCTTGAACACCTCCAGGGATGGGGCATCCACAGCTTTTCTGGGCAGCCTGTGCCAGTACCTACCACCCTCACTATGAAGAATTTCTTAGTAATGTCTAATCTAAATCTATCCTCTTTTGGCTTAAAGACACTACCCCTTGTCCAATGACTTCACTATATGACAGAGTGTCCCTTTATAGATATCTTGTAGGCTCTTGCTCAGTACTGGAATGAAGTCTTCCTGATGATTTTGTCACTTCCCCTGCACACAAGACAGGTGCTTGTTTTTGGTTAAATCAAACCAGATTTAATAAAGCCTGTATTCATGTGCAGTTGCTCTTTTAATGCTGCCTGCCTGAAAAGCAGCCACATTTGACTGGAGGCCATGGTCATTTTGTTTTTGTTTGTCTGTTCAAAGAGTGGACATCCATCTGGGAAACACAATGGAACAGGCTTCAAAGTAACAGGGCTTTGGAAATGTATGTCCCACTCCCAGTCTCTCAGGTTAGCGGAGGAAAGAGGCCCTTAAAGACAGTTCTGTGTTTAGTTTCATTTATTTCTGAGCTACTTGGAATAGAAAAATGAGTCAAAGCTCCAAATGCAAATAGTGCATTTGCTTTAACTCTGCAATAGCAAACAGAAAAGAGCTATGTCAAGAATACTCTATTTTTCAAGTAGATGCCTGGCCTACAATGCAGGCACAGATTTACAGGAAGTAGAAAAATATATGCAGTTTCCTTCAAATGTAGCTGGCTTGTTTCCTGTATAATTCATGTCTTTTAGAGGCACTCTGTGATATACAGATTTCTTTCCACTGTTACCATGAAATTACTGGGCTTCTTGAAGTTATTCTCTCTTTTTTTCTTTTTTTTTTTTTTTCCTTCTCTTATCTTAGGATCTTGGAGATCATGTTGAATAGAAACAGACAGTTTCTGTTGCATCTCCTACTCTTTTTTCACCTGGTGCTTTTTAGTTTAACACATCTAAACGATGCTCTAAGCATGGTGGGTACTCTGTGGCAGCAACATGCAATTCAGAACATTATTAAACGATTTCAATTTCAGGAAGGTGTGGGCAACACTTTATGAGCATTAAATTCACTATGAGAATCTGTGTTTTAACAAGCTAAGAAATACGTAGGTTTAAGAGAGAAACAAATATCCTAGTTTACCAAGGGATGATGCTGATGATCTGCATCAAAGAAACTCTCCCAAAGCAACAAGTCACACCCCACAAAATATGTGTTGAAAACAAGCAGCTGTCCCTCGTCATAGGCTTGCAGTAAGAACAATTCAGTACTGATATATGCCATATCATGTAACGTGTTTCATTAATGTGCAACAAGAAATAGTGGCTGTATAAATTCAGTACTGCAGAGGTAATGAGCGTAGGTGAGGTGAATACATCCCTCTGAAGTAGCTGTGAATTCATGCTGCCCAAGACTCTGTCTGTCTGAGTCTATGAATTACAGATTTAGAAATGAAACCCCACTCCCATCCAGAGAGAGCAGATGTGTGAGCTGCTTTGTGGTACTGCATTAAAATCAACGTATCCTAGAAAATCTGCTCTTTTTGATTTATTTAGTCTAGGCAGTCACTGGGGCGAAGATCTGGCCTTGCTGCAAGAAATAAGCTTTGCCATTAATTTTCAGTTTGTTCCCCATTGCTCTGTTGAAACACGAGGACAAGTCACTAATGTCTGTGACAGTGATTTCTGTACTTTGGACTATTACCTTTGTACCTAAACTGAAGTATTCACCTTTGAGTTGTACTTACGGTATTACTATGCTTTCTTGGTTTAGATGAACAGACTGGCAAATACATTTGACTAACCTTTATGTTGGCTGAACTGCAGAAAGCATTTTCCTGCAAGTTTATTATTAACTGCTATTGTATCTACTGGAAAGTACAGACCAGGGTTATTCATGGATTTTGATTGCCTGGATACTGGGTTTCAAGTCTCCACCGGGGATCAGTGGTGTACCACTGACTGGTAATCTTGCCCTAGTTCCTTTCCAGCAAGTCATTTCTGCTGAACAGTGTCTTCCATGATACCCACCATAGGCGCTTCTTCTAGGTTTGCCAGTGTGATTGGTTGATAGGCCTCTGTTTCTATGAACTGTTTCTGTCACACAGCCGTATTGTCACCAATGAGACATTAATTTGCACCTTAGCTATGGCTAAATTTATTTACTTCACAATTAGTTCATGTTCTTTTTCATTTTGTGATCCTTTGATAGTTTGAGAAAACAAATGTGGAGCATGTATTCCTGAAAGGAAGAAGGCATGGATCTGAATTGACATTCCATCTAAAATATTTAATCTGAAATGATATGGCCCCTCTTTTGTAGCTTAGAAGATGGAAATCAAAGTAAATTCCATCCAGGACTTTTCACTGTAGCCTGGGTCTTTTCACATTACTTGTGGAACAAACTCTCAATTCCTGTGTAGGGAACATGTTCCCATATGCTGCTGTCTGTCAGAAAGCTTTTGTGGTGGTTTCCAGTTGCCTCTTTGTTAACAGGCCAAGTTGTAAAAACTTGTGAAAGTGATGTAAAATGAAAATGGCAAACTCCATTTTGTATCATTAGCCGTTATAACAGATAACACAAATAACCTAAAAATACTTGTGGATAGTATTATTTTTTAGTTTATGCTGCCCCAAATGAATTAAAATAGCCATACCATAAAGGAAAATGAAGCCTCTAAAGGAAGCCTTACAGATTTGAATTTTTGTGTGTATATATATGCATGTAAAAACAGTGTGTTTTTTGACCTGTAATATTGGCTTTCGCCAATTTAGTAGCAAAATTAGTGCTTAAGAAATATACATTGTGAATATATCTCCATAGTCTTCAAATGGTAAAGGTCTTTTGCTGATCTCAGATATGTAATAGAAAATACAGATAAGAACAAACCATTGTAGTTTTATTACTATTAATTTTTATTGGGTAAATGTATGTCTTACAAAGTAAGCAAACATTGCTAACGTGTACACAGAATAATTTTTCTAAGGTTCTCCTTACTTTGAACATTAGCTTGTGATGCCATATGTCTTGTACACCTTGTGTATGTATTTCAGAAGGACATCGTTATCCGATTACTTGACTGGTGCCAGAATCTTACTAAAATACTTATCATAATAACATGGACTTGGGTTTTGAAAATGTATGTGGTACAAACCCGACCCAAACACATGGAAGAAGAAAAGTAATCAGAGGATGGTTCATTAAAATGAATATTTTCAGAGGTTGATATATAAAACTTAAAAATCACAAATCACAGTTGTCAAGTGTCATCATGCATTATTCATCATAAAATGTGATTTCCATATTCTAGAAATAATACAAGGGCATAGAACTCCATGGAGCAGATTTTATTCACTTTCTCTGTTGTACCAATAATGGTATATTTATTCAGTATAAGAGAATTTCAAATAAATGTTGTCCTAACCCTACCTGGTTGATAGACATTAATGACAGGCAGTGTCTGTGTTAAAGGTAAACTATTTTTCATTAGTTCATGGTGGAGGGCCAAAATGCAGAAGGTACATTCAAACTTCTGTATTTCTTTAGTATATTTATTGTTGATTCTGACAAAAAGAAAATAGTAAGACAGGATTCCAGGTACCCAGATTTTGAAAAATTGATGGCAACTGCTAATGCTGAAGAATCGCCCAATTTACTGTGGTCAGAACTACTGAGCCAGCCAGTGTTTGCTTTCACCAGCTAAATATTGAACTAGGTTACTACAGCTTTGCCAGGCTGCAACGTCTTTTCCTGAAATACTGGCTCTAGGAAGGCTGGTAAGAAAATTGTATCAACATCTTTGCTTTTAAGTAAATATGCTATATTAAAATATACATCCTTCTGAATGATCCCCAAACTCCATAGTTCATATGTTTGTGCTGCTGACATACCCCAGCTTCTCTCTGTTTTGACAGCTTGCATTCAGTTACACCAGGTTTCATCAATTTAAAGGCTATGAAGAAACTTGACAGGACCCCGTCCAGTTCCCCGAACTCTGCAGACTAAATTACCTCAGTGTCAAGTCACTATTGAGGCAGGAATTACTGCCACTCTTATATTTTATTTTATTTTTTTTTTGGGGGGGGGTGGGGGGATTGGTGGTGGGGACGGGGTGGGAGGTGAGGGGAGAGAGAGAACAAGCAAAATCTATGAAAAGTGACATGAAATGCATCTTCAGAGGTTTGAAATGGGGATGCAATAAATCTGAATCCTGGACATCTTTATTTTCACATTTTTTTCTTCTATTTGTAAAGTTCATTCTAGTCCAGTAAAAACTTCTTCCTTTAAAGCTGGTCTCAGCTGAGCCTACTTTTTAATTCATTCCTTCCTGTTTCCATGCAAATTTAAATGAAAACACCACAAAACAACAGAGAATAACAAAGAGTCAATTGCTCAGTTCCTGGTATATACTTAAGTATATTTACAGATAAAATTGGCTTTATTGTGCAAACTGCTCTCTAAATTATTGAAATGATTTTCCCTTTGTTTTTCTCTTTGAAGAAGAGAGCAATAACAATCATGTCAATTACCTGATCTATTCAGCTCATCTCCAATACAGAAATAGCAATGCATTGCATCAAAACAAGCCTTTCTGACCCTTACAATTCCACAGTCCAGAAAAAACATGCAGTTCCAAACAGAAGCTTCTTCATATTAACAGCTATTTGGCTGTTTTCTTCTTTACTTGGTTTCAAAAAGAAGAAACCCAGCAAAGGTGGAGAAGCGCTGGTGGTCCCCATGGAGAGCTCCATTTCCCATTCTCAGCCAAACTTCATCTCCCTTGGCAAGTTTTAGTACCGCGCTGTTTCCTGAAGTATCGGCTTTCCCTTTTGATTCATAGCTGAGGATGAATGTTTTAACAAGTCAGTTTTTTCTTTGTCAGCAATGATCAAGCAAACAATTTCACTTTCCCAAGAAAGCGCATTAAGGCTTGCTAACATTCATTTTGGTTTTAGGGGGCAGTGTGGACTTATTTATTTTCTTGCATTTGATCGCTTTGTCAAACATTGCACCTTACTTAATATCATCATTTCTTTCTATAATTCTGAAATTCTGAAATTTTAAATTGTGTTTTTTTCTTCACGCAGGTTATGAATTTACCATTTAAAATAAACTTCTCATTCTTTACAGTACTGGATTTTCTATGATGGTCTGTCTTTCCCTAGGATTCAACACAGTCAATTTTAAATGCGTCCAGGTTGGGAGTTTCACATGAGCTGAGTCCCTGTGCTCCTTGCACCTGCAGCAGGCTGACAGGGGACTCTCATCGTCCTGTGGTCTTTTGTTGGAAAACTGATGTGTTTAATGTGGTCTAACCCAACAGTTCCTTTGATTGTTGGTTCTCTTTCCTCCACCTTTTGCCTTCTCTGACATTAACGCTGTAGGGGGAAATAACAAGGTGCTTTTTGTTTTCAGGGAAGATCTGTTGGGCACGATGTACCCTTTGTTTGTGCCTTTGTTACTGGCTGTTGAAAAAGTCTAAAGGTCTTAAATGAATCTGCACTCTCCTTAAGTGCCTAAACTCCAGTGTGTTGAATCTAAGCTTCTGAGTGAGCTTAGTTAGGTTTGGGAGATAAACTTGATTTATCCCTTATTGATACTAAATAAATAAAATTTTTTCAGAGACTTTTTTTTTTGCACACGTCCACTTGGCTATAAGCTTTTTGACCTGGTCCATATGGAAGATACTAAGTTAAAAGTGTATCCTATTCTTGATGAATCTGTGAGTAACACATACAGCTCAGAATTTTTTTGTTCAAAGTGTGTTAATAATAACAAAGCCACTACGTGGAACACCCTTGCTTCTTCACTACTGCAGTTTAAATGCTCTCCACTATTAAAGTGTTTTCCCTTAATCTTCCCTAAGGCTACTTTTAATTGCTGAAAACTTCATTATACCTTTTCTCTGACAGAAAAAAAAATAACGAGGGTGAAGTTTTAGTGGAATGACAGCATTCTGCCAGTGGTCTCCTACCCTGACTTGCAGTGTGGATTCATTTCCTCTCAGCACTGAGGAATTTCTGATTAAGAATCATTTTTCAGGCTTGTTTCAGGGACAGGTGTTATATAAATTTGCATTTTGAAATGTGAACAAGTAGGCACATCCTTGTGAACATGTTTTTTGCTCAGAAAGTGTCTTAGACCTCCGCTTACCTGTATAAGCTGAATACTGTGTTGCCATTATGCATCAGGTACACGTACACTTCCTCCACATCTTCATGTTTCATCATATTGAAGGTGAAGAAATACACCCCTGAAACGATTACCAAAGTGTTTCCTTCATAGAAGGAAGCAGTCTCTCTACAGACATGTTCTTCTTGCTTAGGAAAAAAACATCTGAGGCCGAAATTATTTGTTAGTTTTCAGTGGGCATTTTGCTTCTGCTTGCTGTGAAACCTGGTTCATTTTTATTCTGCATATGCTGGGGGTTAAGCCACATCCTGTTCCAGAGAAATGACTTGGCTTCAACACAGCTGAACTGCCCAACCTTTCCATCTCACTGAAAGTGAAATTTCCCAAAGGCTGAATGTAGTGACCTTTCTTTCCTGTTTTTTAACTTGCATTGGAGGCCATCAGACAGCCAGTGTCATCAACACCACTCAGGTTATGAGCAGTTGTAACAGCACTCTCTGCTGCTCTCCCAGCTGTAATGCATCCTGCACAGTTCCGGCCTTAACCGCTATTTTTTCTGCTCACACAGCAGATCCCTCTCCATCATCCTTTTGAGTTCTTTCACATCTGAAAGGCACCAGCAAAGTTATCAGTACAGCCCTGTTATGTATCGTGAGCTTTACCAAATGCCTGGAGGAGGGAGGACTATATTTTGGTTCTTGAGCAGTAATTTCATGTAGTATTGACCCTACAATGGGAGCTTGGAGCATGCGTCAAAGTTGTTGAACAGGTCAAAGTTTATTAATTTTCCCACAGATTTTTGAGTGGTTCTGCGTGACGTCAGGAGTTGTACCAAATGATCTTTATGGGTCCCTTCCAACTCAGGGTATTCATTATTATGTGTCATAACTGTAAGAACATGAATAGAAGGGTGAGAAAGGACAAATGAAGGAAGATGGTCTTAGGCTTCACTTACACGTAATGGCCATCCCTCCTCCATCTGCTCTTGCTTACTGGCAGACCTTCTGTTGACTTGCACATTTCCAATTTCATTTTCATGAAAGCATTTTGCAGAGTGAATCTAATCTGTTCCTCACGCTAACTCAGTACCATTTTCTCACTGTTACTGACCACACTTTTCACCAGAAGGCTGAGAGCTGCTTTTTTTGTTGTTTGTTTGTTTTAGCAAGTACTCACCATTCACTGGAGCACCAAATCTCCCAGTCATTACATCAAAGAAATTCCCAACATTAGTTTCAACACTACTGAAGATGATTCCACTGTTCTGGTTGCTGAAGTGAGTAGCCATGGAAGCCATGAATGCAACCTGGAAAAATTTATTTCTCAGTCATTCATGTGTACATGTATCGAGGAATTAGCTACGTTATTTTTTTCCTGGATTTGTAGTCTGTTTATTTTCCTGACAGATGTTCTTCTAGGGTCTGCTCCAAGGCCATTAAGCTCCAGTAACAGAACTCCCATTGAAGGAAGCTAGAAGAGTGCTAGCCTTCTTAAATTCAATTGGACTATTCATAACTGTAAAGGTGAGTGTATGGACAAGTGTTTGCAGGGCAGAACCTTAGTTTTGGATTTTATTTACCTTTAAGTCTCTCTAGAATGATGCAATAGTCAACTGGTATGGTGTTTTAGATAAACGTGAATTAATTAGCTTTTATATGCTCCCTAACATACTTAGGCTGGATATTACTTTAAATTGAGTATGTTAAATAATCTTGGTAAAATCCATACACATTATTTTTACTTCCTAACTATCTTCAGAGATAAATTAGGCATATTTATTAGAGGTCATCTTGAAGTTCAGTGGCTGGGATTCAATAATCAACTCTTTTCCTCTCTTGCCCTGTATTCCTCAGTCATGGCAGTAGAGGATGGTGAAGATCAAAAGAAGAATCTAAGAAATAGAGAACTGTGGTTCTCACTTTTTGCAGCAAGGTATATGTAATTTTTTTTTCATAGGAAGCAATGCAAAACCTCCAACTCTGGACGATTCAGATTACCCTTGGTAAGATACCAAGGAACAAACTATAGAAAACTGTGTTCCATGGGTGGGGTATGGGGTTATCTCTTTAGGCAGTCTATAGTTCCTCCACCTGATTGTCAGGAAAAAGGGTACAGGCAAAACTGCAGCATCTGGATGGTAGAAAGTCACAGGTGACTTAGCAGACACTTTATTCCTCTCCCTTAATTTCTTAGAAAAAACGAAGAGTGTTCAATTGCAGTTGTTAAGTGCTCCACAGAATAACCAAACTTTTATGATATTCCAGATGAACAGTTTTTAAAACAAAAACACAAAACACAAGCCTACAACTACCCCAAACTTCTTTTGATTTCAGATCCAAGTGAGAAGTGAGGCAAAATCAGATGCCAGTTCTGATCCAACAATGGAGGTTTTCTCAGAAACTTGAGGAGCTCCAGATGTGAGCTGGAAGCCTGGGCTAATTTTCTTTATCCTTACACAGGTACATTTTCCATGACAGCAAACAGTTAGGTTCTCAATTCTCAGCCAGCTTCACATCAAAGTTAATTCTATGTTAAAGCACAGCAACCATAATGACCACTACATAGAATTTATGACTCTGTTCAGACTCAATTTCACTTTCTGTTTGACCCCAAAGTACTATTCTGGGCTGATCAGAAGAGATGAAAAAAAATGTCCCTTCTCCCTCTGTTTCATTTTGAAGTAGTAGATCTGCATGGAAGTGCAAGTCTTTTGAAATAACTCTGTACTTGAAACAGTATTATATTCAGAAGTTGTTTTACTCGTCCTCTCCTCTCTCCAAAGTTCTGAAGCATGATGTTGAAATTGAATACTCTACTGTATAAAGAATTTTTAAGCACATCTATTGAAGACTGATTAACTTTTACTTGAAAACAGTTATTGCAATTTGATCCTTTGTTATTCATGACATTTCATTATTCAGTTTTTAATTAAGTTGCTACTACCGTCTTATATAAGAAAAAATACTGATAGATCATTTTAGAATTGCAAAAAGAGCTATGTTGAACATAATTAGAACAAATGTTTTCCAAGATATTCAGCTATAATATTAATTCAACCTGCTTTTTAAACATTGCTAAGATAATTATGCTTTATTACAAATGTGTATTAGTTTTGGAAACTATTTTCATTATGTAATTTATTATGTCAGTTTTCCTGTCTTTGTGCAACCTAGGGCTGAGAATTCAAGCACACACAATACCAATAAATCCAAAGTCATTTTCCCACATTTCACAGGTTAGTTGTACTAGTGATTCTGCTGTTAATTTGCATAATTTTAATGAGGATATAAAACAGGTGTGAATGACTTTTATTTGGAAAAACACATTCCAGTTAAAAGCAGTAGATTTTTTAGTAGATTAGAACTTCAGTTTTGCCTGAAGTCAGAGGGCTCAGAAGTAGAATTAGCTTTCTAGTGCATTTGCTTTATCCCAGTTTTATACCTTCACTGGTGAACTGAGAGTGGGGTTATGAATCAGCTCGAGTCTAAGGCATTTCTCTTTGAGTATGTACATGTGAGCAAGAATGTAAACTCTCTTGTAATTACTGGAGATTTAGTCTATATGCTCCTTGAAGTCTGCCCCAAAACAGCAATGACTGTTACATGAAGTTGAGTTGTTCTTATAGGTCCCCAATCATTATAATGAGAGTTTAGGTGTTCCCTGTGTAAATAGGTTCCTCACTCTGGCTCACACAAGTGCATCTAGAGATATATGAAGTGCTTTAGGATTCTCCCACCTGGGGCTGACACAAGACCTACAGAAGCCTGTTTCACGTTGGCAGCTGGTGACTGTAATCCCAAAGCC
Source organism: Callipepla californica brunnescens (assembly GCA_023055505.1). Lineage (NCBI taxonomy): Eukaryota > Metazoa > Chordata > Aves > Galliformes > Odontophoridae > Callipepla > Callipepla californica. Next base: position 11,169,544 of record JALIRH010000009.1, on the reverse strand, counting down.
TTTCCACACACCTAAATCTTGCCATTAATATCTGTTGCTTCACTTCGCAGACATACTCAAGTCTACTGCTACTGCTGATGAACTGCTCATATATCTTCACACTGCCGTGTGGAAAACTCATAAAATCAATTTTCAGCAGTTATCAAGGATCCTAGTTATCCAAGTCTTGTTCACTTTCAGTTGCCTTAAGAACAGGATTAGGATAGTGGAATCATAGACTCACCAAGGCTGAAAAGGGCATCCACAATCATCTAGTCCAACCATCCTCCTACCACCAGTATTTCCCCAATAAACCATATTCCTTAGAACACTGTTTAAACATTTCTTGAGCACCTCCAGGGATAGTGGCTGAACCACTTCCCTGGGCAGCCCATTCCACTGCCTAACCAAACTTTTAGAGAAGTGTTTCCTGACATCCAACTTGAACCTCCTCTGGTGCAACTTGAAGCTGTTCCCTCTAGTCTTATCACGAGCTCCTCAGGGGAAGAAGCTGCCACAACTTCCTTTCAGATAGTTGTAAAGAGCCATAAGGTCTCCACTAGGTCTTCTGTTCTCTAGACTAAACAAACCCAATTACACCATCATGACTCTGCTGTCCTGCTGGTATTTGTACATGAGTTCTCCAGCATCTCCCATATTCCTGGCTGAGTGAATACACTCCAATCTAAAACCTAGAAGACCAGGAGGAAAATAAATAAATAAATAAATAAGATTCAAGTCTGTGTGCATGCCTTCCTCAGCAGAGCTTATTGGCACAAATGTGAACTCCTTTTTAATGCTTCCCTAGCTTTTGGGCAGCTTAAACCTAAGCAGAGCCTACATGGTTGTCATCATACTTAGGATATTGAGACAGTGGAAAACACAGATATCTGTCGAAGGGTATTTTTCAAAACAGGAGGACTCTGTTCTGAGTTCAAAGGTTTTGATCCAGTCCTTGCAGGATTTGGGTACATCTGAGAATCTCACAAGGCCTAACTGTCTTGAGGAGCATGAGTCTAAGTAACTCCTTAGCACTTCTCTCTAGAAAGCACAGAGCTATATAATGGAATGGGGCTTTAAATATAGAGATCTTAGTCCTTGTTACTGACCTTTAATCACCCAGATATTGGCTTTCTGTTGTAAAAGGGAGACATATTTCCTTCTATTTCTTTGATGGATTCTTACTCTAAAATGGCTTAACTCTGTTGATTTTCTTTTCCAGGAAGATCTGGAGGAGCATACTTTTGAATCATGACATATGCTACATCTATCATTGTGTTCACTGACAGAAGGATCTCCTTCTTAGGTATCCTGCACTAGTCACTGCTGCAGCAAACATGAGGCAGATTTTTGTACCTGTAGCTCTGGAGGGATTCCAGGGTAACCTTTCTCGCCTTTGGGTCCATGATGGCCACGCTCTCCCCTCGGTCCCATATCTCCTTTGTCTCCTTTCTCACCTTTGGCTCCTTCCTGGCCAGTTGCTCCATTATTGCCATTGTTTCCATGATTTCCTTAAAAGAAACAGACCTTCCTGCTTAACTTTAGTCATTTCATACAATACATTTTAACAGTTACTGTGACAGAGTCCTTTTTTTAGCAGTTTGCAACACATGCACTTTTCAGTACCATCAGATGAAGAGATGGTTTTGATGACCATTTTCTAGAAGGATGTACATTGTTGTGTAAGAGTTAACCACCACGTTATCTTCGTGTTGCTCTATAAACTGCAGATGTCTCAGGTCAGTGCCTTGCAAGGATGATGTCTGAGGAGAAGACCCCATAGAACACAAGGCTTGGGTAAAATGACGGCCACTGTTGGCTGGCACATACCAAGCTGCAGTACTGTTCTTCTTTTCTTGTAAAAATATATTGCCTATTAATTCAAGTTGACTGGGACAGGGGTAAGATAATTTTGAAAAACATTTGCCATCTTCAAAACTTTAAATCTTAAGGTAACGATGATGGGGTGTAACCTTAAACTAGCTGAAAACTGGCCCATCTGTACCAAAAATTGGGGGACCTGCACTCTTGGCATGCTGGTTGGCTTTTAGAGGTTGGTTGCTTGTTCCTGCATTTAAAAACATTACTGTTACAATGAAGTTTTTCTGGGAGGGCTTCTTAAAATAGGGGTCATAACAACAAATGTGTTTCTGTATCTGCAGTATTACTTCCTCTTGTTTACTGAAGAAATTACTGACCAAACGTCTATGCATCTGAAAAACTTTTAATATTGATCAGGATAACAGAGTAATTATTATGCCTGCCTAAAGCAAGAGCTTGACCTTTCAATTAATTACTCAGAGTATTAGTTAGTGTCATCACTGATCTAATTCTACCTGAATTTAAATTGTATTCTTTGTCACTCTGCTTGTTCTCTGATTTTAGTTATAAATTTTCAAGAATGGTGTTGTCTGAGAGCAAATCTGAATAAGTGATTCCTCAAAATTATTGTGTTGAGAAAGAAATTGATTTCAAATAAAAAGGCTAAATGGCAGAAGAATAGAAGCAATAGAAGAGAAATAGGTAACTCTTAAAAATTACAAGATTTTGTGTAACAGCAGAACTTCTCTAACAGCCCAGAACAGAAGTATACAAACAATTTTTGATTCAATGAAGGGAAAAACAGCTGTTGCCCTTCACCTCAAATCCATAATGACAGAAAACGCAGTTGAAGGAAACAGAGAAGTTCCAACCTGCACAGGGATGCCATGGGCCATACTATTGTGACATCCTTCAGTAGTATGAGGGTGTGACTGAGCTGCATCTTCACATGAGGGAAAGGCAAAGGTGAACTAGGCTCTGTCTGTATCAGCTGGCAGCCTTGAAAGCACAGGTATAATACAAAATCTTGTGCTGCTTCCAAGAAGACTGCTATGAATTGATATGAAATGCCTAAGAGGTTTCACCATTAGTTTCATTAATATTATCTAACCGCTGTAGGGATGACAGTTTTAAAATCCCTGGCTTCTGTAACAAACCTAGACCAACATACAGCTTCAAGGGGAAACCACATTCTTCTCATGTATCCTGCTCTTCTGTGTGCATGTTTTGTTTTGTTTTGTATTTTAATAACTTTTATCATGGAAAAAATAAAACAAGAAAGAAGGGAATGAAGAAATTTCCATGAAAGGAGTATGTGTGTCTCTGTAAAAATTTCTCTAGCAGTATGCCCAATGAAAAACTCTCCCGAATACAGTAAAAAATAGCATTGCTGGCTATTCAAAGGTGCAAGCAATAATAAACTCCAGGAAATAAGTTATTCTGGCCTTAATAGAAGCTTCATGCTGCTTTAAGGAAAAATAATTGTTTGGCCTAGAAATGGAATGAGATTACTTTCAACATGAATTTGTGAAAGCTGAATTTTGTTGACAATATATTTATATATTTTTTTCACTGGAAAACTCTTTACGGTCTAATTGAAAACCTCTGTCCCCTTAGGAAATTTTAGAAAAACTTGCTTCCAAATCTGTCCCCAGATGCTCATTTGGATCATTCTCTAGTACTTCACAGATTACCTGGAAATTTATGGCCTAAAATGAGGCTGCTCAAAAATCTATTAAAATGTATCTTTACCTGGCATCCCAGGGGGTCCAGGAGGTCCTGGGGGCCCTTGGTAGAGTCGAACTCCAAAGTCACCACGGCAGCAGGAGCTGCAGTCTGGATTCTGCGGTCCAGTTTGTGGGGGCTGAGGGCACAAAAATAAGCTTTAAATAACTCATTCATGGAGTAAATTGATCATATGCATGTCAGACACAGGCTCTTCATTATGTAGACTCTGAATATTTGCTGATTTTTCAAAATGCTTATCTGGACTGAAATCTGCTATCCTTGGGTTCTCTCCAAAAATGCCATTTTCAGAAGATTTAAGGGGGGGATGTTCTGTCTAATAATGGAGGTTTTGGAAATAAAATAATACCAAGTAATGAAAGATAGATTAATAATTCCGTTAGGCATCGATCCTGCTTTTTGCCAACTCCATACTTCAGCTGACCTTCATTGGCAAACAAGCCTGTAGGCAACAAGCAGTAGGAAAAAAGGGACTTCATTTGACTACCAGCAATGATCATCCACTAAGCATTAATAAAATTGGGTCAGGCTGCTAGAAAGGTTTTAGAAGTTATGCAGCATGTTCTTCTTAAAGCCCTCCACCTTGTGTATTTACTGGCTATTTAAGATGGGAGAACCTGAAGAATTACCATGCTATATGACAAAAATTTGAACTGACCACAACACCTGGTATTGGTGGCACTTGATTAATAGCAGTTGTGGGTGGTTATCTCTAACTAATTTGCATGATAAAAGTAATACAGCAATATAGATAAACGAAGGGGTTTAATACACACAGCTCAGTTTCTGTAATAACAATTTAATAATAGCTTTATTTCAGTACTTTTCAATCACACCCTATTATATTTATTGCTGTGGAGTATCGTTCAACCCGGGTTAATTTTCATAATTAGACATTGTAGTGATTTAGTGGTCACAAATCTGATGGCTCAGCTGAGGCAGAAGTCCTGGATTTTATTTTATTTTATATCTCTACATCTTCATTTTTCTGAACAGAAGTTGCTTTTTCTTTGCAGTTCTTTGCTAATATCCAGAGTCACAAATGTGCAGTTATTGCATTCCAGAGGGCAGTAATTCCAACTGCATCTTTTCTCTCAGCATTCTACTATTTGTATTCATTTTTACTGCCTTTACTTTCTTCCCATTCCATTCCTCTTTATAATCTCTAATTACATGCTTAATGCAGATCTGTAGGTTTCACAGCAGCAAATTAGCCTCTGGTGAGATGGGAACTGCCAAATGAACATACAGATAAGCTGTATTTCTGCCCTCAGTATCACCAGCTGGATTTAGAATACTGAAGTTTTATGCCCATATTTTGAAAACTTTCAAACAACCCCCCTGAATTCATACATTCATTCATTCACTGATTTCAAGAGACTTTAAAATGCATGTCACTGATAAAGAAAATACCTTTCATGCCACCAAAATATTGCTAATCCCATAATGCCACAGGCATGTGCCCTACACAGCTGGAACCACTGACGTGGAACTACCGTGGGAATAAAGGCCAATCTGACAGCTCAGCAAATATACCCCTAATTCAAAGACTTACAGAAATGTTAAGACTTGCAGTGGGCAGAAGGCATTTAGATTTATACAGTGTTGGTCAACACTTCGCTTTTTTGTCTATGCAGTATGAGAAAAATGAGTTCTATCTGTTGGACTGCCTGTTCCTGGAGAACCTGTATCTCTCCTAGCTTTTACAAAGAATGTAACAGATAATCACTTGTCACATTGATCACACATTTCCTCTTATGAGAGAAGTAATTGCTTTCAGCTCATTTGCAGTCCTCGAAGGGGAGTTGAGAGGACTGAAACTGCACAAACATCTCCAGCATTTTCTTTGCTAGTGTTTGATATCCAAGTTAAATGAGAAGGCCAACGACACAGAGCAAACAAGTGTGATCTATCCAAATATCAGCAACAGTGTCTTATTGCTATGTGAAATCCTGAGAAATGAACCATAGGCGTCAGAAAGCCTCACTTCAGGCATGTGAGAGTTTCTGCACAGGTGGAATTTGTTATTATTACACAATGCACTGAAACGCTGACCAAGCGGTATTAGATAACCAGCAGTGTTATCATCAAATAGATAACAGCACTGGTCATAGCAAAAACCTATTTTGACATAATTTCTCCAAAAGTTCAACGGGTTGTTATATGTGCAGGAAGGCAAGTCCTGCCAGTCTGCCTATAGTAGAGCAGTCCCACTGACTTGTAAATAAATACTTACGCAAGCCATAAAATAGTTGACTAATTAACTTTGCTAATTCTTTGACTAGGAGGAAAAAAATGTTCACAATCAGCTGCCAAGAACAATGAATTTTGAGGATAGCTTTTAAATCTCTGAAATCAGAGAACTAAATGAAAGCTACGTTTAAAAGAAAAGCCTGTGCCTAATGTAAAAGTACACTCAAGTGGGACACAGAGATTAATTACAGCTTAGTTGCCAAAGGTGTCCTATGCAGCCATTTCCACATGCATTTTATTGCACAATGAATCGTTGGCATGCTTTAGAACATGAATATGATTTAGGGGCTTTTGAAATGTATCTGTCACATCACTAACCTAATGCAGAATAGAAAACTGGAAACAGAGATGGCAGGGATATTTCTTGATTTTCCTATAATTTTGTATGTAGGAGACAGTTCTAGGCAGCAGACGGTTGATAAAATTCCTTTCATTTTAACCTGTGATCTGATCATAATTGGAGGTTCGGTTCTTTTTCACTTCCTGATTGATTTTATGGGTTTCTGTTATGCTATGTAAGATAAAGCAGACAAGTAATGTGCACCCACTGCTCTTGGCTCCTGTTCTGAATGCAAAAAAGCACGTCTGTGTGGGCACCAGTGTTCTCCATGCTATTGAGATAAGAAAAATACCAGAATCTGAGGCAGAATGCCAGTATCTTGAATAGTACCTGAAGGTTTCCAAGGAGCAGGTTTGAAAAGGAGAAATGTCTCTCCATTCACTGAGTTCTCATGCTTTAGAAGTGCATGTTGTATTTTTCATGAACTGGCTCCCTAACTAAATAGTATTGTTTCAGTGCCACAAGAAACGAGATATTTTCTACACTTTAGCAAGAAGATGCTATTCTCCAGCCACTGCAAGGATAATCAGGAAAGTGGGGACTTAGGAGTGAAACCTTTGACTTCACAGATTGGTTGTTTCCAGCAGCTGACAAACAGTTTCAGATAGCTCAAGGGGAAGGGAGAGGTTTGGCATAAGTTAGAATATGTCCTTTCCATCTTTCTTCCTCCTGCCTGGAAACCCCTGGAGTCTCAAGATTGAAAATACCTATTGCATCAGACACTCTGTGATGGATTAGCTCTGTCACACATCTGCTAGTGCTCTGTTTCATTTCAGTTAGCCAAAAATTGCATCATTTCTCCAGCAAAGACTGCTTCCTAGAGAGGAGACTGGCAAGTAAATGACTACCATCAGCTGTGTGCAGACTTGCTGGGCTCAATTTTAATCTCACAGTTTCTTCTAGCAGCAGACAACTTCAAACATGTACTAAACTGCTAATAGAGACATATGCACCTGGAAGCAGTGGCACTTACTGTGATGGAGAACTGTACCCTTAAAAAATTGTTATATTGCATTAAATCCTGCATTATCTGATATTTTGATGGCAGCTATCTTTAACTACTGGCAACACAGGGTCTATAGTATGCATCTGCACAATTCTCTGTGCCGTTAAGGCAAACACACGTGCTAACTGATTCACTGTACAACATACCCAATTGCTTACATTATTTCTATTCTGCAAGTGTCATTTAACATACCAACAGTTAAATATCAATCTTGCTGAGTGCACAAGAAAAACAGAATTCCTGTTCAGGAAATAAGAGATCCAAAATCTAGAAAATTGAAAGACAGGGCATACGGTGGTATATTAAACTCATTCCCATCTCTGATTTGTTTCAGTCATTTAAGCCTAAAATGGGGCTAAATCAAATCTCCTGTCTTCTTATCATGAAGCAGATTGTGGAGTAGGTTGTTAGACAACACTTGTCTGAATGCCCATGATTTTTGTAAATCAAAATCTCATGGTTTGAGTTTTAAATCACAAATGACAAAAGGTGAACTGTACAGGACCAAGCATTTGTATGAGTAATAGGAACAAAACACTCATGTTATTTCTAAAAAATACCGATCAACAGAAATTTTGTCTGAGTAGCATTTTGTCGCACTAGAAAAAGCTTCGACTTCTACCCCTCAGATTATTCTTTTAAATTTTGATTACAATATTTATGTGTAATCAAACTATGCACTTTGCTGTCAGCTAATGACTATAATACCTAAATTGCCATATAAAAGGGCATAAAAACATCCCCACTTTAAAAAGCAGATACTGCGGACAATTTAAAAAGTTTCATTCCAATCCAAATCTTTTTTTTCCCACCAGAACCATGTTGTTATATGTAATTACTAAATCTACTCAGATCTCAGACACAAGTTCCTGTTTTTTGTTTTTCCAAACATTCCTTCGGAATTATAATTTTAGCTACTCCGAATTTCAGTATGTTCACCTGAAGCACAAAGGAATATACATATGATTTTCAAGTCAACTCATTCTCTGCTAACTGAATCTTTGCAAATATCTCTAGAAAATCTTTAATTTTTCTCCTGAGACAAATCAGATGATTGATTCTAAAACTTTAATATATTAACCAAGTAACAACTTGAAATAGTTAAGAGATTTTATCTGACAGTACATGATTCCATCTTATCAAAGTTTCAGCCAAAGAGGGCTTCAGTCTGTGCCATTACCAGTGTCCCCACATACACTGTCAGCTCTCCAGCTCATTTAAAAGTCATATAAAGCAACCCAGCAGAATACAGACCATTATACAGCTATAATAAAATTCATTTCATAAATATATTATTAATAATCTTAGAAAATAAAATAAAATATCTCATTAGCTGTAAAGTTATCTTTAGAAGATTAATTCAGAGTACCTGGACTCTATCTGAGGTAGTCAGTTCTACATCATCTACCTCTGGTCTCAGAACATTTTGGTCTGTAGAAGAGCTATTAGCAACAGTCCACTCTATAAGTTGACTCCGCTGTTTCAATATTTCCCTGCTTCTGGAACCTTTGTGGCCAGTCTGGTGGTGACTTTGCAATACTTTGGCCACGGGATTATAAGATCTTCTGCTCACCTCCATGTATTCATCTTGACACAGGCAAAATGGAAGAAAAAATAAAGCCAGCAGATGCCAACTGATGAAATCCTTTTCTGACATGTTATTCAAAATAATTTCTCAGGAGTCCAGCAAATGTCTTGCAGAAGGAGAGCCTCTTTGCTGCACCAGGAGTTATGTAGTCCTTTCAGCTATCCCACTCGTAAGCCTGGCACTGAGACCAGTACCAGGTTTTATACTGTTGTGTGCAATAAATAAAACTGAAAATGCCAAAGTGACAGGATACTTCATCCAAAATCAGTCATGCTCGTTTAAACAAACCAGGCATTATTCACCACTTCACCACCACAAGGAAAATTGATTTGTATGCTGGAAATGGCCACAGCATTTAACGGACTCCCATGGTTCCTATTTGGGGGCATTAAAAAATGTAGCACCTTTTCTTTGGCATGTTTCTGTTTAAGTGTGAAAAAATGTGATGGAAATGGAGAGCATGTGGCTAATGGTTTACGTTCCCTGATTAGACATGGAAAAGCTGTGAATTCACACTCTAGAATGTCTTTTGGACACAGTCACCTTCCTCATTTGCCAGGAAATTCACACACACAAGTGCGTCAGCCCAGTCTGAAAAATCCTTCCAAGAGCAATTAGGAAACAAAAGCACAAGAGGAGCTTTCGCATATGATTCTGACCCAGTGGCTGTTTCTGACTATGCTTTTCATTCACTAAAAGAAAAATATTGAATTTCTGTCAATTGGCCAACGGTGGAAGTAGACTGGATAAGTATCTTTCAAAAACCGGGTTGAATTCAGATTCACAGAGAACCATTTCTCAGTATTCGTTCAACCCACTCAGCCAGGCAATATTTTTTCCCTTGAGTTTCCAGTGTTTTGCTAAATCAACTGCCAAACCAAATTTTATATCTTCTCTGCCAAGTAAATATAAATTTACTGGAGGCTTATTTTAGACTAAATGTATCAGATTATATATATATAATAATATCCTTTATTATGTTTTCAACCACCCACTGGTATCTAGTAGAACTGCAACAGCTGCAGAATAAAGTTCTGCAAATGCACACAAATATAGGCCCGCACATGTGCACACACAGCCCTCCTGAAAGAAAGCAGGTAGCATTCTGACCCTGAGAAGCACTTTCCCAGAATGCCATATCATCACTGAATGCATCAGTCCCAGGGAAAGATCCCTAATCCCTTAGGGCAATGGACTGGCTTACAATGAAGTTGCTCAAGTTGAACCACCCTGCGTAGCATTTGGACCTCTGCACAAGAAATTGTCCAGGGGAGTCCTAAATTTCTCCATAGAAGACTCCACAGCCTCTCTGTGCCATTTCTCTGTTACCCTTAGAGTAAAGAACTTCTTCCTTGTGTTTGTATGGAACTTCCTGTGTTCCAGTTTGTGCCCATTGCCCCTTATTCTGTTGCTGGGCACCAACAACAAGAGCCTGGTCCCTTCCACCTTATATCTGCCTGCTAGATATTTATAGGCAGTGATGAGATCCCCTCTCAGCCAAGAAGGCTGAACAGCCCTTGGTCTCTCAACCCTTTCTTGTTCAGGAGATGCTCCAAGTCCCTCATCATCTTTGTGGCCCCTGCTGAACTCTCTCCAGCAGTCTCCTGTCTTTCTTGAACTGAGGAAACCAGACCTGGGCATGGTACTCCAGATGTGGCCTCAGCCGGGCAGAGTAGAGGAGGAGGATCACATCCCTGGACCTGCTGGCCACGCTCTTTTAAATGTGCCCCAGGATCCCATTGGCCTTCCCAGACACAAGGGCATGCTGCTGGCTCATGGCCAACATGCTACCACCAGGACCCCCACGTCCTTCTCCACAGAGCTCCTCTCCAGCAGGTCAGCTGTACTGCTGATGTGCACTGCTGCTTGCATTCCTCCCCAGGTGTAGGACTATACACTTGCCCTTACTGAACCTTAGAAGTTTCCCTACCAAAATCTGGGAAGGTGTCAGCATTGACCTGTGCTTGGCCGCTTTCCTCTATTATTTGCTGTTTAGCAGACCACGGGGTGGAGTGTGGGGCTGTGCTGGTCCCCAGAAAGGCACTGCCATCCCCCATGGACATGCAGAGACCTAGCTGAGGCAGTGCTCAGGGCTGCCAGGAGTGAAGGCCACCAAGAGCAGCAGCTCTCCCTCTTTTTCTTCTCCTCTCAGCCATGGATATTTTAGTTCCAAGGTTTGGAAGATAGGGATGTGTCACCTGGCTTTATACTTTTGCTGCATTTATTTCCCTTATTTTGAATCAGGAATTTTATAATTCAACTTCGATGAAATCTGGGATTCTTATGCCTGATATTCAGGATCATTAAATACACTTCAAAGATTAGCCCTTGAGACCTGCTTCAGTGTACATTAATGATCTAGACAGGCTTGCAGAATATGCTTATTAGCCCACGCTTTGTGACTACTGAAAATTCCCATTTGAAAAAATGCAGATATTCCAGATATTTCACTAGGCAAGGAGGAATGGAAAGGAATTTACTGGAAAGTTAAGCAAGTCTTCTGTCAGCACCATTCCAGACTTCAAAAGATGCTGCAACCAGAGTAAGGTTTCTTTTTTGAGGAGATAAGACTTTACTGGTAGGAAAGCAGCTTGAAAACCTTCAGCTCTTTAAAACTGAGAATGACTCAGAGACAAACATTAATTTATCTTGGCGTTCAATAATTTGATTCAGCAAGTGCTGGGACAGCACTGATATTTTCAGCTGCCGTTAGGGCTTTCATAGCTTTCCAAACTCTGTTCCAGGAGCTTCCTGTGGCAAATCTTTCCAGAATGAGTAATGAATATCCAGTGCACCCATGTCCCAAAGCAAGGAGGAATAAAACCAGAGATTTGGGCTTCAAAGAACCCATCTATCATTTCATGCAAAATCTGAAACAAGCGTGTTTCTTGGCAGCTATTAGAAAACATTCCCTTCCTTGCTTTCTAATAGAGTCCACCTGGTTCCTGCCCATCACTGTTCTGGTGGTTTGATGCTATGCACATTTTTTTGGTCCAAATTAATGATAGAGTTTAGCCTCTGCTTTTCTTTTTTCTCTTGATCAGAATCCCATCTGCAGAAGTCTTGGTTGCCCATTGTTTTCCTCTGTGCCTTCAACAAGGGACAGCTGTCCCACAAAGTCACTGTCTGCAGGCAGAAATCTTGGACTTGGAATTAAAAAGAAATGTCGGAATTTACTCTTCTTTTCTGGTCTCCAAGTAGTGAAATGTGCTTGTCCAAATGTGTGGGGAGAATTTAAAATAAAGGACGTCAAAAAGCAGATACTGAATTCTTTGTATTTTGCTGGAATAAAACACTGAGAATGCTTCACGATGAGAAGAACAGATGCTACTGATATGGAGATGAAAAAAAGACACCGGGTTGCTTTCTGCTTTTTGCTGTGGAGCCAGCGTGCATTGTAAGAGTGCCAAAATAGAATAAAGAACTCAGCATCACTCTTCCAGGCTTTGCTACATCAGCTCAGGTGCAGCCATAATTGCCTTTCCCCTGTTGACACCGTTCTCTGGCAGCAGGATATGCCTCTATCTAGTTATCAGCAGTTTAAGATGAAGGGAAGCACATGCATCTGCATATGTCAGATAATTAGATATCATCTGAGATGCAGTAACTGCTGCTGGTAAAAGCTGCTGCTACCTTCTCTGCAAGGAAAAACAGTGCTCTATGTGAAAGTTGATCCTTACTGCTGTCTTACTCATACTGACTCTGGGAAAGTAGGTTATTAGTAAGATTATAATGTAAGACTGTGGGACATCACTTCAAGAGGCAACAAAGTTAAATAATTTTTTTTTTCTTTTACAGCCTGCCCTGGCACTCCTTCATACTAGACACACGGATAATCTGCACCTGCTACTTCACAAGTCATCTCCACTGAGCCATACTGACAGAGCCAGCCCACAGCTGGCAGGATGAAGGCCGCTCAGCTCCATGCCACCATGATGCATGTCCATCACAGAACTCCTGGCTCCACCACAGCTCTCCAGCTCCTTCATTCCCAGCATGCTCCTAGCCCCGCTCCTGCAGGGCTGCCAGCTCTCTCCATCTGGCTGGCACTGCTGCTGCTCCTGAAGAGACACAGGAGCGAAGCCTTTTCTCTCCAGTACAAAGCACGATGCCCGGCATTGTGCCATTCACTGGCTTACTCCTCTATCAGCTATGTGCAAGGTCTGAGCAGAGCTCTCAGAGCTCAGCATGACTGCAGGGAGAACAGAGACTTCCCTTTCAGATGGGATTTGTGAGTGTCACCCCATGGGAGCAGGGTTGGAAGTTGAAGAGCGAACAAGCTGTCCAGTTGCTTTTCATATTATGGCTTTGAAGCCTTTTCCCACTTCTGGTGCTGACCACTGCAAACCCACAGGAGAAAGAGAGGAATTTTCATGGAAGGCTTCTGTGATCTGCTCTGTACTTCTAAAGAAGTTTTGGTTGGCAACTGGAATTTAAGCAAATCCCACAGAGATGAGCTATCCCGGAGACAGCAGATCCAAGGGGCTTCCAGACACCGTGTACCCAAAAAGACCTTACAGACACAGTCTATGAGAAACACCTTCTCTATGGTTAAACATCTTCTGCAAGCTTGTTCCACTGAACTTGTGGATGGTGACAGTGAACCATCAGCTTTGGGCACACATAAGCTGTGCACGGTTTGTACTGTTACAGTTTCCCCATCATTAGCTGCTGGAGGAAGTAAGTGGGGCAGATCCAGCTTTGTTTTGTGGTTTCTACCCTCATCTGAAGAGGATGGGTCTGAGAGAGTTCTGAATCTTACTTTCTGTCCACCAGGGAATCCTTTTGCCTTGCTTGACACTGGCATTTTCTTGTCAGTGTGACCTGAGAGCTTGTGGTGTCTTCCAAGACTGAGGTCCTAACTCTCCGCTGGTATCCATCACCCCTTTGGGCAGTCTGGGGAGGTCTCCTGTGGGTGATGTGCTGCAGCATCCCTGGACTGCCTCTCCTGTCTCATCTGTGTTCTAATTACAGCCTTAAAAGCCTCCTTCCAACCTCCATGAACTTTTGTCCACATAACCTAAGAGGTTAGGGAAGCCACCACCATCACATCTGGGTGTTCTAAAAAGTGCAAATCATGGGAGACACAAGGCTGTGGCTTTCCTGAAACTGGACACATTTGGGGCTCTCACAAAAGGTGGTCCACTTGCCCTCAGCACACCAAAAATGCCTGGTGGGAAAAATCATTCACCACGATGCTGCTGGTATGACCAGGTCTCCTGCTTCAGGGATTGTCACTACCCTTGCAGTGCTCTGCTCAGTGCTGGAGAAAGCCCCTCTAACTGTCTCCCAGGTGATTAGCAAAGGAAGGTTGGGTTTAAATGACAGACAAACATCCTGAAGCACTGTTGGCTTGGTACTACATCTACCCAAATGCACTCTTGCTCAGTGATTTCTGGATGCAGCCTGGTGTTGCAAGGATGGGGCAGTGGCTGATGTGTTCACCCAAACCATGGGGCAGAGCAGAATTAGTAGGCTCAGGCCGGCTTTGAGCTGTGATGTGGTAAGGAAATTCACAGTGAACGGCAACAGGCAGAAACTGAGCAGAGCCACAGTCTGGGTGATCCTCCATTACACAGCACAGCTCTTGTCAGCTTGTCAGCACAAAGCCTCACTCCAAAGTATGCACTGGAGAAACAGATCCTTTCACTCTGTCAATGCCATTTCCAGGGGTCCGTGACAAACTGGATCAGACTGTCAAGAGTCCCAGACAGGATCACCAGGTGGTTTATCCAAGTTTCTTTCAAACTTGGAGAAACAGATTGCACAGTGGTGATAGGGTCCCGGTGGTGGAATAAATAATACAGTGTGATAAGCTTTTTCCAGTCTGCACTGCATCAATTATCCGTCTCTAATTGAAGTGCCAGAGCACAGTGACTTCCAAGAAACTGGGGCAGGGAGAAAACAGACACAGTGCCAAAAAAATAGCCGTGGTCAACATTTTTGTCAGGGATGGATATCCTGGTTTGGATAAAGCAAGATCTAACCTGAATCTTTGGCTCCATCTTAATTCACCTTTTTCTCAAGTTTCAAACTGTTTAAATTTATTACTTGAAATGTGCTCTTCTCTGCAGTTCTCTGTTCTGGACAGGACCAAGTATGTAACGGCTAAAATACCACAGGAACAACTGCTCATTACTTTAACCATCCCACAAGAAATAAGGAACATCTTGTGAGAAATCCTTCTCTGACTACATCCCCAGCTTGAGTTCTATGTGAGCAGCTGATGTGAGCAGTTCATATAAGGCATGTATGGGAAGCTAAGGCACAGTCTCAGGCCCACTGTTACCCAAGACTCTTCTTCTGGACTGCGCAATAGGCATAAAGACAAAATGCTCCCAGTGTGCCCTGGTATCCAGGAGAGGTCAAGAATAAACTGTGCAACTTCGATCCGTGATCTGTAAGAAGAATTGTTCTCTTGACATGACCTCACGTAAGTCCTTTTTAAGAATGCAAAGTTATTAGAGTTTCTCAGATTTATAAGACATACCAAAGGCATTACATCTTCAGAAAAGCGTGATATCAGGTAAAAAATAGGGCTTGTATAAATCATCAAACTCTTCCAGGAATTCTCCCTACCCTTCTTGAACACCAGATTAATTATGTCTTATTCATGATCTATTGACCCAGCAAGATCTGATCACGGGGATCATTCCCAACTGATCACATCAGATTATTAAAAGTTTTTGCTTTATGCTTTTTTTTTTGATGCAATGGTTCAAGTGTGAGGCTGTGGTTCAAGCATTAGGAAAATGCCAGGAAGACAGCACCAAAGCTCTGGACTGCATCCTTCTGGGGAGCCCAGCCCGGATCTTTAGGAGGAAGGTCCAGGTGATTGTGAGGCCCCAAAATGAGAAAACCTGAGTCACCACACTTGGGTCGCAAATCAGTTTATACAAGTCACATTTTTGAAAGAGGAGGGTGTCCATCACCAACTTATTTTCTTATTTTGCTGAACTTCCTGCATCTCCTACCAACATTGGACTGGCTTGCAAGGAGCAAAGAAACCAGCCCTAGTAAAAGGGAAAAAGGTCAGGCTTATCAGGCAGGCCAGATGCCAAGCTAACATACAAACCCAGCAAGAGCAGCATGCTTCAGAACTAGCTCTTTTCTTCACTTTTTCCCCTTGAAAACATTATTTGATAAATGCCCAATCCATGGACATCTGTTTACCCCAGAAAAGACAAAAAATGGCACTTACAGAAATTAAAAGGGGACATCTGGGATGGCATGAAATAGAATTTGTTAACTTTTTCATTCATTGCCTGCCTGTTTGAGCTAAAAATATTCATAAAAACGTATGCTGTAATAATAACTGGGAAAGAGCCACATGGACTGAAGGGAGTGAGCTCTCTTACAGAACTGGCAGCCCTTGCTGGGTAAAAGCCCTGCCAACTTGAACCATTTATAACAGAAAAGAATGTGTTTCCTATAAGGCAAAAGCTGTGTTTGTCTTCATAATTTGGTTTCTAAATATTCACTTTCAAATGAAGGAAAAAAAGATAGCTTGAAAAGGAAATTATATCACTGCAGTGGTTTTTTAATGGCATTTGTAAAAGATTATGGTTCTGTACACTTAAGGAACTTCTTATTCATCTATAGAAAAGGATGGGGAGTAGCAGACGGACTTTCAATAACGTTCCACGCACTCCTGTAGACCTGTTACCAACCACGTCCAGGCCTTTGTTTCGGGACTGTCAGTAATGACTCCCTCTGGCTGAGATGATGGCTTTTGCAAGATTTCCAGAACTTTGTTCAGTTTTGGCAGCCACAGCTGTTAGCAAATGTTCCTCCGCTTATGACAGCTCCTGGCCTGATTTGTAGTAAGTGAAGTGGAAATAAAAGCCCCAAAATATGGTAGGCTGTCTGTATCTGTTGCAAGCTAGACCTAAATATTTTTTGACTGGACAATTCTGTTCTCTGGTGGTGCCATCGGCATCACTGGTTCTCTGTCTGCTGTTTCAGCAGTCTTTTTTAATTTAAGATTTAACTGTATTAAAGACAAGAGAATAGTCTGACAGTTTGGGGGCCATTTGCTGTACACTGTTTCCATGTCTGACTCCTGAGTAGCCACACATTGTCTTTTTTATGTGCTCTTTTCATAAGGGAGGCATTTTTTGTGTTACCTTTCTTAATGTAATACTCATTGCAAATACTACATCATGTCCATATATTTGCAATTAGGGACCCAATTTACTCGGTCTTTAAAATAAAGATCTGGGCACAGTATTTATGGATATGTATCAAGGGAGTTATTCTTGTAACCTGCCAAGTGTATAAGCATAGTCTCTTCAGAAGACAGTGGTGATAGGAACAGGCATTTCACAGAGCCAAGGGTGTGTCTGAGACTCTGATAACTTCTGAGAGTTATAAACCGTTTTGTTGCCAGCCATGTGACGTGGCTCTTCAGCTCTGGTTTATTGCATGGCCAGGCCAGGCATAGTGAAATGATCTGTGTGGCCTGTGGTGTGCTCTCTGGAGGGTAGGTAGCATCATGTGAGCCAACTTCCACGTGCACAACTGAGTGCATTTATAAGATGAATAATATGTGTTGTTTTTTTTCACAGAGTAAATCAAATGCTGGTGGCAGTGCATCAAACACTGTGAAAAATAGGTTGAAAAACAATGCTAGCTCAGGTTTTTTACTTTTAGGCCCACAGTCAATGTAGGATTTCCCAAATTCTTTCTGCTGGTATCTCCTTAGTAGTGTCCCATCTCTTTTTCACAGAATCACAGAACTGTAGAGGTTGGAAGGGATCTCCAGAGATCACTGAGTCCAAACCCCTGCCAAAGCAGCTCCCTAGCCCAGGTTGCACAGGTAGGCATCCAGGTGGGTCAGGAACGTCTCCAGAGAAGGAGACTCCACCACCTCTCTGTGCAGCCTGTGCCAGTGCTCCGTCACTGCACTGTGAAGAAGTTCTCATGCACATCTGTGCTGAACTTCCTATGCTTCAGTTTGTGGCCATTTCCCCTCATCCTATCACCACACACTGCTGAGAAGAGTCCAGCCTTGTCCCTTTGCCTCCCACTCCTTAGATATTTATAGACATGGATCAGATCCCCTCTGAGTCTTCTTTTCTCAAGGCTGAACAGACCCAGGTCTCTCAGCATCTCCTCATAAGGGAGGTGTTTCACGCCCTGTATCATCTTTGTAGCCCTCTGCTGGACTTTTTCCAGGAGATCCTATTCTTCTTTGTACCGGGGAGCCCAGAACTGGACATAGTACTCCAGCTGAGGCCTCACCAGGGCAGAGTAGAGGGGGAGGATCACCTCCCTTGACCTGCTGGCCATGCTCTTTTTAATGTAGCCCAGGATCCCATTGGCCTTCTTGGCCATGAGGGCACACTGCTGGCTCATGGTCAACCTGTCATCCACCAGGACACCCAGGTCCCTCTCCTCAGAGCTCCTCTCCAGCACGTCATCTCCCAACCTGTACCGGTGCATGCAGTTATTCCTCTCTAGAGGCAAGACTTTACACTTGCTCTTGTTAAACCTCATCTGGATCCTTTCTGCTCAACTCTCCAGCCTGTCCAGGACTCTCTGAATGGCAGCACAGCCTTCCAGTGGATCAGCTATTCCTCTCAGCTTTGTATCTTCAGCAAACTTGCTGAGGGTGAACTCTATCCCCACATCAAGGTCATTGATGAAGATGCTAAACACAACCAAAGCCAGCACCAACCCCTGACAAACACTGCTAAATACAGGCCTCCAACTGGACTCTGCACCACTGATCACAACCCTCTGAGCTCTGCCAGTCAGCCAGTTCTCAACCCACCTCACCATCCACTCATCTATCCCACACCCCTCAACATTGTTATTGGGATGCTGTGGGAGATGGTGTCAAATGCCTTGCTGAAATTAAGGTAGACTACGTCCACTGCTCTCCCCTCATCCACCCAGCCAGTAATGACTTCATAGAAGGCCACCAGGTTGCTTGAGCACGACCTCCCCCTGGTGAACCCATGCTGACTACTCCTGATAACTCTCTTCTCTTCCAACTGCCTGTAGACAGCATCAAGAACAAACTGTTCCATCACCTTTCCAGAGACGGAGGGTGACTGCCTGTATTTCCTGGATCCTCCTTCTTGCCCTTTTTGAAGACCAGAGTAACATTGGCTATCCTACAGTCTTCAGGCACCTCTCCCATTCTCCAGGACTTCTCAAAATAATAGAGCGGTTCAGCAATCACCTCTGCCAACTCCGTCAGCACAGATGAATGCACCCCATCGGGGCCCATGGTTTTACATAGATTGATGTTGCATAGATGCAACATCCTGCCTCACCAAAGGGGAGCCTTCCATTCCCCAGACCCTCTCACTTACCCCCACAATCCAGGAGTCATGAGGGGGAGTTCCCACAGTGAAGACAGAAGCAAAGAAGGTGTTCAGCATCTCTGCCTTCTCTGCATCCCCTTTACCAGAACATCTGCCTCAGTTAGTAGGGGACCCACATTTTCCTTAGTCTTCCTTTTACTGCTGACATACTTAAAAAATCTTATTTTCCTTTATTTCCTTTGCCAGATTCAGTCCCAGGTTGGCTTTAGCCTTCCTCTTTGCATCCCTGCAGGCCCTGACAACATTCCTATATTCTTCCCAAGTGGTCAGAGCCTTTTCCGACATTTCATGGACCTTTCTCTTCCCTTTGAGTTTATGCATGAGCTCCTTGCTTATCATCACAGGTCTCCCACCACCCTTGCCTGATTTCTTACAGGGATGCACCGATCCTGAGCTTGGAAGAAGCACTGTTTAAATGCTGACCAGCTCTCACAGGCCCCTTGCCTTTCTGATGAGACTGATGGGATAATCCAAAACCAGTTTTGAATGACCTTTTTGACAGTGCCCCAAGTGCCAACGATGATGTTTCTATCATCTGAGATGGATATAGGATTATACAATTACTGATAATTCCTTCACAGAGCAGTTCTGACTCTCCCCAAGCTTTCCTAGGTGCAACGAGGGGAAAGGACAATGGGACCCTTCACTTTGCTCCTCCCACGTACTGATCCTATAAGACTTTTATCAACAAACAGAATAACCACAAAGCTTATTTTTCTGTATCAGAAAAATAAAAGTCACAACAGTGACAGAGAACCTTGTACGGTGCTATCCAGCTCCTCAAATAAGCTGTAAGCCCCACATAAGCAGTGGCAGGACAGTGAAAGACTGTCTGAGCTGCCCAGTCACATGTTTCAGCTGACACTGATGAAAGACTCAGGTACGCATCACAAGAGTTTTATTTTGGGAGGCCTACTCCAAATATAAAGTAAAAATATTAGACATTTTAAAGGTGTGTAGGCACAGCTGGTATCTTAGCTGTTATCTTGCTTCAAAAGCACTCCAAGCACTCCCCTTATAATCTGTAATTAATTTGTTATGGCCACCCACAGCACTGCTATGTCTAATTACGTTGTTAGAAACATGTTATGGAAAGATATATTGCCTTTTGTTTTTACAGTGCCTCCTAGAAAGAAAGCATTTCCTTCTAAAAGCCTTATGGGGGAGCAGCTGACCTAGGTAAAACTGTTTCCTGAATCAGTCACCTCTGAGTTGAACAAATTAAACTGATTTCTTGTTGATTCATAAATTTTTCTATTTAGGAGGGAAAAAAAAGACTTTAATTTTTTTAGAGAAGTCAATCATTATGGCCTTTTAAAATTTAATTTTAATTTTATTTTTTGCATTTACAGTTGATAAGAACTGAAAGGTTTTGGTAGGATGTATAATTTTTTCACATAGATTCATATTCATTTAGCCAACATGGGCCTTGGAGAGAAATAAAGAAACTTTATTCCTGCAAAATGTCTTTAGAAATAACTCAGAAACCTCAGGACACAGAAGCTACTAAAGCAGACGTTAAATTTACGGATCTGATTTTAATGTTATGCATTGGTTCATAAGAAAAACAGATGGGACCCTGAATTACAGCCAAGAGACTTTCTGCAGTGGGGCTCTTTGGCTGAGCAAAACTCGCCCCGTGTCTGTAACTGCTATTAACTTCATCAGTAATGCAGGATCCGGTTTCTGACAGGAAAGAAATATGAGTACTGTTCTGAAATGCTCGGCCATGGGACAGTTAGCCTGCCTCTGAGCAGAGAAACTCCGGAGGCAGGAGGCAGCCTCGACCTCCACCTTTAGGCAGAGCTGTAATGTGGTGTGGGAGGAGCAACACCACCAGCAAGCATCGCATCCATGAGTGGCTTTAGGCACTGGTGGAGTTGTCTGCTTTCCAGTGCAGTCTGAAGGATGACTGTGGCACTGCTGGAGAAAGACTGCGCTGCCACGCAGCTGCTGGTGATGAGGCAGGGGGCTGCCTTCCTTAGGTGGCTGTGTCGTGGGGAGGCAGAAGGGAGGATGTGCCAGGTCACAGCAGAACCCAGGTCTGAGGCAGAGGGTGGGACCTGGGACAAGACAGGGGACATGCCTCACCCAGCCAGCACAGTGCCTCGGGCCTGGGAGGTCTTAACCATTCTCTCTAGATTAACTGCTTTCACCTCATCTTGAAGGCTTGGCTTCACTCATCCACTGCTAAAGCTGATCCAGGACCTTGTTCCTTTTATTTTATTTTCCTTTTATTTTATTTTTTTTTTCTTTTAAAGAGAAAAACAGTGCTTCTTAGGGGCGTTCCTGAAAAGGAAATTGAATCCTTTCTAGTGATTCGAAAGATGTCAGTGTGATATCTTTGCCTTTCTCTCCAACTAATTTCTACCATCAGTCCTCACCCTGTTTTCCATCTGCCTCCTGAAAAATACCATATTTCACAGATTACCCATGCCCTAGGCAACAGGTGAAGAGGTATTTTTCTGGAAACTAGGAAAAATCTGTTCCCATCAGCAGAATTAAGCCAGCAGGTTACACCAGAGGACAAGGATGAGCAGCACAGATGGAAACTAAAGGGGTTTACTCAGCTTGATGGCTGAGAATCACTCCTGCAATTCAGAAATGTGGATTTACCATCACAGGTGTATGGCTGGAGCTGAAGAGAGCAACCTGTAGCAATATCAGCGATGTCAGCCACAGAGTGCCCGTTGCATGCCTGAGTGCCACGTACAATATACACATCTCTCTGGCATGGTCTAGATTTGCATATTCATTTCTGCATTCAAACTGAGGTTCACGTTGTGCGGGAGCCACAGTGTGACATAGAATCCAGCTGTCATGGGCAGAACAAAGAGTAAATATTTGCTTTCAGGTGGGGGAGAACCTTGAAAGAACTAGAATTTCAAGTGGTCTGGCCTTTTTTGCCAAAGCAAGTGGGACCCCACTGTGCTATTCTTTGCAATGAAGAGTATGACAGGAGTTGCCATGGGATCAGCACTCCTGAGGACTGTGCAGTGCAGACCCCATGTGGTGCACTAACGCGGGGGAAAGCAAAGGGAAAGAAGGAAGGGTGAACCAGAGGAAAGGAACATTTCACATCTGAAGTATTCATATTTAGTGTAAACTACATCATTAGAGAGAAATAGGCCTTGTAAGGAGGCAGCTCAATTCATTTCCACACTCACAGAGTGTAGAGTGCCTGCAGCTTGATGACAGAGGAGGTAGATCCTGCCAGGTAAGACCACCTTGTACTCTGGGAATGCCTGCCAGCCATCAGACTGCAGGCATTCAAAGAGACAAGTTCACTGAAGAAATACATTTATGTATGCTAAATAACCCTTGACCCAGACTGAAGGGTAGAAAACTGTCTTCAGAGACATTAACTGAAACATCTGATTTATATGGTACCCATAGTATTTCCTTATGCAATACCTAGTATATATAATAGCAGTTCATATGGTATATCCATTCATCTATCCACATACCCATCTGTGCATGGCTTTAATAACCTTACCTCATAAATCCATGCTGAAAGCTGTAGACAAGGTGTCTTGCTCATGGTTCAAGCGGAGGCTCTCATGAGCTTGGATAAGGAATTTTATTTCTTCACTTACTAAAGAGAAAAACAAAATGATATGCAGAGCACTGTAGGTTTCATATTACTGCTTCCATTGCTCCATACTACAACTAATTGCCATTCCTGTGGAAACTGAAAGGCCGTTGGATGTTTAAAGATCATCTCTAGCACGTGGATGGTCTAAGCCCTGATGTGATATAGGTCTGGAAAAATCACTGTGAGATTTACTTCTCTTCTTCTTCTATTCTTATAAGCCACAAGCTCATGGTTTAATGCAAAACTCAGGAACACTGAGTTTGTGACAAAACACTGTGTCAAAAATTGATAAACCTATGGTTTTGTGATAAAAAGCATGTGAAGCTCAAGCACACTGAAGTACTGAGTTCCTCTTGTACACAAAGACCTCAGAGACCTCTGATTAGAGGCGGCTTTTGAGAAGACAGAAAGCCTCCCCTCCCTCCCTACCCCCCAGTTAGGTCAAATTTGGTTTTCCTCAGTTTTTTTGAACATCCATTTTTTCAAAACTTATCTGTCAAAAATAATGTCTGAAGTCCCTGAAGTACTATCTAAATCTCTGCTCTCAGAGGTAGCACCAAGCATTCCAGTTCTGATCCCAATTTATGAAAGTCCTTAAATTTACATTTTCATCTCAGCTCAGCAAAATGTTTATGCTGTTCTCTTAATCTGGTGCTGCATCAGGAACAGTGCTCTGTGCAACACTGCACAGTGAGAGTTTGGGAATGTCACAATAGACCACATTCACAAGGCTGCTTGTGAAAGCAGTTCAGAAACTACCTTTGGCCCCCAGGAAGAAGATGTGTCCAAGCAGCTAAGTTGGGCAGATGTACTTTGTGTAAGCTTTGAATCAGTCAGTTAATATTTTTATATGCAGGTTTGCAGTTGAAAATATGATTTGATTCACCTTGGCCTCCTCTGGGCTCTGAGGTATGTCTAGAGGAACAAAGGAAGGCTGAGCTAAGGGGTGCCCCCATGTCCTGCAGGAAATGGCCCTGACATTTGGCTTGGCAAATGACCTTTGGCTTGACAAGCAGTCAGACGATGAAAAGTGCATCCACATGACGGCCCCGAGGTAATGCTTTGTCAGACTGATATCCTACAAGAAACAGCACTCTAGTTTACACTGTGGTGTGGGGAGCTAGAGGCAAATGATATAGAGAGAAAGATTAAAAAACCCACAGTAGTACTGAATAGAAATATCTAGTCTAGACAATCAGAAACATAAGGAAGCCTGGGTGAAGCTAGCAGTAAGATAACTGAGCAGCTTAAAGTTTTCCTTTACATGGGAAATTTATAGCATCAGGATGACTGGGGCCTTACTTGCCAGTCCTGCTATATTTCAACTGCACAGAAAAAAAAATTATAGAAATTTAATTCTCTGGGAAATCCAGTGTACAAACTTGCTGTGCACTTTTTTTATCTGAATTACTCAAAGGACAAGGGACTTACGATAATCTGTTTCAGAACAGTGCCTGTAATTATTCTGGATATGCACTCAAGCAACTAAATTACTCTGTTCTTGTTGTGATGTGTACTGCGATATTTAGCTTCTCCTGTGCAGTACCCGGTACAACACTGCTAGTAGTTCCAGCCTCGAGCAATCACCTGCAAATTTTGTACCATGCATATGTTGCTCTACACCTTAACTGATGCTTGTGTGACAAACCATCTGCATTTAAAATTGTAGGAAATATTGTTAAAGAATGCAAGTCTACACATGCTCTTGCTTTTAATTTAAAATTGATGTGTATCTCAATGCTCGAGTGAAAAGGTGTTGATAAAACTCATCTCAGAAAACTGAGCTAAAATGAGATGAAGTTATAGCAGCAGTCATTAATGCCAGCAGTAGCCTTGTTTCTCTAACTCTCACTTGAACAGAAACAGCACCATCTGTTGCTCTCCATGCCGTCAATCACCACAGCTTTTTCACTGCTCAAGGATGATTTGGAAAAAACAGACATATGCAACAGAAATTAAATGAGGAGGAAAATGCTTGTTTTCAAGACATGGTCAGACTGGAATAACTTAACCTGATCCATTTGACATGCAAGGATGAATCACATCTGCTTTTTCATTTTACAGAAACAAAGGATAATCCATGATTTTTTCTCTAGAACCCAGGGAAAGCAGTTCTGATTTCGCATTTCTCCAGCAGCCTCGCAGTGCAGGAATGACCCTCATAAAATTATAAGCACTGTAGGGATGGAAAATACTTTCTCAGTCTTGTCTGATCCCTACATGGCAGCTTGAGTATACTTGTCAAGATGTATCTTATCCAAACAGCACCATCCATTATTTGGTTGGTTGACACAAGAAATTTCCCCAGACTGCTTTCCCAGAAGGGTTAGATGACACTGTGCTGAAAACCCTGCTACCAGCTGGAAGCTGTTTTACAGCAGGGCTCTCATGTTGCCGCAGCTCAACCCTGGTGGCAGTGGTGGAAAATTTCACTTTCCTCGGTGCAGTGTGAGCCAGTCTATGAAAGAGCGTCTGGGACAAGCATCAGCTAAGGGCAGACCATGGCAGAAATGTGAGCAGGATGCTCTCGCGCTGCTGTGCTGTCTATCACTTTGCAGTTTGCTCCTGGAGGTGATGATGCTTGCTCACAGCCTAGCAGACAAACACAGCTGTTTGTCTCAGTTTTGCCACTCTCTTCTGTGCCACCTCCCAGTGCAGATAGTGTAGGAGCCAAGGTGAGCCTGGAAATCTCTGCACACTCACAGTAACTGCATTTGGGAGAGAGGACCTTCAATTTCTATAGGTCTGCTGTAAAGAGGGTCTTACGGTATAAGTTATTAAGAAAAACAATAGGCAGTTACAGTCTTCAGTTTTACCCACTACATGCATGGCAAGGAAAGATCTTTTTTACAAGCAGAGGAATAACTGGGCCTGAAGCCATGCTCAGGAGATGGTACAGGACACAAGCGTGGCTCTATGTTGTAGTCACCCGTACCCAGTTTCAGTGTCAGGTGATGCCAGAATCCATGGGATCTCCAGATCCACACTGCAGTGTGGTGGAGAGTACACCCCATTCACAACCTTCCACACACTGAGTGCCAATAGTTTTCTTTATACGAATATTGAAAATGAAGTGAGAAAAACAAATTATTCTGTTCTGAGTGATTGAAAGGGGGTACCAAAGGAGTCAGAGGAGAACAGCAGCTGCTGATCTCTTTCATTGTAAAGCTGTCCTCGAAAAATCGGACATTAGGTCATGGTCAAGATACCCTAAACGTACCTGGTGGAAAATGTAACTTCTTCCCCTCAACTCCTCTTTCCCCATACTCAGGTGTTTGGTTTCTTTTCATAAACTATCAAACTAGAACTGACATTTGTTTCACATCAAGTGCTGGTTTTCACTTCAAGTTTGGGCATGTGGAAAAAAAAAGTGGTCTGCTTTTAGCTTTTTTGGAATAGCTTCTTTTCTCATCCCATGGGGGGAAAAAAAAAGTGTGAAGATATTAAAGAAGGGGAAGAAATGGCAGTTTTAAAAGACAGAAACAGTAAATTAAAGACCACAGTGAAACTAAAAGTTGCTTTCTTTGTTCTTCAGCTGTTTCTCAGAACTGCATTCGGCTATTTAATTTGTACTTTTCATGCTGATACTTCTGTGAAAAATCAAAGCTTTTTCATAAAAGGTTTCAACATCAATTACATTACAGACTTTGATGGAAAAATATTTGGCAAAAAAATGTATGAAGAGCTCTTCCCATGTGAACAGAGTTTGTGAGGGCTGTCTGAAATTGGCAGTAGCCCTCTGAAACATCACGTACCACTGAACGAGTAGAGGATGCCCAGGCTAGCAGAAGAAGTTGGAAGTGAATATATTTTTTAGCCACTCCCCTTAAACGTAATGGTGAAAGCTGAGGAATTTATCAGCTCCTCCAAATGTGCTCTCATTTCCTTACCAGATGTCTCAGCTCATGATTTAATTTCTCCAGATGATCCAGGTGCAGCTGGGGATTCCCCTTTATTAGCACTGGCCACTGCAGCATAGGGCAGAACCACAGCAGAAGAGCATCTTCCTAACTTGTTCCCCTTAGATTAGGAAGCAACTGCTGCTGGAGGAAGAAACAGTTGTGCAAAGTTAATGCACTCCAGCCAAAAGTATATATAGGTGTGTTAGTTCTTCCTCTGTGAGGTCTGTAAAACCAAGGAAGGCAAGTGTCTATGTCAGTGCTTTTGTTTATTCTGCTTTTTATTGTCAGCTAAAATAAAGGGAATACCTTGGAGAAAGCCCTCCCAAAACATTACTGAGAACACTTTGATCTCCAATAACTTAGCATCAGTTCCGTAGGATGTGAAACAACAGCTAATGATGATCTGCTATGGGAGGAAACAACTCCTGAGGCCAAGGTAAGACTGACACATGGAAAGGATTGCCAGACTAGAGGCAGTAAAGGACACAGGAATCTCTGTGCAGCAGTCTAGCGGAGTAGTGTAGAAATCAGAATAATTTCCCAACAGAAAATCATTGAGATGGTACCTTTCATGATGAACAAAGCAGAGACCCATCACTGCTAGGGAGTGTGCATGTTGGGAAAGATATCTGGGAAGTATTGTGAGCCTGAAAAGTATGAGACAGAAAAAAGTAAAATAAAATGAGAAACCTGGGAGCAACACTTACGTCACACAGACACCTCTCAGGTTTGGGCCTTTTTCTTAAATACCTCTTGCAGTTTGGCTAGTGATGCTCATATGAGCCTTCCCTTCCGTCCACAACTTTCCTTGCACCATCCCTATCCCTTTGGTAAATGATGGTCAGATCTCAGAGAAGAAATCCACTTTTCAGTATACCTCTCAAAGTGAAGGAGAGGTGGATGACAAATTCCTTGTAGTGGGTGATCAGCAATGTCTGACTGTTTCCAAGCGTTTCCTCCACAATGCCAATCAATGTGTCTCACTTTCCATCCACTCAGCACTGTTCTCCTCCACTTGGGGTTTCAGTATCTCTGTGATCAAGGGAAAATGGCTCAGAGGAGTCCCAGAGAGATCAACCATACCTGCAGGCAAACCTGAGCCAACCTATTTTTGGCAAGGGCAGCCCGGTTTGTCCTGCACAAATGTGACAACCACAGGCTCTAGTGTGATCCTACAGGCACATATGTTTCTTATGATACCAGGGATGGTTGCTCATGGCAAAACCTCAATCATGCTAGACCAACCACAGTCGTTTTCAGTACTTAAATTCCAATTTATTCCTCTTCATCTGTGTCCAATGCTAGTATATTCATTATAATCTGAAAAGCAATATTAAGGTTATCCTACAAAGCAATAGAAATGCACACTTAAGGGAGAAAATAAAACCCACAGGCTATCCTTGAGTTTCATGACCAGGTGTATTCCTGTACTGTGAAATCCAAGGCACTGGCTATGAGTTTCTTGCACTTATGTACAGTATCCCAGAGTGGTAAGACCAACAGTTTGACACCAGTGTCAGGGGTCTCCATGTGGATGAAAAAGAGGGAAAAACATGCAGGCTAATGGCACCATCATGCCTGGAGTAGGTTAGGAGGAAAATGGAAACAAAATCTGGTGGAAAGGGGAGATGTCTGCAGTTTCACATCTGCTCTTTTTTTCCATCCTTTGACTTCACATACTTCTTGTGCTACAGCATTCTTTCATCCACCCTGCTGAGGGGAAGATTAATTGTTAACAAGAACCATTCTTCCCTGGGTGTCCCTGTGTGGATGATACATGGGAGCCTCCCCTGTAGCTTTCACATGCAGTCACAGCAGAAAATCAGCATCAATAGATTTTGACAAAACAGTCTTGAAAAGTTTGATCTCCAAGTTAATTGGCACCAGTAAAATGGATAAGAATCATAGAATCACCAAGGTTGGAAAAGACCTACAAGATCACCCAGTCCAACCATCTATTACTATCCACCTATCACCAATAGTTCTCTCTAAACCTTATCCCTCAACACAATGTCTAAATGTTCTATAAATACCTCCAGGGTCAGTGACTCCACCACCTCCCTGGGCAGCCCATTCCAGTGCCTGATCACTCTTTCAGAGAAGTACTTCCTAGCATCCAGTCTGAATTTCCCCTGGTGCAACTTGAAGCCATGTATGTATGAAACAGTCCCTCTCTGTAGTGGTCTGGGTGCTTCAAAGAAGCACTGTGAGTTCATACTGACCTTCAGAGCCCTTTTCCACCAGCCATCATCACTTTGACTCTCAGCAGCTGTGTGGTAGGCAGTACATGGGGCTTTCATATACCAACACTGAAAACCCCATCTCTCTTCTCCTGACATTGTCTGCACTCATCCATACTCTCTGCTGCTTGCCAGAAGAGATTAGCTCAAGAGGTCGAGCCCATGCCCCAGCTCTCTGAAGGAAAGTGTCCAGCATTTTAGTACCACAGTCAGTAAGTGGAAAGTGCAGCATAGAATTCAATGTTAATCTCAAACTGCAATTTAGACAGGGCCTGTTATTCACTCGACTGGGGCAGGCTGTGAGCAGCAGCAGCAGCAGGATCTAGACTGTGTATCCACCAACACAAACTCGTTACACCTACACATGCAGCCCACATTTTTATATCAAGTTTTTGCCACTGGGCTCATTGATGGGTTTAGTTTTGAATAAATAGCCCTCATAGCTGTGAAGAGAAGCTGGCACACATGAACTGAGCACAAGTAGGATCAGAGGTGTTTTCTCAGTAGGACTGCACAAGTAACTTCAGAATACATCTAACTCATTGACATTACCAGAGATGCACATACCTGAACGCAGCAGCAGAGTGGGGTGACAAGACTGCACAGCTGTGAACGTCTTCATTTATTGTTTAACTGCAAACCTGACTACAGCTCCCTCTCAAACAGGAGCTGCAGTGCATCTGCTGCTGATGATGATGACTTTACAAACAGGGTTCTAAGAAAGACTCACAGCTCAGAGGCTGAATTTTTCTTTCAAAACTGACAGAGGTTCATTTCTTCATGGAGTCTCTACTACATACTGCTCCAAATTCCCCCATGTCTCTCACGTTCCCTTATGTTCACACCCTCCTCTACCCAACCTGCTGCTTGGATGGGAGGAAATGTGCGCACCTTCTGCCCTGCAGTGGTGATTTACATTCTGCCTCCCACTCGGCGGTATACACAATGTAATTTGAAGCGGAACACTGCTGCTACTGCCTGTGTCTGTGTTGCTGAATGTTTCTCCACCTTACTTCTGACATCCCCCACCCTGGGAAAACCCCAGGAAAGCCTTGAGTTTCTCCATCTGTCTGTAACTGAAGCTGACTGCAGCGCCCACCCAGAGCCCTTCCACTTCACAACTGCCTCCTGCAGCAACAATAAAAGCAAAGCAACTATTTCATGTGGGTAAACCATGTATTTTGGAAGGTTTCTGGTGGCTGAGAGGAGCTCTGGGAGCACACTTGCATGGGAAGAGCAATCTTATGTCAGGGAGGATATCACTGGCCTGATTTAGTGAGACTTGTGTAGGGCCCAGGCTGGTGAAATCTACTTCCCAGGTATCAGTTAAGCAAAGCGATTAGTATGGAAGATAAAATCAAGTATAATTTCCACAAGGATTAAATGTCTGGTGTGGAATGAATCATGATGGAAGATAAGGTCTTCATTGTCTTAGCTGAAGTGGTCACTGTATGTTCAACAGGAAATTGATTGGCATCAGCAGGGCTTATTCATGTGCCTTAAAGCATCCGGAAAAAGAAAAGTTCTTTCCTTTCACATGAAAATCTTCTCCTCAGGCTCCACACATGCAGACAGTGAGGGGCAAGTACCTCTGCAGACACTGTGACACGCTGTTCTCAAA
The DNA here is from genome assembly GCA_023055505.1 of Callipepla californica brunnescens. NCBI lineage: Eukaryota > Metazoa > Chordata > Aves > Galliformes > Odontophoridae > Callipepla > Callipepla californica. The sequence continues at coordinate 11,139,119 of JALIRH010000009.1, read as the reverse complement.
AAGCCATGTAAGTGCCAAGGCATGTAGCCAGGAATTCTAGTGCACAATGGAACGGAGCAGGAAGAACAAGGAGATTCTGGGGTGATCCTGGAAGAGGGGTGTTTCCAGGGCTCTGTGTCAGTTTGCGTGGCAGGGAAGTCAGTATGTATGCAGACAACTTCCAAACACGTGATGTTCACTTGATAAATTGGAGCAGATTCCTTGGAGTTAGGCCAGGCTGTGTATAATGAATATACATTTTGGGTGAGATGAGAAATGAAGGCAAGGGCCAGGGAGGTCACTGCTGCTGCTTCAAAACTTGGTACCTGTCAATAATATGGAGCCATCCATTAAGAGGGCTTTTCTAGGTATTCCAGTTGTTTTTTTGGAAAAGAAGCACACTACGAAAATGTTATAAAATTACATTCTGTTCATAAGCAGTAATGATAAGTAATATTCCACAGTGTTTCTCCCTTGCTGTGGTAAGGACACTGTGAAATAAGGACTCCTCAGATTGAAGATATGTAGATAAGACACACAGCTGTTGCATTAATACAAAGTTACTTTAGTTTAGAAACATTTTCCTATTATCCATTTATGCATCACAAGATACAGTCAAGGCAAAGGTCATTTCAAAATGGCAAGAATGCAACACAAGCTTAACTTTGAATAACGGGTGTAAAAGAACCTTTGTTCCCTGGAATTTTGGTAGTTTGAAGATTGTTCAGAAAGATTTACTATATGCAATGACAGCATATCACAAGGACTCCCTGATTAGAAGAGATGAAGCCATGTCTGGATGTTTGCATGTGAGTTGAAAATAGGATCCAATATGCAAGCATGAGGCACGTAATCTCCTTCACACAAATTAACTGCCAGCAGAAGACAGCACTTTATATACACCGTAGCTCCAGTGTATGCTCAGTACATGCATGTACAAGAGCTGTTCCAAAAGTAATGCCTCCTGTTTCATTATGTTGACCCACATCAGAGGTGGATGTTGGTGGTATGGCTGTAGAGGTCAAATCTTCCCTCCAGTATCCCATCACATTTTGTTGCTATGTGACGTATTGTAGCAGAGGGACAGTCTGACACAACAGCATCTGACATGGAAGCGCAGATTAAGCAAAGGTATGTCATTGAATTCTTCTCTGTAAAAAGAAATGACACTCAGTGATATTCATCAATACTTGCTGAACACTTACGGAGACCAAACAGTGAATGTGAGCATAGTGAGATGGGATGGAATGCATCATAGAATCATAAAATCACCAAGGTTGGAAAAGACATCCAGGTTGGATTCAGTCCCACCATCTTCCTACCACCAATATTTCCCCAATAAACCATGTCCCTCAGCACAACATCTGTAAGAGACTATTTTAATATTATGACTCGAAGTTTGCTGATAAACATGTCCAAGCAAGTCCTGGGCAAGGGTTGTGAAATCCTTTGTCTAAGAGACAAGCAGATGGGCATTTCCTGGCAAAAGGAAAGAGAGATAAGCTGCACCTCAATGGCAGCTCAGTGGCTGATGAACACTCTTTTGTTTGGTACTCATCTCCGTGGGGAGATAGCCATCTTAGGAGATGCTTGCCTGGCACACTAGCATGGAGGCAGCAATGGCCAGTGAACACTCTTTTGTTTGGTACTCATCTCTGTGGGGAAATAGCCATCTCAGGAGACGCTTGCAGCATGGGATTTGTCACATAGACTGGAGGAATCTGGAAGATAAAATAGGGGTCTTGCAGCCACGAAGGGGAGCGATTTTCTCTGTGAGGGATTTTCTCGAAGCTGGAGTTTCTCTTCAGAGGGACTACCCGAGCTGATCACTGCTGCTGCCTGGAGAGGCCTTCTCTTAGGAGAGTCCTCCCGAGCTGATCACTGTTCGCTGCTGCCCCTCTGAGGGTTTCCTCCCTCGCTGACTCTCCAGTGCGGACCCGGTGCCGACCCCTCGCTGCTTCTCCAGACAACTGCTTGTTGCTCAAGGCTGCCCACTGCTGCTGCTGTTCTCTCTGCTTCTGCCAGCCCTGCTCTTCAGCCTTGGACCGTTGGAGCCGCTTGCAACCGGGCCGCTCCTAGGATCCTGGCTGGTGACTGTCCCTGCATTGTACAAACCCTTGCTTCTTTCCTATCTTTCCCATCGCTCGCCTTCCCTTCCCCATCACCCTTAACAGTGTACGCCTCCCCCTTCCCTATTATCCCTGACCAATATTGGTAATAAACTGGTCGGACCAACATTTGAACCGTTGCTTCTTAATCTCACGCTGGGTATACACAATCTTAAAGAACCTCGTCTCCCTCCTCTATATTGGAGCATGACAACATCTAACTGTTTCTTGAACACCTCCAGGGACGGTGACTGAACCACTGCCCTGGGCAGTCTCTTCCAGCCCCTGACCACTCTTGCAGAGAAGAAATTTTTCCTAATATCCAACCTGAACGTCCTCTGATACAACTTCAGACCATTCCCTCTAGTCCTTTTGCTAGTTACATGGGAGAAGAGGCTGACCTTCACCTTGCCACAAAATCCTTTCAGCTAGCTGTGGATAGTGATAAGGTCTCACGTGAGCCTCCTCTTCTCCAGACTGAACAATCCCAGTTCCCTCAGCTACTTCTCATGAGACGTGCTCCAGATCCCTTGCTAGCTTCAGTGCCCTTCTCTGGACATGCTGTAGGGCCTGTACAACTTTCTTGCAGTGAGAAACCCAAAATTGAATGCAGTCCTCAAGGTGTGGCTTCACCAGAGCTTAGTACCTCCCTGTTCCTGCTGGCTGCACTACTTCTGATACAAACCAGGATGTCACTGGCCTTCTTGGCTACCTTGGCACACTGCTGGCTTGTGTTTAGCTGAGTGTCAGCCAACACCCCCATGTCCATTTCTTTAACATAGTCTTCCAGCACTCTATCCCAAGCCCGTAGCATTGCCTGGGCTTGTCGTAGAAGGACCTGGCATTTGGTCTTGCTGAACTTCATCCCGTTGGCCTCAGTTTGGTGATGCAGCTTTTGATCCCATGAAGGGCCTTCCTACCCTCAGGTAGACTGCTAGTCTTGCCACCTTGGTGTCATATTGAAGAGGACAGGCCCCAGTACCAACCACAGGGGAACACCAATTGTGACCAGTCACCAGCTGGCTTTAACTCTGTTCACCACCTCTCTTTGGGCCCAGCCATCCAGCCAGTTCTTTATACAGAAAAGAGCACATGTTGCCAAGCCATAGGCTGCCAGAAGAACGCCATGGGAGTCAGTATCAAAGGCTTTGTTGAAGTCTAGGTAGACTAGGTCAGCAGCCTTTTCCTCATCCACCAGATGGGTCACTTGAATGTAGAAGGAGATCAGGTTGATCTAGCAGGATCTGCCTTTCATTAACTCATTCTAGCTGGGTCTGATTCTGTTTCTCCCATACTGTGTGAACTCCCTCAAGATGATCTCCATAATCTCTCCTGGCACCAAGGTCAGGCTGACAGACCTGTAGTTCCCCAGATGCTCCTTAGAACTCTTCTTGCAGGTGGGAGTTGGATTGGCAAGCCTCCAGTCCTCCAGTATCCTTCCAATTGACCAGGGTCATTGAGAGATGTAGGAAAGCAGCTTGCCAACCACTTCTGCCAGCTCTTTCAGCACACTCAGATGGATCCCACCCTGCCCAATGAACTTGTGGCAGTCTAGGTGGTGTAGAATGTCTCTGACTTTTTCCACCTGAATCTTGGAGGACTTATTCTGTTCCCTATCTCAGACTTCTATATTGGTGGTAGAGTACCACGAGGATAATTGGACTGGCCTTTAAAGACATATGTAAGGCGTAGTGAACCTCAGCCTTTTCCTTATCTTCAGTTGTTGTATTCCCCACAACATCCAGTAAGGGGTTGAGATTCTCCTTAGCCCTTCTCTTACAGTTAATATATGTTTTTTGTTCTGTTATCTCAGTGGTGGAGCTGAGTTCAAACTGGGCATTTGCCTTTCTAATTTTCTTCCTTCACATCCTAACAACTTCTTTGTACTCTCCCTCTCTTCTTGCCCATCTCTTCTTCCACAGGAGTTAGACTCTTTCTCCTGGAGCCTCAGAAAAACCTCCCTGTTCATCCACACCAGTCTTCTTCCACTAATCCTGTGACACAGTGGCATATTGCAGCAGTGATGACAGTAATGGGAAGGAAGCCACATTCCATCCTGCCATACAGATTTTTATGATAGTGGCATGCAGACTTCTGTTTATTGATGGTGAAAAGGAACAGATAACGGTGGTGGCTACTTAGAAAAATTAGTGCTTTGAAGCTGAAAATTTACTCTAACAAACAGTGCTGTTGTGCTCTTTTTATCTGTTGTAACTTCCAGGGAAATAACTAGGAGGTATTACATTCTGAGAGACCTACATATCTTATCTTCTAGCTCATTAACCTATGGATTAATCCTGTGATTATTAGGATATGCTTCATAAAAGGCATCTGAAGAAGAGCTTTGTCTGGATCTTACCCTAACCCCAAAAGTACCACATGTATACAGTCTTGCATCACCCACCCATGCTTCCTTTCCCAAGGAAGTACTCTAAGCCACTCTGATGGATATCGCTGAAGGTACACAAGTTCAGAGGGAAACAAAATGACTTCCAGTTGTGCTCTCCCCCTGCCTGTTCCTTGCAGGTTCAGCAGACATCATCCCTGGGAAATGTAATTACATGGTAGTAGATATGAACAGACCAATAGCAGATTGCTCTTTGGGCATGTAGGGCAAAGAGCCGCCAAGAATAGCACCCAAAAGAAATACTGCAGAAGATGGTATATTTTTGGAAGGCTCAAGTAGATGGTATACAGACAATTAGTAAGAAGAGAGTGGTCACCTTTGAAGATAGTTGAGGCTTGTTGATAACTCCACTAGGGAGGGATCTCCAACAAGAGATCTTTCCCTGGTGGTGGTCAGCCCTTAAATGGGGTCTGGGAGAGGTGGAGCCAGACTCCACCCCTTCCAATCACACAGGTACATTTCCTTCACCTGTGCCCCTGTGGCTGACTCAGTGCTCGCCTCAGGTGATCAATCAGTGGTTCAGGCTGTGATTCAACAGTTCCCATACAGGGTGTGATGGCAGTGCACACACAGGCTGGTACTATTTATATGTACACACTGATTTTGGGTATGTGGGGCCAGATGTGCCATGTACCCTCCAGTAATCATGGAGATTCCTCCTGGGAAATAGACGTTAGTTCTTTCTGAATCTGTCACCTTTCAGTTTGGAATTAAGATGTAATATCTAGGCCCTCATTTCTGCTACAGGAAAAAAGCCAACTATGCCATTCCTTTCAGCAGGCTACAGTTTACTAACATGCAAAATACCTCTCCATTTCACAGATGTACTGTGTATTTAGCTATACATTTAGCTGCCAGATCCCTGCTGCATGTAACTGTCTTTGAATTTCAGACAACTCTACTGCAATCAGACTGTGCAGTGCAGTGAGTGGAGGGCTTACAGATCACAGAATCACAGAACTGTAGGGGTTGGAAGGGACCTCTAGAGAACATCTAGTACAAATCCAAAGATGTCCCAGAAGCAGAAGCAGGCAAGAGGAAGAAGTTGCATTGAGTGTGCGGGAAGAACAGAAAGGAGCTGCAGGAGCAGGTGATAAGCTTGACTTGCACGCAGGAGCACACAAGTCTTGCTGTCTCTTGGAGATTTTGAGCAGTTCAGGTGGTGCTTGAATGGATGAGTTTTGAAAGGATCTGGTTCCATCTGTGAAATGCAGTGTCCTGTGTTACTGGGAGCATTAATTGAGGACTTTCAGCAGGAGCAATCCCACTTGACGGATTTTAAATATTTCATTTTGTTCCAAATTCCACATTTCTGTTATAGGATATCACAGAAGACGTGAGACCTCTGACTCTAAAGGCAAGGATTTCATATTAAGTAGGTTGTGTTTTTCTGGTGAGCATTCCATCAGCATTTGAAGAATACTTTCCAAAAACCACCTGGACATGGTTCTGGGCACTCTGTTTTTGGTGTCTCTGTGTGAGCCTGGGTTGAAGCAGATGGTCTGTGATGTCGTGCCAGCATCAGCTGATTCTGTGTTTCTAGGTATGAGTGAAGTAAGATGGTCGCATACCTTTGTGTATCTTCATTTTTTTCTTAAAAAAAAAAAAAAAAGGAAAAAAGGGAACTACAGCATTTTCTGAGGGTTTCACCACACCACCAACAATCATTCAGAAAATCTCAACTGTGGGGGGTCTAGTTCCATCTCTTTCCTTTCTTTCTAAAGTTTACTCACGCTTTCTGATATCATGAGGGAAGGGAAAGAATCAGGGATGATGGTTGAAGCTCAGCTGAATTCAAGCCAACAGTGGACAAGAAAACCAATGGCATCCTGGCTTCCATCAGAAGCAGGTGTAGCCAGCAGCAGCAGGGAGGTGATCCTCCCTCTGTGCTTGGCACTGATGAGGCTTCATCTCAAGAACTGTGTTCAGCTTTGGGCCTCTCACTACAGGGAAGACTTTGAGACTCTGGATTGTGTCCGAAGAAGGATAATGAAGTCGGTGATGGGTCTGGAGCACAAGACTTGCCCTCAAAGTAGCTGAGGGAAATGGGGTTATTCTGCCCAGAGAAGAGGACGCATAGGAGAGACCTCATCCCTGTACAGAATTACCTAAAAGAAGGTTGTAGCATTGTAGGGGTCAACCTCTTCTTCATGTAACATTGATAGGATGAAAAGGAACGGCCTCAGGTTGCACCAAGGGAGGGTCGGGTTGGATATTAGGAAAAATTTCTTCTCTGAAAGAGTAGTCAAGCATAAGAGCAGCCTGCACAAGGAGGTGGTTGAATCACTATCCCAGGAGATGTTCAAAAAACATGTAGATATCTTTTTTACCTTTTCTTTCCTTGCCACTCTGACAATTCTATAAATTATTATATTTTAAAAAGATATGATGGAGATTGTTACCAAAATGTCTCAGGAAAGAGGAGATATGAGATAATGTGCAGAGCAGCACAAGTTAATGGTCAAAGGACTCGGAGAGACTGCAGTACCCAGAGCAGCACTTGCATTCATCAGGAAATGATGAAGGGCTCTGTTTAGCCAGGATGTCTGCCTGGAGCTGGAAAAAGGCAGGCTTGTAGTGCCTTGGTGTTTCTAATGGTCTATGAGAAGTCTGGGAGGTGTTTTTTTGGGTCCCTGGAGAGGCAATGAATCCTGATGATGAAAAGCTTGGTTTGACAGCACGAGAGGCAGCTGCCAGCCACACTGAGAGCTCACACAGCCAGGCAGGGCAGGCGGCCAAGCCCCAGTGAAGGGGGCATTTGTGGAAATTTTGTGAACCCAAAAGGGCAAAAGTGACACTCATTCCAAAGGAGAGCACAGGGCTTCTCTGGCCAGGCCAAACAACCTTGCAGTTCTGGGAATGGTGCTCCTTCAGCTGCTGGAAGGTCTGGAGCACTCTGTTGGTGTGGTCCTTGGGGCAGAGCCAGCTGTTTCCTTGACATCAGCACTCCTCTTTTGCCATGGTGGTGCTCAAGGGGATGTTTTCCCCAGGGCTGTGGTGACAAAATGAAAGCTGCATGCTTTTTGTTAGCTTTTCTTTCATATGCACATTAATAGCTATGATTGCAGATTGTTTCTTTCCAATCATGTCTCCGTTTAAGCTCTTCCAACCCATCAGTCTAATACTCAGTGATTTTCTAAATCCACATTCTGTCTACAGATCTCAAGTCATTTTGTAAGTTATGACAGCATGGTACTGTTGTTATCTGACAAGTGGATAAATTAAACACCAAAGGTAAGAGAGTCCATTTCCACACTGGTTTAAGCCAGTGCTGTAACTCAGACCTAAATGTCTCAGCTTCTCCAGCTTCCACTCACGGGATTGAAATTCCACCCTTTCTCTAGATTAAAGTTTGAAGGAAGCACAAGAACTTCTCAAGAACAGAATTTGTAGTGATGTTATACTATGTACAATTGTGTTTCACCAGCAGTTGTATAAATCTAAAAGTGTAATGTACTAGGGAAATATAACTACTGAGAACAGCATGACAGCTCAATTTCACACTGTTGCTGTAATCTTCTTTTTTTATATGGCATATATATTTCAGAATGCAAACACTCCAACAGGCTTCTCCTCAAGTTTTGAATTGGTAATGTAATCTGCATGACAAAGAATAGAAAACATGTTTTGTATTCATCTGTGTTTGCAAGTCTGTCCTGAGGACAATCAGGGAAGGAGGAAATATAGGACACAGCCTTTACTAAAGCCTTTACTTCAAGAAGTAGAAAAATTCCAGTGGCAAAATCCCTAATACTACTGTATTTATCTTGGAACTGTCCTTTAAAAATGTATTTCTAAAACAATTCGAGCAAATGCATAAAGCAGTAGACAAAAAAGACCACCCATCTTCTGTCCTGGGAAATTCTGTCAGGGAAATAGTATGACAGCCATAGTGGTTCAACAGCTCGACCAAAGACCCCACGACAAAATTCATTTTGTACCCAACTGACAACAACACATGATCAGTGGTTTTGATGCTATATGTAGTTTTAATTAACTCACCTCTGGAACCATGCAAAAAAGTATGCTGCCAGTGTTTTTGAATGTTTAGAACAAACTGGAGAAAAGCGTGATGAAATTACTCAAAGTGCCTTTAAAGACAACCTTCCTTAATCTCTTTATTGAAAAACAAAACAAAACAAAACAACAACAACAAAAAACCCAGCAACTGAGCCTTCTCAATTTTCTTGCATATAATGTCTAAACAAATGGAGAGAAAATATCTGTGGAGAAACGTATTGCAAGAACTTGTGACTAGGCCCTAAAACCAGGTGAATTCAAATCAGAATTAGAAAAATTATGGAAGCAGAGTATTGTCCAGTTCTTTATATGATTGAAGGGCATTCTGCTGGAAGTTATAAATTCATGTTTTTTCATCATGGAGAAGAAAGAGGTTGTTGTAGAATGAGCTAAGATACACCACGGATCAAAATAAAAGTTATCCCCAGTCCATTCAGCACATCAGCAGCTAGGCAGCTTTGTAGTGAGGTGTCTAGATTCCCTCTGTAGTCAACACAGAAAGTGAATCAAGAGAATGGATCACATTATTTATCACAAACACCAGTCTCAAGAGGAGATGAATTGAATAGAAAAGAGATGAATAGAAAAGAGACAACTTCATCTGGATGCCTAAGCCTCGGAGAAAATTTTGCAAGATGAGCCCCAGTACTGCTTGATGGCCCCTCCTGAGCTGGAGTGTCCAGGCAGACATTGCAGTCCTTACTCAACTTTCTATCAGGTTGCCATCACACATTGCTTTAACCCAGGGTTCAGCCACTCTGTTGGTCACATGAAGAATGGTCACTCCTGGCTGTATTTATACAGACATTGCTCAGGAATTACAATTGCAAGCACTTGTCCTGCTGGAGGACTTCAACCACACAGACATCTGCTGGAATGGTATTATGGTGAGATATAGGCAATCCAAGTGGCTCGTGGACTTCATTGAGGATAACTTCCTGAGTCAAGTAATAGAAAGCCCCACAAGGGAGGATTCAATACTGTACCTGTTGCTCACCAGTGCAAATGGTTAGAGGCTGCCTGTGCTGTAGTGACAGTGATGGCTGAGTTGATGCTCCAGAGGGATATGAGACAGGCAATGAGTAAAATCAGAAAGCTAAACTTTTGGAAAGCTGAATTCCAGCTCTTCATCAAGTCAGCAAAACACCCTGGGAAACTGTCCTCATGGGCAAGGGTGCAGAGCAGAACTGGCAGATCTTTAAGGAGGCTTTCATCAGGGTGCAAGAGCTCTTCATCCCCAGTTGTAGCAAGTCAGGAAAGGAAGGCAAGAGGCCGGTGTGGCTGAACTAAGACCTGCTGGTCAAACTGAAGAACAAGAAGAAAATTCACTGGCAGTGGGAACGGGGACAGGTATTGTGGAAAGAATATAAGGAAGCTGCTAGGCTATGTAGAGATGGGGTCAGAAAAGCCAAGACCCAGCTCAAACTGAACTTGGCAAGGGATGTCAAAAGGAAGGCTTCTACTTTTCTGTACCTCAGCCAGAAAAAGAAAGTACAGGAGGGGTACCCCCAAGTAAGTGACACAGGCAAGCTGGTAACAACAGACGAAGGCTGAGGAACTTAACAACGTTTTTTGCCATAATCTTCTCTGGTAACTGTTCTCCACACATGCATTTGGTAGAAGGGGGTTGGGGAAGCAGCATCCTTCCCACTGTAAGCAAAGATCAGGTTTGTGAGCACCTGAGGAACCTGAACATCCACAAGCCTGTGGGTCCCAGTGAGATGCATCCCCGAGTCCTGAGGGAATGAGCTGATCAAGTTGACAAGCCACTCTCAATGGTATTTGAAAAGTCATGGCAATCGGGTGAAGTCCCTGGTGACTGGAAAAAAAGGCAACATCACACCCATTTTGAAAAAGGGTAAGAAGATGACCCTGGGAACTACCAGCCTGTCAGTCTCACCTCTGTGCCAAGGAAGGTCACAAAGCAGATCCTCCTGGAAGCTAAGCTAAGGCACACGGACAGCAGTGAGGTGATGTGGGAGAAGCGGCATGGCTTCACTAAGGGCAAATCCTGCTTGACCAATCTTGGTGGCCTTTTATGATGGTGTCAGTGCATCAAGGGACAAGGGAAGAGCCACTGACGTCATCTGTCAGGAATTCAGTATGCTAACTGTACTCTGGGCTGCATCAAAAGAAATAATGTCAGCAGATTGAGGCAGGTGATCCTGCCATCTACTCTGTGCTGGTGAGGCCTCACCTGGAGTACTGCATCCAGAGGTGGAGTCCTCAGTACAGGAGAGATGCAGATCTGTTGGAGTGTGTCCACAGGAGGGCCACAAAAATGATCCCCTCCTCTGAGGACAGGCTGAGAGAGGTGAGACCCTTTAGCCTGGAGAAGAGAAGGCTCCAAGGTGTCCTGATCACAGCCTTTTGATATCTAAAGGGAAGCTACAGGAAAGAAAGGGACAAAATCTTTAACAGGGTCTGTGGTGATTGCACAAGGGGAAGGAGCTTCAATTTTAAAGCAGGTAGATTTAAGTTGGATATAAGGAAAAAATCTTGTATAGTGAGGCTGGTGAGGCACATTATATGTGGTTGACTCCCCATCCCATATTTTCAAGGTGAAGCTGGATCAAGCCCTGAGCAACCTGTTGAGCTGTGTATCTCCCTGTTCACTGCAGGGGAGTTGGACTAGTTGACCTTTAAATGTCCTTTCCAACTCCAAGGATTCAATGATTATATGACTCTTGCTACTCTTACTTTACAGTGGCCCACACTCTTCACAGCTAACTCTTCTTTTTCACATCCTCTTACGCATTTTCTATAGATGCTAATGTATGCACTGCTGCTTCTCTGCTTTACAGACATGATGCACGCGTGTTAGTGCTATCTGGCATCACAGTGCTTCATGTCCTTAGTGCTGGTGGGGCAGCCTCTCGTGGTCCTGGCAGCGGGAGGCCCAGAGCCCCTGTGAGCCCAATGTGCTCCATAAAGAGGTATGTCCAGCAATAATCTCAAACAGAAAGAATAGCCGTGGAAAATAAGTGTTTAAGGGACTCCTAGGCCGTGCTCCAAGACAGTGCTCTATCTCCCTCTAGTGATGCCTGGGAGCAGGAAGATGGGGGACAGCTCAGATTTCGTCTGGCTCACCTCCCAGTTTGCCTTATTGCTGAGTCTGGGAGGGCTACTCCTCTCTCTAGGACATTGCCTCTCTCCACGGCTTCCCTTAGCATCTTATCACCCTCTTTTCCTACACTGAAGGGATGATCTCAACCATCAAGTCTATGAAAAGGATAAGCAAGCCCCCTTTAATTGCACAAGTCAAGAAATAGTTTCACCCTCAGTCCATGCCACAGATGCATCACACAAGGGTATACGTGCAAACACATAAGCCCAGACCTGAAACAGACTTGCTTTTCCTTCCTCCAACACCCAGTGGGAAGTCCCAGTTAAGTCCATATCTGATTAGTGGTTCTTTTCTTTGTCTTCAGGTCAGAACTCTGGCCAAGTCTACATACATCTAGGCCATATCTATTAATGTGGGAAGACATCAGTGGAAGACATCCTGGCATGAAGTTAAGTGTGCATCTTCCTGGGCTTCTCTGTATGTCATCTGCCGTGCTCTGTCCTGTACAGAAACTGGTTACCAGCCACTGGGCTGGGCAGTGTGGAGTCAGTGACAACTCCAGCTGAAAATGCCTGTGGGACAGAGCAAGGAGGTTCACAAAGATCTGGGAATGAGGCAGACCAGGCCAGTCTAGCAGCCAGCTAAGGCAGCAAACAAGCAGGACGTAGTCGCTTCCAGCAGGCTTCTCCAGAAAGCACGTTTCCCTTGAGCTTGCATGAAAAGCAGAGCCCACTAGATGGCAATCACAGGTCTATGATGGCCAAGATCACTGCGAGAGTCCTAACGTTTAGCTCTCTGAAAAAGTAAAACGTACCCTAGTGACTGTATCGTGAGCACACTGGTATTTAGATTTCTTAATATTTCTTGAGTGTTTCTTAGGGATAATTATCCATAATATGTGAAATTTTATTGCCACATGCTGAATTAGAAGTGCCACGCTTTTCAATTTGTCTCCATTGTGGAAGTTTCACTGAAGTGAAGTTATATATCTGTTTGAGCTCTTTAAAGTGGATATCGTGGCTGAAAAGAAGGAGGAAGTCTCCTTTTCTGCCACATTTCTTCCACTCTAGACACTGCTGTGCCAGACCTGCCTTTCCCAGATCCTGTGTCACCCTGACAGGTCTGCTAGCTGAGATGGGGGTGGCTCCATGAAAGCCCTAACAAGGCAGAACAAACACAAGAGGTGTCTGGGAGTGAGAGGCAGGACTTACTGTGCTCTTCTATGGAACAGGAGCTGCTAGATGTTACCTGGAACTTCACCTTTAGAGACATTTTCTTCACGAATCTGCTTTATTTGAGGTATACATCACTTCGTTATATATATATGTATATATATGTGTATATATGAAATATATATGTATATATTTCACCTAGTTACATTCACAGGTATAAAAAAAAAAGCCAATTTTGATTTGGGAGGGACACCAAAGTGTACTTAGTGCAGTGTTGCTTAGGTGCTTTTCAGTCCAAGAGCTGAAGATCTGCAACTATGGAAATTCCCTACATCATCGGTTGCTGTTTTTGTACTTGTTCCCCTACACACGCACACACAAGTTTTCTTTTTATGTAAATTAAGATTTCTTATGCTCCAGCTTGTGCCTCTATTCTTTCTTGTCGTGCACAGCTTCAAGAACAGTTGATTGGCTCAGTCTTAACCTACCTTTAGACAACTGCAGGCAGCAGTAACATCCCCTTTGCCTTCCAAATAATCTGCACCCAGAAGAGTTATACACCAGTGGAGTTCTGCTATCAGATATCATCATGACTGCATTTTGCTTAAAATGGTATTTTCCAGTTTCTAATTAGAACAGTTTGCAAAGCACTGAGCAGTTACATAAACAGACCTGGCTAACAGAGAGGTCCTGAAGAAAGATTTTTATGGTGCTTCAGAAAAATCAGTGCCTGTTGTTCTCCTCATGTTGTTGGTAGGTTACACCCATTCAAGGAAGTGCAGTTTGCAATACTAGCAGCTGACACCCACACACAAGGCTTTAATGATTTCAGCCAGACTGAGGGCTCTGAGTCCCATACAGGGTCTTACCACAAGTCTGGACAGCCCACCTGACCACTTGTCCCCCTTCACCCCACCCTTTAAGACGTCCCTATCTCAGAGCATGCCTGGTTAAATGTCTCCTTAATCAATCAGTGCAGACTCTAACTCAGCTGTTGAGCTAAAACAGCAAGAGTCCTGGTTTTCTTTCAAGCACAAGGGCTGTAATTTATTATACATGAACTGCTTCACTCCTTGATTATCTGGAAGTTGATGGACATCTGAAGCTTCATCTCCAGACTGAGGTAGCTCTGATAATCAGAGCACTGAATCACACAGGCTGTATTGTGATCATGGATGATGTGAGCTGCAAGGAGCAGGAGAGGTTATCACTGTGCTCACAGACAATGAATCAACAAAGAGACATCATTAAAGAACTAAAACAGGGAGGAGAGCAAGAGGAGTTCAAAGTCACATGAACCCACTGATTATGTTCAAAACAACCACCTGGGATGTGGGGAATTCTGGGATACTTTGAGTTACCCTTAACAGCATAATATTCCTTCATAAAAACAGAGCTCAAGATGAATTTTACTGGGCTAAAAAACAGTGCTGTTGACAACTATTTCATTTTGTGACTCAAGTACTCACATCTCTGTATGCAAGTACAGTGCAAGGGCAGAATTGGCAGCCTGTCTTTCAGGGCTTTTACTCCTGAATAATGCAAAACTCCCATTGAAATGTGAAAGTTTGACTGACCATGACTTCTACTTGAACATGTCTGCAGTCAGTTTGCAAAATACTCTCTGGGGCAGGAAAGGGAGATGAGAATTTCCCTGAACTCCCATGTTCGTCTGTAATTCATACCATGACATCATGATTCCAGGCACAAGTGTTTGCAGTCACTGTCACATACTGGATGAATGCTGCACTGCCTCACTGTGCCTTTCCCAGCTTTCCTATGCCTTTGATCCAGGCACAGAGCTGTAGCAGCTCTGAGTTACATCTGTAAGAAGAAAAATCTCTTCTACAGAAGATGTGAAGAATTTTTGGTTGATTCACTTGAAGATGAAATAAACTTTCTGGATTTATGTTATTAAAAAACAAACAAACAAAACCAAAGCAATAACAACAGAAACAACAACAACAAAAAGCAGCAGAAAATCCATCTTGTCTCAAGCCCATGCGAATCTCATTTTGATTGACTGGAAGTGTCTGTATTTTGTATTGCATTATGTAACACAAATATTTGAATATTCAAAAAGTTTGAAGCAAAAGTAGTTTAGCATACAAACTAGAAACATATGTTGAAGCAGGATATTTTCTTCTGTTGTTTGAGTTGAAACCTCAGCAAATTCAATTTTACTTCAGAGAACGTTTCAAATTCCACAGCTGGGCATATTCTAGCGGTCTCCTCTACCACAGCTTGTTTCACCCCTTCCACTGCAGACCTCTGGTTTCAGGACTGCTTTGCAACACTACCAGAGTTACACGAGTCCTTTAACTTGGCATTTTTGTACACAGGATCACATTTTCAGGAGGATTGTTTTAAGCAAAGCTGTGCAAATCTGCTTGCAATGACAACCTCGCACAGGTCTGCTCAGGACACAGGCCAGCGCTGCCTGGCATGCAGTGTAGCACAAATGGAGGCTTTTCTCAGCTCTTATAATCGCAGCCAGACTGTGCTGCTTAATTTAACAGCTAGGCTCCGAGGCCAAGATTTTCTGTTAGCAGAATCACGTGGGAATTGTAAAATGTTCAGAACGTCTGAAAATCAGTCAGC
Source organism: Callipepla californica brunnescens (assembly GCA_023055505.1). Taxonomy (NCBI): domain Eukaryota; kingdom Metazoa; phylum Chordata; class Aves; order Galliformes; family Odontophoridae; genus Callipepla; species Callipepla californica. The sequence goes on along the minus strand of JALIRH010000009.1, from coordinate 11,123,765 downwards.
TTATTCAGATGGCTGAGCAGTGGGCTTCAGGGATGTGGCTTCAGGCAGACAGTTTCAGAAGTCTTGGCTCTACCAACTTTATCCAGGTGGTGAGCACCCTTCTTTTATATTGCTTAGAGACATGCAAGTATTCAAATGACTGAGTCCCACTGCTAGCTTTAGAAATCTGGCCTCTAATCTAGTGCATGTTATATTGCCCCTCTTTCATTTGGGTAATCATAATTTTATTATGCATAAGACAGCCTGTTCTGGGGAACGGAAAATAGATCAGGTTTAGTCTTTTGATTGTCTTTTCTTTACAAGTGATGAAAATGTTTTCACTGTGACATTCCTGCCTAGCAGAAACTAGAAATGATATAATGGGAATGTGTTGGCATGGAGAAATGGTGTTAAGGGAGACCAGGATGAAGCCTCAGGGGAAACGGGAAAGCAGATATTAACATAAGCAGCAAGAGTGCTCTTCTTTGGTCACCTCAATAGTACGCCCCAGAAAAAAATTATGCTGTGATAGGAACTTCCACCCCTTTTCCTCAGGATTTGTTCGAACTGTGTTGGCAACCCACTTGCAGCTGCCTTATTCCTCAGTTCCCTAGATGTGCAACCACATGTGTGCAGCCATTAGCCCCTCATCCTCACACTGCTGATGTGGCACTCAGTCCTATGGACCTGACCGGACACGATGGACAAAAATGCAGCTGGGGACACACAGCAGTCTCTGGTGATAGCACTTGTCCTTCTCTGAAGCACATTTGGTGAGATGCTGTAAAAGAAGACGTGTCCCTCAAACATCTGTAGAGAATGTGTGGCCCATAGGAGCTCAGAGGTTAGCTGCCGTGTCTTCAGAGCCCCACTTTTTAATTTGATCCTCTTTTTTTTTCTTCAGAGAATAAACGCTGGTATGCTGAGAGCTACAGGGAAAGCAATGTTCTTATTTACAGTTATTCTCCCTCAGAAAGAGGTTGGCCGTATCCCTGCCCCAGCAGAAACAGTCTCCAGTTTATGCTACCCACCAACACCGGTGTTGCCTGGAACAACATGAGATGTGAGGCTGTGATTAAGCAGCAGGGAAAACCTATGTGTGCTCCTGCCCACAGACAGCTGTGTCATGGATTTGTGGTCCCCCTCCACAAAACTCACAAAAGTGAGCAGTGAATCTGGCTGGGGCTTCTTGTAGTGGCCTCAATACCCTTCACCATGGTTTGAACAGATGCTGACAGGTCACTGAAGGCTGCTTTTATTACAGATTTCTTCTCTTTTTCTGCCAGGCACATTTTCCCTTAGATCATATGTAGCCCTCCACCTGAGCAATAACTCACCACTTTCATCACAAATCAAAAGGCTGTTCAAGCACTAGAGAAACAGTGTCCCCACTGAGTTTTCCTCTACCTGTTAGCAAGATTTAAGTTATTGACTACGTCCTTCCTGCTTCTATGCTAAGACAAGGAGATTTACCTTTTTACTTATGGCTGATGAACACTGGCAGAGAGTCCTCGCAACTCTGCTCTCTTTCCACTCACCAGCCTTCCAGTACTTACATGGGCCTGTAAGAGAGCTAGAGGGAAGCAGTTATTGAGGAGTGTAGATATAGGTCAAGGAGAAGTGGTTTAAACTGAAAGAAGGGAGATTTAGATTAGATATTAGGAAGAAATTCTTTATTTATGAGGGTAGTGAAACACTGGCACTGCTGCCCAGAGAGCTGTAGTGCCCCATCCCTGGAGGCATACAAGGCTGGCTTGGATGGGGCCCTGGGCAGTCTGGTTTGGTGGATGGCATCCAGTTCATAGATGGGGTTGGAGCTGGGTCTGCTTTACTGTCCCTTCCAACCCAAGCTGCACTATGAATCTATGAATCATATTATGGTATATGTAGTTCAGCTCAGCAGCTAGTGAGCAGCAAATTACAAAGGTATAAAGAAGTCTAATTGCATCTTCCAGCCAGCTCAAATGCAATATTCAAGCCAAATGGTTTCAATGTATGGATTAAGGAAAAATCAATTAACTACTTTTGTTTTTCCCTACAAAATGCGTACTCTGAAACCCTATGCTTTTTCAGTAGTATGTCATCTTAAGCAAAACAACTGGAAAACTAAGAAGGATAACTCTCTGAGACAGCTCAAGAATCCACACAATTCCCAGGTAGAAGTATTTCCAATAGGGAGCAAAGCAGTTGAGGACTCTAGGTTGTTCAGGTTTCTTAGCACAAACTAATTGATAATCTTGTACATGAGCCTTGCCAACAGCCCTGCTAAGCTGTAAATATGTGGTATAAATACCAGCTTCTCAGTGGAAAGGAGTCAGCACTGACTGCCCAGGACAAACAGTTGCAGACCTCTTCCTCTGCATACAAGGCTTCAGGCAGTGAACTCTGAACTCATTCAGGAGATATTATATTTATCCTTTGCAACGCCCTATAGCAGCAGCAAGAGCCATTTCAGTGCAAACAGGAGCACCTGAGTTTCACTGTGATTCCCACTGTCTACATGATCCTGCAACAGCACTGCTGTGGAAGAGGAAGCTCCTGTGACAGTATGCACAAGCTAGCTCCATACAGTGTATTTGCATTTTATTTACTCTACTTTGCCGAATTAATATGTTATCTGGGAGTTCTGGAAGATTGCAACCTGCCATGTGCCAACTATGCCATCCTTTTGCAAAAATATAAGCACTCACAGAAGGGTAATGAACAAGATCCAAAGGGAATCATTCACCTCCAGTGAGCACAGGTAGATTTTCTCCTATAGATCCTATGTCTGTTTTGGGGAAATGATCATCATGAAAGCCAGAAACCAAGCAATGTAAGGATGCCAGCAAGAATGACTAGGTATTTAGAAACTGTTATCTTTCCAGAGAAGTTGAAGTAATGGAGCAGGTGGCCTCAGGAAGCTGAAGAGATTTCTAAGAATAGATGACAGAATTTTGTTGGAAATGGTTAAATTATTTCTGATCTTATCTTGCAACAGAGGAAGGGACTAGCTGGCCCTCCAACATCCCTTCCAGAGCTATTATTGTGTTTCTATGACAACTCTTCTTCAGATACAATTTTTCATTGTATCACTGGGGTATTCTGAGGTGACTCATGGAAGCAGCTTATGGGGGTTGGTATTTAACACCCACTTGTGAATAGCTAATAACTTTTTTTTTCCTCTAAGCTGATCCTCCTATCAGTTTGTTGAAGACACTCACTTCCATACAAATCTGTTGTGAAACTGTTTTCATCATGTTTCCATCCCCCTATTGAAATTCAGCCAAAGACGGGATGACAGCAGCTAGAGCACAACCGCTTTTGGTAGGACTGAGAGGGAAGAATAATATTTCCTATAGTTACTACCAAAGGAAGTTCTTTTAAGCAAGATTTTCCAGCTGGAATCTGCCCAGGTATTCCAGCATCCACAACATTGCTTTTTATTTTTTATTTTTCCAGGAGTGGAGGGTGAGATCAAATACTGCAGGTAAGGGGGAAATGCACTTTGCCTTTTAGAGACAAGCTGAAATGTTCCTTCAAAATGTGTATTCTACACCCTTCTTATGTAACTGTAGGAAAATGTTCATTAAGCAGACACACGGCTGCTGCCCTGGGTGATCTCTTAAATGGCCTTGCAGGCAGCTTGGCAATTGCTGTGGATTCAAAAGACTGGATGGAAAACTATGAAACAGAAGCTGCTCGCCACATAGCGTGCTGGCATCCTGCGGAAAAGACTTTGGCTTGAGACCAGGTATTTCTGAGTAACAAAACCAGCCATGGGACAAGCTAGCATGGACACACTGCAGATCTAATTTGCACACTACTTAAACAATTGTAGTTGTTGACAAAAGTACAGGAGTATTAAGATCATAGGAATACCTAGATAGACATGAAGTCAGCAATTATATGGTGATGTTACACATCCATTTTTCTCTAATTTTTCCTTTTCCCACATATCATCACGCTTTGGTTTCAAAGCAGATTCCTATGGCATCATTCCATGCCATACACACACAGAGGGACCTGCTGGGCTCCCAGCATATACGTGTGATGTTGTACAGATCTTCTCACATTGAGGTTCAGCAGCTGCAGTGAATGCTGGTCCAATTGAGCTATGCAAGGTGTTTCAACCCTCCCTCAGGTCACTCTTACTGAATCATCAGACAGCAGTGGTTGTAGGGAGAGGTTTCACATCTTACTTGAACTAATATTTCAGTTGGGAGTGTATTGCTATGCAGCTGCAGTAAGGGAAGTCAATGCAAGCACAAAGGGAAATACAGAATGGAGGCAGCTCCAGGTCAAAGTCATAGGAAAGGCATTGTGATGCTTAATTGCACGTATAGTTACTCTATACATTATATCATACAGTATGTTCTTCCTGCTCCTGCAGGCAGCCAGAAATCCAGGACTAAGTTGGAAAGGAAATGGCCTTTATGGTTGTTAATTCCTCCACCTGTCAGCAGAGGGGCTCCTGGGATGCTCAGTCACCCTGTGCCCTTGGGACAGCCATTACTGTGCTCATAGCCATCCTCTTTCACAGCTTTTTAAAAACAGCCCTGACACCCAAGGAAAATACAGAAAGTGAAAATGCAGTAGGCCAAAAGCCACTGATGGGTCCTTCACAGCAATGTATAGAAATGAGACAAAGATGTAACTTTTTTTTTGCTGTTGTTGTTATATTTTTCATTTTATCGGTCGGACAGCATGCTGGGAGCATAATGTGTTCCTGGGCTGTGCTTCTTGGTATTATTTAGAATGAGGGACTCTAGCTGTAATTCTAGCTGCTTCAGATTAGGTACCCCTGGTATAAGGAAACTGTTTTGATTCCATGTGTAGACAACAGACAGAATGGCAGCTGCAAAGGGAGTGATTCAGCCCACCCTAAAATAGATGGAATGAGTCATCTCCAGACAGGCTTATCGCCTGCTACTGATTATAGAGAGAGACCAGACAAATAGCTTAGGTGAGATGCCATGACTTTTAGATGGCTAAAATTAAATAGGTGGTATCATACCTGCAATCACAAAGGTCTGTACATTTTCTGGCTCAGTTATTCTGTTAAGAGATAGAAGTTCTTCCCTCTTCTACTTACAGTGAAATGATACCAAGTGTTCCTGCATATTTGGAAAAGCACAGTCCAAACAGGTTTCAGCTCTCAGAGCAATTAGCAGGGGTTCCAGAGGAAGATGAATAGAGCCCCAGGCAGCTGACCCAAAGATAAATCCAGGCTAAGTTATCTGTGGACCACAATCACTTGATAGAATGCTGAATGTTTGTTTATTTTTAGAAAATTACATTTTGTTGGAACATTTTCCTTCAATCAACGTTCTGAGTGAGAACATGGGAGACAACAGTGGAAGCAAGGGTGGGTTTTCCTGATTCAGAGCCACTGCACTGTGAGATACAGAGCAGGCAATGGGCAGCAGCAGCACAACACAAAACTGAGCGCTGTGACCGTGGAGCCTTAGAGGACGTGGTTACATTTGTTGCCCCTGCATGGGTCCCCAGCATCATTTGCCATTGTAGTTAAACAAACGCATCATGAGCAATAGGACTGCACTCCAGCCCTATTTTCTCTTTCTCCTTTCCTAATACCCTTCCACTGCAGCTGTGCAGAAAAGCACACATTACAAGCAGACAACCTCCGGACAGAGGACTGCTGTAGCAGAATAGAAATGTAGACATGTATCTTCTCAAAGACTCAGCATGTTTTACAGAATGATAACAATGGACCATTGCACAGCTGAGGGCAAAACTGTTAAATCAATTTGGTTCTGATGGTTAAGGTACAGAGCAGGAAGTTTATGCCAGAAAAATGCCACAACCCAGAAAGTAAGGGGAAGGTGGGATGGAAGGGGTGAGCTCAAATTTTGTGCCGAGGCAGGAAGCAGAAAAATGCTTTACACTGCTGGGCACATTTCCTGCAGCACTGATATTTGCTTTAGATTGCATTTTCCAAGTAGTGCATGCCAAGGCTACAGAAGGGTGCAGTCAAAGGACAGTGGCAATTTCTGCATGGAGCCTGTGGTGGAAGCTGAAATGTCCCTGTGTATGCAAAAGACTTAGACTGCAAAGGTCACAGTGTTAGAATCACTGAGATGACAATGGGCAGAAACCAAAGCAAAGGAATTTCAGCACAGCTGCATTGAGACTGGAAAGTTTTCATCTATCCAAAATCTTTAATAGCTATGAGGACACCTTCATTTCTGAGACAGCTGATAATAATCGAGGTGTTGACTCCTGTGGTGAGAGACATTTCCATCACAAGGAGAAAGACTTAAAAAAACATCCCACCCTCCCAGAGCTGTTTGAATTTGAGAAGCTTGGACCACCTCATAGGTAGCTACATAAGGGAGCAGTCCACTGACAAGCTGCTCCAGCAAGGAGTTAAAACTGTTGCTTCCCCTTCCTCTAGACAAATAAATCTACTTGTGGTTGCCTTGAAGGAAAAGCAGGCTGTGGTATGTGGGCTTCTGGGACAGACTGAGGCCACCCTTTGTGCTGAGTATGCTGAGATTTAACATCTCAGCATCCCATAGCAGGATGAGATAGACTTGTCTGCCTGTCCTTTCTATTTATCTACCCGACTCTGGAGTCTGTGGCAAATGGAAAATGAGCACAGACAAACCTCATAGAGCAGTACTACAAGAAAAAAAGGAAAAAAAAAAAAAAAAGGAAAGGAAAAAAAAAAAAAACAACAACAAAAAAAACCCAGCAGAATAGCAAGAGCAGTGAGTTAACAGCTCTTGGAGCTTCCCTTCCAGTGGTGCTGGGTGTGTCTTCCTATTTGTGCCTCGCAGTGTTTTTCTGGCACTACAGGGACAAGGGCAGCTGCATAGATCCCAGGGCTCTGTGTGTGCACTGTGCATGGGATTGTGCTTCTGTGGAAGGGGCTCCATCTGAAAACCTCCTCATATCTAGAGCCCAAGGGCAAAGTAAAAGAAACAACACACTGTGCTAACACATAGAGAAAGTTGTTTAGGAAGCTCGTCCCTGCCAAGTACTGAAAAAGGCATTTTACCTAAAGGAAATGATTCCTACCAGACAACAAGCTATCAGATCCCTTCCAGATGCAGTCTGAAGCAACAGCATGCCCCAAGGAAGTGGGTTACAGAGCAGGATGTATTGTCTTAAAGTTGAGATGTTCATGCTGCTCTGGTATATGAAAAGAAGCACAGTGAAGGCACCCTGGAGCAGTTAAATAAGCTATAGACACAGGCAGGAGTCCCATATGCAAGACTCATCTAAAGAACAATGAATATGGTGCAGTAATTGCAACTATAAATGCAATGAAACCCAGCAGTATAAATCACAGAATGGGTGGGAAGGGACCTTCAGTTCCAATGATCCTGCCATGGGCCGATTTCTACCCTCTAAATAAGGCACTAGCTTAGGTTGCCCAGGGCCCCATATAACCCAGACTTGAACACCTCCACAGAAGAGGCGCCCACAGCTTCTCTAGGCAGCCTGTGCCAGTGCCTCACCACCCTTGGAGTGAAAATTTTCTCCCTGACATCAAATCTAAGTCTCCCTTCTTGTATTTTAAAATCATTCCTGTATGTCCTATCACTATGAGGCCACATAAAAAGTTGGTCTCCCTCCTGATTATAAGCTCCCTGTAAGTCCTGGAAGGCATCATTGAGGTCATAATGAGTCTTCCCTTCTACAGGCTGAGCAAACCCAGCTGCCTGAGCCATTTTGTGCACCACCCTGCTGCAATGCCCTGCCTCTGAGGCCAGCTCCCCTCAGCACCTTGGAGCACACAGGGGCTGTCCGCATGGAGCTTCAGGGTAGTGTGCACCCTGTTTTCAACAGGGATGGAGGAAAATTGTCATATTGTACAGTGAATTGTACTGTGGACAGTTAGTCCAAGGGATGTGACCTGATTTACCTCAGGGAAATCAGAAGGCTTGAGACTGTCCAAGAGATACATGTGCGGCATCAGCCCTGAACCTCACTGCCCCCTTGTCCAAGATCAGTGGTAACATGTAATGAGGTGAATCATCTCACTGCTTTTCTTTGGTTTTATGAAGGATGCTAGTGGTATTGCCTATGGCTGTTACATGATCTGCTTCCTCTTTAAAGCATTCTTCCAAGAACAACATTCCTACCCTATTATCTTCTCTTTTCTTTCCTCTCCTTTTCTTCCTAATCCCTTCTCCACAAACCAGCCATTTGTCATTGTTTCCTCTGGCTGAGTTCCCCACCAAACACTCCTCCACTGGGGCCTGTAGGTTCCCTACATAGCCGCCCTTGCAGCTTTTAAAACCTTGCCACTCTGCCCTCTCCAAAACTGCACTGTTACTCTCCAAAGCATATCTCAGGGTCTTAGGAGAGCAACAGAATGTCTTGTAAATGCCGGAAGATCACAGCACAGGATACTGGAGAAGCAGGACAAGAGCTTGCTCTGCTCCTCTCTGCCTGCAACTTGCCCAGGCTTTCCACCCTCCGAGCGTCTGGTTGCCTTTTAAATCAGCACAACCATCTTGCAACTCCTTGTTTGCTTTGGTTTTGCAGTATGCTGTGAGTAACACGACTAATGAGAGGTCAGGTATATGCTAATTTTGACAGACAGATCAAAATGTAGTATAAAATACAAATACACGCCTTAATGAAGTACTTCGCTGCAAGTTTTCTACAGGTTTTTCTCCGAGACTGAAGGCCGAGTGGGAGTCTCATCTTCTGCAAATTCAGTCTGGTCTCAGACTGGGGCTGTTTGCCCAGGAAGAGGGGGCAGGGAGAGGAGGGAAATTAAATGATAAACAGTCTATTCCTGCTGTGGTTTTGGTCTCCCAGGATTAATAACTTCATTGAAAACAGCTCTAAGGTACACTGCATTTGCAAGCATGAAGAGCAAGGAGGTGCCAGTACTCCTGGAGTGTCACATATCTGAAACCAGTTACTGTTGCTCACAGCTGAAGTCTAGACCATGCTTTCACTCATGTCTCTGTGAACAACCAAAACCAGCAGCTAAGAAACATCTTCGAGCAGGATGTGGTAGAGTGGCGAGGGCTCTTGCTTAAAGCAGTTTTTTGCTTGCATTGCTTTGGAAGAGTCACCCTATCTATCACACATGAAGCAGAGAACAAAGTTAGACCCTTGGGACTTGATCTCACTTCCTGGGAAGCCAGTGACTAACCTGACAGGTATGGATGTGGTGGGATTGCTGCTGTCCACAGTTTGCCCTGACCACAGGCTGAGAAGGGCTCGAGGTTAACTGAACAGTCAAGGAGTTCCACAGTGAGCACACTTCTGTGCATTTCCTGATAGCAGCACAAATACCACTGATTTTTCCCATTCATCCTTCCCAGCCTGACCAACTCACCTCTGAACTTCCCAGCATCACTGATGCCATGTGGAGACTGGGCAGGAAGAGGACAGAAAAGCATGGAATTAAGTCTTCTGGCAGTGAAGTTTGAAATTTCCCCTTCAGGAGAGCCTGGCTCCCATTGTCATGGGGGGAGAAGTGGCCAGCAGGAGCTGCACACTTTATTTTGCAGAGAGAGATGAGACCTTGAACTGACTTTAATGTGTGAAAAATGAGAGCAGGAAGGTGAAAAGACAAAATTTATTTCATACCATCTTTTGTATTCTTCATACATTAGGACCTCAATTCATCTAAATCAGGGGGTTTGAAGCTCACATTTCATTTCTACAAGGAGAGTTGGGATGAAACACGCACTCCTTCTCCCCTTCCTTCTGATTTAGTGTCAGAAATCAGTGTTTGCACGTTGGAAAGCCCCCTGCACTCCTGCAGTGACAGCAAAGTCTGGAACACTTCCCTGTTCCTGGAAATCCCCTGCTAGCTGTAGCAGTCCGGCTGGGGGTGAGGCAGGGCTGATGCAGGAGCATCACTTGCAGCAGGTCAGAGCAGTGTGTACTGCAAAGCAGGACTGGGGGCTACGGGGAATTTTCCTTCTTACTCCTCTCCCAACCACCCTTCTGGGACAGGAATTACTGAGGTCAGTTGAGACACAGCAGTGTGTTGGGGGGACCAGCATATGCTTCCTCTGCCTTTTTGCTTTGTTTATATATGTACATTACTGTCTGGAAGAAATGCCTTGTACATTCCAGACAGTGATAATGAAATCCATTCAGACTTGAGGGAATGGGGGTGGTGGGTAAGGAAACAAAGGTGGCCCAAGCCAAGGCTTTAGCAGTGCACAGGCAACAGAACAGCAGTTCCACATCATTGCCATGTGCCGGCATACGCAGACACACCTCTCTTCCCTTCCCATTCCCCAGGGAACTCAGGAAGATGCGACTCATCAGCATGGGACTTACTCAGAATATTCAGGATCTCTTTCTCATAAGGATTTTTCACATCAAATCGATTTGATAAACATTTTGACCTTTGCATACCACTGATAAACTCTGATGGCTGTTCACCCTGCCTTTACCCTTACTGTAAATATCTTGCAGATGCTCTGCTCATTTTTCTTCTATTATAGCCAGCTGGCAACTCTCTTGGCATGCCAGAGAATTCCAGTCATCATAGTAAAGCAATGTTTTAGTTTTTATCCCCGGATGCTTTCTCACCAAGAGGTCAATCAACTGATAATTTTACGATTTCTATTTAATTTTGCCATTAGAACAGTGGATGGAAAGTATTACCTAGAATACAAACCTTCAGAATAAGCATCTTTAGAAAATCCTGTCTACTAGAATGAGAATATTAATCAGATGCAGCTGTGAAAGATTCTGGAGAAGTCCAAGTGAATTTCACAGAGTGTTAGTGCCTTTGAACAAAAAAAAAAAAAAAAAAAAAATTAAACCAATCTATAACATTTAATAATAGGGATGGATTTTTCAATTATATTCCCTAGATGGAACTCAAAGTTTGCATGGATGGATCTCACTTAGTACTGAATGTTCATTTGCTAGTTATATCCTAGACTGTTCCAAATTTGTTTCAATATCTTATTATTATTTCCCTTCTTAATAAATGTTAAATACTTTCCAGAGGGAAAAAAAACTGCAGGAGCCAGTAGGAGCTAGTAGGTAGTACCACTGCAGCATATGCAAACTATATAAAGTCCATGAGACTGACATCTGAGGAATGCACAGAAAATCACGGGAAAAATGTTCTGGACACAGTTGATGTGGAGCCCCTGCAGTGCTGTGCGCTGTGAGAGGAAGACAGCCTGCAGGAGAGGAATTCAGCTCTGTCCATGCCAGCGGTGGGACAAGCACGCAAAGTACAGGGGAGGGTTGCTTGAGGCTGATGCATATCCTGTTGTTAAAAGAGCTTGTTAACTGGAACTCTGGGCCACACAAACCCCATCATACACAGCTTTCAGGCAGCAGAGAACACAGGCAAAGCAAGGCTCCGTGCAGAGGAGTGCCCAGAGCAAACTATTTGTCTGGAGGAAACCAAGTGAAGCCTGTGGTTTTCCAGCACACCCAGCACTTTGTCTCCCAGCACTGCCCAAGTGTTATTCCCATTGCAGCAGTCCAAGGAGCTCAGAAGCAAATTGCAACGGGCAATGCCTTTTTCTCCTTTTCCACATTGGCTTTTAAATTTTAGGAGTTGACTGATCTGCTCCAACATGTAACACATGTGACACCAGAAACACTTGTTTTAGCATGAAGAATAAGGAGGCATGAGGTTGACACAATCAGGAGTGTGGGTGGGAACTGGTTAGGCAAGTGTAGTTGTCAGGAAAAGTATCTACAAGATTGGGCTTAGAAAAAGATCCACGTGTGGAAAGCTCTGAGTAAAAGACAGAAGGAGTGGCACTGTGAAGGCCGACCTATGATGTGGTGGAGAGAGCAAAGTCCAGAGCATGGAGGGAAACACTAATCCAGACAGGAAGTGTGGAAAATTAAAGTTGCCTGCGGAGTGCCAGTAGAGGAAGTAGCAGGAAAACCAGGGCAGAAAAACTTCTTGAAGAGTGTGTCTGGTGAGGGAGTGTCAGTGAAGTGAAAGGAGTGGAAGTAAGATTGATGGCACGTCAGACAGGTCTGGAAGAGATGCATTTGAGATTAATTTACGGATTCTGTTCTTGAGGCTGAAGAGATAATTGGCTTGTGTATCACTGTTGCTTTTATGCAGCCTGTGAAATGAAAGGTTGTTGATGTCACAGCATGGTTCAAGCGTTTTCAAGGACCAGGCCTAGGACACATACTATGCCTGTACATCAAACTGTTGTGCCTAACACATGTGAATGGAAGCACTGGTAAAAAACCAAAGAACAACAACAACAACAAAACTAAGACTGGCTCAAAATATTTAGGGATGCTCAGGCACTACTTGTGCCTGTCCTTTCCTGCTCCACACAAATAATATTTCTATCTTTCCCTTCCAAATCCCCTATTTCTCCTTGACTTGAGGACTGGATAAAGAGGCAGTTACAGGCAGCTAGAGACCAAGAGATACAGGAACTCTGGCTGGCCAGCTGGCTACTGGCCCCTGGAAAGCTGGTTACACAAATGGACTCATGAGCCACGTATGCACACTCAGCCTCAATCTGAAATACAGACAAGTTACTCACTTTCCCTGGCTCAGCACCACCTCTGAACAACAGCACCATCTGTCAGGTCCTGACAACTGAAATATTATCTCTGAACTCTCCTGAGATGAATCTGAGCTGTGCTGCACCGTCAGCACAGAGCCACTCTGTCTGTCCCTGTTGGCATCAGCTGTAACCCTCAGTGGTCCCTCGTGATGAGTTCCATCTCACCCCAACCAACTTCAGCTGATCAGAATTTTCCCCTACCCTTCACAACTGATGCCAAATCCAAGCCAGATCTGGGCACTTGAATTTCCCACTGTGCTGCTACTTGCCTTTGTTCACTGCCCTTCTAGATCTTGATGCAGATATGCCTTCCCCCACTCACAGCTCCTACCATAGTCTTTTCTGAGGCTTGACCTGTGAGAGATCTCCATCAGAAAACTAAAACAATCAAACACCAACTGTTTCACAAGAATTACATAGCAAAGCTGACAGAGGTATTTTCTGATGTATATTTTGCTGACTGGAGAATGAAGAATTGGGCAAATACGTAAGACACTGCCCTTCCTTATCACAGAGGGCAGGTTGGAAAGGAGTATCACAGTCCTGACGAAGCCATGGAGCTTTTTGTGGGCACAAGAGGAGCCAGTCGTTGGAGAACTGAGTGGGGTCAGGAGGGAAACCTGAGCCTCATGTGCTCACCTGGTGCTGAGGCAGGGGACGCAGACATGTGGGCTGTAGTAATTAGAGGTGAAGGATAGGAGGGTGACTAAAGAGATTTTTGCTTTTGTTTACTCACTGTAACTTTGTTTCCAGTCTTACAATGCAAAGCCACATTGTGTTTCTTCCTGCATAGTCTCTTAACTCTGTCTTTATCTTTGCATTCCTCTTCAGCAGAGGTAGTCTAAATGGGACTCAGATTTGGTGGCCATTTTCCTGGGACTTGGATTTGGTGGCTTTTTTCACTTTGAGTTAACTGATGCAAATGAAGTGCTGTGTACCATCCCTTTCTGAAGCGCTTGCACTGCAATTTCTGTTCAGCTTCACAAAACACAAGGATCCTCCCTTGTCTCCTTCAGTCTGAGTGTCATGGGAAGTAGCCATCATGACAAACAAGATGGAGAGGAGAGCAACTGTGTGTACTCACATGCATTATTATAAGCCTCACGCAATGCCCTTAACAGTCCACAGGCACACGACCAGGCAGTCTGCAAAGTTCTTAGGACACTAACATGCAACTGCAATATCTGCAAACATAATTTATTAATTACATAACTGATTTTGCACCTGTAGTTACTGAAAAACTGACTTTGAAATGTGATGTTTGGTTTGATGTAGACTTACAGTATATGTATAAAAAAGCCAACAACTTCATAATTGCATAAATACGTACATCAGGCTCTCAGAACATATATTTGAGTCTGTAACGTATTTTACTAAAAAACATCTTTAAATATTTGACACTTTGCTTCTCTATGTTGAGCTCAGCAGAGCTCTTCCATTCCTAAAATAACATTTCAGGGAATCAAAAGTGACACCAACCACTTTAGGGGTGGAGGGTTTGCATCCCTTTTCTTTTTCCCTGTGTCCTACTCCATCAGATGTGTAGGAACCAACAGTGGCCCCCTAGAAAGATGCTGAGGTAGCTGTGAGTTGCCGCTGCAGCTACCATCCAGATCATAGAATGGCATGGGTTGGAATAGACCCCAAGGACCAAGAGATTCCAGTCCCCTGCCACAGGCAGGGTCACCAACCTCCAGGCCTGGTACTAGACCAGGTTGCCCAGGGTTACATCCATCCTGGTCTTGAACACCTCTGGGGACAAAGCATCCACAGTTTCTCTAGTCAGCCTGTGCCAGCACCTCACCACTTTCTCTGTGAAGAACTTTCCCCTGACCTCCAATCTAAACCTCCCCTCCTTGAGCTTAAAACCATTCCCCCTTGTCCTAACACTGTCTATCTGAGTAAAAAGTTGATTCCCCACCTGTTTATGAACCCCTATTAAATACTGGAAGGCTGCAATGAGGTCTTCTCCCAGGCTTCTCCTGGCTGAGCAAGCTCCCTCAGCCTGTCTCTGTAGGCGAGATGCTCCAGCTCTCTGCTCATCTGTGTGGCCCTCCTTTGGAGCTCTCCAACAGCTCCACATCTTTTCTGTACTGGGGACCTCAGACCTGGACGTAGTACTCTGCATAGGGCCTCACAAGGGCAGAGAAGAGAGGGACATTCACCTCCCTGTCCCTGCTGGCCACCCCTCTTGTGGCGGACCCCAGGATACCATTGGCCTTCCAAGCTGCAAGAGCACACTGCTGGCTCATGTTCAGTTTTCCACCCACCAGAACCCCCAGGTTCTTCTTCACAGGGCTGTTCTCAAGTAGTTCTTCTCCCACCCTGTAGGTGAATCTGGGTTTACTCCAACCTGAGGTTCAAACAGGTCCACCTTTTGAGTTTGTTGAAGTTTCTCTGGATAGCATAACTTCTTTCTAAATTTTCAACTGCCTCCATTCAGTTTGGTGTCATCAGAAAACTTGCCAAAGGTGCACTCAAGCCCATCACTGATGTCACTGATGAAGATGTTGAAGAGCCCTCATCCCAAGACAGACCCCTGGGGGACACTGATTGTCACTGACCTCCACCTGGACATAGTTCCATTCAGCACAACCTGTTGTCTGTGCCCTTCCAACCAATTCCTTATCCACCAAATAATCCAGCCCTCAAACTCGAATATAGAGATTAGGATGTGATGGGGGACCATGTCAAAGGTCTTGCATAAGTCCAGGTAGATGACATTGGTCACCTTCCCTTTGCCCACTAACGTTGTCACTCCATCACAGAAAGCCATCAGATTGACCAGGCAATTGGTAAAGCCACACTGGCTGTCTCAGATCACCTGCTCATCTCTCATGTGCCTTAACATGTCTTCTAGGAGGATCTGTTCCATGATCTTCCCAGGCACAGATGTGAGGCTTACTTCCCTGTAGTTCCCCTGGTCCTCCTTCTTCCCTTTCTTGTAAATGGTACTGATGTTTCCATTTATCCAGTCCCTGGGGACTTCTCCCTTCAGCCACAACTTTTTAAATATAATGGAGAGCAGCTCAGCAATCACATCAGCCAGCTCCTTTAGGGCCCTGGGAACGGTGTACCAGTTTCTCCTCGGCAAGGTAAAGTGTAACGTAAGTCCTGTAAAAGTTGCTCTTCTCCCATTTAGAAAGAATGTATCTCTTCCCTATCCCTGGAGTTTATGAGTAGAAAAAGATGAAATAAATCAAACATATTTCAATGATCTGGATATGTGCCTCACTGGAAAAATCTAAAATGCTTCTGTGGCCTGAAGAACAATTTTCACTTCATGTTTTTGGACTTCTTAACACACCACCAAAAGCACTCAACATTGGGGAAGTAAGATATCTTAATGGAAATATTATAGATTTGTTATTTGCTTAGGCAAGGGTTTCTGTAAAAAGATTTCTTACTATTCAAAGGAAATGAAAAACATATGTTTCACGTTCATACAGAAAGCACAATTGTTGACAGAGAAAGGCCAGTAAACAGCAAGAGTGTTATATCGAATGTCTTAGTACAATTCTAAGGGTGTTTGGGTGCAAGTACACGCTGCTCTGCTGAAGGCTATCACAGACTTCTGTGCAGAAGAAATTTAGCTTGAAGTGTAATGGATAACATGTTCAGTATTAAATAAGTAATAAAACTGGTTTATCTTTAAGATGGACTTTACTTTGGGCTTCACTTCTGTTTCCATTTACACAGTAGTAATTTCCTTGTCATCAGAGCTCTAATCCAGACATGCAAGTCAGAACAAAACTTTTCACTGCTCACATTTAACTGCTATAGTACTATTAAACCAGAGAGCATGCAGAGGGACATTAACTTCACCAGCTTGCTAAATGGTAGGCTGGGCTAAATTAACTTCTCTTACCAGTACATGGTTTGTTTTTACCTGGCTACTATTAGGATTGCAAGCCAAAGACTCTGCTGCTTGTAGTGCCTGAATGTGGGGCCAGTTCTGTGCTTATAGGATTTCCTTAGCAGATAGTAAAGCATAAAATTTAGGTGTCATCTCTGAGTGACTGGTGCACATTGTATTGCTGGTAAGGCTGTAAAGCATAGAATTGTGCACACTGAGTTAGGTTTTCAAATACATTAAAATGTACTAGATGAGTTCATGTGCATAGAATGACCTTTGTATTTGTTGTTGTTTTGTTTTTTTCCCCTGCTATTAAATCCATCAATTCTTTGTGAAAAAAAAAAAAAAAAAAAAAAAAAAACAGGTACATCCTGCCCACCATTAAACAGTTCTGTGGAGGAAGGGATTTTTAAAAAGTGATAAGTGATTTAAGGTATAAATTTCTCAAGAATAACAGGATATTTAAAATGTTTCAAGCACCCACTTTAAAAATATATCACAATCCTTATTTTTATCTTGTATCCAACGTTTCAAAATGCAGCTATACAAAGTCATTTTGTACTTACAAACTTGGTTTCAATTATTTACAAACTGAAACTGTGTTTTTTAGATCTGAAGCTGAATCACTTTGCCAAGTTTCAGCATGCCTAAATCAAGGGTTTATGTCTGGTCCGTCATACAGAAGTAGCCCTGCTGAAAGGCATGGAAAGCAATTGAAACATGTCCAAGGTCAGAAGATTGGTGAAGATCCAGGTTTCTGATTCTGGCTCCTCTCTAGTTTAAACTGTCTATTAGATGTTTTCTCAGAATTATGAAGGTTGAAGGCTAAATATGCTAGTGGTCAGGCCTGAAAAGCAAAATAAATATTTTAACCATGAAGGAATTCCATATAGGAATTTAAGACTGAGTTCTGTCATTTCTAAGTCTCTGAAGAGAGTACTGCTGTGTCAGGGAAATGAGCCAAACAGAGAACTGCGCTGTATGTCTAATAAAAGCTTTCTGACAACTCAAAAACACCTTGAGTGGGAATTACTTAACTCATATTCTGATCTAACAGTGAGCAAATTAGTGTCAGACAGTTAATGGTTTTAACACCACCTTGTTTGCTTGCCTGCCCATCCCCGTGCTTTCAACTGTGCCTGCCCACACTGCGCTGACCATAAGTTTTCCACTTCTCAGGCACACAGTGCCTGGCTGAAGCCACATGGGACGAGCTGACCAACGGCATGAACTTTTCACGGTGATTTCTGTGATGTCTGGACCCTCTGGAATGTGAAAGTTTCCTGTTTCACCAGTGTATACCATGACTTGCGTTTTGGGCAGAGAAACATGTAAACATAATTAGGAGGCTGGCAGCTAAAATTCCCTTTCAAAACACAGTCAAGCTCCATGGCCTTCCTTTCTATTTTATTTGGGACAGATTAATCTGATACTGATCAAGACAAGCTTGCCTATTGCCTTAAGAATTTGGGAGTTTTCCAGCAGACTGTCTAAGAGTTGTGTGTGCCTATCTGTCCAGAGCAAAGGTGAAGAAAAAATTGTATGATTTTCACAAGATGAGCAAAGGACTATGAGCTAACTTAAGAGTTTGTGTGCCCTTCAGCCTCCTTCTGTTTTTCCTCCTAAGAACACAGCTTTTAAATTCCCATCAGCAGCAGGGTCCAGGCTTTCACAAATCAAAACATGTGTCTATCTCCCAGCCAACATATGGAATGAGAACTATAAGCCTGACCTGGAAACTTTTTTGTCTCTATCAGTACTGCAGTTATCTACGGCAGGCTGAACTCTAAGGCTACCAAGTTACTGGCCATCTTTTGGGTATGCATGAGAAGATGAAGAGTCCTAGGAGCCTTAGGGAAAGGAAAAGATAACTGATAAGGTCTGTGGCTAAAGGCCACAGACAGCTACAGCTGTAATTAGACAGACACCACTACCCAACTGTGTTACAAACTACAGACAAGGAATTCCTTTTTCCCCACGGTCAGGTAGGAAATGCAAAGTTGTAGTGTTGCTGACTTCTGTGCATTATGAGAACACCAGAACACTGTAAGGATGCTAAAAGTAGTTCTCTAAGGCCAGTGTCTGGAACCAAATAAGAATTTACTGCTCTGTCTGTGATGGGGGAGGAGTATTACAGACAGATTGATTTCAGTGCTTGAGGAATTTCTGCTTATGGAGCCTGTGATTGCACTGCATGAACAGAGAGGTTTTTTCAAATTGCTTTTCCAGAACACCAAAGATGGGCTTTTGTAAATTTACGTGTACTATGAGGGTATACTAATTTATCTTCAGCGTCTTATACAGCACTGCTAACTGGGCTCTGGAATCTAGCCTACAAGAAGCTCTTCACACCCAGCACCAGCAACATACATCAACACCCCTGGAACACAGAGGAATGACCTCTCATTTCTTCTTTTGTTGCATAACGTTTTCTCTCTTTGTGGTTCTATGTATAGAGATGAAATGTCAGCTCTGTTTTACTTAGTTGTAAAATCCATGTTCTCCTTTCCATTTGTAAATTCTATATTTGTACTGTATCTGCATCACTAGGTCTTAATGTAGATCAACTCCGGCTTGCTAGTTAATGTGGGCCTCCGTACTGTTAGTGGCAATGGCTGAGGTTGGTCTGTCAAGCAGCTGGAACCACAACCTTTCATTCTGCTTCAGTATTTGCACGGCTTCAGCCTGTGCTAATCTAGGCTGTAGAAGATCACACTCACCCTTATACAGGGAGCTTACCCAAGAGCTTCTCCTGGTCAGCTCATGCTGCAGGGTGCCCTGTAAAGTCACAGATAGGCTATAGGGAAGAAACATAAGATATGTAAAATTGGTTAAGAAGTGTGGATCTTCTTCTTTTACTGTAGTAGTATTATTTTTTTTAAAAAAAGAGCACCTCCAAAAAGGAATGAGAAAAATCAGAGGAAGAACAGGAAGAAATTGGACACTGTGGAAGTCAAATAAAGAAAGAATCTACAAGAAGCAACAGAAAAGTCATCAAGTAATATTATGGGGAAAAGGAAGAAAAATTTGGAAAGGTTCTACTTGGAAAGCAGAACAACAGCAAAAAGAAACAATAAATGTTGAATCTGTGCTCAGTGCATGCTTGTGGACTGAGATGCCACTTATACTTCAGTATTTCTCCTTCACATCTAGAAAACAAGTTCCCACAAAATACAGTTATACACACAAACAAGCAGCAATAGATTTCTGCTTATTGCATGCACATAAAATATTTCTTGTTCATTTTCTGCTTTTTTTTCTCCCTCTGTCCCTCTGAGCTACACATTTCCACGTGAAGCCCAGGCTGCCTATACAGTGTTTATAAGTCAAACATACACACAGATCAAAAATACAGACAGCTTCACTTCTAGGATAACAAATCTCCATCTTTTCTACTTTTCCTCACCAGTAGGGCCAGCAGAAAGTTTCTGTTGCACACACCAGCCTGGAACTTGGGCTTAGAGTTCACAGTTTCCTCAGGTGAGCTAGTACTGTTGCTTAAGAGGCCACGTTGTACAGTTTTTTTTAATTGTGTTAATGAAAATGATGGTGGTAAAAGCGTCCCTGGTTTTCAGAAGGCAGAGCATTTTTTTACTCCATTGTAGAGGTTTTATTGGAGATGACCTTTGTACTTTTATAAGTGACTCAGATCTGTGATATCATTAGCTCATCATTAGCTTCAAACACACTTTCCTCATCTCCTCACCTCATCTTCTTCTCTCAGGCCACCGCCAGTCTGTAAAACCTTGTACTAGCCACAGAATACACTTTTGTTTGAGGCTATGCACTGTTGCACTGAAAATTCTTAACAAGAGAATTTTCTGATGCTTCTCTTAGCTGATATTCCATCCATTCTGAATATCTATCTATCCAGGGTTAAAACTTAAGGAAATCATGATCTAGACCTACACTCCTGAGAAACTTCTTTTTTGTTGGCAGAAAAAGAAACTATGTTTGAGTGAACACTGTAATGTAATAGGAGAGGTATTGCAGAGTTATCTGTTTTTACTCACACATTTTCATTATTGCTTAAAAATACATTTACAGAGCATTCATAGCGTAATTGTAAAGTTATCATGTATTCCTGTCTCCTGGACTATAACTCTTCTAAGACAGTGGAGGCTGGGGTGGAGGAATAGAGGCCAAATGGGAAGGACAAGGACTTGAACCCCACTGAGCTAAGTTAATCACAGTACATGAATAGCAATGATTTCATCAGTGACCTCGGTATGAACATGAAGTTTCCATTCAAAATCTGCTTTGGAGACATCTGAGTTTATAAATACAAAACTAGCTATCTTGTTCATATCAGCAGCCCTGTGCATGGCTTCTCCTCCTGCTTAAGGCTTATTCACGATTTTCCACACTAATCCTGTTTAAGGGTAAAGAATGTTACTGTATCCATATCCATCTATCACTGTTAAAATGCTGTACCTTTTATAGCTTTGGGGAATCACAGAAACAGAGATAAAGATTTACAAAAATAAAGTATGATGGGTGGATTCTTATGGCTATTAGTTACTACTGTGAGCATTCCATCACATTATAGGTGTAGTTTGAGCCACAGAATTTCCCTCAGCTAAACTCTCTCCCATCCCAGCCCACACCCCCTGGAAAGTCACCCAGCTCTTCCTGACAAATCTTGCAGAGCTGGAGCTGAATTCCAGGGGCTAGTAACCACTGTGCTCTAATGCTCCACCACACTGGGCTCAGATATTGATGTAATTTACAGCCACTCCAAGCTCCTCTTTCATTGGCAGAGCTATGTAAAGAATATGAATGCAATGGACTTCCAAGTGCATACATAACTAAAAACACACCTATCTGTAAGGTCAGATACAGCTACCCAATATGCTAGTCAGAGAAGCCCATGGCAAAATTTTCTGCCCAGCCCCAGGAATTCTGTCCTCTCTGTCCTGGTAAGTAGTGGGAATTTATCACCAGCCTTGGGATATTTTTCACATTCTTTTGACCTTGAAAGGAATGCTCAAGGGGGTGCTTCTGCTTTCCTAGGTAATTAATGGTGGAAGTGAGGAGATCTGGGCTCTGGGAAAGCAGTGTAATTTTCCGCAATGATGGATTGGATAAACAGATTAACTGGCAGAGAGAAGCTCTCTTTTTTTTTTTCTGTTTCGCTGCTGCTCTAATGGTAATAATTATCATTGTACCCAAGTTTTTGTGTAAATCTAGGTATATTCATTAAAATACAGCCTTTAAAAAAATTCATCTGTCATCAACAGCCTTAGAAAAACTGAATCACCTTACACTGGTAGTCCTCTCTGACATGGTGCCTGAGAAGAAATTATGTGAGTAGATACTGAAACAAACAGAAAACACAGGCTGTGGAAAAGAGCAAAGGGATGATGAGGGGATGTAATTGAAAAAAATCCAGAGAGCAAATGGAATGGAGACAAAGACAAAAGGGAAGGAGGGAGAAGAAGAGAAGGAACAGGAGAAACTTATTCCATCAGTTATTGTCACTATTAATGGAAACGTCTTAAAAAAACTGATAGATGAATGGTCCTCTCAAAAATGTACATGTGTTCCATGGGAAAATGAATGCATGCATTTCTTTGCATGTGTGACTATGAAGCCCAAATTGTCCTCTGATTATTTGAAGGGAACTGTCAGCATAAATGATATTTAATGGCTGCTCTTGACATTAGAAAGGATTGCCTACACGCTTGATTTATAACCTCACGGGGATAGACTAAGAAAGTGTCTCATACACTCAATTTCCAATTTAATAGACGCTGCTCCAACATTCAAAAAAATGTTCTTCTCATATTCCTTCTTCTGTGAATTTCATCTCATCTCAGAGCAGTAAAATCTTAGTTCAGGTTCATACTGATTAAAATTTAAATTAACATAAATTGGTTTTATTGATTAGCTAATATATAATGTCTCAACCTGCCACCACCAGGAGATTTGATGAGAAGGACTTGCTCACTTTTGCACATCTTTAAATGGCTTGGGCAGCAAAGAGAGGAACATTTCATATTAATGCATGTTGATGAAGTAAAAAGATTGAGGAATGTGACTATCTGTTGCACTATTTTCAATTAGTTGTAATACACACATAGTTACAGGTTTTAGCTATTTGTCTGATATTTAGCCACGTCAGTCCTTTTTCATATCTGTAAACCATTTTGTTTTAATAGAAACATTTGCGTGAGAATAAGCTATCTGAGTAAGTAAATGTTTCCAGGTTTGGCCCCTAACTGCTTTTAGTATGGTTATCAGCACTGGCCATCTGTGTTTTTTCATTTTAATTCCATAAATGAATGCCTTCCCTTTGAGAATTTCAAGGACCAGGAAGTAGCTATAAACCTCTTTTGCAGCTCCAGACCAAATCCTCCAACAATTATTGGTTGATGGGATATGCAGTAAAAAGATTATTTTTTGACAATGCAATTTATAAATATAATTCCATTTTGCTAAGACGAATAACATTTCTGGTGCAAAGCTGTGGCTTACTTAACTGTGGGCTTAACCGGTTTTGAGCTGGTTTCTTGTGATGCAACCTAAACAAACAGCAAGTACGTAATCAGATAGTAACTCTCCATTAATGGGATGTCCCAATTCAGGAATTTTAGAATTTTTAGTAACTTTTGTTTTGCTTTACAGACTGTAAATTCCAAGCCTGTATTTTGTAACTGGTAATTAAGGAGAATTAAAAGCCCACAACCAATGAAAAGCAGCGGTGCAATCTGCCATCTATACTGGTATGGTTGGAATGCTGGTAAGGATACAGTCATCATCTATGATTCAGCAGAACTCAGCTTTTGTTAACTCTCACGTAATTATTTTAATGTTGAGATAAGACCCAAGGATCCAATCACAAGTTTGGATTTAAAAATTTCTAGGAGCTGTAGCTGTATAAATGAAAGCAGATCTGTCTCCAGGACCAGATACCTACTTAACATTAGCTGAAGGAGAGCGTATGGGTAGGTTCTTACTTAAAAGGCAAGTCTAGCAGTGAAAATGTTAATTGGAGCACTTTGAAGGAACGTTATGTATGATAAACAGCATAATTAGCTTCAATAAATGCAAATGAAAATACAATTATTATATTAGATCCAATTGGCAAGAAATTAAGGGTTTATGATTTTTCAGAGTTCTTGACTAACAAACATTTTTGTTGAATGTTAAAAAGTTTATATTAATAAACAGAATTCCCATATAAAGAATGAAGCTCACAAAGCCAAATGCTGTGCTAATGTTTTTACCTTGAGATTCAACAAAAACTGACAGTATCCTGAAGGAAAGAGACTGTTCTCTAACTGACCATAAGAGAAAAAATGGAGAAAAAAAAAAAGAATTATATCATTTTTGTTTTCTGGCAAATCATGAAACCATCCATAGTATACTGGTGCTTCTTTGGTTATCAGTTGTGTAGGACAGTACATGTTTGTAGATTAAATTATCCTCAATAATGATGGTAAACTAACTCTGTCATGAATTGAACTGGGACTCAAAAACCTCCTGGGATGGCATGGATTCAATTTGATGCAGGTTTTGTACACTGATACATTTATTATGCAATCCCACCTTCTTGCGGGCAGAGAGGAGATTTGGACAGGCATTCACCGGTATGGCAAGATAAAGGGGCTAACCCAGTCTTCATTCCCAAATCAAGCTAAAGCAAACAAATTTAAAGAAGTCAGGGAAGTTTGTCAGTGTCTATGTTAACATTTTGGTTTGATGTTCTTTAGGGTGGCTCTTTCATCATGTTGGTTTGATTGCTGAGCAGCTTTGATGCATATGAATTAAACACAGAAAGATTTCCATTCCAGATTCCCATTAAACATGCTTCACCTCCTTAGCAGGTTACTTGAGTCTAAACCATCGATTTATGTTTTAGATGTTTTTGAAACCCTGTGATGGGGATGCTTTGCCCAGAAAACCAGACTGAATGTGTCTGAAGGAAAAACTCACATCTGCATGCAGTGTAAATCCAGGAGCCTTTGCTGCAGCTGCTCTGATCCTCTGTGTTGGAAGAAATAGCTTGGAGAAGAAGGCACTCTTCATTCTCACCTGGTTCGGAAGATCCTCCATTCACTTGTGTAATATGCATTTCTTACTGAGGAGAAAAGGTATGGTTTGACATACTGATGCTGGGGGAAAAGTCAGGTTTCTGGAACCATCAGAATAGCCTTGGGACCAAATAATGCTAATAAAGACAGAGGGAAGTTCAAAAGCTGCATAATAGCCCTGTCTGAAAGAAAAATATAAATGAAAATGAAATTCGAAGGCAAGGCTGCCATTCCCAAGGGAATTTCTGATTCAGCTGATTATATTATTATAATAGAGTTTTTCAAAACAAATAGACTGCAAATGCCGTGTTGCAGACAAATCTCTCAAAGCACAAAACATGTTAAAGGAGGAAGTCAGTATCAGAGACTGTTGTCTCCACCTGAGAGCACCTGACTGCAACCACCTGCCATCTCTTTGCTATCTTTGAAGAACAGATTTTCCAGATACAATTACCGTGAATGTCATTTCATCTTACAGACTTCTTCATATACAAACTGGACTTACAACATTCAGGGGAGCAGGGCAAAATATATCCAGGACTCAAGAATAAATACTGACACAGAATTTAAGAGTGTTTGGATAAATCTATGAGTGATTGGGTTTGAGATGAGCAAAACTTGCTGGAAACTTCATGAGACAGAAGAAAAAAAAAAGTCATTTTAAACTTATTCCGGAATTGTGAATAGCAGAGGCTAAGACTTCCCAGCAGGCATTAACTTCTGGAAAAACAGAAAATAGAAAAATAGAAAAAAAATAGAAAATAGAAAACAAAAAATACTTACCTAGTAGAGGATGGTGAGGCTCTGACATAGGCTGTGCAGAGCAGTTAGAGGTATTCAAGGCCAGGCTGGATGGACCCTGGGCAACCTGATCTGATGGGAGACAGAAAGCCCATGGCAGGGGGGGTTGGAACTGGATGACTTTTCAGGTCCCCTCCAACCTAAACCATCTTATGATTCTACCAGCCAGATGAAAAGATTTTAGCATCTTCATTGAAAATATTTGCAATGAATAAATATAATATATCACTTACAAATCAAGTACTACTATGGGGCTACCCTAAGGGTAACTCCATTGCAAAAACTATGCTCCTGCAGACTATGGAAGACAAAAAGAGTGTTATTTGATAAAGAAGAAAGAGGCACCTCGTTCTTCTCAATACACTGACAGAAAGTGAGGTTTTACAAGACATTATAGCAAACAAATGTTCTTAAGGGTCTTGAATAATAAAAAAAACAACTCTTGTTTTCATGAATGATTGGAGAAACAAAAGCTGAGAAAATGCAATTAAAAATATGTTAAGGTACATGGTATTAACCTAGTTCCAACAAGCACCAACTACATAATGGTGGTAGAAAATATGTTTTCTGTATCCATTTGTCTCCACGGTTCAGTATCCAATTGCAGACATACTTTTGTTATTCACCTACTTAAAATGAAATTTTAAGTACTACTAATATTTGTGCGCTATTTATTTACAAAATATATTTTTGTCTTTTAATGTTTCAGAATAAAATAAAATGGGGGGGGGAAAGTACCCAAGTAAACTATTCCATCTTATCTATTTTCTGTGATTCATTATTACATTTCACTGTAAAAAGTTCCATTCCTACCAGTAATACTTTTAGCCGAAAGCTATAGTTTTTTGGCTTTTATTTTAAATGCATTTTAATTTAATTAAAAAGTATAGCCATAACTCTCAGTAGTTATATTTTTCCTTCCAAGACAGCAGAAGGAAATAACTAGCAACTGACTAGAAACAAATGTTGACTTTTTATATTGAATGATGTTTATTCAATCTGAAAGCTAAAGGAAGTGGAAGCAGCACAAGACTGTCAGCTGGGCTCTTGCAGATATGGCTTACCAGAAGAGACTCCTGTGCCCAGGGCAAAAGCTAACAGGATCCAGAGTCTGGCTCTCTAGGGGTAGATGCTGCTATACCTCTTCATGAGATCCAACTTTCCTGCATAACTCTTTCTAGAAAGGTTTTCTGTTCACATTTCTTGTACCGCCTGTATTCCTCCAACTGGGAGAGAAGGGTAAGATTTGGCCTAGACTTGGTGAAGTATCCACAATGGGATGAGTGTTAGGGAAGGAGAAGGCAGGAATCATCCAGCTGGTGACCACCCTGACCTTTTGACATAATCCCTGTGCAGTCTGATGAGTTCCTGTGAGTCATTCCAGGGCAGCAAAGCTATTTCTTCCCTGAAGGCAAAAGGAACCTGCTAAAGAGACTGAGGCTACTCTGGTGGTAGGCAATGAAATATCTGTTACTGAACATGGAAGTGCTAGTGCAAATGCATAATATAAAATTGTGAGAGTGGAGAAGTTTCAACCATGCCATTGCAAAGATAAGCGATGTTCCACATGGCAAAATTCTGGTGGACTAAAGGTATCACTTGAAAAATGTAATATTTTTTTCTATGAGCGCAATTAATTTGTACCAGTTCAAATCTGCAGTGTAGCTTTGGCTTTTTTAATCTTGTTATGCCAAACCTAGATCTCATCAGTTCATTAAATTATGCCCTTGGGTCCACATTTATAATCTTCTATACACAACTGCATTCCTCTGTGATGTTTTGGCTTGTCACATTGTCTATGAACTGGTACGGTGTATCAAAGAGTTATCAAAGATTTTCTCTCACTCCTTTGTTTGCTACATATTTGGTGATAATTACGTGCTTCATTTGTAGAAGCCCCTATACAAGGCCTCTCCATTGAGGCAGGATTGTGTAAGATTTATATCTGTCCTTCTGCAAAGTGCAGAAATCTCCAAGGTCTGCATATTGAATCACATCTTAACCTTGGATCCCATCCCACTTACCAACTCTGCTATTTTCTCCTTATGCATGTACACCATAGCCATCTTTGAGAAGTAAAAAGGAAGGTGTGATGCTCATTTTCACCAAGTCCAGAAGAGGTAGGTTCTTCGAATTGCACCCCTTATGAATCAGACCCAAACAAACTATCAGTTTGATTACAATGAGACACAGTTTGGTTACAATAATACAACGGAAAGCTATTTATTCATTTATTTTGTTGTTTTTGAGAAGTTAGGTTGTGACAATACATAACAAAAGAAAGACCTTAGTGCCTCAGAAGAAATAAAGAATCATAGCATTTCATTATGGTGTGATAGTCTCTGTATCTGTTAAAGCTTTAAAAAAAAACAACAACACAAATGATTGACACAGTGAGATTTGTTTCCTCTGAGACAAAAGTTTAACTGTGACAGTGAGGATAGAGCACTTATGTGAATTTGAGCCTCCACAATAAAACCAGAAGCACAAATTGTGTCACAGGAATACAGCAGGGGATAGAGCTGAAGTTTCAGCTTGCAGATGCCAAGCACATTAAGAAATCCTGTAAGGAGCAGACATAAAAATCAGCAGTTTGAAATGCCATTTGCAAGGTGTTTGATTTCTCTGTAATGCAAATAGTCATATAAAATATGCAGGAATGTGGTTTTCTTCGGTTTGAATGGGAAGAGGAAGTAGATTTACAAATCTTGAATGGAACAGAAACTTCACAGCAAGGGAAGAGACAAAGCAATTCTCAGCATAATGTGGAGTATATATGCAATATAACAGCCTCTGCCTGTGGGAACTGCTTTGACTTTTGTGCTATTACAACATAATCAAGGTGCTCTCTGGCGTAATTGAATGCTAGGGCTTTACTCTTTAGTGATCTCACATTAGTATAATCTTTGTGGTTATTCTTGGGCAACTGGCCTTTCAGGACTTTCAGTGATGGGCCTTCAAAGAGTCCTTTATATTTGCCAAGAGTCTGAAGCCAGCGCTCTGCAAGGTGTGTTCAGCCTGGCTTCCAGTAGTCTGGTAGTTTCACACAGATGTTGTAGGAATGTCAGCCTTCAAGATTGCAGAGAAGGCTCTGGGTAGAAAGATATTTCCTTCTGGGTGATCTTAGTTCCCAACTGTTCCTGGATTATATGCAGCATCGAGCAGTAAGAAAATCTTTTTCTTGCACACAGAAGAAAGAAAAGGAAAATTTTGAGCAAGCCAAACTTCAGAGAATTTTCACAGTTCCATACACCATTAGCTGAGTGAGTGAGGCACTGTTTTAATAAAAAACAAAGCAGGGAATGCTACACCGATGAAGTTCATACATAGTATACAAAAATGAAACAGGCCTATTTGATTCTGGGACTTTTAACAAAGCTTTGTTCTTTACTTCCAAACATCTTCCTCCCTGTTTGGACAGTTTCCTTTCTGCTTGTTGAGTTTTTCTATAAGAAGAAATAAATTTTTAAATTATTCACATAGATGCACTGCCATTTTAGGTACAATTTGTGTAAGAAATGATTCTCTTTTGCAGTTTCCATGGATTTGTGCTTTGAAAATAATTTAAAAAAGAAATATGTTTTTTGGGATAATTCTGCAGATAAGTCTCTGTGGGAAAACTGCATTAGATCATCATGCTCACTGCCTTGCAGCTCCAAGCTGTGGTCCCCACAGGGAAGTTGCATAAGGCAAAAGACAGTAAACTTACATTACAGGGGATCTTTGTGAAAAGGCAAGGAAATTATTTTTCTCATAGTTAAACCTGCAGAAGGCACATTTATATCTAAGACACTAACACATGAGCACAAATTTCCTTAATAACGTGATAAAATGGAAAAGGAAAAAGAGAATTTTTATTCTTTGTAGTTAAGAAGGATTGTATTAATTCCTTTTGTATAACCCAACGGCTAATACTAAACTGAAAAAAGAAAATGTCCAGAGGCAGATAAAGTCCTTCTTTTCATAGGGAGAGAAGAGTAAACTACATTTCTGAAATGCTGTTCTTCCTAACTAGAGATGAACTCAAGCTTTTTTCCCTTCAGTTCCATCAAGGTAAGAGTACTCTTTAAGGCACAGTCTCCAAGGTCCTACTGATCTCTGCTGCAGCCCCTCTGAAGAATTAAACAGTGACAAGAATAGCCTATTTCAGCTCCTGTGGTAGATGAGAAATATACAAATTTATAGGATCCAGCTGATGGAGGCAAAGCCTCGTGCTGCCTCTTGGTGCCAGTG
The DNA here is from genome assembly GCA_023055505.1 of Callipepla californica brunnescens. Classification (NCBI taxonomy): domain Eukaryota; kingdom Metazoa; phylum Chordata; class Aves; order Galliformes; family Odontophoridae; genus Callipepla; species Callipepla californica. The sequence goes on along the minus strand of JALIRH010000009.1, from coordinate 11,094,360 downwards.
ACACAGAAAGCTGACAGAACAGTTGGATTTCTCTACAATTTTCCTTAACTATCACCTGGGACTGTAAAGATCCCTCAAATGTCATAGACTGGGACATGCAGATAGGTGTAACTCAGATAACACAGATGTAAAAAACATGAGGGAGAAGGAAGGTCGGTGGAGATAGAGGAAGTATCCATCTAGCAATTGAAAGTTGAAACAATCAAGACGATTCCTTGCAACAATTTATGGATTTTTCTCTTTCAGCCTTTAGAAGTTCTCATAAAAGGGAAAGAAGTTGCTAGATAGCCTTTTCTCTCTGAAAATATTCTAGCAATTAAGAGCCCTGTTTGAACAGCCCCAGCTGTTCATCACTCTTCAGTATTTTCCTGTGCTGCCCCTGTACCTCTTATGCATCAGAAGGACACTCTGCTGCTGCCGCTATGTGAGTTGCGCAGAACAGTAAGGGAGAAAAATTCCTCCCTGGGTTTTCTGAAATGTGCCATATTGTGAACTGAGACACAAGAGATGCATTGACAACTGGGCTAGCAAGTTATTAAAAAAAGGAAAGAGCTCTGTTGGGAGCAGATAAATGAAAAACACATTTTAAAGTCTCTCTCATTTGTTACGACAGATATTCCTGAATTTATGAGGGACATCTGCCACAAAGGTTGAAAAAAAAATTTTAATGTATGCAAAGAACAGCCCCGGAACAGAAGCACATCTCAAAATCTAAACACAATCTTTCTCTAAATTGTTATTCAGGAAAAAATAAGATGGGATTATCAAAACAAACTATATTCAGATTGCAAGCAATAAGATCAGAACTAGTCTGATGTAGAAAGACAATGCAAGGCACTTAGAGCTTACAGAACAAGTTTAAGCTGATTTCAGGACAGAAGGGGAGTGATAAACCAGTTCAGGAACATGATTTCTTTTACAAATAATTTCTAAGAGTATATGCGACTGGTCAAGTACAGCAGAATGCGGTAGCCAGAAGCAGCAAAAAGAAAAAAAAGAAAAAAAAAAAAAAAACAACCAGAAAACCATAATGCCAAGTAAGATAGTTAGCAGATACTGTCAAGACAGTAGAGTGATAAGGTGTGATTGAAGACATCCTTAAGCCACTCACAGGCCTCTCCCTTTTGAGAAGTAGCTAGGAAGGCACAGGAGAGTTCATTACACCGTCACTGTGCAGGGCAGTGGCTCCAGGTCACTACTGGCTGCAAGCACCCCAGCTTTTCCAGGAGGGGTTGAACAGAAGGCAATGTTCTCTTCTTCTTCCACCCTTTTCTCATGTTCCCGTATAAAGGATTGGAGAGTCATAGGGCAGGTGCATTATGGCCAGGGTGCTATGTGACAAGCTAAGCTCCTTCCATTTGGGAAAAGCAGTTCCCAAAGCTCCACCCTGTGAGTTGCTCAATAGATTATCTCCATTTTACTGACAACTTTTGACTGCACACAGGTAGCATTTACTAACTACAGGTCTCAAAGTGTTGCTGTTAGGACAGACAGACAGTAGAGGCACAGGTGGGGGAAGACAGCTAGTCCAGAGCTTTGCACTGCAGCACATGAGATCCCCCAACTCCTGGTCTTGTGCTCTGCCTGAAGAGGTGTCAGCCAAAAAAATTATGTCAGCGCTTTTTTAGGAGAGAGGCAATACCCTTGGAGAGGAACCCAAAAGGGAGCTCAGGAAAGCAAAGGTGAAAGCACAGCCTACCATGGAATGAGACTAGCCTAGAGGGCACTCAGCTTGGATTAACAAATTTAACATAGCTGCCACTACAGAGCCTAGAGTCTTCTTCCTTGATTGCAGTTTATAATGCAATGAAAAAATGCTTCCCTGGGAACTAGTAAATACCGTATTTCCCAGTTTTCAAGAGTGATTTTTTTTTTTTTTTTTTTGTCATACCATAGATGAAATTAAAGTGATGTTATATGTGACTATCCCATGCAAGCATACCAAACCCATCTTTGTGATATCCTGGCATTGAAAATGGAAGTAGACATTCATAATGGTTGAAACACTCAACATGTAAGAGATTGTACTTGAGTATTAAATCATGCTCATGTTTTGCCAATGATGGAAGAAGAAGGCAGGGTATTTTCTAAACATATTATACACACGTGTTATGCCAGAATTAAAAATAATTGCGTAATAATTGCAACACATTTTGTAGCTGCAGAGCTAACATTGCTGGCCGAGTCCAATTTTCCTATTTTTATCCTTTCCGTGCAAATTAAATTTTCAGCATTAACTGTGTTAGATGAACAGAAGGGTGTGTGCTTTTAAAAGAAGAAGGGGAGGAAATGGTGCTGGCACAACTATGGCTGTTCTCAAAGGTGTAACACACGCAAAATAAATCGGCCAAGGCACATAAACGGGAAAGTATTCTCCGGGGTATAACCGAACATATTTGTTCAATAACAATACTTGCCACTATTACAATAATGACCTAAAGTTTTCAAGCGCTCATTTCCTCTCTGTACCGTTTGCCACTTTGGAAGGTGTGGAACAGAAGGGAGCGATGGCAAAGATGAAAAGAGAACCGTGAGGTGTGGAATGCGGTGGTTGTGAAGGGACCGGCAGGTGGGTTTTTGTGATGAGGCGGCGGGAATCGCGGTGAGAAGCAGAGGTGGGACAGCGGTTGGCCACTGGTGGAAGCTCATCCTGGAGGAAGGAAGAGCCTTGTGTAGCACATCCAGTGAACCAGGTACCTCGGCTCAACCATAAAGCCCGCTTGGGATTTTTATAACCGCCGGGCTCCTGTGTCACCAAACCACACAGCGGTAACGAATCCAGACATTAAATACAAAGAAACCCGCTCCTCTTCCCTTGGGGGCAGCGCAGCGCTCTGAGAAAGGGGAATCCGAGGCGCAGGGAGGCGTTGGAGGGCATTCCTCTCAGCACTGCCCTTCTCAGCCCCCTCCTCAGCGTAACGACCGTGGGGCCGCCACAGACGAGCGCGGTGTCACGTGACCATCCCTCCCTTCCACCCCCCCTCCAGAGAGCGGGGCTGCAACCCACAGCCAGAAGGGGGGCGCGGGCCGGGGAGGGGGCGAGCGGTCCACCCTTAGGGGGACCGGAGCCCCGCGGTCACGTGGCCGTGGAGTGATGTCACGCCCCCCGCCCTATCCGCGTGGAGCCGCTGAGTGTCCCGGGGCGCGCGGCGGCGCTGCTCCGCCCTTCGCAGCGGCGGCGACCGGAGCGGGACGCGGCTGCCGTATGGGGTGAGCGCGGCGCGGCGCGGCGCGGCGCGGCGCGAGGGGGAGGCGGCGCGCGCTGTGAATAGGGGCTTTGTGCGGGCTCCCACCTGCCCCCGCCTCCGCCCGGCGCTGGTAGTGGCGGCGGCGGCGGGCGTACGCGGGGAGCGGCTCCTCAGCGTGGAGCAACAGGAGGAAAGTTCTTCCTCCTCGCCGCGGCCGGAGAGCCCGGAGGGGTTGGGGGGGGGGTTGGGGGTTGGCGGGGAGCAGCCCACGAGTCTCCGCCGCTTGATTGTTCCGCTGTGTTTACTTTATGTGCTTTTATTTCTACGGCGGGTTCGGGAGGGCTGACAGCTGCCGGCGGGGGCGGGCAGCGCCGGTCCCCCATCGCCCCCGCCGGGTCCGTGACAGCGCGGCCCGGCCGCGCCTTCTCCTCTTCGCCCGCTCCTCTGAAATGGGGCGAGGACCTTGCGGCGGCCCCGGCACCGAGCCGGCGGTGCTTTCGGGGCGGTCTGCGCGGCAGCGCGGCGGCTGCTGGGACGGGGTCCCATCGCCCCTACCGACCGCGCCGCCCACGGCCCCGCGGACGCGGTGAGGCTTGAAGGCGGACCGGGCTGTTCTGTTTTTGTGCGTGTGCGCTCCAACGTATAACTTCGAAAATCCCTAATCGCATCAAGCTCAGCCCGAGACCTTCGCTCCCAACTTCCCACGGAGTTCGCGGTAGGGCCGGCTTTCTCCTGCGCTGCGCTCGGCTGCGAGGAGCCTTCCGCAGTCCACTTGTCACAATCTGAAGTTTCCTTACGGCTGTGAGAAGCCTGCCTGGGTTTCTGCTCTGCTGGCGTTGCGGGGCTGGATAGAATGCTTATGAACATTTCTGTAGTGAGCTCACCTAGCTCAGGACTGACGCCGAGCACTTGCCGTCCGGTTAGAGCTGCTGCTGTACAGGCTGAAAGGTGGCCTCTTCATGGCCTTCTTTCTCTTGTTGCTTTTTGTATCCCAACAGGTTTCAGTTGTTTCGGTTTTTTTGGTTTGTTTTTTTGTTGTTGTTGTTGTTGTTTTTTCTTTTAAAGTCCGGAAATGCACATATGTCATCTTAGAAAGGCCTTCTGGATTAACTAGGAGTAAATGAATTTGGTAAATATCTGTCAGTGTCCTGCTTGGCTCTTGTCTTGGGACACTCATGGGAAGCTGTCAATGAGATTTTATTTACTAATAGAAGAATTGCGTAAGAGCTGTACGAACCGAAGTGAAAGAGCTGGATATTGGCTCAGGGTTCTCCTGAGTTCAGGCCAAGCTCAGTGCCAATAAGTCACAGTGCAGTAGCAGGCATCCATCCTTCCAATCACTAAAAATATCGGCCCTGTGCTTTTCCGTTCCCTCTTCCAAGAGAGTATCTGCTAGCAAAGCAATAAAACTTCCTCCCATCTCCTTCCCTGATCCAAGAAACAGCACATCAATAAGATGTGCTGGTCTCATAAGTGATGTAGGCATTTCACAGGAGAGCTTACTTTCTTGCCCCATCTCTTATTTATTTTTCTGTTTTCTATGCTCCCTACTGTATTGCTTTTCTTCTTACTGATAAGTAAGTAGTTCATGCCCCTTTTGAAGGAGAGGTAGTGTCAGAAGGCCATGAAAGCTAACTTCTTATGTGAGATGTTAGCAGTTTCTGAATCGTACTGCAACAATACCTTGATTGCATTCCTTCTGAGTGCTGATTGTAGACTGGTTTTGCATAGGGCTAATACTTGAAACTGCTATGGAGGAAAGCCAAGCGCAAATCAGTTTTAAGACTCTGTGCCTTTCTTAATGGCAGAGATGGTAGACTACTGAAAATCTCAGGCAGCTTTCATTTGCTGCACATTAAGTGGGAACGTAGCAATCCATAACATCTTCTAGACTTACAGATTTGAATAACTGGCTTTCCCTGCTGTCTGCATATTTCCTGCCTGTCTGAGAAACCTAGTCCCTGTTGCATGCTCCTTGGAGTTGCTGTCTAGGTCTATGCAAGTGCATAAATATTGGTGGTAACTTTTAATGTGAAGTAACTTCAGGGCCATTTTGGAGTTGTCAGTCCTTGGTGAGAGCCACCTAATAGTGGAATTTTAGCCTATGAAGGAGATAGGGCAAATAGCTGTGATTCAGGTAATTTATTGCATTGAAGGTTATCATTGTCTCACTGCTAGAAACAAATGAAAGTCTGCTGATAAACTGTGGAAGTAGCTGAGCGTCTCCACTTGTGTGTTAGCTGTGGAAGTAGCTGAGCGTCTCTGCTTGATGTTAAAAGTTAGTCTTGTTACCTGCAGAGGACTGTCAGAGCTGAGGTACATAGCAGTAAAAGAAGGCACCTTTCTCTTGTGTTCAGTCTGGCCAGTAACACCCAGATGTGATGGTAGTGATCACAGAATTCCTGAGCTGTAGAGGTGGGAAGCGACCTTGGGGTCCTCCTGGCCTAGTCTGTGCTTAAGAAGGAACACTCAGAACAGGGTACCTATGGCCATATCCAGACAGCTTCTGGAGGTCTCCGGAAAGGGTTCTCCATGACCTCTCTGGGCAGTCTGTGCCAGTGTTCTGTCACTTGCACTGTACAGGAGTGCTTCCTGATCAGAAAGAATCATGGAATCACAGAATCATAGGGGTTGGAAGGGACTTCTAGAGATCGAGTCCAACCCCCTGCCCAAGCAGCTCCCTAGCCCAGGTTGCACAGGTAGGCGTCCAGGCGGGTCTGGAACGTCTCCAGAGAAGGAGACTCCACCACCTCTCTGGGTGATGGGATGAATATGATGTTCCAGTTTCTTTCCTCATAAATGCTGAGGCTCAGGAAGCTATTGGAGGTGGGCATGCCGAAACAGTGCCTCGTGTCTGAATTACTAAAGGCACTGGGATGCCTTGAGATGTTTCTGGGATGTTTGGCACGCAAATGCTTTCTTAGAACCTGGTATGCAAGGTCTTGTCTGAATTCCCACCAGGATATTTCTAAGGGCCTTCTAGATGTTAATACGTCTCTGGAGCGTGGAATAAGTATCCTCTGCACTGCACCTTGTCCACTATCTCTCTAGTACCTACTGAACATGAATTTCAACAGCCTAAATAAAAACAGATAATATTCACTTGATTGTCACTAAGATCGAGATATTGATCTTGGTGTTCTACTCATTTATAGCACTGACAGTCTTCTAGGATAGGAAAAATCTGAATTCCTAATACCTTTAATGAAGTGTGAATGTGTTTAATTTTTGATTTCTAAACACACCCTTTCATTTCCAGGTAATGTTTAAAAATATACTGCACTTTGATCAGCTACAATGTTTTCCCACCCGGGAAACTTGTAAGCCAAATAGGGTGGTAGCACCATCTCTGAAAATATTTCTAGGCTAGAGAGGTTTTCAGTGGATGTTCTTGCAAGGCCTTTCAGCAGTGTAAGGGCACAGTTAATGGAAGTGGGGTTGGCAGATGCTTTTGGTAATCCAAGTCAATGTTCTTTTTAGCCCCTGCCCTAGTAGGAGGCTGATCTACCTTAGACTACTTCAGAGTATTTGTCTATGAACTGATGCAGTTGTTCGGTGTTTTTTTTTTTTTTGTTTTTTTGTTTTTTTCAGACTTGAAGTTGCATCTCTTCAGGTTCTCATGTTTGCTGATTCTGAAGAGCTGTTAGTTGAATAATACAGGATATTAGGAAGGAAGTATGAACAAGCTGTAGTTGTTATCCCCTTGGATTTCTCATTTAAATGACCTAACCAGCATTTGCCAAGTGGAACTGCATCAATTTCCCTATTTCAGTTTGTAGTGGTATGCTTCAATTCCTGTCTAGTTCTTTTGAACAAAGTGGGAAAAGTCTTCAGAACTGCAGTGTATCTTATGCATGATGAACCTAGGGAATATGGTCCCAAAGTGGGACCCCACACACAGGGTGGGGGAAACGTTTCGGAGATGTGGAAATTCAAAGCAGAGTAGAATAACTGTGTGTCCTAGTTTATGCATTAAGTCTTGTCTGCTGTGAGCTCACTGTTGACAGATACTTTGAGACAAAGGAACTGGAGAAAGAGCAGTGTAAAGCTGTAGTGTAATGATTTGAATGACAAATTTGTTTGGACTTCACTTGAGATACGGTTTTGCCTGGAGTTCTGTCTAGTATGTCAAGTAAACAAATCAGAGCTGTGTCACGTTTTGATTTTTCTCTAATCTTCTCTGTAATTCACTACGTATAAGGCCTTATTCATGCAAACTTTCCCTTAGGAGAAAACACTATTTAACAAATTGCAGATATCCCAGATTGACAGTTGTGTGTTGGTTTGCATTAGTTGTGTAATGTCTGCAGAGGCTGGTACGGCTTTAGCTGCATCCATTAGAAATGAAGTAAAATATTTGCTGATTTTGAGTGTAGAAGATGTGTAAGAGTAGAAAGCTGAGGCAAAGCATTCTAGAGGAAAGAGTGATAACTACGTTTGTTAGTGATGCAATATCTACAGAGTTCTTAACTTCTGGGCTCAAATGATTAAATTTGTACAGTTCAGCACTTCCTTGCCAGTGATTTGTGAGCAGATTGAGGAATTGTACTAAGTTACCCAAGGCCCCTGCTATCTCTGTTGTCTGATTCTGTTCTGCATGGGATTAACGGTCTATAAATCACTCCCATTTCTGTGTAGTATTTGGGATTCTCAGTGCATTTTTTTGGTGTGTTTTCATTGATAAGTAATAGCAGATTAACCAAGCCAAGAATTTTTTGTCTTTATAGGTGACCTTAAGTTCCACTTGTTTTTTCCTACGATAGGAAGAGGAGGATAGATTACTCAAGATGGAAAAACTGAGTTGTGTTGATGAAGACTGCAGCAATGTTCCCAAAGCTTTTGATCTGATTGTATGTGTTTCTCTGCTTTGGCCTGAGAAGTAGTGGAGTACACTCGGCTGGCTGGTAATTAGGTGGTAATCATAGATGGAGTGCTAAGAGGATTTTAAAAATTTATTTACTTTTAGGACACCATGGATTTACTTGTATTCACATGAAAACAACTGGAGAGTCTGGGTAGCTGCCAATGCCTCCAGGTGGTCTGGTGGCACTGGAGAAGCTTGTATTTTGGCATGTTCTTGGTATACGTTTGTAGGTCAGGGGAACTCAGGCATGTGAAGTATTTGACAAGCTGGGTACTGAAGATGGGCAGCAGCAGAAATGCTAGAGTTGAGGATGCCTCTGGCAGCCCTGCTGAGCTGGCTACTTCAAAGGCTTGTTCTCCCGGGTAACAGCGGGACTGGTTGTGCAGGAATATGGTGATTATTCAGAGAAAAAATGATGATGTTTTCCTTTAGCTGAAATGACTTCTGGGACATCTTCTTTCTCCTTTGAGTGTAGTTAAGTTCACACAAAGGAGATGTAGTAAGCTTATAGCAGCAGCAGTACTTTTCTAGACTTTTTTTTTTTTTTTCCATAAGGATCATTTTCCCCTTATGTTGCCAGATCTTATGTGTAGTCTCCAGCATTAGCCACATAAACTGAAAAAAAAAAAAATCTGGAATTTTTGGGAGTGAATCAGGAAATCAGCTGACATTATAAGTGATTCTTTGCTGCAAAGATCATTCTGAGATGGAAGCTTTTCAGCATGTTCTGAAAGAGATGCGTGTCCTTTAACACCTAAAAGTAATTAAATTCAGCGTGCACTGATCATTAAAGGGTAGCAGTTGTGGCCATGAACAGTCTGCACTGCATATCCTAAGGCTGTGTCATTGAATCTTTGACCGTTCAGTGAGTTAGTTGTGTCATCCGTATCATGTGAAAGACCTTGCTCTGGTTTTGCAGCAAAGTGATGAAGGAAAAAAAGATGTCAGTACGTTGGTTATTGTGGTTTGCCAAAATATTACTGTAAATCAGTGGGGAAGATTATCTTAATCTGTTCCCTACATTAGAACTTGAAGATGATACTGTGTATTAAAACACAATTTTAATGAAATTACTGATACTGAATATTACTGCTGCATCGGTATCTCCTGCTTTTTCACTAGATAGGTTTGCCATCAACGTGAGGATGTTTTCTGTGGCTTGTGCTCCTGAAAGCTGTTTCTTGTTATTAAGTTGAAGGATGATGAGATAGATGATGTTTAATTTCAAAAACAATGGTTGAAAGCATGTGATCAGCGTTAGCTGTAGAGGATCTCTGGAGTTAGGCAGTTCTGTACTGCTAACTTGCTGTACCTACAAAATGACAGCACTCAGCATTTATTACCACAGTTATTTTGCAAAGGGAGAAATGCCACAATAGGTGGAATTTGCTTCTTGTTAATAGCTGTGATTCACTGCAGAAATAGTTTTGAAGTGTCTTGATTCTCCCTGGTGAATTTCTAGTTGTCATTTCCTGTCTTGTAAAGCAGGAGTTTATTAACGGTGCTTCCTTTATTCCCCCCTCTGGCAAATGAGCGGTTGTCATAAAGCTCTGCTGAATCAGGATGCTGACCTCTTTTTGCATCAGTTCCAATAATTACACCCTTTGAGAGGTGCCTTCCTCCTTAAAGCAGTGCCAAGAAAAGACAACCCTTGCAGCTTCATGAGTTTGATCTTTACAACTGGAGGATTATGATAGGAAAGCGATAATTTTAATGTTTGTGTTTAACTATCTTTTACAGAAAAAGTACAGATGTAACACACTCTGAACTTGGAAATACTATTTTTTTTGAGTGTGAATGTCCATGCTTCTGTAGTTATTGTGTGGATTTAAGTTTCAAATTCAGTGTGTAGAATGAACTTGCACTATAGCTGAAGTAACTAGTAGGGAAAAAATAAATTGTCTTCTAATGGTATCACAACTCACGAGCCTTCTTCCAACCTCGAGATGGGAAAAAAAAAAGCATGCTGGGAGTGCTTGCAAAGCTTGTTAGTTAGACTGCTATACATTCCTCCCAGGAAGAACTCAGCTTTGCATCTCTTCTGAGCATGCATCTATAAGGAGCAGCCATCTCTGCTATTTCCCTGAAGTTGAGTATTTTATTTCCACGGGAGCTAAACAGATATTTTTTTCATTGGAGAAAAACGTGGTGAGGGGGTAGGAAGGGAAAAGACAACTTATAGCAAACAGTCATCTGGCAAAATATATGCAATAAAAGTTTGTGTGTTTTTGAATTCCCATGCAAAGGGTATTATTTACTCTTACTTTATCTTATTTAATGGTATAATTAAACTTGATTTTTTTTTTAGTCAGATAAATTTAACTTTTAATTTTATAAAGACTTGCTAAGTTTGTGTTTTGTTAGATATTGCCTGATGTTTCTCGGCTTTTAAAGTCTCTTTTGATATTTCTTCCCCTGAATGTTTTTCTGGTGGGCTGTATATATAAAGAAGGTCACCTAACAGTAATGGCATTTGTCTTGTCTGTTTCTGGTCTGTGACGCCCATAATCCTTGGTGGTACTGGAGAATGAGTTAGAAGATTATTGGGCTCTTGATGAGGTTCAGGCTGATTTCCAGTGCAACTTATGACAGCTGTTTTACAGTTTTACACTTTCTCCAAAATGTGAATAGGTGGTGCAGAAATAAAGTATACTTCTCTTAAAGCAGTCTGAAATAATTGCTTCTTCCAGGTTGATTGAAACTCTAGTTCAGCCCAAGAAAAAGGTAAGAAATTGTCAATCCAGTGAGTGAAAAGCTCTGATACTTTTTTTTCCTTCCTTTTTGCATTTTAAAGAATTAGGCAAAATGCTGCAATTTAATTTTCCTTATTCTCATACCTTGAAATGAAAAGCAAGAGTGTACAGTAAAATCCCTTCATATACATGGAAGCAGTCAGGAATCTGATGCTACTTTAGAATGATTATTCAATTAGACTTAGAGTCATATAGTTAGAGTTAATAATGTTTTAACAGCCAACAAAATTATCCCATCAAAATTACCTGTTGAGGTCTGTATTCTGTGGGAAATCTATTTGTGTATATCTAGTATATGGGATTTTTTGTTTGTTTGTTTTTAAAAGAAATATGCTTTTGTGTGTCTTAAATGGCTGTCAGTTAAATATGGGGTTGAGCTAAATTATGTGTTTACCTAGTGTTAATTGTTCTTCCTGAATGGTGCTTGTTGTTGTGTTTTATGTAAGTGTTTTATATACTTTACCAGGAGTGAACAATGAAGTTGCATTTTAAAAACTCTCATTTTTTCATTGCAGTAAGGGACTTTCTCTTAAGTGAAGTGAGTCTCGGTTATTCCATATTAAAATGTAATTAATGGTTTCTGAAGAAGGATGCAACACACCATGACCTATTAGAATTTGTGCTGCAGTCCTTTTTTTTCAGTTACTTATCTGGATAAGCTTATAGTATCTTTCTCCTTTTTTTTTTTTTTTTTTTTTTCCAGGGTGGAGGGAGGAAGTTTATACAGCTGAACACTCTTTACTTTAAACTCTTCCTTCAGCAAGATTTTTGTATAGCAGCTAACCTTTGTAGATGAGATGGATGGATTGTCTCTTCAGTGAACATACTGTGAAATACTGTGAAACTAGGAATCTGAAACATTTTTTGTATAATTTTTTTTTTCCTGTCTCTAAGTACGTTGCTCTTCCATTATTTTCTACCGTGGTCTAGGAATGAATTCATTGCCCTGGTACTTTACTGTGTATTTCAGCATTTACATTTACCTTGTGTTGTTGCATGTTACTGCTGCTTCCCAGAAGTTGGTACTGGGGTCTGTCCTGTTCAGTATCTTTATTGATGACCTGGATGAGGGGATTTAGTTGGACACTTAGTAAGTTTGCAGATGACACTGAACTGGGAGGAAGTGTTGATCTCCCTGTGGGTAGGAAGGCCCTACAGAGTGATCTGGACAGGCTGGATTACTGGGCAGAGGTGGATTGGATGAAGTTCAACAAGACTTAGTGCTGGGTTCTGCATTTTGGCCACAACAACCCAGCGAAATGCTACAGGCTTGGGGCAGAGGCTGGAAGACTGTGCAGAGGAAACAAACTTAGGGGTGTTTGTCAATGCTCAGCTGAACATAAGCCAGCAGTGTGCCCCAGTGGCCAAGAAGATCAATGGCATCCTGACTTGTATCAAATAGTGTTGCCAGCAGGAGCAGGAGGTGACCATTCCTTTATACACAGCCCTGGTGAGGCTGTACCTCAAGTACTGTGTTCAGTTTTGGGCCCCTCACTACAGGAAAATTATTGAGGCCCTGGAGCATGTCCAGAGAAGGGCAACGAAACTCATGAGGGGTCTGGAGTGCAAGTCTTACAGGGAGCAGCTGAAAGAAACGGAACTATTGAGTCTGGAAGAGAGAGGAGGTTCAGGTGAGACTTTATAGTTCCCTACAACTACTGGAAAGGAGACTGTTGTGAGGTCAAAGTTGACTCTTCACTCATGTAACTAGAAATAGGACTAGAGGGAATGGCTTCAAGCTGTGCTGGGAGGTTCAGGATGGACATAAGGAAATGCTTCTCCTCCAAGAGAGTGGTCAGGTACTGGAACGGGGTGCCCAGGGAGGTGATTGAATCACCATCCCTGAAGGTGTTCATGAAACTTTTAGATGTGGTACCATGGGCTGTGGTTTAGTCGGAAATATTGGTGATAGGTGGACAGTTGGTCTGGATGATCTTGGAGGTCTTTGATTCCTTTAGGAAACTTTACTTTAGGTACAGATTCCTTGTTTCTCTTTAAAACCATGCAGCTTGTCTGTAATGTTGGTTGTATGTTTTTGTATAATTGCTGTTTCTTCATTTGAAAGGGATGAAGGAGGAACTTGGCTTGTTTGCATTCTCAAATTGAAAACAGTTGTGATTTCTCAGATGCAGAATTGCACAAAATTTCTGAATTGTAGGGGTTGAAAGGCACCTCTGGATAATAATCTAGTTCAGCCCCTGTTAAAGCAGGCTCCATAGAGTACATAGCACAGAAAAGCATCCAGGTAGGTTTTGAATATCTCCAGAAAAGAGGATTTTCAGGCCTCCCTGGATGACTGTTCCTGTGCTCTGTTACCTTCACGGTAAAGACATTTTTTCTTGCTTACGCATAGGATTTCTTACAGAGAGAAGCAAAAACAAATTCTTCCACTGATTAACCCTCTTCATGTTTAGGTGGTTCTGTTTGTTGTATTGTGTTGTGTCATATATGGTTTATGTGTTGGTTTTGAATCAGTGGTTAAACACGTACATGTAGTACTTCTGATAGGTTTTATAGAACAATAGTTGTAGGATAGTGAAACTCTATTGGAATTACTCTACATCCATCTTTCTGATTTTACCATTTTATAAATGGCTGCTTGATGTTAATATTAAAAAAAACTGTGAGTAGGGTGGTATTATGTGTATGAACATGTCAGCTTACAGCACAAAGTAGCTGGCATAATGTGACATGCATTTGAGTTTTTGCTAAAGGCTTCCCCTGTTTTTCTGTGGTCAGATTTAGGCTTGCTTTTAAGTTTGGAAATACAGAACATGTCTCTTAGCTGGTTGCTAATCTTTGTTAGTGCTTGAGGGCTAAACCCTCAAAGGGCAATATATGTGTCTAAATTCAGTTCAGATTTGTCTGCCTGTGAACGGAATGATATCAAGTTGGAATCTTCTTTCTTTCCTTTTTCCCTTAGATATTGAAGAAGAATTTAAACAAACAAACAAACTCCTTAAAGGTTTTGAAGATTGAATGCAACCAGGATGAAGAGCTTAAAAGCAAAGTTCAGGAAGAGTGACGTAAGTATTGCTACTCAGTTTGATTGCTGGTTTCCATGCTGGAAACAAGTTCTTCACTCCCACCTTGATAAGGTTGCAGGTTAATGAATTACAGAGAGGAGCAACTTTTTCCAAGCACAAAGGCGTTAGCTGAGTGTACTACGTAGTGGGCTGTTTTGAAATGCAGTTCTATGTTATACAGAGTATTTCACTACCTTGCTTTCTTCTTAGAATAACAAGGTCAAGTGTATTTTGGTGGGGTCTGCAAGATTTCTGTTATATTGTACTGGTGTGCAGATCGAAACTTTGTTCCAGGTAAAGGATTAAGCCTAGTAAGGGCTTTACTGCCCAATTGTGTTTCAGTCTAAGTATAAAACCATTCTTATCAGCGTGGTGTTTGAGCATGTAACAAAAGGTCTCCTTAGCCTGTGGCAGGGTTTCTTTTTAGTCAGCAAGAATACAAGAGCCAGCTGTGCAATTATCTGGGCAAGATGTGGTTTATTAATTTCAACGTGGCAGGAGAAGTGAGTGCAAGGCTTGATCAGTGAGGACAGAAGACGTAAATATGGCGGTCTGTCTTACAGGAGACTCCTCAAAACTGTGTTTAGAGAGACCATAGTAGGCACATTATGTATTGTGTCTCACTAATTATAGTATCAACAGTAACCCAAGCTCAGTTGAACAATGTATACTTCCTTTGAGCCAGTGGGACTGCTGTAATTCATTTCTGTCCTTGTCTTTCCCTTTCTACTGCTACTCATTCCAGCTTGCTGTAGGCTCATGTTGATGCTCATGTGATAGTGCAGTGTACAGTTAATGAAATAAATGATTTTCCAGATTTTGTGTAGAATTTGTAACAAACCTTCATGAAGAATGTGATGTTTCATCTTTCAGAGCAGCACTTAAGTGGTAGAAGGAAAGGATGTATTGTTTTTTGCCAGATTTCCACAGAATCCTAGAGTGGTTGTGTTTGGTTAAGGATTCATCAGGTTTAAAAGTAGAGCTTTAGAGAGATTGCTATTTTATGAACATACATGGTATTATGGAAATTAGGTGTGCCTGTGCGTTAGGATGACTTCATTCATGTTTTTATGCTAGTTGGCTGCACTGCTGCTCTAGAGCAAAGGCTAAGTGACATGTATATGATGCAACTAGGTCTTGCTTTAGCTGGTCCACCCACTGTTATTCAACTGGTTCACTTATTCCTTACTCACCTGGCCTTGCTAATCCACACCTTTCCCCGCAGAACCAAGGGAGGTCTGAAAGTAATTGCTGTTTTGGTACTACTTCTGTCTACTGTCTAGAGACAAAGTTGCAAAGTTGACCACAAAGGATTTTTCAGATACCTAATGGTTAGATATGTAGTTCTAAGAGTGCAGCAGCATAAACTCAAGAGCCTTTGATGTTCTCTGTGTTGAAGCCAAACCTTACGGGCGTTAATTCAAAACTGCCAACTGGAGCTGTTCTGTGTTTTGTGCATGATAACCAAGGAAAATTATCCTTCTCTTTAGTCTCCGTATGCTGCTCACAGTTATAATTCATGAGGAAGAGGAGGTTATTTTACTGGGAATTATTCTTATTTGTATCTCACTTCACAAAATGCGGTAAGTGATTTCAGGATAAGAGGAAAGTCGGCAGGGATGGAGGGGCTCTTTCTCATTATACCTCCCATACTGGAGGAAGTCTTTAATGTCTTATTCTCTAAAACTACAAATGTCTTGGGGAAGGGAATGGTACCTTTCCTTTTAGCCTCACTTGTTTGCATTAAATAAATAGGAATAAGGGTAGGAGTAAGAATAAGCCTTCAAGGTACGCGTGGGAGGCATCGTTTATTCGAACTCTTCTCCAGCTGATAACATAAAAGTGTATTCTAAAATGAAGATTGGGTGGGAAAATTCACTGATGCATTAAAATTCTCTAGGCTGTTCTGATGTGGGTGAATTGAAAGTGGGTACAACTGCTGGTATTCATGCATATATTAGCTGTCTCCCCACTGCAGAGCTTTGCTTTGGTGCTATGTCTACACTATTCTCAAAGCTTCAAAAGAGCAGGCCCTGCTCCCTCTTCTATTGTCTCTGCCCTTCTGCCTTTAAGAATACCTGACTCGATGAGAGATTCAGTCAGTTCAGGATCATAATGTGGTGGGAAATTACTTTGTGGGGGTTGGTTTTAGCTGGTTTAGCTGTTTAACTACTGGTTGTGTCTCACTGCAGGCCAGCCCTGAGAGGAATGGTGAAATTGGGGAGGAGCAGCAGTACTTTCCTTTCTGCAGCTGTTTGAAAACAGCTTAGCTGTGTTGTCAGATCACACCTTCAGATTTCTGGCATAAAAAGCTCTGGGCTAAGCATGCCAACAAGGCAGTTCCAGAAACATGCAAATATAAAAAGCTGCAAATTCTGGTATTTAGCAAAACTGGTGTGGTTCACAACTGGGAGATGGGAGCGTGACTCCACTTCTGTCTTTGCGATTCTTGCTTTTTGTCATGGCAAAAGTGTCAGCTTCCCTATACCTTACCTGATTCACTTGCTGTGTGCATAGGCAGCTCTGTTAACCAGGGATTCTTTTTATTTATTTATTTTTTCTCTTGATGCATATATCTGCTGTGGAGTCCTTTCTGGGGGTGACTGTTGCCATGTGAACATGTGTATTTGAAGTGGAGGAGTGAGATTTAGTGCTCTGTCACAAATGAATTTTGTCAAAGTATGATGTGTGGTTTCAGGAGAATGTATGTACTCTAGAAATCTGAACAAGATGCCTAAGTGGGAGTAAATACCAAGACTAGAAAGTAAGTAGTGGGTACTTGAAATATCTGTAAACAAAATGATAGAAATTTCACTTATATCTTGAAGAAGAATTAGGCTATTTTTCTGTCAAAGGATCTTTATTTTCTCCACTGTTTCTTCTCCTGTTTGCTCCTGATTGTCAAACACAAAATCTACCTTCGGTAGCATTTAAAACCTGACTAAATTGTTGCAAGACGTATTATATGTAATGCTTAAAAAACAAAACAAAACATGGTGTAATATTAGCAGGAGCTATCACTTGAGAGCTTACGTTTATTTACAGACTGTCAGTAGGAATTTTGTCTGTAGGAGTAGGCTGTCTGTAGGAATATTACACAGTGGAATATACATGTCTCTAAGGATTAAGACTGAAGGTCTTGAGCATTTCTTCTCAGAGAAGTAGAATGTGAAATAATTGAATTAAAACTAGTGCTGCCTATTTGGGCCTCTCAGTTGTACTTATGTTTATGATTTTAAAATCATCAGTAATAATTAGTTTGTGGCTTGATTTAAAAAACAGCTAGAATCTCCAACAGGCAGATGATGGTCAAGTAGAAATACACAAACATAGCAAACCTGTCTAAACATGTTTTGTTTGTTTCTTGAATATGAGAAGTTCATCTGTATTTTTAGGCACTTGCATAAATTTAGATATCTAGTTCTTTTACACTACGGTATTGTAGGAACCTAAGTGACTTAGGTGATACATTTTTAACTATGATCATAGTTCTTCTAGAAGAAGAATGGTGTGAAATTTGATTACTTTTGGATTAATTTCACTCTGACTTATATCAGGGAGAAAATAACTGAAAGTTTTAGGATGATAATCTGGATATTCTAATAATCATTAGAAAACCATTTCTTGCAATTTGACAACAGATTAATTTTCTTCTTATTGCTTGTCTGTTGACTGGGCAAGAAGAAAATTAGAATTGGGATGTATTTCTGAATACCTTCAATAATGAAGAATTAAATTATTAGAATTTCTTAAAATTTTTAAAATTGACTGTGTGGTAGAGCAGAAAAACTAGCTATTGTCAGAAGCAGAGGCAAGACAGGCTGGGATTTCCCACTGCTAATTTCCAGCTCAAACTTCTGGTATGTTTGGAAATGCCTATTTGTTCTGCTATCGAAGTAGGAGGCAAAGTTTTCTGTTCTTATGGAAATTTCTTCTTTTTGGCCTCTAGTGCAGTCCATAAATCTCAAAATAATGAGGCAATTAGGTACACTGCTGCGTAAAATATCTGAGTCCTAACCTAGAGGCTATGCTAATTAAGGCTTGGCACATTTTTAATGCCTAGTGCTCTAACTAGTGGGTTCCTATTCAACAATTTTTGAAGTATAAAATGCTTTCTGGGGGTCTGGAACTGAAAAATTACTGTGATACATTCCACTGTGTTCCCATGTGCTCTGGAGTGAGTATGTGGAAGAACAAAATTTGGGTGGGGAAACTTTAATGAGATTCTGTTCTATTATTTTTAAACAGTCCTTACATTCTTTTATCCTCTGAGCACTAAAACTATCCTAAAAAGGAAGGTGAGATTGTTGAAAACTGCAGTATCCACCCTGTGATCATGTACTACATCCAGGTGAGGTAATTGTCACCAAAAATAAGAGGCATACGTAATTCACTCTGACTAAGAACTAGGATAGCGGTGCTTTCTGATCACTGTCCCCAGTTATTTAGAAAATAAACTACTGGAACTTGCTTTTGCAAGTGTAGAGTCTTGCATCTGGCCAAGAGCAACGCCAGGTACCAGTATAGACTGGGGACTGACCTGTTGGAAAGCAGCACAGGGGAAAGGGACCAGTGGGTCCTGGTGGACAGCAGGATGACCATGAGCCAGTACTGCCCTTGTGGCCGAGAAGGTCAGTAGCATCCTGGGGTGTATTAGGAGGGGTGTGGGTAGTAGGCTGAGATAGGTTATCTTCCCCCTCTACTCTGCTTTGATGAGACTGCATCTGGAATATTGTGTCCAGTTCTGTGCCCCTCAGTTCAAGGACAGGAAACAGCTTGAGAAAGTCCAGTGCAGAGCCACAAAGATGGTTAACGGAGTGGAGCATCTCCCTTATGAGGAAGGGCTGAAGGAGCTGGGTCTCTTTAGCTTGGAGAAGAGGAGACTAAGGGAGGACTTCATTAATATTTATAAATATGTGAAGGTGAAAGTCAGGAAAATGGAGTCTCAGTGACACTCTTCTCAGTGACATCCAGTGATAGAGGCAGTAGGTGCAAGCTGGAACATAGGAGGTTCCACATAAATGTGGGAAAAACTTCTTCACAGAACACTGGAACAGGCTGCCCAGGGAGGTTTTGGGATCTCCTTCTCTGAAGATATTCAAAGCCTGTCCAGACGCGTTCTGTGTGAGCTAAGCTGGGTGTTTCTGCTCTGGTAGAGGGACTGTGCTGGATGGTCTTTCAAGTTCCTTTCCAATCCCTGACATTCTGTGATTTTGTTATTTGTCTAGGTGTCCTGGATTCCACTACACAGTATGTAGGTTGAGCCTTAATTTCAGGACTGTATAGGATATTCTCAATCACCTCCTCCTGGAAAGATAAGTTTTATCCTTCTCTCTCTCTTGTAGTGACTTCCTGCTTCTGTGTTCCCCTGTCTGGAGTTCACAGCTCAACCCTCTGCCACATTTTCAGCTTGGGAACTGTTTGGCTTCATGCCTTCTGTTTTGGACAGCATACAGCTCTGCTGCAGTGAGCCTGCTCTCCCAATGAAATCTTCAGTGTCTGTGCAGAAAAGAAGAAGTCAAATGTACTTGAGTCCTACTGCATACGGAATAAAACATGCTGCCTGTTGCTGTAGGCTCAATATGAGCATCTTACCATCACATAGTGTCTTTTGGTTGGGACAGAAAGAAAAGGGAGTAGGTCAAGTGAGAACTGTATTGTGTATGAAATTATGGTTAAGAACATGACATGGAGTTGGCTAGCTTTGAACAGACAGTTATTTCCTAGTTACATCCTGAAGTGTAGTAGAGAATATTTTAAATGGGTTCCCAGATGGGTTTTTCTGATCTATAATAAAATCTCATCAACTGCAAATTCATGATTGTTTTGGTGCTGGTCCTATGTCAAGTATGTATTGTTCATTTGTGGATTGGACTGATAGGTACAGTTGCAATCCTGATTAGCTAGCCTCATAATGTTGTTATATGGCAGATGCCACTGGTAAATCCACTGCTGGAAGTCTGAAGAAGCTCTGGGGCTGAAGGAGTGTCTGAGCAAACCTGCAGGGCTGGCCTCACCCATCTGCTTCTCATTTCTCTGTCCTGTTGGTAGTGCCTCATGCTTATCTGGGCTCTGCTTTCCATGACTGTACCATGTACCGGAATCACTCTGAAGTAAATTACGTCCATCTCCTGTACTGCTTTGCTTTTGACTTCCACCTCTGTCCTTGCTTGTGCCCCAGTATTGTGGAAAAAAAAATATCCCCCATTATTATTGTCCCTGCAGTCATATTCTTACCACTGCTTACTGACATAGTGCTAGGGATTCTCCTGGAAACTTAGGGTAGGGCAAGGTGTATCCTTCCTAGGTGTCTACCTGGGCCTCTCATTTTTTTTTATCATGGTTCTCCATGCTTGCTGTCTCATTTAGAGCTGGAGCAAGGGCTAGAGGCTTTCTGAACAGAAATGCTGATTATCCTCAAACACCGATCTGCCCTGCTTGTCTAAGCAGTGTGTGGCCAACTAAACACTTTGCAGCTGTGTTGTGCTCATTCCAGGGTGGCTGGGATGTCCGTCTTCTTGTGATTCCCTCACTAAAGAGAGCATGTGTAATAACAGAGGTGAAGAGAAATCTTTCAATTTAAAAAACAAAACAAAAAAAAAGATTTAAATGTAGTTAAACCCTGTAGCAATATATAACATTTTATTAGACGAATTAAGAAGTGTTAGAATGTGAAACTAGCCAGTTTATTAATGTTTCATTACAAACTCAAGTACTCAAACTAAGCAGTGTGAAGTGAGGGCGGATAGGAAGAAGAAAGGCAAATTGTCTTTTTTAATCTATTGCAGCAAGAAAGGAATTTTCAGTGTGTGGAAACTTGTCTTTTGTGTCCCTTTAAACAGAGCACAGAAGTTCAAAGGCCTTGGTTTGGAGGAGTTGCAAAAAAGCAATTTTTTTTTTTTTTATCTTTGGCAAGATTTAAATATTAAGTAAAACAAAAATAGAAATTAGCTGTCTGTGTGTTCTTACTGAGGTACACTATATACTTGCTCTTCTTTTTGGCACTATTTGTAGCTAGTCTGATTTTAACAACAACAAAAAAATCTGTCCAGCTGTCAGTTAAAACTCATGTAAAGAGATCTAATGAGTGGTCTAGTCTTAATGTCTGAAGTGTTGTCTCATATCTTACTAAGAATAAAAACACTTGTTGTGAGTAGGCACTGTAGGATTAACTAAGGGCTAAACCTGCCATACATCCTACTCTACTGAAGACTTTTGAGCCTTTTCATCCCATGCTAGTATTTTGAGAGCATATAACAAATGTTAAAATGTTCATCAGACTGAAGGAGGTGTACTGTTAACCTTGGTTAGCACTGTTTTTGAGCTCTGTTCTTCGAAATGTTGTTCTCCTTGCTTGTTGTCAAATACCCAGCTCAGTCCAGCATTATGGGCATGTTAAGCCCTTTCTGTTTCCTTCCTTGCCACAGTTAAGCATCTTGAGTTTTAAGACACACATGTCCTAAAGGTGCATGAAGCTTGAGGTAGAGGAGAGTGAGGACATTAGTGGCCATTCTTCCCAGGAAATACCATGTAGTGATCAGGAACAATTGGGCCTTTTTTTTTTTTTTTTTTGTGTTGTTCCCTGGGTTGCTTTTGTAGAGCTGTGAGGAGAGTTTTCTGTGATCTGAAGGCAGATTTATTGTGTGAGGTGAGGTTGATGGCTGATACTTGTGCTTCGCTTTGTTAGCTCTGGTGATTTAAAAACTTCAGAGCTATGTAAAGGCAGAGGCAAAGAGGAAGTGAATTGTATTTTTGATACTGAGTTGTATTTTTGATACTGTTTAGGTATGACAGTACTTAACTTACTGTTATGACAGTGTATGTATACCATAACTCCGTGGCAAAAGTAGCAAAAGCTACTTAAGTTTTGTTACTAGATGTTCTTCCTTTAATGAGTTTTTGAAGTACTACAGACTCTTGAATATTTCACTTAGTTATGATTTGATGCAGAGCTAATAATTTCCAGTCATTCATAGTTGGGTGTAATTTGATTGTATGAATATTGAAAACCTGACCTGGCAAGGTTCCAAGGAGCTTGCTTTAGTTGGCCCTCCTTTGTGCAGGGAAGACTGCCTTCCAAACTTGGCCATTCTACGATTCTGTATAAAGATTTGTGCCTTGAAACAACTATTCTCACAAAAGATGCAAAGTAATCTAATTTCTAGTAAGTAATCTGAATCTAAGTTGCTCTCAGATGCCAGAAAAAGAAAAAAAATGGAAAGTTAGCCAAGGATGTCCAACCCACTTGCTGTCCCACGCCACCACAGTGGCTGCTCTGCCCTGGGTGTGTCCCTGTTGCTCAGCAGTAACCAAGCCATCAGTTTGTGATCAGCACTGTCTGGGCCAGAACCAGGGGTTGGGAGGGTGCAGCTCAGCGCTGACTGCCTCTTGCAGCAGCTGCATGCACTCAGTTGCATCCTGTCCCTTGTGTATTACACATGACATGTGCTTGAGCTGCTCGTTGAGAAAAATGCAGTGATTGCTGATACTAGTGTTTCAACTTCCCTTATGGCATCTCAGTGTAAAACAGAAGCCAGAAAAAGAAAAATCTTGGATTAAATAAGAGTTCAAAGAAAAAATAGACAGATGACTACTTTTTTGCTAAGACAATATGACTTAATTTGTAAGGAAACTGGGTCAGTTTTCAAAGATTACAATTTGAAAAGATATAATTGAAAATATATAATCTGCAGAAACATGCTGCTAAATTTGATCTGTATCAAGGAATGAAAAAGAAAAGTAAAGAAAAAATAGTGGAACTGAAAAATGTCTACCATTTCAACAGAATCTTAAAAAAAAAAAAAAGAAATTAAAACTCAAACATTGTCATAAAAGCTATTCATGTGATCACAAACTTGATTGCAAAAAAAGGAAAACTATTTCCTGATGATGTGTTTATTTAGCAGTGCTTGAAAATGTAGCAGATAATTTGCTTGACTAAAAACAAAACCAAACCAGATTTTTTGAAACCAGTTTGTCTTACTAAAAAGTTGTCAGGTGAACTAGGGAAATCAGAAAATCTATCAAACAAAATTTGGAGAGTAAAGCTGCCAATTTCAAATGTTATACTTTGTCAATAGATGAAGATATTGATGCTACAGATATGTCTCAAATTACCGTTTTCACTGGGGGTACTGATGATGAATGTAGTGTCACTGAAAAAATAGCAGCTTTGTTGCTACTGAATCACAGCTAAATCTCTTGATAGTCAAGCTTTCACCTTTGTCAAGCTTTCACCTTTGTCAAGATTTCTGGAAAAGCTACTGATGGTATCCCAGTAATTGTAGGTAAGAAAGAAGGTCTTAAAAGTAATGGAAAGCGATGCAGCTACCACTGGCAACTCACCTTTGATCAAATATCACTGCATCTTACATCAAGAAAGTTTCTGTGCAAAAACCTTAGCAATGGATAATGTCATGCAAATTGCCATCAAAGCTGTGAATTTCATAACGTCTAAGGGATTGAATCATAGTATTGCCAAGGTTGGAGAAGACCTACAAGATCATCCAGTCCAACCATCCGCCAGTTCCACGAGTTCCTCTAAAAGTATGGATGCTGATCATGGGGACATCATTTAGTTTTCTGAAGGAAAGTGGCTAAGTCAGGGTAAAATGCTAAAAGGATGTTATGATTTGAGAAATGAAATAAAATCTTTTATGGAAACAAAAAGAAAACTTGTGTCAGAACATGAAGATGAAAAATGGCTCACTGATTTAGCATTTTTGATGGATTTGACCTTTCATTTAAATGAGTTAAAAATGCATCTTCAACGTGATAATTAGCTTGTCAGTGCTATGTTTCAAACTTTATCAGCATTCAAAATGAAACTTAATTGATGGCAAGCTGAAGTTACAGCAAATGATTTCACACAATTTAATATTTTGGCTAAACACAGTTCTGTGAACAATAGAAAAACATGTTGCCTTGCTTTCCATTCTGATACAAGAATTTGAGAATAGGTTTCAAGAATTCTGAAAAACATCATCATTTTCTTGGTGTATTTGTGACTCCATTTTTCGGTTGACATAAATACATTACATGCATGTTTTATTTTCAAATGGAATATATAATGTTGCAATCAGAGTTTCAACTCAAAGGAAAAATTGATAGTGTCCCTTTACTAGACTTCTATAAAACCTATCTTAGTGGAAAAAAAGTATCCCTCACTTCATGATCGCTCTTTGTTCATGTCGTTGCTTTTTGACAGCGTGTACATGTGTAAGCAACTATTTTAAAGGGCGAATCACAGGAAGAGTAATATTTCATTAAAAAAAAAATCTCAGACAAACATCATGAGAGCTCATTGAGAACTGCAACCAATTCCATTGAACCAGATGTCGATTTGTTAGTTTCACAAAAACAAGGTCAAATACCCCACAAGGTTTATGTTTTTGTGCTCTTTAAGTTTTAATAAAAAATGGGGCTATGAAGCTATGGTGTACTTGTGCATCTGTTAGCAGTATAGCAACCTGGACTTGTGGAGTTATTCTAACTCAGGTATTTAAGGAGCTACTTCATTTATTTATTTACTTATTTATTTATTGATATAGACCATCTAGAAGTGGCTGTACTCTTGTAGATGTCTGTGATTGAATACCTTTAACTACAGCTGCAGGATATCTTTAATCTCTTTGACTCATAGCTTTTATTCACGTGCTCTTCTCTTACTATATTTTACTTGTTAAATGTTTACCTTCAAGTGTTTTGAGGTATCAGGTTTTTTCTGTGCTGTTCTTGTGTAGCATCTAATGGGAGTGCTATTTGATGACATTTGGATTTGTGAAGGTGACCTAACTTGGAAAACAATCTGAAACTCAAGCTAAACTCACTGCTGTACAGGTGTCTGTGGCGTCTCATTCCCCAGATATGCTACTTGTGCTTATCTGAGATGCAATATACTGTTAACTGTCCAGAACACTTGTGTGCTACAGATGATGACAAAAGCCAAGGTCTTTTTGTAACTTAGCAAACAGTGTGGTTACTAATGCTTATTATGTTTCTGATATACCCACTTCACTCTGCTTGCAGGTGTGTGCTTTTCTTTCATCTTTGCTTCCTTTACTGCGTGTGGTGGAAACCTCTTAGGAATCCTTTAAACTTTGGGAACTTGTCTGCTTATCCAGAGACTGAAATAGGGCCCTTTGAAGTCAGACATCAGACTTCAGTATGCTTGACTGAGCTTTGAATCAAGAACCAAAACACTGGCTTCATGGAAGCAAATGGCGAGGCTTCAGTGAGGTTTGGAATTCCCTTGATTCTAGCATAGAAATGTGTTCACTTATTGAGAATATCCAGTGTAACAGGTTATCCATTAGTGACTTCTTTGTGAGGGCTGTTTTTCTGTTGTTATTTTGCTTCAGGGGGTAATTATTTCTGATCTGACATGAATCTGTTCAATAGGAACAGCGTCAACCTCTTGCTGCTCATGATGTGAATCTCATATCTACAAATTATAAATTTGTCAGAAGTCTAAATGAAGTGCATCATTTGAGACGTCATTGAGATTGAGAGTTGTAAATAAACAACAGTGTGAGCTTATGGAGTGCTAGTCAGTGCACTGCTTGAAAGAAGTTTTATTGCATGCTCCAGTAGCAAACAGCTTACTATGTTTTTAAAGTAGAGAAAACTGTGTAATGTACAATCACCTTATTAACCACTGAGGTGTATGGTATATCAGTGAGGAGAAGCTAGTGCAGTGTCAGATTCATATCTTTACTTGTTTTTACCTTTGTTGCTTCTTCTTAATGTGCATTTAAACATCATGGGAAAATGTTGTGTAGCGATGCAGCCAGATTTGAAACTATAAATCTGAATGCAACCTATTTAATGAGAGAAGAGTTGAGGACTGTGATGTGTGAGTACATTTATAAAAACTGTTTAATTTGGAGGTTGGGTTTTAAAGACATTTGAAATATGGGTTGACCACATTTATTTCTGTATATTTATCAAGCGAGGAAGCTGGATTTTTTTTCTAATAATTCTTCTGACTGTGACTAAGGGCATTTAAATGGAGTCATGTGCTTATGCCTTCTGTTCTTGCTTGAGAAGGCCGCATATTTCACCTATCTTTGTGCGTGTGTAAACTGCATTTACTGGCACAGTAGAAGCATACTCAATGGTGGGGTCTTTGTGAATTTATTTTTGCCCACCCATTTATGTTCCTGTCCCATGGTACAAAGCCTGCTGCTCTTTGTTTTTGCTGGACTTCTCACAATTGTCTTCTGTGTCAGTGTGTGCTGACGATTACAAGCAGCAGTTATGCACCCTTCCAGTTATGTCAGGTAGATGTGGCAAACAGGACTATGAATGCAAAGTGCTATGGAGCAACAAAGCTGCCCTAGGCTTGCTATTGTGCAGCCCTCTTCATGCAGTAGTGAATACTACTTCTTAATGCATGTGTTGTTTGCTGGTAAACTTGAAGTTGCTCAGAGTGTTTTGGTTTTATTATTCTTAATGTAGGTTCCTTGTTTGCAAGCCAGGTCTCGCTTCAACTGGATTGCTGTGCTGGTTATTTTGCATGTTGTGCTTTTGAGAAGGAGGTTGCATTATTCATGTTTGTGAGGAACATCAGCTCAGATTGTCACAGCAAAAAATTCTTGATCGTTTGCTGTAGCTGTGCATGCCAACTGTCTCCGTTTACTCAGAAGATGGTAAGATGCATGAAATCTGATGAAGGATGGATTTTGTTATGTTTGTGAATAGTGCTGCTTTTCTTAGAAGATCACTTGAGGCAGAAAGTCATTTATATAATGCTGGCTGAACTGTAACATAGTGAATGAGATGTGGCAAACAAGCATTTTGTGGGGAAAATGACTACAGTGGAGTTTTCTGTAAGCCTGGTGAAGGGTGGTGATTGTCAGTTTGTGTTGTAATGACTAGGACCTTGGGACAGTGTGTAGTACATTTATTCTCATCGTTCTGAAGTATGGATGCTTTCTCTATTGTTATACAGGAATTCATAACAAAATATCTCCTCAAACTCCCTTTTTTTTTTTTTTATCTTAATTTTTATTAGTTTAGGGAAACACGAGACTATGCTGTGGCTAAAGCAACTTCTTTCCAGGCTCTTGTCCTTCAATATTGTGCATGGTGTTGGGCAAGTAAGCAGCTGTGGCTGTTTCAGATGATTAAATACGTAGTATCTACTTGGATAGCTGTGTGATCTTTTTGAGGATTAGGCATCAAGTCCAGTCTGTGATTTTTCTGATGAAATGAAAGGGAAGAACATTAGGTAGGTAGTCTTCAGGGAGAAGGAAGGGAAGTTCAGTGAGCTTGCATGTAGCTGAAGTGTACTTGGCGTTATTGATGCTTTTTCTTCTGATAGTGTAAGAATGTAATTGTTCTGCCATGGTGTATTTTTCCCTGTTCATGCAAGGTAGTTTCTATGATTGGAGTGTAGATTTATAATCCCCTTTGGTGTTTTATTTTTATTTTATTGTTTTTGTTGTTTTGTGTTTTGTTTGTTTTTTTTTCCAAATGTTTCCTGCTATCTTTTAATCAGTTGAAATCACTTTATAATTTAAATTTGAAATGTGAGTTTCTACTTTACTACAGTGGTTACTCAGGTTGTGCCTCTCTATAAGCTAAGAGAAGAAAATAACTTACACTACTTAGAAATTATACTTAAAATATTACTTAATGACAGATTTTCACTTGCTCTTCTGCAGTAATATTTCTTGAAATCATTCACCTCTCCCATCTCCTGGATAACTGTTGTAGTTTTAATGGTTGTTTTCAATGCGTCACTTTCATTTTCTTAGGTTAATGTTTCTATTTTTAACACTAATTGTTGTTGTTTTCCTGTTTTGTCAGGCTTGCATCTTTGATCTGTAAATTACATGTGTGTTGCTTAGTAGTTTCAGTTCTTTGAATGTGGAATTGTCAGCTCTCTGTACATACAGTAAACACAGTAAACACAACTGTGAAATTTCATTATTTAACCTAAGGAACAAAAACAAACAAATTTTAAGTGCTTTGTGCATGCATTGAAGGCAGCTGTAAAATTTACTACAGCCTCCTTGAGAGGAGGTGAATGAGGGCTGTAAGTGTTACTGTTGGGACTCATTTAAGCTCCTAGGTGAACAGCATGTGAACTGCCAAGCTGGTGTTGTAGAGGAAGGAAAGATTTGAAGAACAACTCAATCCCTCATTTTTCAATGTGGATTTCTCTGTAGGTAGCTGTTATTTCACTTTTACATATTTAAGCTGAGGGAGGAGGTTGTAAGAATATTTCTGTAGGGTAATTGTGTTTGATAACAAAGTAATTGCACAGTGCTTGAATGCTGTGGAAACATAGGGGCTGCACAATCTCTCTTGACAGACAACCAGTTTCTACCTTGCCCAGCTTTACTTCTCTACATGGCTTCAGACGTTGTAGCCTGTTTTGACTTTGGTATGCCTACTGGCAGTTACTGTAAACTTCTTTATCTTGAGTTTCCTGCTTTTAAAATATGTTAGTAGTAATCTGAAATGCTGCTGTTGGTACTGCTGGAGATTTGGTCTTCGTTGTGCAGCACTTTGAATTTGCCCAAAAATTAGGGGGACAAATAGGACTATTTGAGTTTTTAATATTCATGCTTCCTTCAGTAGAATTCAAAGGGGTGATTTTAAGTACAAATCAAAATTCAAGTTCTTGCATCTGGGTCGAGGCAACCCCCAGTGCCAATACAAGCTGGGGGATGAAAGAATTGAAAGCAGCTTTGCCAAAAAGGTCCTGGGGGTACTGGTGTATGAGAAGCTGGACATGAGCCAGCAGTGTGCCCTCATAGCCCAGAAAGCCAACTGTATCCTGGGCTGCATCAAAAGATGCATGTTCTGCGGGGTGAGGGAGGTGATCCTGCCCCTCTACTCTGTACTGGTGAGGCATCACCTGGAGTGCTGCATCCACATGTGGAGTCTTCAGTACAGGAGAGACACAGACCTGTTGGAGCAC
The DNA here is from genome assembly GCA_023055505.1 of Callipepla californica brunnescens. NCBI lineage: Eukaryota > Metazoa > Chordata > Aves > Galliformes > Odontophoridae > Callipepla > Callipepla californica. The sequence continues at coordinate 11,065,597 of JALIRH010000009.1, read as the reverse complement.
TTCCAGATTAGGGCCATGGAAATGATCCATGGAATGGAACACCTCTCATACAAGGACAGGCTGGGAGAGTTGGGGCTGTTCAGCCTGGAGAAGAGAAGGCTGTGAGGTGACCTGATAGTGGCCTTTGTATATCTAAAGAGATGCTACAGGAAAGAAGGGGACAGACTCTTTAGCAGCATCTGTGGTGATAGAACAAGGGGAAATGGCTTCAATCACAGGGAGGGTAGATTTAGGTAGGAAAAAAGGAAAAAAATATTTTATAGTGAGGTGGTGAGGCACTGGAACAGGTTACCTAGTATTGTGGTTGATTCCCCATCTCCAGAGACTTTCAAGGCAAGGCTGGATAAGGCCCTGAGCAACCTAATTGAACTGTGGTGTTCCTGTTCGCTGCAGGGAAATTGGACTAGATAGCCTTCAGAGGTCCCTTCCAACTCTAAGGGTTCTATGATTCTATGGTTCTAATTATGGAAGCCATCAGTGACCATGATCATAAAATCTCCTCTAATAATCTTTTCTAAAAAGTAGAGAACTGTGTTCCTGGTGACAAAATGCTTAGGACCTTGTAGAATAAAGTATTTTGCATCTTAATCAGTTGTTTTGAGTTACTGCTCCCAGTTCCCATCAGTGCAGGGTCACAGTCTAATCTGAAACACCTCTCCTGTGTTTTCAGTGTGTGTGGGATTTTAAATGAATTATTAGTTTTCTCACACACAGCTGAAATGCATCCTCTTTTCAAGTATGTTTGAGTAATCCATAGTGATTAAGCAAAACAAGTAGGAAAGAATGTGATCTTGCTATATTCTGTGATTGTAATGACCCCTTTTGAAATAAATCAGTTGTCAGAAGACTCATGTCTGCATATGCACATGGCATAGCTGCAGACAGGAAATGCCCTAGTCTGTTGACCTCGTCTCCTAGGGAAAACCAAAGCTCTCATTAAATTTAACAAAAAAGAAAGAAGAAACCAAAACCGACTTCTCTTAGTTAGAGACAAAGGGAATAGTATGTATAATTATTTTGTTTCATTTTATTTTTGTAAATGAATGTGTATTCTGATATTTAAATTGCTTTTTTTTTTCCTCCCTAATGCAGCTGAAAAGAGTGAAGTCAGATGTATTTTCTTATAGCTGTATTATGACCCACAGGGTTGAAGAGGAAATGGTTTAAAGGAATGCCAAGAAGCCCTTATTCCCTAACCAATTTCCTTGTCGTATTTTAACCAGCTTTATTTCACATTGCATGCTTCAGCTGCTGTGAGCATTTCAGTGTTTAGAAAATGGGGAGATTTCAATGTGTTCTTAAGTTACATCACTCAAATTCTTTTGCCTGCAGTTCAAAATCAAGTCAGTTTTCTTCTTTAATACATCTATATACAGATCAAGCGTGGAGAAATTGAAATGTTGATTTTATAATCTTTTAGAAGTTTTGGGAATATCTTATTAATACCAAGCAATGATGCTAGTTTAATAAAGCAAGAATATTAATTTCACTTCTCAGTTATTTCCAATGGTCTGAGGAATTTACAGCTTGAATTTATGCAGTACAAGTTGCATTTACTCACTTTATTCCATGAGTTCTATTTTTTAAATTTCTTGCTAGATTTTTCTTCAGAGTAATCTGATATTTTAAAAATTTCCAGGAAATAATTTTAAACAAAAGAAAGTGATTCAAATATTGCAGAATTCACACTTTTATAAACTATTAAAAAAAAAAACAACAACAAAAACAACAACAACAACAACAAAAAACAACCACTGGATTTCTCTGTAAATTATTTCTCTACTACATTTATGTTTCTTCTCTGCCTTACATTCACAGCCTCTCTGGGCAACCTGCTCCAGTGTCTCACTGCTCTCATAGTAAAGAATTTCCTCCTGATATCTAGTCCAAATCTAAATATCTACTCTGAAATTAGAATAAATTTTGAATATTCAGATCAGAATGTAGAATTTTTGTAGAAAAGAGAAAAGGGGGGTAAATATTTCAAACCGCTCCAGGGAGAGAATAGTCTGCTGTTTGGAGATGCAGTGGTTTCTGTGCAGCTTGGTTTTGTACTTGCTGATCTTCACAGTTATGGTGAGTCTCTTCCACTCTTGTGAAGGTGACTTGCTAGAGTATGTCTTCTCTTTCTGAGCCTTTGAACAGGTGTAACAAATGCTGTTTTAATACCTGGCTTCTAGTTAATAAATCTCTTAATACCCAGTGTAGCTGCTTCAAGTACTGTAAGTGATAGTTGTGCAAGGGCTGCTCTGAAAGTAATGCTTCCTATTTTGGAGTTTTGGCTCTCAATGTCAGAAGCAGATGTTGGTGGTATGGCAGTAGAGGTTGAACCTTCCCATTTTGTTCCTATGCAACAGATGGCAGCAGGGGGGCAGTCTTCATGGAAGTGCAGATGAAACAAATGTGGAAAAACTGGCACCCACTGGCATTCTTCAGTGCTTGCTATGGTCTGTATGGAAATCGATCAATGGATGTGAGAGCAGTGAGGTGGTGGATGGTGTGTTTCAGCAGTGGTGACAGCAGTGTAAAAGACAAGTCACATTCTAGTTGTCCCTGTACAACTGTAACACCAGAAAATGAAGAACATCTTGATCAGCTTATCTGTGCAAATTGCTGGATTTTAGTGAGGGATCTGTGTATGTAACTGAATATTGGCTTCAGTGTGTTGGAAAGGATAGTTGAAATGTTCGAGTATCTCAAAGTTTTGCACCAGATGGGTCCTACAAATGCTTACACTGAAACAGAAAGAAAGCATATGCAGGTTTGTCAGGACCTATTGTGTCAGTGTGAGGCTGAAGGTGGCAGTTTCCTGCATCATTGCTGGTGATGGGATGTGATGTCACCACTGTGCTGGAGTCAAAACAGCAGTCCATGGAGCAGCAACATGAACTCCCCATCAAAGAAGTTGTTCAAGACAGCTGTCAGGTAAAGAGATATTCACCATCTTTTTGGATGAGAAAGGAGTGATCCTTCTGGGTTTACTGGAACGTAGGCAAACCATCAGCTCTGATCACTTCACTGAGACAGTGATTAAGCTGAAGGTTCAGGCTTCCAGAGTCAGGCCAGAGAAGAAGACAACTTTTCTCTTGGAACGTAGTAATGCCAGGCCCTGTGCTGGTTTGAAGCCTGTAGAGCACACTGCCAGTCTTTGTAGGCGTGTTGCATCATATCCACCAAGTAGTCAGCTTTCTGACTTCCATCTGTTTGAAATGATGAAAGATGAGCTGTGTGGGCAACATTTTCCTATTAATAATGCTGTTGTAGCAGCTGTGGAAATAGTTGGTCACCTCTGCTTGTGTGGATTTTTACAGATGTAATACACAGGCTCGTGTTCATTGCTGGTGAAAATGCATAGCTAATGGTGGCGACTGTTGAGAAACAGTATTCTGTAGCTAGGAATTTGCTCTATGAGATACTGTTATTAGTAATTGCTATAGTTTGTATGGAAATAAATAGATGTTACTTTGGAGTGACCTACATACCTATTGTCTGAATTATAAGGCAAATATTTCAGATATTCACTACCTTTTCCAGAATTCTGCCATACAGAGTTCAAGGCTAAACCAGAATTCCTTCACTGTTTTTTTTTTTAATAGCCTTGTCTCTTCACGAGTTATTTCAAACACATACGGGTAAGTGTAAGTTTCAAAACTAACCTACTGCTTATCTTAAAATACCCTTAAATAGTCACATTAGAGATTATCATGTGCTCCTACAAACTTCAATGTGAGTCTAAGATGTATGAAGTATGACAAAACTAGATAAGCTGGCTTTTGTAGTACTGGTACAAATTCAGGGGTTTAAACTTACTAATGTTTTGCTCCTGTCTTGTAACTTTTTTTTTTTTCTTTTTTTTTTTTTTTTTTGCTCCTCTCTTGTAACTTTTTTTTTCTATAGCTTTTAGACACCCCTTTTTTTTTTTTTTTTTTTGACTTTCCAGAGCTGAGCAGCCTTATTGACTGCCTGGCTTAGATGATCTGCCTGAACATTGTTTACAGAACTCCGAAATATTTGCATAATGGTAATTATTGAGGAGTACTGGGAGCTCTGGTTGTGAAATCCAACAGCTTTAACAATAATTAGTGTTGACTGTTTTGAGTGGAAGACATGTAATATGCTAAGAATCTACAGTTAGGACTGAGTACCTGCTACATGACATCAAAATATTCTCAACTCATTAGGCACATGGGCAGGACCTTGTAATGAAAATAAAGGATCTTCCTCAATCTTTCTGATACTTGTTTCAGTTCTTGCTCAGTGTTTTCCATGCTATTAATCCATATCAGAGCTGTGATTTGTTGAAGCTTGGAGTTGTATGAGGGACTCTAGGAACATTTGGTGTTACAGCAGCCTCTCCCCCATATTTCTGTTCAGTTTTCTGTTTGCATCAGTGCTTTTTTGGTGGAAGGGAAGGCATTGAAAGAGGAAGCAAGTTGCAGCCTTTCAATCTGCTTCAGGACTGCTCTAGCAAAGTCTGCTTGAATCATCTCATCTGAATCTTCAGCAGGTAGAGGAGGTCTGTTCAGTATTCTTCCCCCCCCACACACAAACACACACAAAACTGAGACATTTGTTTTCCACAACTGAGCCCTGGAGAACATTACTTGGTTGAAAGAAAAACAAACAAAAAACATAAGAAAAGAAAATACAAGCATTGACACAAAGCCTGAGTTTTATTTAAAATAGAAAAGTATCTTGCACAGGCATGAATATCATCCACATTCTGTTTCTTGTTTTCTCTCTAACTGATCAGGGGTGGAGTTCTGAAGTATTTCAAGCTAACTCCAGAAGACACTGGCTTGAGAGAGAGAGCTACCATCAGCCTAGACCTCCATTGTCCTACTGTAGCTTTGAGGATATATTTGGTATTTCTTCATGTGGCTTTTTCATGCTGCTCTTGAGGCATTGTGCTTACCAATGGATCTTAATTGTTACTGTAATTAAAAGCATCTTTGCTAAGCCATGATGCCTTTCCTCTTTCCATATTCCTTTGCTTGTTATGTATCTGTAACACAGTAAGCTAGTATTGACTCTGGATCTCGCTATGCTAGGTGTTATTTTTATTCTTTCTTGTCCTTTCAGTTTGAGTTCTACTCTTGTAAAGTTCTGTTCTAAAATAAAAGCTACATTCTCTCATATAAAATACCAGATACTTTTGATCATACTTAAAGGAGATACTGTATGTTTTGTTGAGCAGCAGGTGAACATAATTTGCATTATGCAGACTTGCCGAGAACATTAATAAATTCCAATCACTGAAGTTGATGAAAGACACACATTATCTGTTTCTGGCAAGAATTATTGTGCATTAATTAGTCCCAACTGTAGACCATGTCATTTCATGAGCAAAGTTAATTACAGTGTTCTTAGTCTTTGTTACAAGAAAGCCTAGTGGTGGTGAGAGTGGTGGGAGCAGTTGATGTTACTTTGTATTCTCTTCCTTAATGCTTAGCTGTGTCAGTTTTTTTCGTATATAAGCTCGCCAGACCTGCAGTGTACTGCAGTTGTTGGGGAGAACATAATTTCAACTGATGAGAATGATAGGGAGAGGATATTATTTCCAGTGGTTGAAAGGAGTATGATTAACTGTCAGGTGTTCGTGCAGTTCTCTGTCTTCAGTGATACAATAGAGAGAGTGTTTTTTAAAGAAGCTAATTAAATTATTTTGTGTGGAGTTCCTGTTGCTGGTATATAAGACCGAAACATGTTCCTTCAGAGATTTCCCATAGCTTCCTCCTCAATCCAACAGTATAAAGCAGGTATGTCCAGCATGAGCTTCAGGCCACGTGTGGCCCAGGGCAGCCAGTAATGCACCCCCAAAAGACTAAACTTTTACAGTTATTATTTGAGTTATAGGAATGTCTTTCATGAGTCAATTGCATGTAGCTTAAGTATGGACTGCATAGGCAATAGCAGAACTGTGGATGGGATGGTGCAGAGTAGTGTTAAGTTCATCTTTCACACCTGCCGCAGTCAAATCAAAGCTTGTGTGTGTTGCACGTATGTGTACTTGTGCCACTTGGTAAGTGTAAAAGTGATTACTGGTATTATTTCAACAAACCTACATGTATGTTCCTGTGAAGACATGTTCTTTGTTATTAAGCAGACATGTAAGTTTTCTCATTTAATTATCAAACTAATTATAAACTGTATCTTATCAGAGAAAAATATGCCTCAGTTCACAGTCATGCCTTGTTCATGCAATCGTTTTTTGGCAGTATGTACATTTCTGACCAACTGTTTTCAAAGGATGGAGCACAGGAAAAGTAAATTTCATAAAAAAAAATCTGACAAACATCTAGAGAACTTACTAAGAATTGCAGCTGCTGCCATGGAATTAGGCATCAATGCATTAGTTTCACAAAATTGAGATCAAATTATAAATACATGCAACTAGTGGGATGTGTTTTTTTTTTTTTAATGTTTTAATAAAAAATACATTTTGATATAAATTAACTATATTATATATTTTATATGTGGCCTAGGCAAGCCAACTTTGGATACCCATGATTTAAGCATTCGTTCCCAATACTGTCTAATTGATTTATATTGTAAGCATGACAAAAGCTGTAAAAGAGTAAGGCAGCCCTATTCAAGAAATATCATATTAACATTTTGCAGTATTTCTTGAGATTGAGCAAATCAATCTTAGCTTTCTTAAATTTCACAAAACCCTTCAGGAGCAACCGAACTGGTGAAGCCTGGTCTACCCATCTCGTTCTTCTGTATTCCTTCTCTACTTCACTGCAGTACTTGTAGTTTTTCCACCCTGATCTTCAGAGTCTATCCTTTCTGCTGTTTCTTGAGCATACATGCAAAAAGAGCTCTCGGCAGTGTCCTTCTGTGTGCCTGTTGAATATCAGGCAGTGCCAAATTGCTAAAACAGTGCAGTTAACTGTTGGTGTTTGACAGATCAAACAGCTAAACTCATACTGCAGCCTTTGGTGGAAGCACTGTGTTATTCTTGTTCATATTATGTTTTTTTTTATGAAGCTTACATGAGCATATTTATTTTGGACAGTGCTTCCTAGTTGTAAGTAACCTTAGAGTAGGTATACTGGTGTAGAATGATTGCATAAAGATCTTTTTTGTGAATGAGATGGAAACTGCATCAAATGGAAAACTTAAAAATAACTGTGAAACAAGAACAGGACCTTCAAACGTTTACTGCTGAGTTTGCTGGAGCTAGCCATAGCAAGGACTGAATTTTCTCAGACAGTTGGTCCTGAATACCACTGGTGCTAGCAGAAAGCTATCAGCTTGGTCCAATTCTTAAAACTGTCGGTTTATATTTAGGAATGGGGGTTGTGGTTTCAGTCTGTGCTAAATAAACTTGTAAGGAAATATGATTCCAATCCGAAATGGATGGAACACTGAAAATAGTGTTGAACTTGTTTAATACTACTACCTAACATAGATGTTTTGAAGACTATCTACTTGGGTAAGGATCTACCTGCATTTAAGAATTTGAGAATGAGGAGTTTGTTTTCTGTATTGCTTTATGCAGTAGCATTTTCAACCATGACTGGGGCCTTGACATGATAGAATGATGTGAACTCTAACATGTGTCTAATGGCATGGTTTCTTGTGAAATAAATACACCTCAATCTTTTGTCGATTTGCAGTATATTTTTCTGCCTCACATCTTGCACAGTATGTTTATGGGTGTATCTTCTATCTTTGATGATCATGTTCTGTTACTGTCATTGTTCTGAGAGCTTAGATGGCACACTGCTAATCCTTTTTTTTTTTTTTTTTGCTACTCTTACAGTGTTGATGCAGAGAAGATATAAAAGAATAGGATACATTGACATCATTATAATCTTGCTTCATTGTACATTGTGGATTTTTCTGTTTTACCCTTTGGTGTGGAGACTACAGACTCTATTGTGTCTGAAGATCAAGTCTCACATACGTACACATCAATGGGAGGCTGTCAGGGATGCTGGCTGGCTGATGTCTGCTTTGTCCAAGTTTCTACCTCCTCCAATCTGTCTGAGCAGCAAAGTTTTTAGCAGGAAAAAAAAAAAAAAAAAAGAACTGGAAGATGTTTATTTCAGGAAACTGGCTAAAACCAGAATGTGATTAGATGGCTTACCTGTGCTACCTGTATGCTCTATAGGAGGTGGGCATAGAATTCTTTCTGGTTTCCTCAAGACTCCCTGTTACCTGAACAGGATGCCATAGTGCTCTTCTTCTAGCATCAGACTTATTCCTGTGTTATAGACAAATATAGTTGAGGGTTTCACAACTTTTGCAACACGAATTCTGCTGGAGGTAGCTTGGGAGATACTCTGTCTGTGAGAATGTTCTCTTCCTGGTCTTGTTTCCCTTCCCTTAGCTTCCCATCTGTCTTTTGAGAAGACTAGTAAATAAGATGTTCCACTACGTGGCACTGAAATAGGTGATGTTTGGATGTGGTAACCTGAGTAATTTCTCTCTCAAGTACACATGTGGATCTCAGTGCTGGAAAAGATTGTGTAGGCAGAATAAAACAGCTATAAGATGAGGTGCGAAGAGATTTTGGCACTATTCAGCAAGTAGTTGTTGGGACTTGCAGCTAAGTGCATCAAACCACAGTCTGCATAGTTTTAAGGAAGAGAACACAGTTGTGATACCATCTCATTTGAGCTGTACTGTTTCTGCTTGTGTTTCAATAGTGCAGTTGTTCTGTGAGCTATGCTTTGGAATGGTATAGATATGGTATAGATTGCCCATTGAGTCATCTATGGCAGTGCAAACATTGCAGCAGGAGAGTGTGTTCAAAAGCAAATGCTGAAAACTTGCTTTCAGTGGTAAAAGCAGGACTTTGCAATGCTGCAATTTGTAAAAGGCAAGCAGTTGGTGACCTCTTTATTTGTACACTTGAATGCCTGATGCAGTACACTGTGAAAATAAGACGGTACAGACTTCTGCAATGTAAAACTGAGTTTGCAAGGAAAAGCTGTTTTCCATTTTCATCTGAAATATGAACTCTGCTTTACATTCCTGACCTGTAACAGAGCTATTCCAAAAACATGCTTTTTGTCCACTGAAGCAGCATGTGTTGAATTAAAATGGCCCATTCTGCAATGCAGACCTTTCAGTTTTCAACCGGCATGAACTTCTGCTAGGGGGTGAAAGTTCAGGGGGAGAAGGAAACTTAGCTCAGAAACTATGAACAGAAATATGTTCCTTTCCAACTGTGTGTTCTTCAGAGCATTCTCACTAAAATTAAAGCCAGAAAGAATCTCAAAACATTTTTTTCTTGAGGAGAACTTGATGCTTATTTGAATTTTTAGAATATAGGTCATGACCTAAGAGTCATCTTATGTCTGTGTACAGCTTTATAGTGTTTGATATGATGGTGAAAAGTAACACTTTTAGAGGCTGAAAGTGACTATGTAATTGTATGTAATTGTGTATAATATATATAAATAACTATCTTTGTTAGGCTTGGCTTGCCAACCTAGAGCAAGGGGAACCTTCTGCAATCAGTGCCTTGCATTGAAAATGCTGAAATTCTCACCTCGCAAAATGTGTTTTCTGCAAGTTGTGTGGATGCAGAACTAGTTAAATTGGGCTTCTGCTGTATCTTTTGCTCACTATTTGTCTGGCTGTGTTCCAAGCAGAAACTGAGTCATTTGCATAATGGTATGTAAAATTCTTGCTGATGCCTTCTGGTTACAGCTTTCTGTAGCTCAGGGGCCGTGTGGCCTAAGCAGTAGCTGCTGTAGCAATTGATGTAAAAAAATGTTCTGTACTTCTGAAAATCTCAAGGGTGGGGAATTTGATGGGGAAGTCTTATGCAAGTACGTGATGAGGTCTTGAGCTTTGGGTGATGACTGACTATGGTAGAGTGCTAGAAAACTCTACTGGGCTTCCTCAGAGATGACCTTCAGGTTTTTTTTGTTTCTGCACAAACATCCCAATCATTATATATATATGTTACAGTAAAAATGACATGTGTCACCAGGGCAGTAGGGATGCCATGTAACACATTGTACATTCTCAGGCAGTCCTGTCAAGCAGGAGAGTGTTATGTTGTGTGAGATACTATTAATAGAGGACACATCTCTCATGAAAGGATCTAGAAGTTCTGTTTGACAACTCTGTGTATGGGATTAAAAGAACATGGTGGAGCCATCTGTTTTTCTAGGGCCTGACTTATGCTGACAATGACTTCTGACAGCAAGAGAATTTGGTGATAGAGTCCTTTGCTTTAAAAAAAATAAAAATGAATTTGTTACTGTCCTGTGTTTTTCGACTATGTGAGCTGTACATATGTACTGAACTTAAATTTGGAACAGTGTAATTCGACAAATGCTGAAATAAGAGAAAGTTGTAAAATCAATGGTATTCATAAAAGCATATAGTGCCTCCCTTGTCCTGATCTGTCCGTAATTTCCATTGGCCCTCTTTTTCTGGCTTAGGGTAGCATCTTTGTGATGTGCAAGGATGCACGTACCTTAATTGTAGGTTAATTTTGTCTGCCATCTCCCTGTGTCAATTTCAGAACACATGCATGGAAGTGTGTGCTTTTCTATTTTAACTGAGTGCTTACAGTTTCCTGTTTTGCACCCTTATCTAAGAAATCTATTTTAGTAGGGGAGGTTGGACTGGATGGTCTCAAGAGGGTCCCTTCCAACCCTTGAGGTTGTTTGATTCTCCTACTTGTTTTCCTAGTTGGTGTTGAGTGAATGTTTTCTAAGGAAAAAAATAACCTTTTACATTTTCTGAAAACTTCTTGTGGTTGACCTAGCTGTACAGAATACAGATAAGTGCAAACTATATAATTAAAATATGATAATGAGGAATAGGTCTCACTCCATCTTCCCATGTAAACAGTTAAGGAAACTGGTAAGCTTTAGCTATGTGAATCAAATGTATCTTTTTTTTTTTTTCTTCCTTTCAGTTGTTGATGCAAGAAATGCCCTCTTAAGCTGTCTTCAGAAACAAAATAAGTGTTCTTGAATACGATATATCGTTGTAGATGTGTTGATTTCCATTTTCATAGCTCTTTTCAGTCTTCATGTGACTGCTTATTGCAGGGCTTTACAGTGCATTTCCCACATGCAAATTATTTTAGACTTGGTTTAGAAGAGATAATGTCAAGAAGAGTCTGCTGTATTTTTCTTTTAAAAACAAACATGAGTGTTCGTTCCAACTTATGTCCCTAAATGTCAACTTTCTCTCCCTGTCACAGAGATTGCAAGGATTAAACAAACAGAATAAACAGTATGTTTTCTACAATTAATGGGGAGGAAGCCTACACTGAATGTTTTCAGTGTCCATTTGTTATCTGTATAATCTAAAAAAAAAACAAAACAAAAAAGCCTTTGATTTTAGCAGGTTCTTATTGCACCACAGTTTCAATACTCCTATATGTACTAGGTTCTGGATGCAATGCTGGAGTACTTTGGTCTTTTTCCTTTGTGCTGTTATTCTCTGCTCAAGCACATGGACGCTGTCTGGCTGTATCCAGCAGAGTGATGCATTTTGGTTAAATATATCCCAGGAGTTCTGCCAGAACTTTCTGTGAGTAGTCACCAAGGTAACCAGGCTTTTCCTGGCAGAACAGCTTTGGAGGTGACTACATTGGTGCAGTAGCAAGAAATGCATTATTTTGTGTTTAGATTCTAGTAGCTAGCTCTCTAACCTATATGAGGCACTGTCATGTCTCTGAAAGGGTTCAGAATTTAGTCCCCAGCTCAAGGGACTGGAAGAGCCCAAGAGTGGAACTGTAATCAGCTTACAGTTTGAGAAGAAATCCTTTTATGCTCGTCACTTGAAGATTTTTTTTCCCACAGCCAACTGGAAAAATAGAGTTGACTTGCTCTGTTGGGAGGTGTATTTGGAGCCAGTGAAATATGTAATGGAACCTAAAGGCTTGCATGCACTCGCTTTTGTATTTTTCATTTTTTTAATGTGTGTATGAGACTGGCTTTATATTTCTTAAACAGTCATTTTTGATGCTTTAAAATCATTGAAGTGTTGCCCCGCAGCATCTTATTTTTCTAGGTCTACAGAGAGGCGTGGATTACTTCACTGCCCTTTTGCTGTGTCTTGCAGTCATATGCTAACAATGTATGGATCATAAACAATGCAGTATTTTAGTTTATTTTTTTGACATTACAGTGAAATTCTATTGTTTCTATTTGCAAAATATTACTTCCCTTAAAATAGCACTAGCATGACTGGTTTTAGAGCTTGCAATAATTCAGAATGTGTATATTGTGTCAGGATGTATGGAGCGTGTTGATAAAGCTCAGTTGAACTGGCTGTCATCCACTTTCCACTTCAGTTTTCCTGTTTGACATAAAATGTTTGGAAAACTTTCTTCGTAGGCATAGAAATAATTTAATGACGCACTTTAAAATAAAACAAGGCTAAGGAAGTGGCTAGCTACTGATGAGGCTCAATATTCAACTAAAATTTGTAATTTTTTTTTTCAAATAATGTAATAGTCTCAAGGATTTTCTTCTTTCACCAGAATGTTTGTTACCTTTGTTTAAAAAAGTCTAAAATGGTGGAATTCTCCTTTCCCACTGTCATTTATGTCTGAAAATGATTATTCATTTTAAATTCCAGTGTAAAAATTTAGTGCATGAAACTCTCCAATCTCTTTAGTTCAGTGTAGGGGCTACAGGTAGCTGTCCAGCAGTCGTAAAGCCTGGCCCCCACTCTTTGGTATCTTATGCCATCTACAGCATTTGTACTGAAAGAATGTGGCAGAGGTGGTGGCCTGCCCGTAGTGAGTATAATATCTCTGTTTTACAAAGGGGAATATAATATAACCAGTTCAGTGGCTGGGCATTCAGCAAAGCAGCCTGAGGCAGCATGTTGTGTCCAGGACTGAATATAAAGCCCTGGACAACAGCAGGACAGGAGTTTAACTTATAGTGATGTTGTAGAGTGTGTGCCATAATTTTCTTCACTCCTAACACTTTATGGCACGTAGTCTCTCAGCTTCATAGGACAGTTTTGAGATGTTGAAGAATTCTTTGTCTTTTTTCTTTTTTTTTCCTCAAGAAAATAGAATGCTTTGTGGTGTGAGTATGGAAATCTTGAACTTGGTCATTTTCAAACTTAATGATTCAATGATTCTGTAATTTGTCTGATTTGTATGATTTCCGGAGCAGCTATGGTATTATTACTTCTGTATTTTGGTAATAGCAGTATCTTTTGCTTTAATCTTTTCTGAAAAATTAACAGGAGATCAATTTCACTTTCTTATCTGTGTCTCTTCCCATTCAAACAGCATACTAGAACAAAATGTTTAGAATTTGAATCTTGGAGGTTGTTGTAGGGAAGTTGCAGAATACTGCATGGAGTTCTCCAAATTCAAGACTTTGATTTTCATGTGCGGTTCAGTAAAAGGACAAAACTGAACCAATTTGAAGTAATTAATATCTGATAATTTACTGCAGTGCGGTAAAAGGACAAAATAGGTGTGTTGTAATTGATACTAAAGCTGTTTAAAAAATTCATTTTGCTAACATCCAGGCCAAGTTTTTGAGAGTTTCCATTTCAGGTCCATATTTAGATGCAAAAACAAGATAGCTCACTTTCAAGGTGAGCTACTTCCTGAAGGGGGGCTGTGGTGAGGAGGGGGTCGGCCTCTTCTCCCAGATAACTAACAACAGGACAAGAGAGAATGGCCACAAGTTGCGCCGGGGAAGATTTAGATTAGATCTGAGGAAAATTTTTTCTCTGAGAGAGTGGTCAGGCACTGGAATGGCCTGCCCAGGGAGGTGGTTGAGGCACCGTCCCTAGCGCTGTTCAAGAAGCGTTTAGATGAGGTGCTGAGGGATTTGATTTAGTAGCTTGGTGGGTAGGGATGGTGGTGTGAGGATGGTTGGACTAGATGATCATGTAGGTCCTTTCCAACCTAATGTATCTATGAATCTAAGAATCTATCTATGAAATGGCTATGTGTTCAACAAATATTTCTGTAGCTGGAAGCATTGAAGTCAGTGGCACAAAATATGCATGATAACGTATGATAGTCCACTAAAGCTGTATTGATCCACAGTATGGATGTAACCTCAGCGTCTGTCAGTGTCCATTTTATACGTCCTATGTTTTTAATTCATTCTCAGAGTTACAAACATGGCTGCAGCCTCTCCTTGGTTTGTACCTCAACCCTTGGCGCAAGTTATCACTAAAAGCTCTTGCCAGAAGGTTATATGAATGGGTGGCTGGGGTATGTGAATACCATGCAATCAAAAGCATTCCAGGCTTCTGTGTGGGTAATTCTCTGTGGTTAAGGCATCATGGCTAAATTTGGTGACATTTAACACTTTTTTCTAGAGTTTTCATGTAAGTGTTGGGTTGATGTTACAGTGTTGGCCTGCTGAATCAAGGTTAAGGTTTTCTTCTCTTCATCAATTCCGGATTCTTGAAGTGACTAAGAGATTGCTACACTATGCAGGTTGGTTGACTGCAGAAGTTTCTTACCAAAGTATGTTGATGAGGTAAAGCACAGAGAAGGGTAGGTTTTGTATGATTTTTATTTTCTGCCTTTCTGCACATTACTGAAGAAGAAAATCAATGTCATCATGAGTAATTAGCTGCTTCTCTAAGTGTTTCTAACATGACTTTTTTCTGGTGCCCGTCAGGCTCTAGGGAGGCTGATATGCCTGCTGTTGCAGAGCAAGTAGGAGATGTGCTGCTCCTAATGTAAACCTGTTCAACCCTGTTGCTTTTAGCAACACAAAAATTACTGGTTCAGATTGAGGATCCTGCTAGCTTAATATCTGTAATTAATCTTTCAGTTTAATGCACAATGAGTTTCTCGTCAAAATCACTCATTTAAAAGTCTTGCAACTGCAACATCCTTTGAAATGTGTTCCACAAGTCTACCGCTGTCTTTCCTATTTCATTTTGACCTGGCCCCACTTTTATTTGCTGGTGCTTCACTGTGCCAGGAAACAGTTATCTCCATGGACCTTCTTCATTTTATTGGTAATACTGTTAACTTCATTTCCTCTTTGCCTGTCTTTGACACTGAGGCATCCTAGCCAGTTTATTCTTTGTATAAATTCTATTTTGGATCATCTTTGCGCTTTTGACCCTCTTCCAGCTCTACTGTCATTTTAGAGATGAATGGTACCAGTACTGCATGCAAAATACAGAATTACATACAGTAGATGTACAGTGATCGTTCCTAACACATACTGACTTGATAAAGATGGGGCTGATTCAGGAAACTGTGTTGCTTTTCCTGCCTCACTTTTGTGTACTCATGGACCTTATTGGTTTCTGCTTTTTCTCTGAACTTTTAAGCTGGAATGATTAAGTGTGCATTCCCTCATGGAGAAGAAGGATAGCTGCTATAGTGACTGCCAGGACTATGCCTCTGTTGGGGAGCAAGATACAAGTGAGCATTACAGGCTCACTTAAGTTATCTATTCAGACATTTTTTATGTGGAGAGCTAAATATAATGAGGACCAGAGTTATAAAAGTCTACCAAATAGTCACTGCTAATTCCAAATGATTAAAGCACTTGAATAAATTTGATATTGATAACTTTTATTCTGTATATTTTGATATTTAATAATTTGAGAAGTACTTTTCTTGTCAGAGCTGATGGCTTTGATACATTTTCTAGCAATTTTTTTCATTTAGCCTTTACACTGCCACTCAGTTTATGTCTGTTCTTAAATTATGTTTATTCTTTCCCTTTCTGGTAAACTTATTTTGAAAATAGTCCTTTGAACACTTTTATCTGAAATTTTTACATTTATCGAGGACGAAGTGATAACCAACCAAAGATTATTTTTGAAACTTACAAAGAGAACCTTTTTAAAAGATGCATTCTTGTGGAAGTGTGTAACAAGTAAGTAGTTTGTTATAGAAATTTAGCTAAACCATGATTCTAACAGTAATTAATGATTGATGCATAAATTCAGACTTGAAGAGCAATGCCTATTTCTTTTTCCAAGAGAAGACTGGAGAATATTTACGTTGGAGACTTCTAAAAAAACCTTTTAGAAGTAGCTTGCCAGATGGATCCAGAGAATGCTTATGCATGTCACATATGTCTAACGCTTTTCCTTCTCCTGGGACCAAACTAGATTACATCATATTTTATGGTTATAGGACAGAATTTTAGTGGAACTTAGCCATATGGTTGAGTCATCTGTTCTCTTCAGTTTTGGAAGGATTATACTAGCGTCTTCAAAAGGCTGTTAAATTTATTGGCCTCTTTTAACCCATAAAATTTGGAAACCTTCTGCTGTTTCTGGCAATGAAAACCACCCCATTTTCAGCTTATTTATACAATTTGCAATTACTAATTGAATACATTAAAGTTGATGTTATGGGGTACAAAAAAGATGCTCATATCATAGGTTAATCTGGCATTTAAAGGGAATCTCAAATGTGTATAATTCAGATTCTTAAAAAATATACTTTGCATTTTTGTCATGGCACACAAAGCTCTTAGGATATATCTCTTCTTCCTTGTAGTCATAAAACCTATTGAAAGTCCTTGATCTCCTTTTCTCTCTCTTCACCTTGTCACCTTGAAATGCATGAATTTAACTCTGTAGTGACCATTTGCTACTGGGAGTAGCTTGAATTTAGCAGTTGTTCATTCATGGCTGTTGTATTAGATGCTCTCTGCATAATCTAGCATAGCCTTGGTGCATAGTCTCAGTTTTTGAAAAGTATGTAGGGTAAACAGGATATAACAGGGAGTGTGAGTATTTAGAAGTATTTGTCAGACCGCTCCTAAGCATCAAAGCGGAACAGTGGCTTTAAGGAACAGTTTAATAAGATTTACATTTTACTATACTTCTTTTTTTCTCTTGTTTCACTACCTCTGTGGGCTGTGATGAAAAGGTTCCAGCTGTAACAGGGATGTTTTCGATAATGGTTAAGGGGCTTATAGCACAACAGGCCCACTTACTTTATGTGGGATTGCATGCTCTGTCTTCACAGAAATGCTACACATTGTGCTGCTTTTCAGGATTCTGTACATTCAGCATTTTTTCATTGTAGATTTTTAGTTCACAGTGACTTTGTACTAGAAAGATGAAAGTCTCTGAGTAGTTTAGCTGAACTCTCTTAATACAGAAACTGTGCAAGGTGCTTGTGAAGAAATCAGATTTTAAGACAGGCAGCCCTGGGAGAAATCCTTAATGTAGCAACAGCAGTATTCCTCACTCCATCAAGACTGCATGCTCTAACCATTGCCAGCCCTAATCTCTGCTATGAGTAAATTGATTGTGGCATGCAAATATAATTCAGTTTAGTAATAATTAATAGGAGCCGAGTGAATGTTTTTTAACAACTACAACAAGAAGCACAGAATTACTCACATTTGTGTGAATAATCCTATAGTGTCTGGTGAGATGGAAGTTATCCAAATGAGCAAGAGTATGGCAGTGATAGTGCTCAAGTAAACTGCACCTAGATAAGAATATTTAGATGAGAGTTGAGGGTTCTTTAAGTGTAGGCTAGTCCATTAATACTGAGCTGGGGTAGTTGTGACAGGCAGCAGATAGCTTGATTACTGCTGGAACAGACAAGAGTTAAATTCCCCAGTAGCCTGGGGCAAATAGCTGAGTTACCGTGGGCTGCCTAGAGGATGGTTTGCTGGTTGCAGCCCTGAAGGGGTGAAGGATGAGGTCACCTCTGCTTGGCAAACAGAAAATCTGCCTGAGGGACATGTGTGGCCTTATTGACTCCTGTAGAAAAAGGAAGGAGCTCAGTCGGCAGATTAGCTGTTCCTTCTTTATGGAAGAAATGGATCTGGGACATGTTGGTTTACTCTCAGCTATACATGGTCTGGAAGTGTGCCTGGGTGTCTAAAAAGGCCAATGGCATCCTGGTTTGTATCAGAAATAGTGTTGCCAGCAGCATCAGGGAGGTGATCATCCCTCTTTACTCAGCTCTGGTGAGGCCACACCTCGAGTACTGTGTGCATTTTGGGGGCCTGAACTACAGGAAGGACATCAAGGCCTTGGAGCATGTCCAAAGAAGAGCAATGGAGCTGTGAGGGGCCTGGAGCACACGGCTTAAAAGGAACTGTGGAGGGAACTGGAATTGTTTAGTCTGGAGAAAAGGAGGTTCAGGGGAGATCTTATAGCTCTCTCAAGCTACCTGAAAGGAGGCTGTGTCTAGGTGAAGGTTGGCCTCTTCTGCCATGTAAGTAGTAATAGGACTAGAGCGAATGGCTTCAAGTTGTGCCAGGGTAGGTTCAGGTTGGTTCAGTATTAGGAAAAACTTATTCTCCAAAAGAGTGGTCAGGCACTAAAACAGGCTACCCAGGGAGATACTGAAGAAACATACAGATGTTGCGCTAAGGGCTGTTGTTCAGTGGGTAAGTATTGGTGGTAGGTGGATGGTTGGACTGGATGATCTTGGAGATCTTTTCCAACCTTGGTAACTCTGATTCTTTGAGGCTCGAGGGATGGAGACAGTGTGAGTGCCTGTCTGTTCTTTCATTCCTTTTACATAAGGTACCTGACATTCCTAAGGAGTTGATGTTGTGCATACAGAGAATCTGATGTAGAAAACCTTGTTTTATTATCAGTGCATGTGATGTGGAGAATAAACAGTGTGGTGGTGTGAAATCTTCCATGCACTTCTTCTCTGCATCTGAAGTCAAATTTCATGCAAAACAAAGCCTTCCTTCCAAATATTTGAGTCCTACTGGTAATGTATATTACGTGTACCTGCTTTGCGACTCTTAGATAATCCTTCTGTGCACCCATGCAAGTTAAAGCAGATAAGCTTGGCTTGCTATTTTAATATTGGATTTTTGAGACCCAACAAATATTAGATCTAGAGGTCAGTCCATGAGACAAATATCTGTCAGTACTCTGTTGAGGATCAGATAGTGAAACATTTTTGCTTTCTTTTGTAGTTGTGAAGTACTTTTAGAGACTGGGCTGAGCCCTTAAAAGACTCCAAACAAAATAATTTCTTGGCATAGGGATTTGTCTCTATGTATGTACTGTGTGTAGCTTGGCAGTATCATGGGTTTCAGAATAGGAGGATATAACCCAGTACAGTGGGTGAGTCATTACAAGAAGGATAAATTCAACTGTAAGTAAACTGTTTATCTACTCTGAATAGTTTTGAGATTTTTAATACAGGTTTTGTTAGGAATTATGAATTTTTATTGCTTCCTACAATAGGAGCCTAGTAAGTATCAAAAAGAGTGTGAATTGGTTTGAAAAGAAGCCATCTAAGATATTTTCTGATGTTTACGAAGAATATTAAGATGGTCGAGTTTTGTCAAGTAATCTACTCAAGTTTTATTAGGAGAAATACAGAACAAAGCAAAATGGAAATAGCCTTCATTGTGAGCTGTTGCTGCAAGGTAGGGATTTATTAGATTAAAAACAAGGAGCTCTAGGGACTTGTATGTTACAGCAGTAGTAATATTAATCAGTTTATGTGATTCACGACTTGGAGCAATTCTGCTTGATCTATAATTAAAGAATGACCAGGAGTGAAAAGGACCTCAAAGATCATCTCGTTTCAACCGTTCTGCCATGTGAAGGGTTGCCAACCACTAGACGGGCTGCCGAGAGCCACATCCAGATGTTTTCTTGTCTTCAGACTTCATAATTAGCCTTTGTCTCTCTGTTCTGCTTTACCGAATAATGGGGAGGAAAAAAGGGCAATAGCTCTAAAACTAATGAAGATCACCTTTATGCAGATGTAGCAACATGAGCAGTGATTGGAAAGGTTTGGAAGTAGGCGGGAGAAAACATGGAGTCATTTGTCAACAAACTGCTAGTCCTAGGAAGTGATGTAATATTGTAACTGATCATGTTCCAGCTAGGATGGATGTCCTTTTGTTGTCTGGCAGCAAGAATATCCATCAAGCACCTGTTGTCTCTGACTAAATTCACTTGTCAGAGAAAACAGGAAGGTGCTGCTGAAGATTTGAGTAGATACAGTGAGCTTAGATGCTTATACCAGAAAATAACTAGTGCTGATTTTTTAAAACAGTCCACTAAGGAAGTAGTATGTGTACTGCATTGTATGTTGAAAGCTCACTGGCTGGAGTTGAGACAGTGATAAGAACACAGAGTTTAGAATTATGCCTCGGTCATTAGGCACACTCTGATCCTCAGAGACCATTGTATCTAACACAGTATAGCAGAATGAAAGATAGTCAACACAATAGCTGAATAAACAAGCTTTGCTTGCAGATAGTTGGCAGTGTCCCTGTATCCTTCAGCCTGTTTATCACTGCAAAATACTTAACAGATAAAAAGTGAGATTAGATTGTCTTACCAATTTCAAATCTCACAATTTCTTTATCCCAGCTGAACACAAAGCTGTTGTATAACAGAAATCCTGAGGACTTGAAAGATTAAATGTCCTTTTTTTGAGTTGTGGTTTGACCTCGATACTCGGTAAAAAATCTGTTAATTCAGTAGTTCTTCAGTCTTAAAACTTTATTAGAAAGCAGCTGTCTTCAGGCCTGTCATGCAGAAGATCAGTTATTTATAATAATAATAATGAATTAATTACCAAATAAGTATTGTAACTAAGTGTAAGGAAAACCTGAGGAGACTCCGTGGTCTTTGGCTAACAAGGAGGTAAGGTTTTTTTGTGTAGGTGTTTGTTTTTTTTAAGTCTATGTTCTGATACCCCATGGATTTATTTTATTGTTTTATTTTTGAGGGGCTGTTGTGCTCAGCAGTAAACAGTCGTCTGTTAGTTTCATTTTGGGTTCAGTAACATTTACACAATGTCATCTGAGATCACTATAGCTCAAATCCTTAAAACTTGGCTGCAGTCACCATGAAATGATAAAGTTCAAGATCCTTAGGGCATCAAAGAAGGTTTGCTGCAAACTCACTACTCTGGGCTTCAAAAGAGCAGACTTTGACCTCTTCAGGGATCTGCTTGGTAGGCTGTTGTGAGAGAAAACCCTGTAGGGAAGTGGAGCCCAAGAAAGCTGGTCAGTATTCAAGAATCATCTCCTCTGTGCGCAGGAGCAGTGCATAACAAGAAAAAAAGAAGGGGAAGAATGCCAGGAGGCCTCCATGGATCAACAAGGAGCTTCTGGACTTATCTGAACGCAAAAAGAAAGGCTATAGGGAGTAAAAGCAAGAATGGGTTAGCTGAGAGGAGTGTAAAGAGGCTATTAAAACAGCCAGAGAACAGGTTAGGAAGGCTGAAGCCCAGATAGAATTAAATATAGCCAGGATCGTAAAGAGGAACATGAGGAATTTGTACAGCTATGTCAATGATAAAAGGAAGGCTAGGGAAGATGTTGGCCCTCTTTGGGGGGAACTGGAGAGCTGGTCATGAGAGGTGTGGAGAAGGCTGAGGTGCTCAATGACTAATTTGCCTCAGTCTTCTCCATCAGGCATTCTAGCCACACAGCCCAAGCTGTGGAAAGCAAAGGTAAGAACTTGGAGAAGAAATATCCACCCACTATATGTGAAGATCAGGTTAAAGACCATCTAAAGAACCAGAAGATGCAGAGGTCCATGGGGCCTGGTAAGATCCATCCATGGGTTCTGAGGGAACTGGTGGATGAAGCTGCCAAGCTGCTATCAATCATATTTGAAAGGTTGTGGCATTTGGATCAAGTTCCCACTGACTGGAAAAGGGGAAACATCGTCCCAATTTTCAAGAAGGGAAAAAAAGATCTAGGGAACTACAGGCCAGTCAGTCTCACCTCTGTGCCTGAACAAGATTGTGGAATAGATCTAAGGTACATGGAAAATAAAGATTATGTGATTGGGGTTAACCAGCGTGGCTTCACCAAGGGTGAATCATGCTTGACAAACTTGGTGGACTTTGATGATGGAGTTGCATCATTAGTAGATAAAGGAAGAACAACTGACATCATATACCTAGACCTGTAGCATTTGAGACTGTCCTACACGACATCCTTGTCACCAAATTGGGGAAAAATACATTTGATGGATGGACCACTCGCTGGATAAGGAATTGTCTGGATGGCTGCACTCAGAGAATTGCAGTCCATGGCTCGGTGTCCTGATGGGAACTGATGACAAGCGGTGCACCTCAGGGATTGGTACTGGAACCAGTATTATTTAACATATTTCTTGGTGACATTGACAATGGGATCATGTGCACTAGATAAGAGCTGCATTTGAGAGCTGTGTATGTTCCAGCCTGCTTATAACCCTGTGGTGTGTTGCTAAGTGCACTGTATCTGGGGTAGCCATTTTCTTTGATCTGGCTGGACTGTATCAGTGCATTGACTTCCTTACCAATGCAAGTTTTTAGACTCAGCCTCTTTCTTACTCTTACAGAAATTAAATCTCACACTTAAGTTATTAAGAGGGCACCCATCTCTGCTTTATTAATTGTGCAGATGGCCACCAATGACATTATGGCTACCCTGTATATGAAATCTGACTGAAATTTGTCAAAAAGTAACAAGAAAATAATAAAGCTAAATAGCTAAGCAGCAATCTCTTACAAGCATCGTTTTCCATTTCATTGTTCTCTTGAGTATTCTTGTAACACAGCACACAAACAGCCACAAATTCCAGTCATGAATTAAGCAAAAACCACGCTAACTTTTCTCAACATCTCTTGAATTATTTTTTCTCTTCTATAAGGTTGCAGTTTCAAAAAGCCTGTTCTCTGCTGGTGAAAGACTCTTTCATGTCACAGCATGTAGTCACCTTTTGCTGGGAGACTGTCAGGCAGTCCTACTGGCTGATAAAAGGGTTCTGCTGAGTGACTTGTTGTTCAGTTGTATTACTCTGGGAGTTATCATGAAAAAACAGTTTTCTTCAGTAATGAATGCTTCTTTATCAACAGAAGCTACCCAATGAATGGGTAATTATCAAGGTTTGCGGACAGTCTACCATTATTCCTTTTTTAACATTGGTGATTCATTCACATGACTGCTTCCTGCATCCCTATGATGATTTTTATCTGCTATTCCAATGGATTGTGCACTGACACAAGTATGGTCCCTGGTATCAAACAGACCTTATTCACTTTGCATATTATTATTCCAACTAGGCAGTGTAGCAGAAGAAGCAAGAGAAAATTGAGTAACACTTCTTGTAGCAAGTTTACAAGTTACTTGATTTACTTCTACTGTTTCCACTTTTAAAGAAATGCTTGTATTAGTTCTGTGAACTGCAAATGTTTCTTTTGCCTATATAAATATAATTGATATTACTAGCCATCAGTCTTCTCAAGCAGGGAACATGATTGGCCAAGTGAAGCCAGAAAAGACTTTCTGGTATAGCAGTTATGAGTGTAGAGATAATATCACTATGAGTTACCTTTGTCACACTTTGCTTTTTTGCTAACTCTAATTGAGTTCAAGACATTATCTGTGGTAAAGTTGAACACAGCAGCATCTTTTGGCATAGTGTACAGGGCACTGCCTCTGGGTTACAGTGCAGTAAAGGTCAGCTTGCAGTGGCGTTGGTGATTAGTAAAGCACCTGGGCAAACTTTGAAAGGTATATAGGAATGAACTGGTTCCCCAGCAACTGAAAGGGTTCTTGGAGGTAGCATCTGGAGTCTACTAAGCTCTGAAAGTCCTGGGAGCTGCTGCCTTAGGTTTAGACAAGCTGTTGTTGATTAGTTCAGAAAATCTTGCTTTTCTGTGAGAGAGATTCTCGCCCTCTCCATACATGTTTGTTTCTGGCCAGTTCAGAATTTTGAGGATGGAGGGCAGGGGCAAGTTTAGACTACTTATCACTGAGTTCTGGGTTAAATGTTTTCAGGTAAGGCATTCTTTTAAGAAAAAACATCGTCTGTTGTTTTAACTCGCAGAGATGTTTTGTCTAGTGACTGCATTCCCTACAATAGCATTGTTCTTAGGACCTCTTGGGAAATCCAGCACATGCAGACTTTTGTGGATGACCTTGTGATGCAGTGGTGTTCAGGGTCTTTGCTGTGCAATTGTGACGCCAGTTTTTAAGTATTCCTTTCCTTTTCAGACAGCAAGTTGCTGAGTTTGAAGTTATCAGGAATTTCAATTTGCTACTCAGCTTCCCTGCAGTTCTGATTTCAGTGGAGATAACATAACTCTGTCTCCAATAGGTTTGTAACAATGCAAGGTCACTTAAATCATCTCCTGTAGGCTGCATGCCAAAGATAAAGAAACACAGTTGTCCAATTAACGTTTTCTCAGGTCTTTGCACATGGGAAACACTGTGTACAAGTGCTAAGTAGAACTGTCACCTCTTGTTATATGTTGTAAGTTCTTGCATGGTGTTTTCTGGCAATCAGAGAGATAACTGGGGTTTAATATTGTGATGTGATCATGAAAAAAAAATGTATAAAAATAAGAAAGAATCTTAAGCATTTTTTTAATTCTTGAGCTTCCTATCTGGAAGTGAAAATGTTCATTTCAACCAAGAAACAAAAACAATGCTTAAAATATTTAATGCAAGATTTAACTACAAAAAGTAGGTTTTGATATGGAGATTTATGTTTGGACTCAAAACAACTTATGATCTGTGTGTGATCACAATGGCAAAGGATTTTTAACATGCATTGACAGCACCACACAGTAACTATTTGCATTATAAGACTGCAAGATATTTATGATCTCTAGCTCTGCATAGGAAATAACTTCTCTGTCTGTAGCTGATGGAGCTGCAGCTGGGACAGTTACACCTCCTCTGAAGTTTATCAATGAGGGTACTGCATTCACTTTGCTTTTGTCTCTGGTATCGTACCCTTTTTAACGAGCAAACAGTCAATCAATCTTCTCCTTCTTCCTCACTTCCTGACCCTCAGTCTGACAGTGCCTTGTGAAGGAGTGGATTTCCCTTCTGAGCCCAGCTAGCTCTGTCCTGCAAACTTTTTTTTCAGGTTCCTAAATGTTTAAACATGGAAAACCCTTATCTCTTAACAGAGAGATACTTCTGACCAATGCTGTATGGCACACATTCCCATCCAAAAATTGAAAGCAAAGACTAAAAGCTATCCTTGACAAGGTTGTTCTGTAATTTGGATGGTCTAGTCCAGTTCTGTTAAGCCATACAATTTTTGAATTTTGGCTTACTGTCTTTTCAGCTGCCTCTGTCTTGCATTTAGTTCCCTTCTGTTAACATTACAGTTAGGGCTATTGAAGGAGGGTGGGTTATCTGCTCCCGTATACAAATGCACTCTTGATAGTAGGAAGAGATTGCCTATTTGTTGACATGACAGAAAATTTCCTTTAATCCAAAGGCATGCACTTCTTGAGCATGGATCACTATTCATTTCTCCTCATATCACAGAATCACAGAATTGTAGGGGTGGGAAGGGACCTCCAGAGATCATCAAGTCCAACCCCCTGCCAAAGCAGCTCCCTAGCCCAGGTTGCACAGGTAGGCGTTCAGATTGGTCCTGAATGTCCCCAGAGAAGGAGACTCCACCACCTCTCTGTGCAGCCTGTGCCAGTGCTCCGTCACTGTGCTGTGAAGAAGTTCTCATGCACATTTGTGCTGAACTTCCTATGCTTCAGTTTGTGGACATTTCTCCTTGTGCTATCACAGCACACAGCTGAGAAGAGTCCAATGAGTCTAATCTTGACCTAAACATAACAGCATACTGATGTTTAAAAAAAATGAAGAGGAGAGGGATCAGCTGGAAATGTGCAATGTAAGATACTAATTCTGCTATATGAAGCGGAAATATAGCTAATGAGAGATGTTTTATGTGTTTTTCCAAACTGTTGTTATTGCAGAATGTTAACTGTTTGGGGGACTTTGTCTTAATGAAGGAGGGGTAAAGAAACCCCGCATGTACAGTCTTTTCCATGGGGACTCTGCCAACTTAGTTAGATAGAAATGTTTGCCTTTAATACCAGGCTGCTCCTTTTTCTTTTTTTTTTTCCCCGCATATAATACAATGCGCCATACTGTCCATATTGCTAAATTGATTAACTTGCATACTTGCAATACTCTTCAAAAAAAGAAAAAAAAACCAACAACAGAATTCCTTTGGCTTTATTGCTGACAAAAAATATCTATGTAACTGTTTAAGTCTTGTGTTTTTGTTGCTTTGACACTATGAAGAGATTTTCAGAAGACACTACAGCTGTTCTGTGTTAACATTTAGCTTTTGCCCTACATGAGTTTGCTCACTTCAACATATTTATGAATGACCAGGATGGTGGAATCGAGTGCACCCTCAGCGAGCTTGCAGATGACACCAAGCTTGCAGGTAACACTAAGCTGGGTGTTGCAGTTGATACAGTAAAGAAAGGGATGTCATGCAGAGAGACCTGGACAGGCTCAAACAGTGGGTTTATGAGCACTGAATGAGGTTCAACAGTCAAGTGCAAGGTGTTGCGCTTGGGTTGGGGCAATCCCAGATATGTGCGCAGGCTGGGAGGTGAGCTCTTTGAGAGCAGCCCTGCAAAGAAGGATTTGAGGGTGTTGATTGATGAAAGGCTCAACATGAGCCAGCAGTGTGTGCTTGCAGCCCAGCAAGCCAACTGTAACCTGGGTTGCATCATGATTAAGTATGACCAGCAGGTCAAGGGAGGTGATTCTGCCCCTCTACACTGCTCTCATGAGACCCCACCTGGAGTACTGCATCCAGTTCTGGTGCCCCAACACAAGAAGGATGTGGAGTTGTTGGAGCAGGTCCAGAGGAGGGCCACAAAGATAATCAGAGGGCTGGAGCACCTCCCCTACAGGGACAGGCTGAGAGAACTGGAGCACTTCAGCCTGGAGAAGAGCCTGAGGAGACCTTAAAGTGGCCTTCCAGAACCTGAAGGGGGCCTACAGGAAAACTTTTTAGAAGGGCATGTAGCAACAAGATGAGGAGAAATGGCATTAAACTGGAAGAGGATAGATGTAGACTAGGCAATAGGAAAAACTGTGAGGGTGCTGAGACACTGGAGCAGGATGTCCAGAAGCTGTGGATATCCCCTCCCTTGGAGCATTCATGGCCAGACTGGATGGGGCTTTGAGCAGCCTGGTCTAGTGGGAGGTTTCCCTGCCTATAGCAGGGGATTGGAACTACCTGATCTTAATAGCAGTCCCTTCCGACCTAAAGCATTCTACATAAGATTCCTCTTAGGTCTTTTGTGGATACTTCATGGTAACTGTGACTTGTGGGATCAAAAACAGGGTAATATTGCAAGAGACCCTCAAAATGTTGCAAATGCAACCGTCACTGCCTCTGTTCAGGGATCTATATTTTCTGATCTGCTCTGTGCACCAGTGGCTATGCAGTTTTTGATTACATAAACTGCTGTGAAAGCTTCACTGACTTAAATGTCTCTGAGTTGCTTCCAGCTATGGTGTAGTGTCTTTCTGTATTGTTACTTCCAGATATTTTTTTTTCCTGAAAGAGATGGATAGCAGAGCTAAAATTTCCTATAGGAGTGGTAATTTTTGAGAGTCTGTTGTATGCCATTTATTTATTTAATAGCTGTCTCTTTAACTTCTGGAATGCATTTTGCAAGGCTGCTGTGGACTGCAGTGGAGAAATAAAACCAGTTTGGTCATATTAGAGATAGTTAAGCAACAGTTGATACCTGCATAGCTTTTGTTTCCTTTTTTTTCTTTTTTTCTTTTTTTTTTTTTTTCCATTTGGACATTGTCTCCCCCATTTCCATTTTGCAAATAAATAATAGATCTAAGTAGATCTATATAACTTGCATTATGGTTAAAAGTGTATAATTCTGAAGTAGCTTGAATAGAAACCGAGTCTTTCATCTTTTAAGAATCTTACACAGAATACAGCTATTTTAATTTTTTAAATGGGCCTAACTGTTACACAGTGACAAAGGGAAACTGTTTTTTTGTCTTTCAGGAGCAAAACAAAATAACTGATATGATACCATTAAGGATATTATAGGATCACTAAGGAAATCTAAAAACATGCAATTGAAAAAAGTACAGTTGTATTAAGTATTTGATAGTTTGTAAGGCTGGTTATTTTTTCAGCAGTTCTGAGTCATGGTGTTTAGAAAAGGTACTAGTCAGGCACAGAATTAGCACCTTAAAAACAAAGGTCCAAAGTCGCAGATTTTCCTGTTTTAGACTCTAGTCTCTATGGCTTTCTGGTGAGAAGGAAAAAGAATTACTACAGTTGCGTAAAAAATAAGGAAATGTACACTGGTGTCTTCTCTTTGATGCTGAGATGGAGCTGGTAGACCTGAGTGTTCTTCAGGGCCTTCTTGAGAAACTGCTTGTCCTAATGTCATGTCTGTGTTGAATTCATAGGTACAAGGGATTCTGACTAATGGTACACGAGTTAGGGTTGTCATGTTACCTGCCATCTCCTTTCTGAAAGGGGTGGGGGAGTGCAGTGGGAAGGTGTGGGATTTAGGTGCTGTTAATGCTTTGCAGTCATCAGGCAATTCATTAAGTATCTTAGATTTGAGTATCTTATGTGACTGCATAATAAGAAAACCCACAGAACGGGGGATGAATTCCAAAACAAAAAGCGCAGTATGTTGTCAAATAAACAGTGTTAATTTAAAAGCGTTTTATTTACAAAGATGATATTTTTTCTTTAATGTCTATTTTAGATAGTAGGCTCTTTTTCAAGGATACAAATTCCCAACTGAAGAATATGCACTGAGTTTCATTTTAGATGGAGCCCGCTGCTTGAAAGGGCATTCATTGCCATGGAATCTATGTATTGCAAGGGGAAACATCATTATTATTATTGGGGTTTTTTTTGGTTTTTTTTTTTTTTTTTTGCAGATGTAACTAATGCTCTGCAATCTACAGATAGCCATTCCAATGGCGTAAGAATAAAGAACATAACCTGCTTGATGCAGTTACTCACCACTCATAACAGTGCCATAAGCCTGCAGTTGTTCTTGGTGTTCTGTGTGCCTTGTCCTCTGACAGAACAACCATTCGTATTAGTGGTTCCAGGAATATATTATTTCAACTCCTGTCTACTTTCTTGCATGCACTGTACTCTCACATTAATGTTGTGTTGATATTTTTTTAGTTCGTTTTCTTTTGGTTTTTAATTTATTCATTCATTTGGTTTTGAAATAGCTGGTAGGTGAAACACCTTTCTTCCTTTCTACTTCTGAGAGCGTGTAAAGCCTGCAGAGCTGGTTTGTACCAGTGTGCAGCTCATGCATTTTTTTCTCACAAGCCGACGGCAGCACATTGAACAGTTTGTTCAGCTAGTGTAAAAAACAATCTCTACGAAGTGTTAGATGCTCTTTAAGCTGAATGGTTCTGAAGGAGCATATTAATATGATTTCAGTCTTTGCCAGAGCTGTTTGTGCAGAAATGCAATGCTGATGAATAGATGGTAGTGCTGGACATGAGCTAACTGATGTCAAAGAGAAAGCTGTAATCTGTTGGAGATGCTTTACTGAGTAGCAGGATGTAGCACTAAGCCAAAAGCAGCTTTTAATCACATGTGAATCAGATGTTCTTCCTGAAGGCTGCACCTTTTTGTCAGTCCAGTCTAGAAAGCCTAGCTGGAACTTTTCCAGAGCTTTGTTTGTTTTGTTGTTGTTTTTTTTTTTGTTGTTTTTTTTTTTTTGCAGTGATTACATGGGATATAAAAGGTTACTTCCTTTTCTTAGTAACTTCCAAGATTCTGTTTACAGACCTGGTAGAAGAAATATGCCATGTTCAAAGAGTTTGGAATTGTAGGGGCATCATCATCATAGGAAGCAGTGTCCTTTCATGGATACAGGAGGTGAGAATCTCCTAAGAGATATTAGTGAGCTATGTTTGGAAAGGTTTAAACATAAAGTGGTTGTCTTTTGCTAGTACTGTGGATCTATTCTCCACTTTAGCTTAAGTCCTTTGTTTTAAAGGCAAACATAGGAGTTAAAAGCTCAGTAGAAGTAGTTAGAGTCAGCAAAGGTAAGTTTCTTGATCTGTTATGCTCCATGAAGTGTGACAAGGGTTTTCTGAAATATAGAAAGTTTTGGTTGACCTGTGCTTGTAACATGGGATGTGAATCAACTGAGACAGCTCACTGGTTATCCATCTGATGTGCAATTGAGATCTCATGGGGCAAGTACAACTCCAAAATGGAAAGCAGGACTAGACAAATGAAGAACTTTTTTAAATAGAGTAAGAACAAATGGACTTACATCTGTATTACTCTTCTACAGTTTCTGTGTTAGAAGCCATCTTTGGTGATCACTAATGTCCTAGCTTGAGCTATTGACTACTTGGGAGTTTGTGCTACACAGGTTTCAACTGTACTCAATGCAGTTTTATTTGCACCTTTTTTAGTCTTTTGACTCAGTTTTCAAAGGTGCTAAATATGTACAAGATTGTTCTAGGAAGCTTGTGCACAGGTCTAGTATTAATAATGTTTCTTTCTCCTTTTACTGCAGACAAATGAATGGAATAAGAATGATGATCGGCTACTGCAGGCAGTGGAGAATGGTGATCCTGAAAAAGTCGCTTCATTGCTGGGTAAAAAGGGAGCCAGTGCCACCAAACAAGATAGCGAAGGCAAAACTGCGTAAGTCTAACTTAAATTTGTGATTTAAACACGACAGTGGGGAAAAGCAGCCTTGGATGCATATGCCACTTCTAAGAATTAAGAATCAGAAACCATCCTGAAAACAGAGGTACCATTTCTTGATCAGAAACCTGTTGAACTGAATTGAAGCTCATCTGCTGGACAGATTGATCCCAATTTAGTACAGAGTATTCTGGGACATGGGAATTTCATGATACACTCAAGAGGCATTAATCTTTGGGTCTATTTTTTCCCATGAGCATTAGCTTAATGACATAGAACTGAAGATAATTTTTCTGTCTAATGATTTATTTTGAAGTTTTTGTTATGGGCTTTTAAAATCTTGCAGATACTAATGACTCATGCAACTGTTCCTTGTTTTGATTGAAATTTGGTAATGAAAGTTTTGTGCAAATGAGTTCTTTTACACAGTCTCTGTATATTTTTCATTGAGACTCAGTGTAGTATTTTCTTCTGTTCTTTCTCTTGTTCTCCAATGAGCAGTCTTAACTGTGGAAGATAACAGATTCCAGTAAGGAAGTTACAACACAAGATTGCTATCTTTAAGCTTTCTTAAGGGACTGGGACATGATTAAATGAAAAAGTGTAAAAGAGGTTTCCCATGAGCGTCATGGTTTTATGATTTTTGTTGTTGGTATTCCATATCATGACATCATGTAATGCATTAAGAGTTAAGGAGTTAATGCTCCAGCTCCATGAATCATCAAAAGTTATGGGTATACCTGTCTCAGAAGAACTACGTTCCTCAGAGGACTTTATGTTCATTGTATTCTTACGTATTTCCGCTCTGAGGGAAAGATAAAAACTGTTTGTGTCACGGGACACTCTCCACCTACTCAGCAGTGGGTGCTCTCTGCCATCTTGCCTTCAGCATTAGCGTAAGGCCTTCGGTTTATCAGACACTCTCTCTTGCTCATCTTATTTGATTTATTAGCTTCAATTCCAATTATATTGTATTATATTGTGTTATTTTGCATTCCGATACTTATTTAGTAGATTTGCTTTCCACTTCAGATTGTTGCCACTATTTTGTTTTCAGGCCCATCTTCCTCTTCCCTTTTTCTCCTTTCCCCCTTCCCCATTCCCAGGGCATGGGTTCATGAGTCCTGTGCCCCAGTTGTCACAGAACCAGGCCAAACCAGCCTGTAAACCATTGACAATGAGGAAACCAAAGCCTTCAAAAAATTCTGGATAGAAAGGAAGATTATTTCTAGTCTTAGGATAGACGGAATGAGGCAGTTTATAACAAATAATATGTTCTCATGAATTACCTTTGCATTATTTATTTAGTCACATTCTGTTTTTTGCTTGATCTGTTTGAGTTTTCTACATCTGCGATATTTCTGTTCTGCATCCGAGGAAACTGAATCGTGGCAACAGCTCATAATGATCTGCAACTTCTTACTACAAAAATGCACATTCTCTTGTTTCCTTTAAGTGGCCTTTCTCCACACACAGAATGATTTTAATTTTATAAGTTACACATGTGTGTTTTTCTTTTGAAAAAGACATTACCTTTCATGACTTCTGAAATTGAGATATATTTAGCATCTTGTGTTTTTTCTAGTTGATGTAACCTCAGAGCTGAAGTCCTAAGCTGCACCGTGTCCGCTGTAACACTGGTATTTTGCAAGTTTCAAATATAATTTGATACTGATGTTTTTCTAGAAGCCAAGCAAGACCGAAATTATCAGTAAATGTACACATGCCTTTTGACTATGAATAATGAGATTGTAATTGTAGGGATTTGGTGCAATGCCTTTCATATTTATAGAAACATATTTCAAAATTTTCTCTTCTTTGTAGTTACAGCTAAAGAAGTCAATTATTTCTATTGATTATGCAGCTACTAATTTTGCAGATACATATACTGTTAATTTTATCTTTTTTAATATAACTAGAATTAATTTTAATTTGCAAGTACAAATTAATGCTGTAAAGATCTACGTTTTTAGAAGTTTAGTATGCTCAGGTAATTATCAGTTACTTTTTAAGTATCTCTGTGTCATGGTTTAAAAAATAAACTTGAGAGAATATAAAAAATACCATTGCTGTGATACAGAAATACAGCTTGTCAGCTCTCATTCTGTTTCCATTGCTTTGACAAACTCTTCAGACCTGCTTGTGTTACTTCTTCAGTTATGAAGGAGAGAGAGACAAGTATAGAAGCCATGACACTGATCTGGAGAGACATAGCTACCAAAGGATACTGTAATCCAGAAGTATTCTCTAGTGTGGCTTACTACTAACAGGCAATTTTGCATTTTCATGCTCTCAGTTTCAGAGTCTTCTCATTTTTTTTAGCATGTCTCTGTACACGTGTATGCTCCAAAACTGATTACTGTTGCCTAAGCAACATTACTAAATGCAGAGTGAAGCATTATTTCCATCCATATAGGCTTGCGTCTCCTATGTTTGCATTGTGATCCCAGAGCTCCATACCTGCACAGTGATTCCTGGGTGCCTAACACGGGTGTCCTGTTCTGCCTCAGAAACTCTGGTTAGAGGCCCAGCCCCAGCTACAGCCTTGCACTGAGTCAAGCAGTGTCCCACAGGAGCATGGTACTAATTTGTCAGCTACCTCTTCTGAAGCAGGGGAGACTCATGCTGGGAAAGAGCAATCTGGAGAAGTCTGTTTGGGACAACTCAATACAATCATGCTGAAATGTCAGTAATTAGTTCAGAGAGTGGTCTGCTACACTACGTGGGAAGGAAGCTTTGCAAATCAGCAGTCTATTGATTGATCTATTCCCTGTGAGTATACATTGATGCGTTTGTTTGTTTAATTAGGCTGAAGGTGACTAACTGGAAGAGTATGATGGATCCAATTATGTAACAAGTTGCATAATGTGATTAAAGCTTAGGAATGTGCTCGAAAGCACAAAAGGAAATGCCATTTGTTTAGCTTTTTGTTATCCGTTCACTTGAGGTGCGCAGTGCTTTTATTTTGTGTTTTCTTTTTTGTTCTCTTTCTTAATAACTCTTCAGACAACATTCTTGTTCTCGCTCAGATCTTTATTTGAAGCATAGTTCTGGATATTTATTTTATATAAAATCAGGATTTTTAACTCCCTAGTAGTACTAGTCAAACTAATGAAAGAAGGCTTTTAAGTCTTGCCTGACATCCCTGCCACCACCACCATACAGCTTCTTACTCAATCCTTTCTATAAACAATAAATCAGTTTTCAGGCTGTAGAGCAAATCCACCTTTGGTGTAAGTTGACACAGCCCTATTGTTGTTCCCACTTATGCTGAATAGACTATTGCCAGGCACATTTGTAGTAGAACCTGTCTGGAAATCTGACTCTGCCATTGTAGTCCTATTCTGCCAGATGGTGTTTTGTGTTTTTTTTCTTGTCCAATTTCCTTAAACAGCAAAACAGCGCTTTCCAATTTGGAAGTTGACCGTTTAACTCCCACTTAAACTAACAGTAAAGGCTTTTCAAAGACAGCCTTTTCAGGACAGGATAGGATTTATTCCTGTACTACTCCTTCTACAAGAACAAATGTTCAAATGAACTATTACTTAAAGAATCTGCTGCTATTATTGGAATGAAAAAAAATTGGAAATAATTCATAATATATAAATGGGAGCACTTCCGTGTCCTGAGGTGATTTTGTCTGTGTGCCAGTGCATCAGTGCCATGTTTGCATGTTTTTGCAAGATACTGAACTACAATCAAATGCTTATGGCTATTAAATAAAACAATAGAGCTCTGTACTTTATTGCAGTTGTATCAGCTGTAGCTTGGTAAAATGAGTCAGACAATAAAAAAAAAAAAAAAGCTTTGTAATCCTTTACAAATGCAGTTTTAGTAAAGTGTTGTCAATAGCAGTCAGCAGAAATATTTTCTTTTGAACAACAGTGTACATGCCTCACAGACTGAGATGAAAATAAATTTCGGAGCATATTCCAACCCCAAATTCTTTAGCTTGTTCAAAGCATTCATTTTTCCTTTCTCACTTTTGTATCTTCTTGTGTTAGGAGATAAAGGAAATGGCATAATAGGCTTCTCTATTTGATGAGTAAATTAGGTATTAAATGTTTTTTGTTGGGGACATTTTCCTTTTATGTATTTATGTTTCCTGTTCTGTATTTATCTTTTAAAAGAATACAGACTTGCTATATTTATTATGCTGTCCTGGTTGAGAGATAAAACTGTAGAAATTATTTAGAAGCTTACCTCCAAAACCAGGGAAGTACCTTATCAAATGAGTCCAGTGTCTGTGGAATGGAAGAATTGTAGCATCCTTCCTTTATTGATTCAAAACCGTATTAATCCTATAGAATATCTTCAAAATAAAGGAAGTGCATTGTGCACATACAGGAGTTCCTCAGTCAGACACCATACACCAGGGGATGTTTCTTTTACACAGGCTATGTTACCTCCAGAAATCAACCGAACACTTAATTAGAAAAGCATCCTAGTGTATTGTCTTCTGAAAATTATACCAGGGTGGGAGCTGCAAGAAATGTCTGATATCTGAGGGTCATTACCTCCCAAGGAATGGAGTTTATTGGTGTTCCAAAACCTTGATCTCCGTCAGAAAGCAGTTTTTGACAAATGTTTATCATATGGTAGTCCAGATGGTAACAACAATGTCTACATTTCAGAATATAGACAAAATAAAGACAACCACAATGATCTCTACACATGTTTTATTGTTTGAGAACAGGAAGACTGGAATCTGGTTCTTGTTTCAAAATTTCTAGTAAAGTTTGTTTTTGTGGAAGATCGGTTGTAAAAACTTTTATTTTTCCAAAACTTCCTTGAAGTTTTTTTCAGGTTAATATCCTAATTGCTCATTTTAGTTTTCCCTGTCCCCCACAGCATTGTTATAAACTTAATTCAATTAGGGTGTTAATATTAAATTTCCTGAAGATTACTTTCCTCTTTAGTTTAAAGTTTAGAAATGCTGATGACACATCTGGGCATGGTTGGACAAAATCATCCTCTGTCAGGATAGTAAATTGATCTAATTAACTTCCCATTATAGTCAGTATGAGCCAATTGTTAGTGTATAGGAGAAGAATTGCTTGTATCTCCTCAGTGAAGGACCAGTAATTAATTTTGATTTTAGAGTTTGGCAATACATGAAAAAAACCTATATTTCATACAAATATTATCGTACTGACAAGCATAACTTTTGCGGTCTTTTAAATTATGTCCCTCAAGGGATCCTGCCAGGAGCACTGGAGATAGTTTCTGATGGTCTGAGTATACAACGCCTCACTGAGACTTGAAAATGCATCACGGTCTTATTTTTGGATTCTAGTTACATTTTTGACAGGACTTTGAATCAAGAATGTTCAAGTTCTGCTGTGTGCTTCTTTAAAGCAGTATCTGCTAAGATGTTTTAATATTTTTGTACCTCCATATTTAAAATTTAAAAAACATACTTAAAAATAAAAAGAAGTGGTAGTCTCGTAAAAAGCAGAAATGAATGCTGTTTAGTTGTATTTCAGTTGCAAAGATCCTAACCTTTGCTTCTGAGCAATTGAAACTTTCTCTTTAACAGTTTCATGGGAAAAACAAACAAATTCCACTTATCGGAAAAAGCAAACTCCCTATTTCAAAAAGAATTGCTTTGGACATTGAG
This sequence comes from Callipepla californica brunnescens, assembly GCA_023055505.1. Taxonomy (NCBI): domain Eukaryota; kingdom Metazoa; phylum Chordata; class Aves; order Galliformes; family Odontophoridae; genus Callipepla; species Callipepla californica. The sequence goes on along the minus strand of JALIRH010000009.1, from coordinate 11,029,602 downwards.
TAATATCCCATGGTTCTTGTGCATCTTAAATGGACAAGTCTTCCTGCAGATGCCAGTTGGAGTTCAAGGAGGAAACAATCAATCAAATTCTTCTAGGAGCTAGCTTGCATCTTGTGTTGTACTTGCTTCTTTACATAGTCAGCTAGGATTCCTATTCTTAATGAGTGTTTGCATTTCATTATCTATAGAGTAGATCTGTCATCTCAGAGAAATTAGGCTTCCTTCAGAAGGGCCTCCATGCATGTGTTTGAATGCCCTGTGAGGCACCCATCCCTCACTGTTAGGATTGGGCAAACCTGTAATGCTGCTTCATCAGGCAGCTGATGGAATTCCCTGTAAAACAGGTCCTTCTGTAGAGTTACCAAATACCCAGGTTTTATCAGACCTTGCTTGTTTTCAAGAAGCCTGTGAGATGCTTTCATCAGAGCATAGCCTAGATGGTTGGGAGCTGGCTTGGAACAGCTGCTGCTAGCTCATGTGGAGGCAGAACACTGCACTGCTTCTGTGTTGTGAACACTGTGGCTGCTCTTTTCACTCATCTTATCCAAGCTGGCAAGGGAGCACGGGAAGCATGCCTCTTCTGGGCTGGGCCAGAACCAGGCTCTCCAGAGCTGGAGGGGACAGGGCAAAGGCTGAAGTTGTTGTTCAGATTTATATCTATGTAATGAGTTGCAGTTGTTTAACATGTTTTTCAAAGAGTTATGCAACCAAATGAGCTGCATATGTAGATTTTAATTACACTAACTGGCTTCTACTAGCTTAAAATGCCTCAGCCTAGGATGGGAAGGAGTACAGATAACTGAAACAAAGCAATATGTAAAAGCTAGATTTTTTTCTTATTTGTCTGGGTTATATATCATTCTGTGTTTTGTTCTACCTGCTGTGCAGGTGCACGTTGTGTTAACAAAGCACTAACTGGAAAATGCAGGAACACATTGGCTGTTCCGGGGCATGTCTGTTCTGTTCTCCATATGTGTGGAGTCTTCATTAAAACGTTCACTGGTATAGTTATTCTGAAATGATAAAGAAAAATGCATTGTCATAATCTTCTAAAAATTTTATAGAACAAATGTTAACAGGTCATCTGAACCATCAGCCTCTGAATAACGTTATTGGTGGATTAAAGCACTTGGTTTTTAATTCCCCCATGAAGTAAGAGAAGGTAACCTTATACAGTTTAAAAAAAATAATCAGGTAGTTCTCCTACTTCAAGCCTGGAATGGTCCAACCTGCCTGAAGTTTATAAGACACAGGAATTTCAGAAATAGTACATACCCTCAGCTATCATAAGTCAGGGTTCTTGATGACAAATAAGATATCTGTACTCTTTGGTTCTTGGCATAATGTGTACAATTCTTAAGCCCTGCTGGATTTTCATGCAAGAAAAATATTTTCTTTAGATTAACTTCCACTCAGTTATTTTCAGCCTTTTCCAGCCTTTTCCTGGCTTATGTTATGCTAACATGCTTTGGGATTTCCTAACTCTAATTTCATGACTTTTCATGTAGTAAGGTTGTGTGTTTGCTTGACCCATGAGCAGCAGTACCAAGCAGGCTGTGTTGGAGGGTGGACACTGAGCGAGATGCTAGACATTGCATTTTTGGGGGCTTAATTGTAGGTTTGAACTGTCTTCTGGCCTTGCCAGCCAGGACAGCAAATGGGAAGTTGGTTTTACCTAATGCTAGGAATAAGTCGTAGTGATCTGGGCACACTTATGGCATCCTTAAAGACTTCACCATATGTTCATAAAGATATTTTGCTGGAAACCATATATATTGAGAAGCTAACTGTGCATCACTTTGGTCATGAGATGAAGGATCTGTTTTTAAAGAAATAATTGGAAGGAAGCTTCCCTGTATACCAGCCACTGTTACAGTGATTTGCAAGAAGGGCACTAAGGAAGATGTAGGAAACTGCAGACATATTTGTCTAACCTCAGTGCTTGGAAAAAATATACTGTATACTGTTGAAAAATAATTAAATAAGCTATCTTCAGGCACAGTCAAGGATAAATTCATGAGGGGAAAGGCCTGTCTTAATTTGATCTAAGGTCACCGTTTGTTGGATTAAGGAAAGGTGGTGGAAATAACCTTTCTGGATTTCAGTAAGCCCTTCAGTGTGTTCCTCGTAGCATTCATTTGTACACATTGTCCAGCTAGGAGATATCAGGTTCACACCATGCTGGGTGATGACAGGGAATGGGGCTACATCTGGCTGGTAGCTGTTTTCTAGTGATACTCTCGGGGGTTCAATTCTCAGGCCAGTCCTGTTCAACGTTTTATTGATGGTCTGGGTACAGGAGTGTAATACATCCTCAGCATGTTTACCAATGACGCTAAACTGAGAGGTGCTGCTGACTGCCCAAAGGGATGAGAAGCAGGGACATCAGTCAGCAATGATACGAAGTTCAGCAGAGGCAGAACAATGCTGGACATAGGCACAGCTGGGAGACAAAAGGCTGGGGAGCAGCTGATCAGGAAGGGATCTGGGAGGGGAGGTTGCTGGGGACAGCAGCTCATCATGAGCCAGCATTATGGCCAGGTGACCAAGTGGGCAAACCGCCTTGTGGGGGACACTGAACACGGCACAGCCAGTGGTCAGAAGAGGTGATTCTCTGCTATGTTTAGTTTTGTAGTGGGCTCACCTTGAGTGTTTTGTGTAGTTCTGGGCTCCACAATACAAAAATGATGTTAAGGTCCCTGAAAAGGTTCTGACAGGGCCAGAAGACATGTACTTAGAGGAGTTGCTGTCCAGGAGAAGAGGAGGCTGAGAGGTGATCTCACTGCTCTCTGCAGCTCCCTGGGCACAGGGGAAGGTGACAGGGTCTGCTCCCTGGGAGCTGATGTTGAAATTCACAGGAGCAGCACATAGCTGTGCTGGGAGAGGTTCAAACAGGACATTAGGAAAGATGTTTCTACTGTGAAGGAGGGTAAACGCTCCTGACTGCTTTCCTAGAGAAGTAACTGATGCCTACAACTTGTCAGTGCTTAAGAGGCGTTTGGATAGTGCCCTCAATAATATGCTTTGGCTTTTAGTTAGCCCTGAACCAGTGAAGAAGAGATTACCAAGACCTGGTAATCTCTGTAAATCTCTTCCAACTGAACTATTCTGATCTGTTCCCTATTCCTCTCACCTTGGCTTTTTTGACACTGGCAACACTGCTCTCATTTCTAAACTTTTTAAGCCTTTCAGCAGCTTCCCTGTTTCTTTCATGTTATCAATCTTTGTACCCTGAAACACCAAAAATAAAAGTAGCGCTTCAAAACTTCAGACTTTCTGTCAACACCTAGGGGTACGCTGAAGTTGGCCACTGGCAGAATCTCTGCAATTTGCTGATGCTGGTTTTTGAGGGCCTTTAAAGAAGGATACTCTACAGGAAACATAAATTCAAATTGTGAGTACTTTTATTTACAGTTAAGGACACATGGGAGAAGAATCTTTATGTTTCAGAGTTGAGGAGGGAGTTTGTGGTAATGCGGTGATAGAGTTTGCCAAAGAAAACTGTGCATGAAAATGGAACTGCTGGAACGCGACCTGAGAATGTAAAATATAAAGGTTCTGGGGATCTCTAAAATCTCTCTGAAGAGCAGGTGGGTGGATATTTTTGTTGAGCTTGAAGGCAAAAATCAGGAGTGTATAGCTTGCCAGCTCCTTTACTATATGATGAAATTGCTTCTTTCCTAATAAGAAAATAGCTATTCAGCAGACTTGCCTTTTTTAATGTCTTATACCTTGAGATGTGTGTGACTGAAACAAGACTCTTTATACTTTGAGGCAAAGCTGGAAAGTTTGTATGAAAACTGTGCTGTTTTTTTGAAAGCTTTTGCGGAATATATACTAATATAGAGGATCCATGTGTATTTTTTTGCCAGGGTTTTTGTGTATACTAGGGGAAGCTGATAGCGCCATGGCGCCATGTTTAAATAGAGGATAGGAGAACACTGTCTGTGTGTGTTGCACTATGTTTTAGTGTCTGCTACTAAGAGGGAAACACTTGGGCAGCCCATACTAAATCCATACCTGCTTACTTCACCTTTCTTAAAATCCTAACCTACCTGCACTTGAAAAGATGGTAGCAGCTTATTACTCAAACATCTTTTAAATCTCACAGTATTTTATTTTCTGAGTTTTTAATGATACCAACTCTAGCTTGAAAACAAAATGTATTTACTATAATTGTTTTATCTGTTGTAATTTTTGCACTTCTGTGGCTATGTGCATGTCTGACAGGAGAATGATACACACTGCCTGCACTTAATTAAAAGCCACATTTATTGCATTTGATCTTGATTGAAGGTGAAATGAATGCACTGTAAAACTATGGGTTTTATTTGCTTAAATCAAAATAAGAAACAAACTACTAACTACTTATGGTAGATGTCTCATTTGCCTTTAAGACAGTCTCTGATTTGCTCAACATCTGAATGGACTTGTTGTGGTATCCATTGGTACTTTGTGTCTGTAGTACAGAAATATCTATAGTAACTGAAATGTGTCTTTCTCTCAATTGTCTTCATGAGAATTTATCTATTCTGCATTTTATCTTTCTCTCTCAATTTTGATTTGGTTTTCATCCTAAAGCTGGTTCCACTGTGCCCTTTCCATTTGGGATTGCCAATGGAAGGAAGTCTTGTTCCCATATCTTTATTCTGGCTTAGTTCTCTGATGCATTTTAAAGCTGGAGGACAGTGTAGATAAAGAGACTAAGAGGAGCTGTGGAAAAGGAGTAACTTCACTTGGTACTTCTGGTGCAGTCTGCCTCTGCTGCTTTCATGCTTAAGTAGGAAGCATGAAAATGAACACTGTTAAAAGGCAAGATGGCTTTTGTTCCCAAGTCAAAGACAGGTGAGACGTTTGGTTCTGACAGTCTTGCCAATACTGACTTTTAGCATTGTTTCCTTTGCAGTAGAATCCCTGAATGTTTCTAAGGCTTAAGTCTTCTCGAGTGATTTTCACTTGGTAGTCAGGGAGTGATAAAGATTTGGCAGCTTTTTCAGGCAGGTGTTCAGTATATTTAATTTTAGTTTTTAGGTTTGAGATGAAATTCTACATAGAATCATAGAATTGCTCAGGTTGGAAATGATCTTCAAGATCATGGGGTTCAACCCCAACCAAGCCATGCTACCCTAACTCTAACAGCCTACTGCTAAATCATATCCCTGAGCACCACATGCAAATGGATTTTAAACATTCAGGAGTGGTGACTCGTAACTACCTCCCTGGGGAGCTTATTCCAGTGCTTAATAACCCCTTTTGTAAAGAAGTTTTTCCTTACATCCAAGCTAAACTTCCCCTGGTGCAACTTCAGGCCATTTCCCCTCGTCCTGTCACCTGTTGCCAGTGGGAAGAGACCAATCCTACTCTTGCATCACCTTTCAGATATTTGAAGAGAGCAATAAGGTCTCCTCTCAGCCTCTTCTTCCCCAGACTCACAGACCCTGTTCCTTCAGTCACTCCTTATAGGGCATATTCTCCAAGCCCTTCACAAGTCTTGCTGCCCTTCTTTGGGCCTGCTCCAGCACCTCAATGTCCTTTCTGGACTGAGGTGCCCAAAACTGAACACAGTACTCAAGGTGGGACTTCACCAGTGCTAAGAACAGTACTGGAATCATCTTTCTGGCCCTTTCTGAAGATGGCCATCTTGAGTCCACCAGGCTGTTCCTGGTTAGCCAGTGCTGTTGAAAGATGATGGAGAGTGGCTTGGCAACCACATCTGCCAATTCCCCCAGCACTTGAGGGTGCAATCTCTGGACCTGTGAGTGTCCAGCTTTTGGAGCAGGACCAAAACCATCTCAAGATGAATCATGCAGGGCCTGTTCTGTTCCCTGTCCCTATCTTCCTGGCTGTGTGTGCCCAGGGAGCAACTAGTCTTACTATTGAAGGCTGAGGCAAAGAAGGCATTAAGTACCTCAGCCATATCCCGATCCTTGGTCACCATGTTCCCCTCTGTATCCAGCAAGGGATGGAGATTCTCCCTAGCCTTCCTCTTACTGTTTATATATTTATAGAAATACTTATTGTTATCTTTCACCTTAGTGGCCAAGTTCAGTTCTAGCTGGGCTTTGGCCCTTCTAATTTTCACCCTGCACAGCTTCTCTATGTATTTGTAATCCTCATAAGTTGCTTGTTGCCTCTTCCAAAGGCCATAAACTCTCCTTTTGTTCCTGAATTCCAGCCAAAGGTCTCTGTTCAGCCAGACCAGTCTCCTTCCCCATCGGTTTGTCTTCCACAACTTGGAGATAACAGCTGCTGCACCTTTAGAATACCATCCTTAAAGTATTCCCAGCCTTCCTGGGCTCTCATGCCCTCCAGAACTACTTCCCAAGGGCCTCTCTCAACTATGGTCTGAAAGAGACAAAAGTCTGCCCTCCAGAAACCCAAGATGATGATTCTACTGACCCCCCTCTGTACTTCAAGAAGGATTGAAAAATCCTTGATCATATCATTTCAACATCACATTGCCCCAGATGGCCTCCAACGTTTATATTCCCCACAAGACCTTCTCTATTAACAAACAGCAGGTCCAAGATTTTGCTTCCCTTTGTTGGCTCCTTCACCAGCTGTGTAAGGAAGTTGTTTCCCCACACATTCTAGGAACCTCCAGGACTGTTCCCTTTCTGCTATATGTTACAATTCCAGCAGGAATTACATCACCTTAAACTTCACTTTCACGTTCCTGTCACTTAATTTCTACCAACAGCATACATGCCCATGTGACTGTGATGAAACAGTAGAAAGCAGGTTTGTTTTTCCTAGCCATGTGGGTATCTGCTTGCCTGTGCAGATGCAAGGAAGAAGCAGAACCAGGCAGCTGAATCAGTAGATGCTGGCCATGGAAGCATAATCCTTGCTGGAACAAAGAGTTACTGCTTTTCTGAGTGCCCTATGTGGCTGAGAGAGGAAGGCACAAAAACTGTCTGTTTGGGGACCATTCTGGGCCATTCCCATTCTTTAAATCTGAGAGTAATGGTTATTATTTGAATTACGTTCATGATGTGTTGATTATTTGTTTGTTTGTTTTTTGTTAGGTTTGAAAGGATTAATTTCATCACTGTTTTATTGTTTTTTTGTTTGTTTGTTTTTGTTTTTGTTTTTTGGTTGATAAAATCCCATTCACAAAAAAATAAACTTTCTTCATTAATTACTGGTCATTGTATTACATGCCAGAGGAGACCATACTTGGTGTTATTCCTCAGTAACTGCAGACACATCATTTGTGCATAGAATATGCTGCTCTCACTGTACTCACAGCTCTTTCTCACCCAGGTCAGGTCTCTGCGTCCTTCTAGTACTTCTGCCATTTGGCCTATGGTGGAAAGCAATAAAAATACAGATAACATCTAGTACATTTATTTGTACTGTTTTTGTTGAAGGAATAAATCAAGGCTTTGAGGAATAATTCTGGCTGAGAAAATGACAGGCATTTTAAGCAAGGTGCTGCCTCCAAAATGTGTAGAAGTTCAAATCAATACACAAAATGAGACAGACTACCAATGAGTCTGGCAAATCACTTGCCTGTTTCATCTGGTAGCAGCAAGGGTTGTATGCTTTCTATTTCTATATTTTTTTAGTTGGCATTGCAAAGACTGTGAGCAGCTCTTTTATCAGTCTCGTTTGTTTGTATGAAGGTATTGGTCTGTTGGGAAACTGTAAATCATCAAACTGCTGGCAGACAAGTCAGATTTCTTGAAAGTCAATAAAGATTTGATGTACGATATAGAAAATGAAGAAGAATGAACTGCTTTGGGGAGGGATGTTTTTACTCAAAATAAACCTTGACAATGGGTAAGTTTGAGTTCATAGTGTATTTCAAACATTCTTGCACTTAAAATATTTTCAGAGCACTCAGATTAAAATAGTAGAGAACAATAGCATTGTATGCTTGCATACGTGTTTTACTTTGTTCTTTGTCATAATTTTGTATTTGCTGTTTTCTGTTCACTTGGCATTCATAATTCAACCATGTTCTTTATTTTCTTTGGATTTTGATGAACACTGTGTTAGACTGCTCTCAAGCCCTGGAGAAATTCTGTGCACAGAGAATGCTGGTTCTACTCCAGAACAGCTCTGGAGTATGATGCTGCCACACAGAACTGTAACACCCAATAGCATGTATTTTTTCTGCTCTTCTAATTTTGCTTTTCTTTAAACAAAGATTTCCTTGTGCTAGAAGGCTACAGTCTTCACTTAAGGCTTTATTTTTTCTTATTTTATCATGTTCTATTATACTTTTGTGGTATTTTCCCTAGTTATGTGGACCACCCAGTTGTTTTAAGCCAGCTGTCAAAATAACATTCAGAGAGAGGGTTGTGCTCAGTTTTGCAGGATGTAGCTGAGTAGTTGGTTAAGCAGAGAATCTGGATTCATCAGACCCATGTCTTGGTACTAACAACGCCTCAACAAGTTCAATTAGCTTGATTTTTACAAGTGTAACCTCTAAATTTTTATTAATTCTGCTATTTTACCCGTTATTTGTAAATAAATGGTCTATATGAGCTGATCAGTAAAAATTACAGCACCGTTCTGTTTGAGTTACTTTCTGGCAACTAAATAATTTCTGGAAATGCTCATTCTCGACCTCTTAGCCATATCTGAACTCTTGTGCTCTGTCAGTCACCAACTGAAGAAGGCTTCATTCCCTGCTGGCTTGACTTCATGACTGAAACACAGAAAAAATCCTTAGCACTGAATGTGAGACTGGCTTATTTAGGACAGTTGTTTCAGTGACATATATGTGTAAGAAATCTGCTGTTTTCAACTAGTTTCAGAATGTCACGCAGCTGTCCACTCTACTCTGTCACCAAGCATTCGTAAAAAACACTTCTATCAGTGCATTTGAGTAAGTTGTTTGAGTATCAGGAAAAATTACACCTGACAGGACTTGGAGGTGATAGTCTTGCAGTTAGTTGACTCCAAATCTTATGTAATGTTGCTTTGTGTTCCCTCTTACTGTCAAGCCTATTTACTCCAACTAGACTTTATATTCCTCCTGAAGAATATATTTTTTCATTTCATATTCAGGACTGAGTAGCTATGGGAGTTGTACATTCCCAATGAGAAAAAAACAGCATCAACCAGATGATCTTAGTCAATGAGGTGAGGTGAGTCTAAATTCTGACTGTCCCCATTTGTGGATCCAGTGAGGAAACCACTGGAAAGGGTAGATGCTACTCTGCTGTATTGAGTGTTCTGGAGATAATAGTAGAAGTCTATCTTGCCTTACAGAAACGGTAGAAATGTTTTATAGTGATAGAAGAAATCTATCTCAAATCAGTTTAGTGATGGAATGGGGAGTTAGGCCAAATGAGAATGTAACCCTCAGTGAGTCCCTTGCTCCAAATGAAGACTTACATGTTTGTTTTTGTTTGCCTGTCATTGCACAACAAGGAAGTGGGAGGAAAGTCTTTTGCTTACATCCAAAGGGAAGTTTATTCATGAAGAATGCAAGTGAAGTGCACCACTGCTCAGTGCTTCTACATGATGTTTGGAAACCTGCAGCTTTACCTCAGATGTTTTAGGAGAGTGTATGTAGCTTGTAAAGAGTTACTCTGTACTGAAATAAATGTCTCCAGGCATATGTTGACTTACCACATGACTGTAATAGGGTCATCCCAGTCTGGAGTAATTCTCTTGACAAAAACTAGCCTCCTACCTCAGTCACTTACAGATCTTTAACAAAAAAGAAAAAAAAAGACTTTTGGAGTTATATGAGACCTGCTAGCAGTAAAGGAGTACACAGAAAGCATTTGGGAGGGAGTTGTAGCAGTCCAAACGCTGTTAGGCTTAGATAACTGTAAATGAATGTGAGGCAAACCTCATCGTACTCTCCTCTCCAGATTACTTCTATGCTTTTGTTGGAGACTTCACACATTCTCTTTGTGCTTACAGATGGTGTTTCTTCAATCTTAGCAATTTGGGACAAGCAATGCTTTTTTATTTGTTTTTTTCTTAACTTGTAAAATTTCTGATAGCATGAAACTAAGTATCTGCATGCATAATGACTTGTTGAGAACTGCCTTGGGAATTATTTGTGTTTGTGGGATTGATGTGTTCATAGGCGCATAACCTGAAAGGGGTTAAGTTTTTCTTTCTTTTTTCTTTTTTCTTTTTTATGCTTTCTTTGCAGTCTGATTTTATCTAAATCAAACTTCTTCTGCTCTTGTGTACTCTTGTTGCATTTGGCACTACTCTCCACAGCCTCTCTGTAAAATCTTAACATCCTAAATTTAGCCAAGTTATTATTATTCAAGTATTTATTATTCTATGAATATTGTCAAATGTGAATGAGCCAAGTGCATACTTAATGGTCTTCCTGATATTTAATTGATTTCGATTGTCTTGCATGTCTACATGAATGTATCTGAGTCTGTTTCAGTATTTGGTGGATATTATGTGCTGGCCAAATTAGAGGTGTTGGAATTTATCAGATTACTTTTGCCTCCCTCTTCCACCTTTTTTCCTAAAGCCTGAGAAACTTCTACAGAAGAAAATTTGCACAACTTAATCACCAAGATCAGAAAGCTCTAATTTTCTTTTTGAATGAACAGAGAACAGCCAGCAGCAGTACTTTTTGTGCTTTTCAAAGTATTTAGTTATGCTCCTGTTTAGTTTGTTTATGGCAGTAGTAAGTGTGTGGATGAGCATACAAAATATTTTTTACATTTGCAGAGAACAGTTTGAAGCTGTAAGCACTGCCTGCCTAGCATTTGTAGGCAGCAGCAGGCAGCATGGAAGGACTCCACGAAGGAAGGGAGGTAGTTGCTGTACTTGGTGGAGGACTCCATTCGCAGAGCTCTCCGGTTACGATTAATTTCTCAGCTCTTTGACAGATCTTGTCAGTAGGTCTTTTTCCTCTGCTGGCTTTTCAGGAAGGCTGCAAAGTCCACAGTTTATTGAAACTGTTGCAGTTCACATACTCTGTGCCAGAAATACCCATTTCATTCTTGTTTGTTATTCCTAGTTGTTCTGCTTAGCAGGCTGAACTTTCAATATTAGTCCGAAATATAAACTCCTAAACACTATGGAAATATCTGCATGATTAGTTAGATTCCCTTTAGATTCTGGAGGAAAAAGGTTTTAACATAGGATGTATGGTGTTAAAAATGAACTTCTCTTTTATAAGATGTAAGAAAACATCCTGAGATTACAAGCTTTTTCAATTTGGGTCATGCTTAGGAAGCATTTTCACAGCTTTTCTTAAGCTATTAAATATAGTAATTGTTAGAAGCATTTTGTCTCTAGTTTCTTTTTTCTTTTTTCAACATTATTCCCAATGTATATTGAACTGATAATAGCAGGACTGTGGGGAAGTAGTATGGCTGCCTGTGCTTGACTTGCATATGTTGGCATAACATGTTTCAGGAGCCATTTTCATAAGTTGTTTCCTTGCATTTGCTTCTCAATTTCATTAATCCAGAAGCATTTGTGTAAGATTGCTTCTGTACATCTGGAGGTGCTCACAGTGTCGAAGGTGAGCACTCAGTATAAAAAGCCTTGAATTCAGTCTTTGATTTGTTCTGTAATTATATCTTTAGTAACTGATGCTCTTAAATGCTTCCTGTCATGGTGTGGTTTGTAACCTCTGCAAACTTCGGTTGTTTGTACAAGCAAAGGAAAAGCAAAACCAAAAGCTGAAAAATGCATCCTTACTATAGTTTCACAAATACTCAGTAGCTTTGGTATCTCCAGGTTGCATTCACATACACTGTCTCGAGGTTGTTGTTTCGCCTCTTCAGTGAAGGAAGATTTAATTCAGAAGGAGAACTTGATTTAGTTTAATTTGGAAACAGAATCAACTCTTAGAGGAGTTAAATATTGTCTTCTGAAAAAGGAAAACTAAGATTGCCCTGAATGACTAGAGCAAAGCTAGTTTTTGTGAATGCTTTCTTTAGTAATTTCCCAAGCCCATGCATTCTATGGAGATATACTGCATCACTAAGGATATTGGTTTTGAAACTCTGTGGATAGGTGCACACCAGGTATATGACGTGGGTTAATGAAACAGGCTATATAAATATATGAATACAAAGGCTTTTTGATGGGCCTTCTCACTTCCAGAGCTATTATCTTCTTGGGAGGTAGTGGAGGATTGCCAAAAGGCCTAAGGACAGGAATGGGAAAACTTGCCAGTACTTGGTTTGTGAATGAAGGATAAAGAAGGTCTCAGAAACAGAAAAGTGTCATATAAATACTCTCTTCCAGTTTTCACCTGGCAGCCACAAAAGGACATGCAGAGTGCCTGAGGATTATGGTGACACATGGTGCAGATGTGACAGCCCAGGATGGTGCAGGTATGCCTCTGTGAACCTATACATACAGTGTAACACCATGCTTCATTTGCCTGTAAGTCTTGATGTGCAACTTTGACAGTACTGCTCTCCCTAGTTCACACCGTGTTGTAACCTCTGCAGTTTGGACTTGCTTTACTGCATGTAGAACTCAGATTTTAAGCCCATATACTGTAAGTATCAGCATTTACAGCTGACTCCAGTAATTGCAAACTATTTAATCAGATTTATTAATTATTGCTGTTGATATTATTATAATTCCCCTTCTCCCTTCCCTGCGTGCCTCCACCCCTTTCCCCTCCCATCTTTTTGGTCATTTCATTTAAAGCTTTGCATAGATTAAATCAGGATCTTGTGTGTTGCTTTTATGTGTATCCAAGCTATTAACCCCATTTAACTGTACTGAAGTTGCAGTTTCCTCAGGATTATGACATAGTCAGAATTGCTGATACAGGACATACTGAGCTGAGAACTGTAAAGTGTGCTGCTTCAGCCCTTAAAAGTCCTGTGCCTCAATTACTGTTCCAGTAGGAGAATGATGGGAGTTGAATTTGACATTGGCAAACTCTTCTTAATAGATTTCAGGTGGCCTGTAATTGGAATCTGTGCCCAGCGTTTTTTCTGTCTAGCAGAGTCACCTAAATGAGGTGTCAGTATTCTGTCTCTCCTATAATGATCTGCAAATGTTGGGTTCACTAGGTCTGTTTTAGCCAGTGTTTGCAGCCTGAGTGAATTTGTCAAAAACAGAAATGCTGTGCCTCTGTGAGAAAGCATCTGTGATACTGGAAGAAGCATTCAGATTAAATGTAATGATAAGAGAATATACACACCTGACATGGACTATTATTCAGAATTTGTACTTCATTTGCCTCAAGATTTATTAGTCACTTGGATAATAATAGGTTACCTGCTCACTCCTGAGAGTTTCAACACTGCATTTGTTAGGTAATGCCTTTTCTGTTAAAGTCTCCTTATTTACTGTGAGGTTCGGTCATAAGTGACTCTCCTGTCTGTATTGATTACTAAAACTTAACTCGTTCTTTCTTCCTTGTACAGATAATTTAGTCTTCTGCTGTCTTTGACCTTTTAAATTTTTCAGGTGTTGTGTAAGAAGAAATTAGAGGACAGACAGCAAAATCTTTCACTATAAATTGGTTGTAAATCTCCATATTGCATAGCTAAGTATGAGTTCATAGATACTAAGTAAATTAATAGCAAGAGGAGCTTTCAAAATGCAAAATGAATGAGTCATTATATATGTGCATTCTACACATGTAGATACAGATTTGTTGCAGTGGTAGCTGGTAAATTTGGATGTTTTCGCTCTCCAAGATGGTTTCCTTTTTAACTTGAGGGAAAAAAAGTAATGCAGACGCATTGGCAGACATCGCTCTGTCACACCGTCTGTGTCATTCCCATATCTGAAGGTAGACATTAAGATTATTCTGTTCCCTTCCTGCACAATAGTCTGTCGTAACCAAATTCTGCTTGATGCAGGATTTTCATGTCTTGATGGACAATTAGAAGTCTTGCCTTCAGTATGGAAGAGTTTATTCCAATGCCTTTGACTGATTAAATACTAACTTTGCTTTGCTTTTATCCAGGGCACAGTGCTTTACATCTTGCAGTGAAGAATAGCCACATTGACTGCATTAAGAGGTTACTTCAGGTGAAGTAAAAAATAAATTTAGTTTGATTTTTTTTTTCTTTTTTTCTTCACTGAATATTGATGCGTTTCTGATAATTGTAGAATCATAACAGCTTGGGATGGAAGGGACCTCAAAGATCATCTTGTTCCAACTCACCATCATGGGCAGGGTTGCCAAACACTAGATCAAGCACTAAATCAGGTTGTCCAGGACACCATCCGACCCAACCTGGCCTTGAATACCTCCAGGGGCAGTGCATTGACGACATCTCTGTCTTTTTACCTCATCGTTACCTTTAGATAAGTGCAAATACAAAGTTTGCGTCTCCGGTTTATGAGGCCTGTGTTGGCTGCCTGCCTACCACCAGGGGGCGCATTCATAATCAGGATCGCAATCCTGTTGTCTTTTTTCCCTGCAATTGAAAGATGTTCTTAAGACATTTCAGGCACCGTGTGGGTCCATGATATAAAACAGTGTGGTATGTTCTTTGAGTGGTCCACAGTTTCGGTTTTACCTGTGCAGTGGATCCAGCATAGACTGGGGTTGCAGCTTGTCATTTCCCAGCTTTTGTCTGTGTGTCTGGGTGAGCTGGAAATAGAAGATATATAAGAGATACACAGAAAAATAACTCTTCATTTGTAGTGGGACTTTGATATTGATCTACTAGGATGTTTTCTGCCTTTGCAGTATAAAATAATTCATTGTTGGCCATGGAAACATTTGTTGAGTTGAGTCAAAGGGAAAGAAACCTAGGTAGTTAGAATACTAAAATATGGAAATATTCAAATCCACAGTGAAGTGAGTCAGAGGGTGGTGAAAGGTAAGAAAGGGAGTAGGAAAAAAAATGGGGGAGAAACAGACAAGAAAAGTGTGAGGCTGAAGTTAAGGCTGAAGTTGTGTGTCAGCAAACAAGAAGGGATGTCCATCTCAACTTCATTTCAGAAAGACAGGTAAATTCTGGTCATAGGGGTGATCAGAGCAATGGATCAGATTTTTAGGAATGTAGACTTATCAGTAAAACTGTGACCAAGAATTTGGATAAAATAATGAGCCTACAAAATGACCACCTGAGTGCAGCAGTACAGAAAGAAATTGGATCCCAAGTCTCAACCTCAGAATTATTTTCCTCTGTTTACTTCAGGGCTCTCCAATTCAGTTGAGACTGCTCTCCCTCACTGTCTCTTACACTGGGTCCAGTTTCACTGATTTTCCTGCTCACTGTATTTATTGACATCACTACTCCTCTCCAGCTGTTGCACATTTGGAAGAGGTTATCATTAAGCAAGGAGAGTTTTTGCTTTGGGATTTCATTATAAAAAACTACTAATTGTAGAGTAAACCCATTTAGAACATAAACAGTGACATCAAGCTGTCATTAATTGAATCGCATGCAGCAGCATGCAATCAGTGCAGCAGATGAGTGTATTTAGTGTAATACCAAGTATTTGCTGCCCATTTACCTGACAACTACAACTAAAGATTGCTTTTGTTGAGGTTCCACAGGAACAACTTGGGACTAATTACCTTAAAATAGGTAGCTTTAGATCTTAGTACAGTGTAAAACAGGAAGCTTTTCTGAGGCATGGAAGTCAGATTCTCAGCTTGTTGGTTTTTGGAAATGTATTGCTCCAAAACCATAATTATTTTTTTAGGTGAACTCCGTCTCCATGTTTACTGTGACATCAGTATAAGCTGTTATCAAGAAAGGATAGTTGAGATTGGTAGAGAGTAAAACTGTGTCTTTCATCAGTGTTCATGTTCATTTCTATTGTACAGACTGAGCTTTCTGTAGTGGCTCATAAAACTATTCTCAGTCTTGTTCAGCTGTCTGTTCTCCACATCATGTTTGTTGTTGTTGTTTTTTTTGGATGTATCTCTAATTGTTTATTTTTTCCTTTCTGAACTGTACAGTATAAATGTTCTGTATACAGCACTGACAACTGTGGGAAAACAGCTTTACATTATGCAGGTAACTTCTTTGTTGAAAGCATGCACCATCTATTTTGTTATGCTTGATATTCTCAGCTCTTGAGTTGGTAGAGCTTTTTACTGATTGAAACAATAGAGGACAGAATGGTGAACTACATTAAAGTGAACGTTATATCTGCTCTGTCATTCTCTTTTCTCTCTCTTTTTTTTTAATTTTTGCTGTCTTTCTTTTACTAATCTTTTGATTTTGTTTCCAGCTTAAAATCACACTTTTTAAAACACCTGCATTTTTAATCTGGCAATGAAAATTTATGTACTTTTGTAAAATTAACATATTATTGGTTAATCGAAGATTTGAGTAGCTGAGTATTGCATATCCACTCTCTTAGATTATAAATTCTGGATATTTTTAGATAAATACTCTGAATAGTGTATTTCAGCGAATTGCAGTCAGCAAATACATTCTTGCAAGTATAGAGCCATTGAAAGACTTAAAAAGTAAGACTAGGTTGATTCTGATTTCAGTGTTTTTAAGATTAAATGTTCTCATGTTAATTTGGACTATAATTGTTGGTTTTCTTTCTGTGTACAGGTTGTTTGTCTTTCTTTTCCTCTTTCTTAAAAATAGAGAGAGACAGTTTAATTTGTTTTCCTTGAACCCCACTATAGTCCTACAGTATCACATGTGTAAGTGTGGAACACAAATTAAAAAAAAAATGAAGTTTAATGGATTTTCATGCTTTTTACTTCTTTTAGCAACATGTGGCTGTCTTCAGGCAGTTCAACTTCTCTGTGAACACAAATGTCCAATTAACATCAAAGATTTGGTACGTACCTCTTCTCTTTGTGCTTTTCTCAAAGCTTTTACCACCCTCCTCTTCAATCAAGCTCATGTACTGCATTTGAAACTACTACTGCTCTTCTATTTCATTTTGAATTTCTCTGACAAAGTTCCTTTTGCAGCTTTCCATAGCATAGCACTTTACTAACACACTACTGGCAAGTTCTGCTGCTAGTTAAATTGCAAGGTTTTTAGAAGTAGCTGGAATTAATTTGTATATATGTAAAACATGATTAAAAGTTGACTCCGTTGACCTCAGTAGGCTTTGAGAAGGACGATTATGTGGGCCCTCCAGGTATTGTGAAATGCTTATAAAAAAACAACAACCAGAGTATGATAAGCCTGGGGGAAAAAATATACTTGGTGTAGTGTAAAGGCTATGGAACAATACAGTGACTAGCACAAAACTCATAGAAACAATCAGATCTATCTTTGGAAGTGATGTAGTTACCTGTCAGAAAACTCTCTGATAAAGAGATCTGATAGAAATCAGGAAAAAAAGGGAGGGAGGAGAAGAGCATTAAAATATGTTTGTTTGTTTGTTTGTTTTTTAATTTATATATCTTTTTAATTGTTTCGTTTACTGACTAGTTCAGGGAAGGTTGGGATCTTTTCTCATCTGGTCTTTTTGGTATACTAAAACAAACAAACAAACAACAATCGCAAAGATTTCAGCAGAAAAAAAATTTCAGCAGATACTTTTTATAAGACTATAAAGGTTTTCTAATCACTGGAAGAGAAGGCTGTGGGAGAATCTTTTATGTCTTCAACTACATCACGAGTAATCATAAAGAAGATAGACCCAAATTTACTTCAGAGACGATGACAAGCAGTGGTCACAATTTGGGCAGCGGAGCTAGCTGGGAAATTACAGTTATGTATTGAGAAAATAATTCTTACCACCAGGCGGTGAAACTCTGGAAACAGGACTGAGAGACATCATGCTTTCTCTGTCCTTGGACATGCTTAAAACCTGATTGGACAAGTCTCTGAGCACTATACCATAATGTGAATTTTGCCTTGCTTTTGACTGAAGACAAAGAGGAAGAAACACCAGGTGCTTTCTAAAGGTGTCTTCCAACTACAGTTACTCTGTTATTCTATGAAATGTTGTGGTTTTACCTTGTACTTAGTTACAGTTATTCTTTTGTTGTGAAGATATCCATAGGTATTGCACAGTTGCAAAATCACCATGTAGCATTAAGCAAACAGAAAAGGGAGTACAGACAGCAAAAAGCACTCCTATTCTTGATGCTTTAGCGAGTGAATTTATCCCCGATGATCAAGGAAGGGATTAAATAAACCCAGATACATTTATGATACACAAGAAAAATATACAGATAGTGCCTTGATTGTGCTGTGTAGAAGAAAAGTTCATATCTGACCTTTAAACCTCAGAGTGATAATTGCAAGTTGTCAAATTATTGTTTATGGTTTCTTTAAATTCATTCCCAGGATGGCAACGTACCTCTGCTGCTTGCAGTACAAAATGGCCATACAGAAGTCTGTAAATACCTTCTGGATCACGGAGCAGACATCAACACGAGGGATAAAAATGGAAGGTACAGCAGATTAGCATCACCATGTTAATTCTTTCCTAAGGCTGACTGACAAATGAAGCTCTCTACCCAAAATACTTGGAATAATGTCCCCAGTACTGGAGAACATGAGTGCTAGACATTATTGAGAAGGTTTACGGAATTCTGCCTAACGAGAAAAGCCAAACAGAAACTATGTGACTCTAAAATGAGATAAACTGTAAATTTTTTCTTGGATTATCAGAGCAGCAAATCCCATTTTAAAATCATTCCTACAGGAATCTGAATGACGGCATTTACCCACGCATCACTTTGTATATGTCCCATATTTTCAATGCTGCTCTCTCTCTTTTGGCCTGAGTTAGTTTTGGCAACTTAAATCCTGAACTATTACTTAGAAGTGACATCCATGAAGAGCTCTCATTTCTGACATAACACAGCCACAAGAAGAAGTACAGTAAAGCTCTGTAGTGGAGATGCTGTCTTCTTCATAGGTTTGAAAGGCCTCACTGCTACTTTGAACTTGAGGTGTTACCTGTTCTGGGACCTCCATCTTTCCCCTGCTAGCTTTTTTATGATAACAGACAGTGTGAAAAGTCTGTAGCTAGATTGGATGAAAGCATTTCTGTTATAGGTAAGATAGTATGTTTGAAGTACCGTGTGTGCAAGCAAGAAAAAACATGTAACATGGAATATACCAATTCTCCATTTCCTAACAGCAAGGAGAGTAACTACTCCAGCATCTCCTGTTCGCAGAAAGGGTTATATTTTTTAATGAATAATCAGATGTTTTAATGGGAGGAGCGTTAGAATGTGGCATGATCAATTCCCTCTCCTGTCCAGACTAACCTGGTTATTTTGGTAATCTGAAACTATCCCTGTACAACTGTTGTCCAAGTTACTACCCAACAGTACTTTTTAGCACACTGCTGCAACAGCCATCACTTTTCTAGGGCTCACTGTTATAAAAGGTGTGATTAATTGATCAGTGAAATGATTGTCTTAATATCTACCAAATGTTATCACTGTAGTAACTTCTAGTATTTACTGTTGACCTCGGCCAGCCTATTAGGTGAGTATTCACAGGAAAAAGGGAGAATTATGCTGTAATAGGAAAGCAATATTAGCACATGTGTGAAAGTGGAATTTTATGTCTGTGTATTCTCTATGCATCTTATGACCCCTGCAAGTTGTTGGGGGAAAAAAAAAAAAAAAGAGATAAAAATAAAACCCGTTAGGAAAACACTCCTGTATGTTATCCCCACTATAGGATTTGGGACTGTATTGCTGCCTGTGTTGGAGAGGGCATTGATTGTGCTCTAAGGAGACTTTTTTTTTGTTGTTTTCCTTAAAAAGTGGGGCAAGATTTAAGGTGAAACCCACCTCACAGTCTCAGTGAAGAGAAATTAATTTGGCTTTTGGAACAATACCTCTCTATTTTGCCTAGAAGCAACATTTGAAAAAGAGCAAAATGATGAAATAAAGGCTTTTGTGTTGAAATGGGAGCAAGACAGTGAAATCTGATAGTCTGACTTTATTCTGCAGCCAGCTTTTCTCCTCGCCTCAGGAGCCCATTTTTAAAAATGTTTGTAAACTTGTGCAAAGCGTAACAGGTTTTTACAGAAGGTCCAGCTGGGAAATCTGGGAAAGGGGAAGGAAGGGTGGGAAAGTGTTTGTGTGGAGAAATAATGGTTACATGTATATTTCAAGACGTGTGGTGATAAAATCTTGGTCTTCATTGCACAATACCTGTCATATTTTTCTCCTGAAAAAAATGAGCTGCTGCTTCAAAAGTTTCTCTTGACATTTTTATGTTTGTTTCTTCTGTCTAGAACTGCTTTGATGATGGCTTGTGAAGCTGGTAACCTTAACATGGTGGAAGTACTCCTTAGGAAGGGTGCAGATGTCACGTTAGTAGATGTCTTTGGACAGAATGCCCTGCATTACTCCAAGATCTCTGAGAATACAGGAATCCAGAACCTGCTGTCATCAAAAATATCTCAGGATGTGGGTACGTAAGACATTCTGATCTGCAGTTTATCATTTTGAATTGGCTACTTGTATGTGTAGCAACATACAAATTTACTTCATGGAGTAACTTGAAAAATTTCAAAAGCTGTCTTCAAAGTGGTCTAGCTGAAGCTTCCCAAAACAGGAATGTGTGACACTTGCTACATATGGTTAATATCTATCATGAGATAAAATATTCAGCAGGGCAAAAAGAGGATTTCTGGAGAAAGAAAAGGTAAGCTGATGAAGCAGCATGGTGAGGTATTGCTTAGAACTTGAAGTAGATCCTCTTTATGATTTGAAAAAGGAAGTTCAGCTCCTCAGTAAAAGAGCTCAGAAGGAACTAATGTGGGCTGGACATTATGGTTAAGCTAAAAAAGATTTCTGAAGTATGAGGATGCGGTAAAGGACAGTGAGAGATGATAGTAGAAGCAGAATTATCACAATCCTTTGAATTTTGTATCAGTATATCAGGATAAAACATGAATGAAATTTTGAAATACATTTCAAACAAAGAGAACCTATAAGATTTATGGTGTGGGAAGTAAAGCTGGGAGTTGGTTTAGTAAAATAACATTTTCTTTGCTAACTCTTCTTCTGCTTTTTTCCGCTTCACAGATGCAAAATCACCAACAAAGGCAAAGCAGGTATGTATCCTTTTGGACATAAAAATACTTAGGTTATAAAGGCTTGTAATTTATGAAAAAATAAGAATGACTTGACTAGTAGCAGTAGTAAATATCACTGTGAGATGTACTGATGATGACAGCTCTGTAACGTGAAAAGTTTTTGTTGATTATTTAAGAAATGTGTTTCAGGAAATTCATTTTTAGATTTAGCTTCCCTCTGTATCAGCAGCCGTCCTTCTCAGTGAGAGAAGGGAGGGAAAATGCATGCATTGTGCACAGGTGTACCTGGAAAATATTCCACTGTTGTCACATGTAAGGCAGGAGCTTGACTCTTCAATTCTGTCTCTTCAAACTGTAGAGAAAATGATCCAGGAAAATTTTCTTGTTTCCTGTGCAGGTAACTGGAGGTTGTCCCTGGTTGTGTCACACTAGTGAACTCGATCTTTGAGACTGTCCACAGATTTAGACAGTTAAATAAGTTTCTTATGTGCCTTATTTAGTATCGTGATATCTTGTAGCGCCAGCATCTTGTAGAACTGCTAGTGGCTGGAAATTGGATGAGGATGTGATATGCTGGTTCAGTCTTTCTCTGAATGAGAAGTTCAGTGTTTCAGGGAGCTCAGGCAGAAGCTGAAGGAAAGGGAAGTGGTAGCTGTTAAGAATGGCATGACTGGACTAAGAATGAATTTACACAAGTATGTGAGATCACTAGTGCTAAACCTGGTGTCAGCTTCGGCTTTTTCACTAAATCTTGTTTGTTTTCACTGAAGCATGGGTTACAAGGGAACAAATTCTTATTGTCAGGCACGTTTAATATTTTTGTGTTAATAAGGATATGGTCTTTACATAGAAGAAAAAGGAACTGCATGAGCTGCTAAAGTTGATATTAATGTGGGATTTTATTTTTCATTTTTTTATAAAACAACTTGCTCGGACTTTACTAACCAAACTAACAAACTTACCTTTTCTGGCTGGTGGAACTTTCAGCATGATCAAGGCTCTAAATTAAGTTCAGAAAGAAGTGGAACTCCAAAAAAACGCAAAGCCCCACCTCCTCCTATCAGTCCTATGCAGGTAAAGAAAAGACCAATCTTGAGATACTCATAGGGGATGAAGAGTGTTTTAACCACTGTGTAAATAATGTGGGCTGAATTTGTTCTGTCAGTCTTATTTTATATACCTTCTTATTGTGAGTGCTACTCCCGACATTAAGATAAAAACGTCTGTTGGTTAGGTTGCCTAAGAAAATTTCTTGAAATATAGAACGGTCCAGGATACAACAGTACAGGTGCTTTTTTCATTTAAAGTTGTAGGTCTTGTGGTCTTGTAGATTCACAGAAGTGAATAATTTCATATTTGTTACATCTATGTACATATATATACACATTTTTATATGCATGTTCACGAAGGACAGTAAAATACTGAAAAAAAAAAATATAGTATCAAAATGCAGCTTCACATTTAGGTTTAGACGTATACTCTATCTGTTACAACAGTTCTCTGGAAAAGTGATACTGGCTCAGAAGAGCACTGAATAATTAAATCTGCTCTTTGAAACTTACCCAGAGTTTTGCCTTAAGTTAGCACAAGGGAAAATGTTCATGTACGTGGATGTCTATATAAAGCATATGTTGGAAGATTATTCCTATGAATGCATGCATATTTATTTATACAAATCTTTTACAGCTTAGTGATTTGTCCTCTCCTCGCTCATCAACTTCAACTCCGATGACTGGAAAAGGACAGGCTTTCTTTGCTGACCAAGTATGCAACATATCAAAGTTTTTTGTTCTTACTAAGTGTGGGGAAAGAAAGTGTAGTACCTTAATAACTCATTTTGTTGACTGCAGAATGTCCATGAATTACTTAGCTAAGTTTTAGGAGGAGGAGAAAAAAAATCCAAATCTACAACGGCTGTTTTCAAAGTAATGCCTCCTATTTATTTCCATGGAAACCACATCAGTACAAAAAGCACAGTATGCAAATTCTCATCTACAAAACATTGTTTTTCAGCACAGTCACCACTGTTATCTCTGCATCTTTGCCAGCCATGAATAAGCACCTGCGTGCCCCCCTCGCAGAAGTCTGCACCAGTGGATGTGACCCACTGTTGCTGACGCTGGTGCTGAAGTGCACCACCTGCTGCCTCACTGTGCTCACCTCCACTGTTTGGGCTCCATAAACGGAACGTTCATGTGGCAATGAACGTCAGTGCATGCCATCTTTTTCCTCATGGAGGAATTCAGTGACACACCTTGGCTTCATCCACACTTCCACGTCAGATGCCATTCTGTGCACAGAAACAGAGTGTAATGGTTCTGCCTTTTCTGCCATACCACCAACATCCACCTGTGACATCGTAAGCCAACATAATAAAATAGGATGCTTACTTTCAGAGTGAGCCTCATTATTTCCATTACAAAGCAAGTGTAGATTACTTCAACATTTACTGAATATGGAAGTAGAATTATTCATAAATGATTAAAGTATGTAGGAATATGGCTATGCAAGTGTTAATGGTGTGAGAGCTCATTAGCTAATTCCAGTGAGGTACATGAGATTACGTGATGCAAAAAGCAGAGGCCCATCACAAAATGTCATTAGTCAAATACTGGAATGTGTGCTGACATTTTTCTTACAGTATTGAAGATTTATTTTTATGTCCTCTACAGTATATTGCAGTGATTTATCACAGGGTGAGCAGCTTTTCTATCTATGGGACAGTTGACCCAATTTCATTAATATTTAATGAGTAATGGCCACCTGCCACAATTAAACAGGACCCCAGACACAAAATAAATCCCTTGTAACAGCTTTCTTCCACAAGATCTATGCTATCTATATTTGTCTTCTGTGAACTGTCCAACTTTTATCTGCTTTCTGTGAAACTACCTTCTTCTGATGTCTCAGCAGGAAGACTTCGGCTCCTTGCTTCACGATAATAAAGACAGGCTGAGTGACAACACAGCAGGTATATGATAAAGCTTAATTCTGATTGTCTTATTTAATGATGTATTTTTAAGTTGTGTCAAAAGTTTAAACGTGGTCAGAAATCCTCTGTGCCTTTCCACTCACAATGTGAGCCCCAGAAAGTGTTGGAGTGACATTCTGTAACTTCACTACCAGTTCTCCACCAATACTCCCTGCTTATATTGGTTCGCCTTACACATTTTTGGGAAAATGTTCTCTTGTTCACTGCACATAATGGTCATGGAAACAAACTGTTTGAAACGTAGAATAACTGTCTCTGGGATCAGTTCAGCTTTTAAAAGTTTTGGATCTTTATTATTGCTCCAAAGGTGCTGACAGTTTGTTGGATGTGAGTTCTGAAACAGAACAGCAAGATCTACTTATGCTGATGCAAGCAAAAATTGCTTCTTTGACATTACACAATAAGGAACTACAGGACAAACTACAGGTAGAGTGCTTTGTGCTGTTCTAATGCTCTGCTAATCTTCTAGCAGAACAAAAAGCTCCTTACCAATTTGAGGAGATGCACTGTGAAGATAAAAAGCTTGTGGTGATAAGGTCACGGAATTGCTCTGGATTAAAATCAGTATTTCGATCTTCTCACTGTTAGCTTTGTTTACAACAATAATTGCATCCTAAAATATGCTGATAAGAATTGTCAGCAAAATTTTAGTTTGTGTATCTTTGATTATTCATTTATGGAGATCAACACAGACTTTCAGAAGAAGCAGGTAGTTACTGCCTTTGCCATCCCTCATTGTAGACTGTGAAATGGGACAAGCTGGGTTTTGAGCTCTCCTGATAATTCCTTCTGTGGTGTTTTAATTGCCCATCTCCATAGGATGTGGCAAGAATTCCTTGCTTTCCTTTGCTTGGGAAAACAAAAGTAACACCATGTATTTGTTTTAATTGTGCATTTGTTTGGATTTATTTTTGGACAGGAGAGAGCACCTAAAGAAACGGATTCTACCATAGATTCTTCTCATTCAACCCAAAGAGAGTGTGATCAAACAGCAGATAGACAAAGTGAGTTCTCAGCTCAGGAGCTGAAGTCTACCTTAAATGCCTCCCAGTCTCAAGAAAAGTTGACAAGCCCCAGTGAAATAAAAATAAAGTACCTCCAGGAAGATGGACAGAGGAAATTAGAGAATTCTGAGACCAAAAGAAAGCACTTAGAAGCTCAGGTCCAGTCCAGAGTCCCAGAAGCAGATTATTTAAATAACTCAGACATTTCAGAAAATGGCTCTGATCCTAATCTGAAAATCCAAGAAACTCAAAACAAGTGTGAAGAAGCGGTGAAAGAGGCTTTAAATGTACAAAGGCAAGTGAAACTGGGTCTTGTTTCCTCTGAAAGTGAGGAAACTTGTTCTGAGCTGAGTAAACTGAAGGTTACGTGTGAAGAAGTTGAAATGCTTAGGCAAGAATTGAAGAGAGCCTTGGAGGAAAGTGAAAGACAAAAAGAGAAAGTGAGAGAGCTGCAGAAAAAGTTTGAAGAAAGAGAGCAGAGCGTTACAAGCAAGTTGTCTGCGGAGGAATGTGAGGAAATAAAGAATTCATACTGTTCGGTTATTGATAACATTAATCAGGAGAAAGCGCTGTTGATTGAGAGGTACAGAGAAGGGCAAGAGGAAATTAAAAGGCTACAGGACAAGCTGACAAATCAGACACATTTAGAGTCTAGTGCTGAAAATGGAGAAATGAAAGATGCAATGCACAGAATGATAGAGGAGCTCAATAGACAACTTAGTGAATTGTCCCAGTTGTACAAAGAAGCACAGGCAGAGCTTGAAGATTATAGGAAGAGAAAAACTCTAGATGATATAGCTGTGGAGTACATACCTAGAGATGAACATGAGAAGCTGATGCAGGTAACAAATTCTTTGAAATACAAAGCAGAGAATGAGTTATTAGAAATGAAATCCCAGTACACAAAAGTATTAGATGAAGCGGAAGAACTGAAGCAGCTGTTAGACACTCAGAAACAAAACTCATTGCCAATTGCTGAACACCAGCAGGTCATGAATGCACTTAGAAGTACTGTAAAGGAAATGGAAGAAGAAATAAATGAGCTCAAAGAATTACTTACCAACAAGGAAAGTGAAGTAAGAAATCTACAGAAGGAATTATTAGAAGAAAAAGCTGCAATTAATGAAGCAATGGTACCCAGGGCTGCATATGAAAAACTCCAGTCCTCATTAGAAGGTGAAGTTAGTATTTTGTCATCGAAACTGAAGGATGTAATCAAAGAGAAGGAAAATGTGTCCTTAGATGTTATGCAACTGAGAAATGAAGTTTTGCATTTGAAAGAAGAGAAGGAAGGTATGCATAATCTGCTTGAAGCGAAGGAACGTGAGGTGACTGGTCTTCACCAGAAGTATCATCAAGCTCAGGAAGATCTTCTTGAAATGAAAAGATACTCTGAAAGTTCATCAAAGTTGGAAGAGGATAAAGATAAAAAGGTTAGTGATTGACTGTAGTGGTGGAGGTAGTACATGAGTTCAGAATACAAAATATTGGTTGGGTCACGGGTTACCTTAAACCCTGTGTTGTGTCAGTGTTCACAGAGAGAAGAAACTTTGAGTTCATTTGCCCTCCTAAAATAAATCTGTATTTTGATAGTAGTGTCTCTCAGATCTTAGCCAAGGGAGTTTTTCTTTGACATATTTGACTTCACAGTTACCTTCCATCCCTGTAGAGATGCACATGATCAAGTCATGTCTTTTAAGTTCTGTTCAGGTTAGGTTCACAGTATTATGTGATTGAAGTGAAAGAAGTGTAATGTACAGCAAGAAAAGGTTCCTGAGGAAATGAGGAAATATAACAAAAACAAACAAACAGACAAGCAAACAAAAAAAAACAGCAGAAATTAACTATTTTAAGTATACTGTATGCTGACTTGAATCACGTTCTATCAACATGACAGCTGTTTTTCCTGTGCAACCACTGTTGTCTGTCAACATTTCTTTATGAAAAGCTATGTATTTTGCAAGTTGTGAATAGCCTGCCTGTTTGTATTTTGCTGTCTCATGATTAGAAGCAACATCTGCTAAAGTGATAAATACAACCTTTGTAACTGTTGCTCAGATTTCAGGACAGTTAACACATTCTGAATGACCACTGACAGTGAGAAGGATTATAACTCTTTGCTTACGCAACGTCTGTTTGTCCACTGAGTTTTCACCTTTCCCCAGCTTTCACTTTAAGTCACAAACATCCCAAAGATAAAATTCATGAGAATATAATATGCATTCTAGCTTAATGAAAACCTGTTTTTCTCCCTTCTAGATCAATGAAATGTCCAAGGAAGTCAGCAAATTAAAAGAAGCTTTGAATAGCCTTTCTCAGCTTTCCTACTCAACCAGTGCCCCCAAAAGACAAAGTCAGCAGCTGGAGGCATTACAACAGCAAGTGAAACAGCTGCAAAATCAACTGACTGTAAGTGTGATAGTTCATAAACCCATCATCACTCTCAGTTCCACAGAGATGTGCACAGCATTCTTAACTGTGTACATTTAAAATGTAGCACAGTGACTGCAGGAAGGAATTTTCATTCAGAGATTTTACAGTGCTCTGAAACATTTCAATAAGCGACCTGCAGAATTTTATTGTTCTTCAGAAATAATCTAACTGCAAAAAACTGTTTTCCTGAATATATTTCTTCAGATCAGCAACAGAGTGAAGTGCCTGCACTGACAGAATGTAGTGACCTGATCTGCTGTTGAGATTCTGATTTGTGAGCAATGTGACCAGTGTGCAGTGGATTAGAGTTTCACAGTTTCTCAGGATTGTGTAGATTTATTATAAGCTGAAATCTTACGAAGTTTGTTTGTTTGTATTTAAGTTAAAATAAGTTTGACTTTTTGGAAGAAAATAGTCCCTGAAGGTGTGAAGCTTCAAATCAAGCAAGATCATCTGTTTACAGGGAGCTGAGATCACTTTCTGAAGTTCTGAAATGCAGAGACTATTAAGATTGTACCTGCTTGTGCTTGTACAAGTCTTCTAAGTCAGGTTGAAGCATAACTGCTATTTTCAAGAGCTCGCCTGTCCAGAAAAGCAACATCATTCACTTTAGAAGAGATGAAAGTCAGGCGGATGGAGGAATTTATATGCATGCAGTCCAGAAAAAAAAAAACCAAAACATAAAAATCCTTTGCAGTGGGGAGAAATAATTATGCAGATAGTTAATAGGTAGATAACATCTTGCCACTGTAAGACGCAGTGTAAGGCACTGTGATGTCTCTTGTTCCAGTCAGGTCAAGTCTGTAAAAGGCCTTCATTTCCTGTTGCTCAAGGGCCAGGAAAGTAGTGTGAAGTGCAGATGCACAACGTGTTAGGGAGTGGGCAGGACTTAAAACAGGAGAGAAGCATGTCTCCCTTCTCTTACACTGGCTTTCCCAACAGCATTTGTCCAAACATTTATTTGGAAAGACTGCTTCTGGTATGTGACAGTCTAATTGTGACAAAAAAGGCTGTTTGAATGTATAGTACTGGACTGGTAGTGGTTAATGGATAAAACGTTCGGTGGCATCTCTTTGGCATTTGCTTACAGATGGGTTACTGACATTAGGATAAGACTCCATTGCAGAAAAGGGTTGGTTTGTCAGAATGCTGTCATCTTTCCTCTGCTTTGTTTTCTGGTAAACTTGTGGAATGAGAACATACTCTGTCAATATCTCTACACTCAGAGGTTCTTACCACTGATACCATCTCACCAACTTTTTAGAGAGGTGGGTACGATTACAGCATTTCTGTGGACTGTTTCCCAGCAAATTGTGCCTGGGACAGCTAGCAGCACAAAAGAGCGTTTGAGCTGGTTTTCCATGCCTCCGTTAGATGGTTGCTTGTATTTTTGCAGACCTGCAGACATCTGGGTGTGTATTTCTGAATTCAGCAGTTCTGAATGCTCTGTGACTTTCTGCTTAACTGTTCTCTAGGAAACAAAGAAACAACATCAGGAAACAGTGTCAGTTTACAGGATGCATCTTCTCTACGCCGTGCAGGTAAGGCTAGGTGTTACTGGTTACACAGTGCTGCTATTTTAATGGCAGATGTTTCTGCTGCAGAACTATTAGGAACGTTGCAGGCTGTACTGAAGACATACTGCCCCAAATATCTGACTGTTTAAGTACAAATATAGCCCTGCTGTCTGTTGGGACGTTGATGTAATTACCATGCCTTAAAAATAGTTTGCAAATCTTTTTTAAGGACCCGAGAAATACTTTAATTCAATCGCCCTTTCTTCTTTCTTCCCTGGTCTAGGGTCAAATGGATGAAGATGTCCAGAAGGTGCTTAAACAAATTTTATCGATGTGCAAAAGCCAATCACAGAAAAAGTAAACAAGAAAAGCAAATCTCCCTATTTCTATTCATACTGTTGTGGGTGTTTATCTAGATTTGCCTTAACATAAGATTTAATATTGGCAATTTGCTGCTTTTTTGTTGTTGTGTTGTTTGTGAGGTGGATTTGTTTGTCTGTCTCTACTACTTTCCATGAGCATCTGCATTTGCAGTAACTAAACACATGCCTGCTTTTCATATCCAAAATGCAAGTATGTTCTTCAGACTTAGGCCACTCCATGTCATGTTTACTCTGAAAGTGTTTTCTAGCTTCCTCCAAGAGGGAGGTTAATCTGGAGGCAAGCACTTGTGTCACCTGGATAATGGTGAAATTCTCCATAAGGACTCCTGCACTG
Organism: Callipepla californica brunnescens; assembly: GCA_023055505.1. Lineage (NCBI taxonomy): Eukaryota > Metazoa > Chordata > Aves > Galliformes > Odontophoridae > Callipepla > Callipepla californica. Next base: position 11,000,056 of record JALIRH010000009.1, on the reverse strand, counting down.
TGTGTAAGCTGCATCTTGTTAATGGGGATATTTTAATTGCTTGACGGTGCAGCACTTAGATTCCAGACATTTTGCCGCATGCAGTCTTTGGCAGAGCAGAAGTGAGCCTTGCAGCAGCGAGCAGAAGTAGATCTTCACGATGAGCCAGAACATCCAACAGCTCTACTTTGTAACCTACTTTTATTTGAGATTAGCACACCATAATGTGGCTGTCCCAACCCATCCAATGCACTGAGTACACAAAAATCCTACCATGCTTCATAATCTCCTTGAATTAATTATTTCCTTGAACGGAACTATTTCAAAAGGTAAAATAACTACTTTATTAAAGTAGCCTGTACAAACAACTAATTATAATAGGTTTAGCTATCTATGCAAGTGTTGGCCATGAAGCTCAGGAACAAAAACAGAACATATACTTTAGACAAGGGACTCTAATGAACACAGGATGTTTACAGTGAATGTTAATGCCTCATACTTCCTAACCTCACTTTTGTAAAGATCTACTCTTCAGTCTATTTTTATCGGCCCTCTAATTAATTTTTTTGTAACTAAAACATTTTTTCTACATAATATTTGCATTAAGCTTATTAACAAATATTTTTAGGTAATCGTGTATTAGAATTTCTTCTTACACCCCCAAGTATTCAGTAATAGTGAAGCATAGAGAAGTGTTCTCAGTTCTAACAAGATCTGTCCAGAATAGTAGACCTGTCTGTCAGTGTGGTCCAGAGCAGTGAGGGGTAAAATGCAGTTCAGCCTGATGTGTCAACAAGTGTAGAAATGATACGTAGAGAACTCCAAAAGACGTCAAAAATCCCTGTATGTTTTGTTTGTAGAGGCCAGGGGCATCAAGAATGCTTTTGTCAGCACTTTCAGATTTAGAAGTCAAATAAAAATGCCCAGCGTGCTTTAGTAAGAAATTATGGAAAACATTTTCTAAGCACACACTGCACTTGAGGGTATAACCATTTGACCAATCTTGCAGCTTCACTGTGGTATTTGTTTTCTCCCTGGTAGCGGATACATCTCTATTAGAGAAATCTCCAGAGCTGTGAAGTTAATATAGAGTCATAATATGACAAGAGCCAGCAGTGCCAGAGGCTGGCTAGACTCTTAGTGCACTTACATCAGATAATTCCTAACCCTGGCAAAACTAAATTGGATTTTTAAAACAAATCAACAAACAAAACACACCTTTGCATCAATTGGACCTTGGTGTTACTTTCCTTGGGTGGTTTAACTAGTGCCTGCTTATTTTGGACAGTATTTTCTAGTTAGGTGGTTTTGAAAATGCTCCAAAGAAATGTGAAAAGAGTTTTGCTGCAGCACTTCAGAATGAACAACAAAATTTTACGCATGCTACTGCTGCAAAGTATAAAATTTGGTGAACCATTTTGTAGGTTGCCTGATGGATTTAGTCTTCTATCTTGTTTTGGTTTGTATATTTATTACAATTATCTTTGTGGAATACTGAAAATTATACACTACAGCATAGCAAGTTTCTTTATATGTAATTTACAAGAACTTTCCTTATGCAGCAAATAAACTATTTCCAGTTTTTTTTCATCTCCGTTCTTTTTGTGACTTCAGCTACTTTTTTTCTTTATTGAGGAAAATCTTGCTACACTCACTGCTTAACTGTAGTACAAATGTGTCCTACATTCTATGTATAACTGTATCTATCTGTAATTGTCAGATGTATCCCCTGAATATGCAACTTTGCAGTTAACTTTGAGCTGTGGGGTGGAACAGAATCCGCTCCAAGCACTGTTCAAACGGTTTGGCAGATTGTGCCTGGTGTTGGACTGATAGGCTCAGAGCTCTCTCTCACATGCACATCCTGCTTAATTAAGACAGTTCTCCCATTCACCACTGAATGCATTCACGGAATCACAGAACCCAGCAAGGTTTAAAAAGAACTTAGACCAGTATGAGAGGTGGGTGAAGCCCCCCATCTCTTCTTTATCACTTGGCACTGCACTCAGTACACAGAAGTGCAGTGGAAGTATATTTGTGTGTATGTTTATCTGGGTGTGCATATGCGTGTCTCTGTACATGAACTTCTCTTTATATTTATCAGGGTTGACTGTGTGAGTCTTTTTATCATCCCTCACTCAAGTTCTATTGGAAAAACTAGTTTTTCACAGTAACTAATTTGATAATGATGTATTTCTGTCCTCAGAGAAAAGCACATAAATGGTTAAGGAACTGCAACATCTTTTGCAGCATCCTGAGGCTCAAGCAGCTTTGTCAACTTCTATACAAAATTTCTCTGAGCTTCTCAGTAGCAGATTTCCTTTGAACAGGAGTGCTGATAAAGTACAGTGAGGTCACCTGGCAGGCCAGTTTTGAGTCATTTCATGTTGCTGGATTAGTAAGATCTCACCTCCCGGTGTGGGGCAGGGCCTGGAGCAGGAGCAGCCTCTGGTGCTTCCCGCTGTCTGCTGCTGCTGGCAACCTAGCAGCTGCACTGCAGGCCATCAGGTGGTGTGTTGTTGGTGGAGAAGCTCCTTGAGGAGCAGTGCGTTAGGTGCAAAGCAGCGGCACAGGCGTGATGTAACCCAGTGCAAATTCTGCAGACACGGGCATAAAACTGAGCACTGTTTTCCAAACAAGCCAGATCAGTGGCTTCAAATCTCTGTGCGCCCTGGTTTTGATCAGGCACAGGGAGAAGTAGAAGTGCTCTGCGTTTAACATCAAGCAGCAGTTCCAGACTCTGATTATCTTGAAACTGTCCTTGGTCTTGTTCTCTAAACGTGGGTCACTGGTGATATTTGTGGGTTCAAGCTAGCTCCCAGCAAAACACTTCATAGAAGCCAGCGTCCCAAATAGTTTTCTTATCCCTGCCTCCTTCCCTGTTTGAATACATCACTGAACTGATCCATTTGGAAATAAGTAAGAGATACTAAACACAGACTGGAACCACACTTTTTGCTTTCTTCCGAAGACAATTACAAATTAATTCTCCTTTTATGAAAACAATGGTTAGTACCATTCTTAGAATTACATACAGTGGTAAACTGCAGCTAAGATGAATCCAAAGCTGTGATTTAATAAGTTTTCCGTATTGAGGTTCAAGATGCAATTTTTGCAGCTGCAGAACACTCTGTCAGACTCTGTTGCTGGCAAGAAAGTGGAGCGCTTTGTCAGACACCTGTAAAGGGCCACGTTCTCCTGAGCCATGATATCATGTGACAAAAGGTTTTCTAAGAGAAACGGCAGCCTATGTCTCACGGACCCAGTGATGGGAGCCTGGAACAGCATGTCACCAACCTGAGGATTGCCTCTTCGTACAGGCCGTCCATGTTCATGCATTTAGTCCTGAAAATGTCGAGTCCACAGCCCTGGCGTTGGCTTCAGGAGAGTACAGAATGTCTGTGATAGAGCGTGTCATTCCTGAAGCGTTTTAAAGCAACACGTCATGGTTTACAAGCCTTCGGCTGCTCTGGCAGACTCCCGTTTGATGAGTTTAACACAGGTATTTACACAACCATCGATTTTTCAGTCCACGATTTTTAAACCTCCTCAAATGCTGCTCTGTCCAGGTTCCTACTGCTGGCCCTCCTCTTACATTTTCCACCAGCCTGAAATGCTCAGACGGTTGGTAATGGGGCCTCCTACCAGCAGATGGAGATTGGAAACAGGCACGGCCCACTGACTCACCGCCGCCAGGAGCTCCGGCGCGGGGAGCAGGGCTGCGGGCTGCTGCTGCGCCTGGCCGCGCTCAGGGCCGAGCAGCGCCCGCCATCCACAGCTGCGCTCGGCGGGAGGCTGCTGCTGCCGCCGCGCGGCCGCTCCGCTCTTCGTGCTGAACCAAACCGCTCCACAGCGGTGGTGGAGCTGCACCCCCCCCACCCCCCAGAGCCCTGTACAAAAATCTTTGTCTGCTTTTGCATCCGTGAAAAAAAAAAAAAAAAAAAAAAAGGGAAAGACGGGGAGCTGCCGGAGAGGGTCCAGAGGAGGGTCACACAGATGAGCGGAGGGCTGCAGCACCGTTCCTGCGGGGATGGGCTGAGGGAGCTGGGCTTGTTCACGCCTGGAAGCGTGTGCTGTGGGGAGTCCTTACTGCGACCTTACGGTGGTTAAAGGGAGATTATGAAGATGAGCGAAAACCACTTTCTACGTGGGTAGACAGCGACAGCACACAGGGTTTGAACTAAAGGAGGGGAGATTTTAGCAAAGGCTTCGTGCCAGTCATCCGCGTAGCAGGAAATGGCGCCGAGGCTGCCCTCTCAGAAAGGAAAACGAGCGGGTAAAGCCGTCCGGAAGGGCGCGAGCAGCCCCTGACGGCGGGCAGCATCGACGCGGGCCCATAGGCGTGCCCGCCCATGGAAAGGGGTGGGAAGGCGGCACTGTGATGGAGGGCAGCGTGCTGCGGGCTCGAGGGGTGCTGGCCTCTGCCATGGTGAGGCAGCGACTGCTGGGGCAGCAGCAGAAGGCAGTGGGGGAAATCAGAGGAAATACCCAAAAGGAATTAAGGAGTTATCCATTAAAGCTGATAAAACTGACAAAGTAACTTGACACAGCAATGAGTTATGTCAAGCAGGTATTCCCTTTATTGCAGCGCTGGGTGCATGGGGGATCACTCCACCGAGCACGCACACTGAAGACAGAAATGACTACACATTTAAAGGCATACTGCATACATATTCATCACATTCCAATCTGGTGACTGGGGGGGTTAAAGCTAAGGGTCAATTCTGCTGTACATTTTCAAACCTTGGAGGGGGAGAGCCTTAACCGTTCCCATGGCTATTGTGTTGGGCGCAGACATTTGCTTAGTTATCTTATCAGGACAACAGGGTATCTGTTCTGCTTTCTTATCAACAAGTTCAGCTGTCTCTGCATTCTTGTTAAGTTTATATTTGTGCAAGCTCTTTGTCCATTTTTATGTGATGAGCTGTCTGTACTAAAGAGAAGCTGTTCTCATGATTCAGAAGTGACAAGACCAGCTACCCAGCTGAAGCACCTCTACACCAGGGCACGCAGCTCGGGCAACAAACAGAAGCTGGAAGCTATTGTGCCACTAGAAAACCACAATACAGTTGCTGTCACCAAAACCTGGTGCGATGATTCTCATGACTGGAGTGTGGAGATCGATGGCTACACGCTGCTCAGAAGACACAGGCAAGGAAGGAGGGGAGGGGGTGTTGCTGTCTGCATCAGGACAGGAACAGAATGTGAAAAGCTGTCCCTAAAGAACAGTCATGAGCAAGTCGAAAGCCTATGGGTGATGGTTAGAACTTGATGATCCTTGAGGTCCCTTCCATCCCAAGCCATTCTGTGATTCTATGATTAGAAGCCCACTGTTTTCACCAAAACATCATGTTAGTGTTTGCAAAAAGAAGACACCTGCTGCTGTTATGAAATGAAACTGAAAATGTCATCTTCTTTCAAGACAAATTTGTAACTGGAAGTTAACTGGCTGTCTAACATACAGCTATATAATTCCCTTTATGGAATTGCTTAGAACAAGCCAGAAAGAAAAACCAAAATACAAACAAAAATGCTTGGACAACGCTGTAAATGACAGCAGCATATTACAGGAAGACAGCTTTAACATGACTGTGATATCTTTGGCTTTGGAGACTAATTCTGCTTTCTGCTTTTTTAGCTGAGCTTTCTGTGCCAAGGCTGAGAAACAGTGACAGGGGAATATATGAAAGAAGAATTCTTATTTTTAATGCCACAGCTGAAAAACCATAAAAACAGTACCAAGTCTATCTCTCTTTACAGATTTCATTCAGTTTTATAAACATATAACACTTCATATATAAATAAAAATACTACAAACACCAGAATATGCAGCTACAATTCTGCATCAGTAATTTCCTCATTGGGGCAACAATAGTATTCTACAAAACAGATCTGTCCATCTTCATTTCTGATCATATACTGCAGTGAAAGAAATCCTCGGTTATCTGTTCGAATTGACACTTTACAAGATAAAGCCAGTGCCTTTGTAGATGGTTTAAGCAAAGAAATCTTGTACCTGTGGGGGAGAAAAATGTCATTCAAAAAAGGTACATAGGCAGTAACTGAAATGCTATCCCCAAGCAAACTCATTAGAATGATTACAACATAATTAGCAACACACTGCGTTAATTTTTTCATGGTAACTTCAAATAGACACTGCTATCACTTAGCTTTTGATCACAGAAACAGAATTTTACTAAATGGAAAGTTATTTTTTTTATTCTCTGTGGTGAAATAGATGTCACGGTAACACAAAACCAGCTTTTTTCACTTTTCTATCAAGAATGAATGATCTGCTACAGAGTGCACTGCTCCTGGACTTACTGACCTGTTTGTCTGTGTTTGGTTACAGTGGAATGCTTCCATCAAATCTGAATCCTTGGGATAGTCCAGATGTGCACTTCCTGCATTTCCAAAAGTGGATAACCTGCAAGACAAAAGGCACCATCCCATAACAAAGGACAGCAGCTCCAAAAATCATAGGATTAGAATTGTTTGGGATCTAGTTCCAATCCCCTGCTATAGGCAGGGACACGTCCCACCAGACCAGGCTGCTCAAAGCCCCATCCAGCCTGGCTCTGAATGCTTCCAGGGAAGGGCCATTCACAACCTCACTGGGAAACTTGTTCCAGCGTCTCACCACCCTCACAGTAAAGAATTTCTTCTTAATATCTAATCTAGATCTACCCTCTTCTAATTTAAAGACACTTCCCCTCACCCTGTTGCTATACACGCTCATAAAAAATCCCTCAACTTTTGGGTAGGCCCCTTTCACGTACCGGGAAGCCGCTATAAGGTCCCCCCAGAGCCTTATCTTCTCTGGCTGAAGAGCCCTATCTCTCTCAGCCTGTCCTCACAAGGGAGGTGCTCCAACTGTCTGATCATCTTCATGGCCCTCCTCTGGACCCACTCTAACAGCTCCATGTCCTTCTCATGTTGTGGGTCCCAAAACTGGACAGGTGGAATAGAAGGGCAGAACCACCTCCCTCGACCTGCTAGTCACACTTCTCTTGAAGCAACCCAGGATCCACTTGGCCTGCTGGGCTGCAAGTGCACACTGCTGGCTCATGTTGATTCTTTCATCAACCGACATCCTCAATTCTTCTAATTCTTCTCCTTCTAAAAACCTGTCAGAAGCAGTCAGCTTGCATATCCCTACTCTGATAGCTATTTTACAGAACGCTACCATTTGCACTGCTTTACTTAACTAAAAATGCTAAACTGTGACCACTAGAATCATATTCACCAGACTGTCAATGTATTCCTTACTATGTTAATGAGATTATATACTGCGATTTGCTAGATTCAGTACCTTTCTCCTTGAAATAAACTGATGCTCTGTAAAAGTTCCCTCCTCCTCACCCTATAAACTTCCAATTCTTCCCCAGGGAAGAGCTAAAAGGATATGAAGGAACATTTCAGTTGAAGGCATAGTTTCCAGTACCTGAAATACGGTTTATCTGGAGACATGGTAATCTGCAGAACTTCACTGGTCATATCAAGTTCAGAAAATGCTTCTCGTAGCCCCTCTGACTGCAGGATTATTTTATTGATGACATTGGTACTGCAGAAATTGAAGTCTAACAAGTCCTCAGGTTCTTGAGTGTTAATTCTGCACACTGTCACTACTCCTCCTTCTTCTAAGAACAGCATCAAGGGATAGCCATAACCACGATAACACATCCGAAGAGCTGTTGATGTTCCTGAAAAGGGGAATGAAATACATGTTGTTCAGAGAATGTACACTATGGCATCTGATCGCCTGTGGGTTCTTCAATACCACTACATCTGTACCAGAACGTATCTCACAAACACCCTTGTTAGTGTTTTTCAGACTTCTGGATATTCCAGGGTTGCATAAGCCATAGAAATAATAGAAAACAGAGCACAAATGCTACTGAGTTTTAAGAAATTCCATCATCAGTCTCTCAATGTGACTATTCCTACTATGGTTCACTGCAATGGGACACTTGATCAACACGTTCTAAAATTCAGTGGAAACTGCTTAAGGGTGAGAGCCTCCACACTCAAAGAGCCTGAGGTGAAGAAGTCAGAAGTTTTGCCAAGACTGGATAGCTCCCTATGGATAAGCACAGGTTTCACATACACATGGTTAAGTATGCACTATACCTGGCGAAGAACTGGCACCAAAAATGGTCAAGCAGTCAAGAAGAACGGCCAAATTGATTCGGAACATCACAGATTCTTCCTGAACATGAAATTCCTGAAAAATTTCTGCCTTTGGGTGAAAAGAAAGAGATGAAGACAATGAAGCTTTTGCAATTATTTTACAGCTTACCCTGGTCTTCTTAAATTCAGTGTTTATGTTTTCAGAGACCGGTGCAATACACAGTAATTTCTAGACGTAACACAGTATCCACTGAAGAAACAACAGTCCTTATTCACAGAAGACCATTTAAAAAAATCACGTCACGGTTTATGCAAAATAGTAATGTATAATCAGGAGCACATTAACACTTTTAACTACAGATTGAAAGAAATGATGTGCATTAAAGCCTCAAGCTGCCTACGTTCACCTCCCTGCCTTCCACGTCCTTAGCACAGCTTCCAGGAGGATCTGCTCCATGATTTTTGCCAGCACAGAAGAGAGGCTGACAGGTCAGACTGCTCTTCAAAAAGCTGCCCAAATCACTCCACTTTCTTTTCCCTAGTACTCTCTTCTGGTAGCTACCACAAAGCACCTGGTTTTCAGTGACGTACTGAGCAGTAGGCATGGTGACACCTAACAGCTCAACACTCTCAGAGGAACCCATGAATGAATGTAGGAATGGCACAGCCAGAAGGAACCACTAGCTTAGCACGTGCTAATGCTTTAAAGGGTGCAAGCATGTACAAATAAATCAGTCACTGTTAGGTCTTTCAGTCCTGCGTCATCTTGAGCCTCTGCAGAGAAGAGCAACAAAGCTGCTGAAGGGTCTAGAAAACGAGACTTGCGACTGTCTGAGTAAACTGGGGTGGTTTAGTCTGCAGAAAAGGAGACTTACTATCTGAGATAAGGTTGCAGTGACAGAAATGTTTGTCTCTTTTCTTAGGTGCAAGTGAAAAAGTGTGAGGGAACAGTATAAGTTGCACCAGGAGAGGCTTGTATTGGATATGAGAAAAAAAATCTTCATGGAGAGGATGGTGAAGCACTGGAACAGGCTGCCCAGGGCAGTGGTGGAGGTGCTGCAGAAGTGTGGACATGGCATTAGGAGACCTGGGTTAATGGTGAGACCAAGGAGGTCAGGTCGTCGGCCTGACTTACTATAGAATCATGAAAGTTAGAAAAGACTTCTGAGATCACCTAGTCCAACATCAACCCATCCCCACCATACTCCTTAAACCACATCCCTCAGTGCTACATCTCCTCATTCCTTGAGCACCTCCATGGGCAATGACTTCACTGTTCTTGGCAGTCTGTTCCAATACCTCACCAATTTTTCTGATAATAAATTTTCCCCTGGCACAACTTAAAGCCATTACCTCTTATCCTATAAAGCTCTTTTCCAACACGAATGGTTTCATGATCTGTCCTCGGCAGGGTTTGGCACTAGGTGATCTGTAAGATCCCATCCCCAAACATTATACGAGTCTGATCACTGCGTGTTCCTCACATCAGCTTCTGCACTTACTCCGTGACTTTACTAAAGCTACCCCTTCCCCACTGGTGACCTGCACACCAATTCTACCACACAGTTTTGAGTTTTCATGAAGCCAGCGCTGCCGCCAGCCCCTTCCCACTGCGAACCACGGCCTCTCCGGCAGCAGCTCAGCCTCTAGTCCCTACCTGGATAAAAGCGTTGGCCTGAATGCACTTGGCATCCTCCACCGTCACCCGAAGGCCGTTGGCCGTGGCGAAGCAAGTGGCGTGATCCTGGAAGTGGACGGCCCTGAGGAGGCTGGACAAATTGCGGGCATTGTCCAGGCTGGCCGTGAGGACATACTGCTCGCCGCTGCTGTGCGACTGCGTGGAGAAAGGCATGGCGCGCCCGGCGACGCCCAGCGCCGCTCGCAGGGGCCGGAAGTCACCGCCACCACGGCGCGGGCGCTTCCGGTGGCGCGCGGAGCGGACGGAAGTGCGAGCGGCGCGTGCGGCGGTGCTCCTAAGATGGCGGCGGCCAAGAGGAAGCGTGAGCCGGCTGCCAATGCTCGGCCGAAGAAGCGAGCAAAGCGGGCTCCGGCCGGTCCCGAGCCGGCCGCTAAGCCTGGCCCGGAGGGAGCGGCCCCCGAGGAGTACAGCATCCCGGCGCCGGTCTCTCAGGTAGCGGCGCGGCGCTGGGGCTCGGGGTGGCGGTGGGAGCCCAGCCGCTGCGCGGGGTTAGGAGGATGCGTTCCTGTCTTCTTACGGCGTTACCGCGAGCCGGAGCGTGACTGATGGTGCCGAAGCTGTGTAAAAAACAGTGTTCTGCGGCGTTCGGTTAGTCTGCGACCACAAGCAGGAAAACAAGAAGCGCCTGCGGTTGCGTTATAAGGATATTTGTGTATGCTTCGTGTCGGAATTACTCTGAGGAGGCCTCAGAAATCGCCATGTACTTGCTGGTTTTTTTGTTTTTCCTTTAAACCTATGGCAGCCTGAGCCCGTAGCGCGTGCTCATCTGAAGGGCCCGGTGTTCTTTTGTCCATAGTTTGGGTGCCCCTGCAGAGGAAGAAGGCACTTTTCAGGACTTCTGTTGAGTCTGAATTCTTTCATGATTTTATATGCCTTTTGTAGTAGTGAAAGATTTTCACGTGGGAACCTCATGAAGCATCGTGGTGAGCAGTTACGTAAAAAGTTGTGCCTTTGCAGAGCTGGAGGTTCTGTGTAGGTGATGAGATGGTTACAAATGCTCTTGCATTTTTTTTCTATTACTGCAATTCACTCGCATGTTGTTGCTGCATGAAACTTAAAGAAAATTAAATGTCCTGCTTAACCTTTTTTTTTTTTTCCTAGGGCAAATGGAAGAACAAGGAGCGTGTGCTTATTTTCTCTTCCCGTGGGATTAATTTCAGAACAAGGCACCTAATGCAAGACTTAAGAACGCTAATGCCTCATTCTAAAGCAGGTAGGGCTGAGCATTATTCTTAGTGCATTCTAGTCTCAAACCAAACCAGGTACTTCTAATAACCTGTTCTCTTTAAAATGTGGTACGTGACTGTTTTGATGAAGCTGCAGCCTCTTACTCTAAGCTAACAGCAAACACCTTTTGAGCCAAAGTGTTATATCCTAATATTCTCTGGGAGAATGTCTCCTGTGGTTATATAATATTCTCCTGTGGCTTCTGTCTTATAAGTTTGTTCTTCATACTGTATTTGTTAATCATCTAATTTCATTATAAATATAGTATCCTGCTGTATAAAGTTACCAGGCGTTTTTAGTAGAATTACTGTATTATTTTTATTTCACCAGTGTGAATGAGATGTGGAAGTCTGAGGTTCTGGGTTGATAACGGTTAAGTTATATAAATTTATAGTCACCATATAAGCAATCATATCTGTACTGCCTGACTTTGTGAATCAAGTGACAAATAGTCTGAGTATCTGTTATAGTCCAGAAAAGCATCCTAGGACACATTCTAGAATTCTAAAAATACATGGTAACAAACTGGGCTTATTTACCTTTGGATTGAACAAACAGTGGAAGCCAGGTATTGGACTCCATGATCCCCAGGATCATCCAGCTGAGGATATTCTGTGATTGCATGACATGTTGAAAAAGCCCTTTGTAATTCATCTTCCATTACAGCCCGTAAAAGCTTCTGCAAGCACCGTTAAAAAATGTGTTTTAAGTTGGCCTTCTCAATGTTGTTTTTGTTTTCCAGATACTAAAATGGATCGCAAAGACAAGTTGTTTGTAATTAATGAGGTAATTCTGATTTATATTTTTATTTTTCGTGGAAATGCAGTAAGCAAGAGGCAACCAAGCTCAAAGATCTCTTACTAGTTATAGAGTTGTGTAACTTTGTAAGTGGGAATTGATAATGAAAGCATGCTAATGCCAAAGGGAAGTTGTCTTTTAATTAAGAGATATTGGTAACTAATATGGAAAGTTTTTGAAAGTGTCTTTGTGACTTTATAAACAGCTCATTTGATATCTCTTGTGTAGGTGTGTGAAATGAAAAACTGTAATAAGTGCATCTTCTTTGAGGCCAAGAAGAAACAAGATCTTTATATGTGGTAAGTAAATGCCATGGTTTTGTGCTTTTTTTTTTTTTTTTTTCTTTTTCCATTTCTGTATATAACTGACAATACTTCCATCTGAAGTCTATTACTGTAATATTAGTAGCATTGCTTAGCCAAGTCTTAAAGAATACTGAACTTTTCTTGTAAGTATTGCAAGTTTTCAACATGTTCCACAGACTAGTTTACAAAAATGTTTTACGAAATTGTTAGAAAGCAGGTATGTGTAAGTACCCTAAAGGAGCACAATACTGCTGAAAAGTGACTGAAATTACTTCCATACAGAAATAACTTATTGGAGTGTACTGTAGATATCCAACATAACTTTATGGCTGCTGCTTAAGATTTTGATTTTTCGCTCTTTTGTCTCTCTTCTGCAGGCTTTCCAATACTCCACAGGGACCATCAGCGAAATTCTTAGTGCAGAACAGTAAGTTATTTGGTATTATTGTGTTTAGACTCTTACTTTCTTGTCTGTTCAGCTTTATCTAATTAATAAAACGGTCTTTTTTAAAAAAAATCACTAGTTCACACCTTGGCAGAATTGAAGATGACAGGAAACTGCTTAAGAGGCTCACGGCCCCTTCTCTCCTTTGATCCAGTAAGTATAGTTCTTATGATTAATGTATTAATTGTCTATTTTCTTTACGTTACACATGCATTTGAATTTGTATCTATAATTCTCTTTTTTTGTTTTGTAGACTTTTGACAAGGAGCCACACTATGCCTTGCTCAAGGAATTGTTTATTCAGGTCAGTATGTAGCTTGGAAATTTTTAAGTTATTTTCTTTTTTTGCACCCCGCCATACTAATTTTACACTTGAGAGTTAACAGAAAGTACTCAAACAATTAGAGTTGTACCTAAAGTCAGTGGGACTCTTGTTCTTAAGTTTATTTTATGTAACCTGGAATTGGAGTCTTAGTAATTTAAATTAATGCTTGTCCCCTTACAACTACAGATATTGAGAAGTGCTGCCTTTTATTTCAGATATTTAGTACGCCACAGTATCACCCTAAAAGCCAACCTTTTGTAGATCATGTTTTCACATTCACCATCACAGACAAGAGGATATGGTTTCGAAATTACCAGGTTAGTGGTCTCTTTTAGTGATGCTCAATGGTGCAACTTTATATCAAATCCATTAATTGCAATAAAATAAGAAAAATAATTATTTTTGGAAGGTGCCTTTTCCTTTATCTCTGGAAAGAAATTGTTTCAGTGCTCCCTTATAGGTGTGGTTCTGTGATGGGGCCTCTTAGTAAGAGGAATTAGTAGTGAAAGCCTAAGCTTCATTTGACTTTTAACTTTACTTGGTGCTTTATCCCAAAGTATGCTGGTGCTTACATTCTAATGGAGGAATTTACAAATGCGTCATATTTTTAAGTGTTTGCTTGAACCTGGTGAGGTTCAACAAGAGTAAGCCTGGAGATTCACATCTAGGGAGGAATAACTGCACATACCAGTGCAGGTTGGGGGATGACGTGCTGGAGAGGAGCTCTGAGGAGAGGGACCTGGGTGTCCTGGTGGATGACAGGCTGCCCATGAGCCAGCAGTGTACCCTCATGGCCAAGAAGGCCAATGGGATCCTGGGGTGCATTAAAAAGAGCGTGGCCAGCAGGTCCAGGGAGGTGATCCTCCCCCTCTACTCTGCCCTGGTGAGGCCTCAGCTGGAGTACTGTGTCCAGTTCTGGGCTCCTTGTTACAAGAAAGGACAGGATCTCCCAGATTCTGGGCTCCTTGTTACAAGAAAGGACAGGATCTCCCAGAAAAAGTCCATAGGAGGGCCACGAAGATGATAAAGGTCCTTGAGCATCTTGCTTGTGAGGAAAGGCTGAGAGACTTTGGTCTGTTCAGCCCTGAAAAAAGTAGACTTATGGGATCTCTTGAACCCAAACAGCTGCTGGGAGGTGTGGGTTAATTCCTCTTTCTCTCTTACGAGGAAAGGCTGAGAGACCTGGGTCTGTTCAGCCTTGAGAAAGGAAGTCTGAGAGGGGATCTGATCCACATCTATAAATACCTAAGGAGCAGGAGGCAAAGGGACGAGGCTGGACGCTTCTCAGCTGTGTGCGGTGATAGCACAAGGGGAAATGGCCACAAACTGAAGCTTAGGAAGCCGCACACAAATGTGCATGGGAACTTCTTCAGAGTGCAGTGACGGAGCACTGGCACAGGCTGCACAGAGAGGTGGTGGAGTCTCCTTCTCTGGAGACGTTCCAGACCCGCCTGGACACCTACCTGTGCAACCTCGGCTAGGGAGCTGCTCTGGCAGGGGGTTGGACTGGATGGTCTCTGGAGTTCCCTTCCAACCCCTACAGTTCTGTGATTCTGTGAAACTGACAGAACTCCTCTGTATAATTGTGTTTGTACAAGTGCAGTTTATAAACTTCAGTGGCATTACATCTTAGATTTATGTTGAGTTTTATATTGTCATATAAAGTGCCTATGACATCATATTCATTGATTCCATCCATTTGAGATAGAGTATTCTTTTACTGCAGATAATAGAAGAGGATGCATCTCTAGTAGAAATTGGGCCTCGTTTTGTCCTGAATCTCATAAAAATCTTCCAGGGTAGCTTTGGAGGGCCAACTCTGTATGAAAATCCATATTATCAGTCTCCAAATATGGTAAGCAGTCTTGTCGTTTTTCTCTTCAGCAGTTTGAAAACTGCAAGCTGTGTGTGCAGGAGAACCATATGTGCCTTCTCCGTAAACTCTTTGGAGTGCCTGATCTGATTCTGTTTGAGAACAAAGTTACTGCATAAAAATGGAACGAGTACAAAATTCTTGTCAGTGGAAAAGTAACATCGTGGTCGATTTTGACAGTTAAGCAGAGAAATCCAGCGTTTTATTACAGCACCTGATTTCTTATTTGAAATGTTTTAATTTAAATCCTTATTTTTGTAGCATCGACGGTTGATAAGGATGTCAATGGCTGCTAAGTTTAGGGAGAAACATCAAGTGAAAGAAGTACAAAAGATTAAGAAAAAGGAGAGTAAATTGCTTATTGAAGAGGATCCCACTGAAGTGGTCTTTGAAACTCCAGCTGAAGAAAAGCCAGTGGAAATACAACTTGTGAAACCAGAGTCAAAGGCAATTGTAAAAGATAAAAGGAAACCACGGAAAATTCAGAGGAAGAAGCAAAAAAAGCTTTTCAGAACTGAAGCATAAGCCTAGAAGCTGCAGTTGAAGATTCCGAAGTCATCTTATTGTTTTCTATAGCTATTTTACATTTATGCATTTCTTAGCTAACTTGACAGAATATTGTGAATACTTGTTTTCTACAGGTAAAAATAACTGGATTTCAGTTTTAAGTAAACAAATATCAATTTCATTGAGTTTTTGTGCTTGTTTGATCTTTAAGAGAATTTTAAAAAGCTTAAAAATGGGAGATAGGAAGGAATTCCAGATGTTCCTGCTTTTGATAATTGGCCTTACACACGGATACCTCTAGGAAACAACTTGCTGTAGTAGGAGAAATAAAAGTACCCAGTTGGACACAGGTGTTCTTATCATAAAGGGGTATTAGCCTGAAACAGAACTGCCCATAACTTCTGTACAGGAGCTGTGATTTTAGACACCAACTGTGCTTAACAGAATTCGTCACTTCTGTACACCTGCTTATGCACACACTTACATTTTCATACAGAGGCTGTCCTCTTGGTTCAGTTATGTTTCTCAAAGCAGAGTGACTCCATATAGATTTTTTTTTCCCCATACTAACTGCAGTGGAATTGCCTGGTCATAGCCTGAGCCAGTAAATGAGCACCTGAGTGACCAGAACTGGAGATCCCAGATCCACCCATCCTGTCTCCCTCACTGGTGATTCCAGGTGTTCTGCTGGGAGTGTCTGTGTGCTCAGAGCCTGAGTGGGTTGCTGCCCCTCCTCCCCTACTTTCTCTTTGGTGTGCCAGAGTTTGAACATGAGGCAGTTGATTTCCTGAACCCAAACGATTGCTGGGGGGAGTTGAGTCAATTCCCCTTTGTTTAGTATCTTGTTCTGTAGTGCCTGTATCTCAAATAAAGGCTCTGTCATCACCTTTGTTTGCTTTACTCTAACATTTGCTTTCAGTAGACCTTAATGTTAGAATTAAAAGGATTCATTCTGCTGCGTTTTGAAGTTCAGTGCTCCCGTAGCCTACGGGATGTTCAAAGTTTGGATCCCAGTTGACATTTCCTTGAAGCTTTGGTGCCTGGCCACTGTTTAGCGTGGGCTTTATTTTCATAAAGCTTTTAGGAAGCTGCCAGCGAGCCTGCAATTTTGCTGCATCTATTTAAACGAGTCACCATGTTTGCAAGTTAATATCTGGGGAAATGAGCAGAACGTTTGCCTAGCCCCCTGGCCGTTCCCTGGCACGGCTCCGTGCCGTTCGCTCGGGCCCTGTGGCTGTCACACAGGGCAGAGCTCGGCGCTGTGAGGAGCACACACCCCGCCCTCCTCACACCTCTTCGGACGCCCTCTGAGCGGCCCGCAAGCGGAGCCCCGCGGCTGGCGAGGCCTGGAGCCGTTAGCCCCGCCCAGCACGGCGCAGCCCCGCCCGCGCTCCCGTCGCTCCCCACGCTCGGGCTCCGTATGGCCGCGCTGCCGGCTGCTGCGCTTCCCGCCCGGCTCTCCCCGCCGCCATGAGGTGCCACTATGAGGTGCTGGGCGTGCGGCGCGACGCGGCCGACGAGGAGCTGAAGCGGGCCTACCGGCGGCTGGCGCTGCGCTGGCACCCCGGTACGGCGTTCCGCGGGGCCGGCCTGCTGCGGGCCTGCAGGAGGGGAGAGGGAGCCGGGCCTGGAGGACGGGAGAGGGAGCCGGAGCCGGGCCGTGGGGGTTCTGTTGGCGCGAGGGGTGCAGCTGTGGTGCTTTCGGTTGCTGACGGCCGTTTAATTCGCAGATAAAAACCTCGAGAACGCCGAGGAAGCTGCGGAACAGTTCAAGTTAATCCAGGCGGCATATGATGTGCTCAGTGACCCTCAGGAGAGAGCCTGGTGAGTAAATCCGGCCTGGTAGTAGGCTTGAAAAAACACGTTTCTGTGCCTGTATTGCTTCTTATATTTAGGTTTTTGTTGCTACTGCTGTTGCTTTGCTTTTTTCCCTTTCCTCTCCCTCACAGCAAGGACTTAGAGTTCTCTGCTCCCTGTCTTGGTTGGAGGTGAGGACAGCCCCATGATCTGTGGGTCAGCCCTAGCGAAGATTTGCTCTGCAGTAAGGCAGCCTCCTTCCATGGAATCATTAGAGTTGGAAGGCAACCCTGATTGTTGTCTAGTCTGGCTCCTGTGTTGAACAGGATCACCCACAACAAGATCTGTGTGCCCAGAGCCTGGTCCAGCGTGACCTTGAATGTCTCCAGGGATGGGGCATCCTCACTGCTTCCTGTAGAGTGGTGTAGGATGAGCGTTGAGGAGCTGCTGGTGCTGGCATTGCTTTGTGCTTCCCAGGTGGCAGGCACTGGCATGCACCTGCTCATGTGGTGTTAGCACAGCCTACCTTGCCTGTGTTCCCTGTAATGATCCTAGTTTGAAATAAATATGCACAGTCCTTGATAAGAGATGACATTTTTCAAATGGGCTGAAGCATCTGCCAGTTTATGAACCCAAGAACACCTCCACTACATTTGTCCTCCTTTAAAGGAAAGTAGTTTTTCACTCGTATTTACAATTTGTGCTTGGTTTCGTTTTGTTTTTTTTTTTTCCTTTTTTTTTCCTTTGCCTTAAGTATTTTGTAATTTGGATAATATCCTGCCTGTTTATGAGAGCTCATTGTAGCAGCTTGCTCAAATTGCTGGGAAATTGCTGTTGTAGTTAAAGCAGATTGTAGCTATTGTAGGTAAAGCAAATAAAGTAATAGTAAACAGAAGATCTGGAGGTAGTGTTTACTGACTCAGCCTTTTTTCTGTCTGAATGCTTGTGTGTGAGACACAAATCCTAAAAAGTGAGGTGCACTGGGGCATTACCCAGCATCAGCACCGTGCAGTCCTTGGCTCACTCTCCTGGTTCTGTCCTTCCTAAGTTCTTCGCGTGCCCTCAGCCCCTCACTGTCAGGGCGGTGTGAAGATCTGAAATATCCTTGGTTCTGTACATCACTGCTTGGCCCTAACACTGCTGTGTTACCATCACTGTTTTTCTCCCAAAGCCAAAATACAGCATCGTACCAGACACTGTGAAGAAAGTCAGCTGTCCCAGCTGGAACCCTGAACAGCTATACTTTGACTGGAATAGTTCAATTGGAAGAGACCCTCACAGATCACCACGTCCAAGTGCCTGCCTGACAACCAGGCTAACCAAAAGTTAAAGCATGTTATTGAGGGCAATTGAGCCCAAATGGCTCCTGAGCTCTGACGGCTGTGTGGCGTCAACTGTCTCACTGGGAACCCTATTCCAGAGCTTGACAACCCACACTGGAGAGAAACTTTTCCTCAAGTCCTTTCTGACCCTCCTCTGCTGCAGCCTTATTTGTGATGGCGGTGTGATATTCCCAGGGAAATTGAAGTGTCCCAGAAGGATAAGGCTTACTGATCCAGAGATTTCTAATTGCCTATGGAACAGTTCATCCATGCCATCTTCCTGGATGTCATGACACAATGGTAGACAACTACAGACAACTACATCTGCTTTGCTGTCCCCTTAATCCTCACCCAGAGGCTCTCTATTGTGCCTTCCCTAATGCCAATGACTGTGTAGGGTGGTCTCTCCCTTACATACAGTGCAACATCTCCAGCTCGCCTGCCCTGACTTTTACTGCTGAACAGTTGATAATGCTCCTTCCCAGCACTACAAATGTAGAATGCAGTAATACACATGCTTTTACATGTTACTTGTGTCTTACTGGTACTGGAGAATATTTTGTTTCTTTATGGATTTTTGCCAGGTATGATAACCACAGGGAAGCTCTTCTGAGAGGAGTGAATGGAGACTATCCAGATGATAGTTTGGATCTGCTGCACTACTTCACTGTTAGCTGCTACTCTGGATATGGAGATGATGAGAAGGTAATGAACTAATTAATCTTTTAATGAATCAGTTTAAATTTAATGAAAAATCTTGTTGTGGTTTAAGCTGGCAGGTAGCTGTGCAGCACATGGTTTGCTCACTCCCCCCATCCCAATGGAATGGGGCAGAGAATTAAAAATAAAACAAGAGTGGTAATCGTAGGTTGAGAGAAAAGTGTTTACTGAGAAAAACAGAGAAGGAATATAGTTACGACTATATGACTGTGTGTGTGTGTATCTGTATGATTTTGTAGAACAAGTAATAAACAAGGAATTGCTTGCCACATTTCCCTGCTCAGCTAGCCCGCTAAGCAGTGGAATGGAGTGAGACAAACTCCCACCCCTTGCAGAACTCCTACTTGGTATCATATGGTATGGAATATCCCTTGGCCAGTTGAAGTCAGCTGTCCTAATTATGCTCCCTCCCAATTCCTTGGGTCCTTTTCTGCAAAAGGCCTTGGCTCTGTACAACACTGCTTAGCAGCAGCTCTAAGCATGGACGTATTCTACTAGAACCAGATAGCATTGTACCAGACACTGTGAAGAAAACAATGCCATCTGAGCTGAAACTACAACAAATGTCAGCATTTGCTTACCACTGGAAAGCTGTGTGTGGAATTGTTGAGTGTCAGTGGTAGTAACAGGTTTTGCACAGATCTGATACAAAACCTATGCTGGATGCTTTAGACAAGCCTTAATTCTCGTTTATTGTCTGACAGTTGCTTGTGATTCCGTACTGAACTGTACAATTACAAAACAAGTATATAGTATTTATGTATGTTATGTTAAATTGCAAAGCATTCCAGTTCTCTGGAATGGCAAATATTTGGAAATGTCTTTCACAAGCTGGAGTGCTTTGAGCTGAGGAAAAATGATAGCGGTGCTTGATGAAAGTGTGCTTCCCAAAATTTGATTCCCTGTTGTATTTTAAGATAATCACGATTTAAAAAGCTCCAGGCAATCAGGAGGACCTCTGACAGAGAAAATCCCTATCTGTCTTTGTATTACTGTGGTAGGGGCAAGCTAGCAACATCTTAATTTAAAATGTAAATATATAGTTGGGGTATGTCATAGTAAATTTTATATTTGGAACTTCCTCAAAGCATAGTAATGTATAACCAGACTCTACTCAACATTGCCTGCATGCTGTGGCATATTTATTTTCTCACTTAAATTTGAATACAGGTTGTTTGAGGTATGAGAGAGCCAGGCTACATAAAGAAGATGGAAATAAAAGGAATGGGGAAGAACAGGAACTTTGTTGAAAAGAAGGATCTTGCAGAACGACTGCTCACAAGACTTTTCCTCTCATTTTGAATTGCCATGCAGAATTGTAATTTTCTTCTGAATTGTCATATTCTCTGAAATACACTGCTTACTGTAACTGAGCATTTGTTATTGAGCAATGTAGAACAAGTGATAATTTACTTCTCTTAAAATTTCAGGGATTCTTTGCAGTCTATCGACATGTTTTTGAGCAAATTGCAAAAGAAGAGATGGAATATTCGACTCAGGAAGATATTGAAGAGTTCCCTATGTTTGGGTACTCCCATAGTGACTATGACACGGTAAGAGCAGGTGTCACATTAAACTAAAAGTGACCAGCTGTCATTACTTTGTCTCACACTGAAATCAAAGAAAAGGTTCTTGGAGATCTCTGAGGCAAACACAAAACCACATTTCTACTGTCTTTTCTACTGTAGTAGTCCATTACTGCAAAGGAAGTGCTTGTATTGTGATTCATAACGTTTAGGTGAATCAGAACTGTTGTTTCCTGTTAGACTACGTTAGCAGTCAGACTGCTATTGGTAAGCTGTCAAGCAAACATTTTGTAGGGCTAACCATCAGTTATGCTAATGAAACTTAAGTGCAATGTGCCTGATGCAGGGCCTGAAAAAAAAAAAAGTGAACAGAACACCAAACATCCTGTTTACATCTCGATAAGAATAGTTTACCAGTGTTTTAATGCGACATAGGTTACAGCAAAGGATATTAGAAATGATTTTTTTTTTAAATAACATATACAGTATTGTGCTTCATTTAGGGAAACAAAGTTTTCAACAAAATTAAAAAAGAGAGACATTGTAGTTGAACTGCCATGTGAGCTCCTGCTATGGTACTCCTGTCATCTGCAGTTATTCTGTAGTAAGATTTAATTTTCAGGATATTGCATGTCTGCTTCTGGGATGTGAGGAAAGGCAACTGCTTAGAGGACGCATGAATTCTTCCCATCTGGTTTACCAATTATTTTTTATAATAGCTGTTTTTCCAGTGATGAACTGCACAGTTGCAATACTTACAAATATTCCTCCTGGTTTGCAGCTTCACTTTTAGTAGTAGTATACTGTGTAACCAATTATTTAGGAAAATTAAATCACAGATTGGTATCTTTCCCAGGGGGCATGTATTTAATGTGTCTAAAATAGCCAAGATCCTTCTTCTGATAGATAGAGCTTGGAACATCTTCTGGGAGCTTCCTGTATCACGACCGTAGAACAGACATGGCTATGAACCAAAAGCTACTTTTAATGCTGACAGTTCGTAGCTGTGAAATCAGCTGTCATTCTAGTACCATTATCATTAGACATCTGCTTTGTTCATGCTGTTATGGAAGCAGAATGTTATTTTGTTTTTTCTAATTGGATTAAGTTATTCTTGGGATTATATCATAGAAAATAGCTTCATTTAACCAGAAAGTCATTATTCCTTTTATCTTGTTTTCAGAGATACAGTCAGAAGATACCAGCATTGTAGTACAGCCACTCTCTATTTAATAGTACTGTGGGAGAAGGGAAAAGAGAGTTAGAAGGGAACTACAAAAGCTAGACCAAGGCTTCAGTGTCTTTGATGTGAATGTTCTTTGATCCAGCTTTCTGAGTTAAATTGCAAGAGGTTTGGGAGGTGACTCAATCCGTGCCAGGCAGGCAGGGAATATATTCTTCAGACCATGAACAAGGCTTCTTGAGAATAGTTGCAGAACAATTACATGTAAAAACAAAAGCAGTCAGCTATGAGTATGCATAGCAAGCAACAATCTGAGTGTCCAACAAGAGATGCTTTACAGTGCCCAGGACGAGACGGGCTCCTGTTTCAGGTGGCCACTGAGGAGGAGGAAAATATTACAGCTCATAAAGCTGATGAGGGGATGGATGATTCTGGTCATCAGCTGATCATCGCTTACATTTTTGGACATATAAAGCTGGGTTCTAGTGGCAGCAGAGAAGAACTGCATAGCTACAGCCTTGAACCTTCACATGTAGATAGGCCATTAGAAATTAGTGTTGAGGTATTAATAGTTGTACCACTGATGTAAGAAATACTAGAAGGAAAGTTGTTAAGCTGTTGTGTTAGTCTGGAACTTGTTCTGTGAAGTATTCAGAGATACAAAAACTGTGTGCTGGGATGTAAAAGGGTGTATGCAGGATGCAGTAAAAATAAAGTTAAATGGGATGAGTAATTTTTTTTTAAAGAAGTATAGACATATTTTGTTTCCCAAATACACAAAATGCAGAAGGATAGGTGTTACTTGGAACAGAGAATAAAACAAAATGATACAAACCTGAGTGGCTGGCACACCAGAAGTCTGTGCTGCCATTCATCAGGACCTGGACAGACTAGGGTGTTGGATGGAGAGGAACCTGGTGAGGTTCATCAAAAGTAAGTGTAGAGTCTTGTACCTGGGGAGGAATAACTGTATGCACCAGTTCAGGTTAGGGGCTGACCTGCTGGAAAGGGGCTTAGTGGAGAAGGACCTGGGGGTCCTGGTGGCTGGCAGGCAGGCTGGCAGGCAATGTGTCCTGGTGGCCAGAAGGTCAATAGCATCCTGGGGTGCATTGAAGAGATCCTGACCAGCAGGAACAGAGGTGGTCTTCCCCTTCCACTCTGCCCTGATGAGTCCGCATTTGGGGTACTGTGTTTAGTTCTGGGCTCCCCTGTTCAAGAAAGAGAACCTCCGGAGAGGGAGCAGCAGAGAACCACAAAGATGATAAAGGTCCTGGAGCATCTTGCTTGTGAGGGAAGGCTCAGAGGCCTGGGGCTGTTCTGCCTGGAGAACAGGAAGCTGGGAGGGGATCTTACCAACACTTAGAAATATCACAGGGGTGGATTTCAAGTGAGTGGAGCCAGGCTCTTTTTGGAGGTGCCTAGAGGTAGCACAGGGGCAGTGGGCACGAACTGCAACAGAAGAAGTTCCACCTGAGAATGAGAAAAAAAATCTGGAGTTTGAGAGTGATAGAGCACTGGAACAGGCGTTGCAGAGCGGTTCTCTGGAGATTAATTTAAAGACCCATGTGGATTTCCTGTGCAGCCTACTCCAGGGAATCTGCTTTAGCAGGCAGTTGGTCTGGGTGATCTGCAGAAGTGCCTTTCAACCCCTGCAATTCTGTGAAAACAAAGTCATTTTGTAACATTATTAATCGAGTGTTTACTCCTGAGTAGTAAATAAGGAAAATAAAGGAAGATGATATGCTGTTTCTTCTAAAGTGAAAGCTAGAAGGCATCATTTTTACCTGCAGTTGTATGATACAACAAAACAGGAGTAAGTGCATCTTTACACAACTGCTCATTGTACTGTGCAAGTCACAGCTTTGTAACATTATGATAATGTTTTGCATACATGGAAAAAAAGAAGAGCATTTGTGAAGGAGAAATTGTCTGGGGCTGTTTAATGTTGTCTCACTTTCTCTGGAAGCAGATGGAATATGATAGGAAGAGATGCTGCCATGAACTTGCCAATTGATGGCTTTGTTTTTGTGCACTGGTTGTTGGCTGCTGTTGGAGATGTACAGACGACCTTTGGTGTAATTTGGTGTGGTGGCTGTTACACAGTATGTGCTTATGTCTGTTTATTTACACAGTGTCTGATTCTGGTTGTGCTTTACAGTTTGAAAAGAAAAATATAGCACAGTTAACTGGGCACTACCATTAGTGTGAGCCAATCCTAAACGGGGATTTTTATTTTTTTTTAGAAATGGGAGTTTGGAATACTTTGAATACAAGGCTGTAGATTTGAGATGGTTTGAAATTTTCAAGATGCTATTATAGATTTCTGTAAACTTCCTGGTGATTTTTGTATACTCTGGATAAAAATCTTTGCCTTTAGAGAAGACACACGAGTCCCTTGCTGTTTGGTAAGTTTTTTGCCTCTCCCTAATAAAGTGACTCATTCCATTTTTAATTGTTCTATTTTAACAGGTAGTCCACCCCTTCTACGCCTATTGGCAGAGTTTCTGTACTCAGAAAAACTTTGCTTGGAAAGAGGAATATGACACACGACAAGCATCAAACCGCTGGGAGAAACGAGCTATGGAAAAAGAGAACAAGAAAACTAGAGATAAAGCTAAAAAGGAGAGGAATGAATTAGTCCGTCAGCTAGTAGCCTTTATTCGTAAAAGGGACAGGAGAGTACAAGCTCACAGAAAACTTGTGGAAGAACAGAATGCAGAAAAACTTAGGAAAGCAGAGGAAATTCGGAGGCAGCAAAAACTTAAACAAGCCAAGTATGTAAATATGGAAATAATGTTTATTTAAACCTGGAGTAACTATTAATGTCTGCTGTGTATTTTTAAATTATAATGGTAGCTCTGTGTCCTCTTTTAAAAAATCCTAGACTATTTTCTGTATTAGTTTTGGTTTCAAGTCAAACCTTTTTATTTGTACTGCCATCAAAAGAGAGATACGGGATAGTCAGGGAATAACCTGTGCCCTGCAGGCAACTGGTTGTAATAGCACAGAATGCAGTGTGCTTTCCTGTACCAGGGGAGGGAATATTTAAGGAAAAAAGAATGCATGTTTGGGAGTGATGCAAAATAGGAGTGTGACAACCTGCACTTTTGTCAGCTTCATCTGCCTTGAAACATCTGCTAAAAAGAATGCTTGAAAAACAAATGTGGTATTGCTTTTCCTTTTGATTTGGTAGAGAGGTCCCTTTTATTGGACTGAATGCACTTTCTTTTGCTTTTGTTTTTCATGAAGTAGAAAGAAGAGAATGGGAGTCTGTCAGTCTGAACGTAGTTTGTAGAAGTAAATTTCACCAGAAAACAGGAGGAAGGAGTTTAAATACTCAGTTGCTTTGAAACTGCACTCTTGTAGCCTGTTCACTGAAGTCATACTGTTAAGAATTCATGTGCATGTGAAATACATATACATAATGTTTTTTGTTTTGTTTTGTTTTGTTTTCCTGAGAGAAGAATAAAGCTGAGGCACATGTCTACTGACAGTGGATTAATAATTCTGTATTCAGGACCCAGCTGTAGAAAATTCAGCACTAGTGTGGTGCACTGACTGGTAGCGTGGGTCACACTGTTATTTGGAAAACCAGTCGGGTACAGTACTGTAGCACAAAGTCAAGCAGTAATTTGCTCGTGGCTTTTGCATTGCTGTACTGTCCATTGGTTTGGATCTTACAGCAGGTAAAAGCAGCTCTAGTACTTTTAGGGTTGAGCTGACTTTCTCTGTAGTGAGTTTGACATTTACCATGTGGTGGTACGTTTCCTGCATGAAATTCAAGCAGGATCCACTTACATTAATATCTCCTTGCTAGAAGTGTCCATGTGCTCACTGGCATCACTAATTACCTGATCAGATTTCCAGGCCCTATAAACAGTTCTTTGCTCCATCATAATATATTCAGGAATTTCCACCTGAAGTACCAGAAAAAAATCAAGCTTGCTTTTAAATAATACCGTTTCTGTAATTCTTATCTCATAAATGCCATGTAAAAGTTATTGTATTGTTCTACTTAAAGGCTTGCTGAGCAGTATAAGGAGCAGAGCTGGATAACTATGTCAGATCTGGAGAAAGAATTGAAAGAGATGGAGGCACAGTATGAAAAGGAATTTGGAGATGGATCAGATGCTGAAGTTGAAATGGAAGAACAGGAGACAAAAGAAGGCACTGAAGGTATGGAGTGTGGGGGTGTGGCTTGTGGTGAATTGCTGCAGTGTGAGTATTGGCTCGCTGCACTTGTAGCCCCAGGTGCATGTGGTGCAAGCCCCGTGTCCTCCAGTGCAGGTGTGCTGGGTTAGAGGCTGGGTGCCTGGTGTTTTCCACTGAATGTGAGACAATGTAAAGCCATAGCTGTTGATGCTGATATATGATCTGGTGAGATTATCTTGCTCTCTCTGCATGTGAGCAATATGGAAGGAGACGAATGTCAATATTGTGACTGTTTCCTGGGGCTTTTAATAGCAACTTCACTTACAAATTGCTCATCTGACTTTGTCTCTTCAATCCCCATTTGTTTCTTCAGACAAGCTGAGTGATGTGGCTGAAGAAGTGGAATATGCTGACGATCTCTACTGCCCTGCTTGTGACAAACTGTTTAAAACTGAGAAGGCGTAAGTGTGTGTTTGTATCGTTGGGAACCTCCTGGCACTGGTTGGGGAAGGTGTTGCTTTTGTAACTTCTTAGCTTCGTATCACTGGCACAGTGTCTTCTTTCCAGCAGAGACATTAACAGGGCAAAATTTTCCATTCGTATTAGTGGTGAATAGTGGACCTATTGTTAATTTATATGTAAAGGTAACAGTATTTACTCAGAGCTACCTGCAGTAACTGTTTGATGATCTTCATAGCATGAAGAATCACGAAAAATCAAAGAAGCATCGAGAGATGGTAGCACTGTTACGACAGCAACTGGTAGAAGAGGAAGAGAAATTTTCTGTGTCTTCAGATGATGTGAATGCAACACATACCAAAGAGGAGGAAGAAATGGGAGAGATGCCCAAGCAGAAGTACTTTACGGTTATTTAATTATTTTAAATTTTATTGTGATCTATGACTTACTTAATCTCTTGAGCTCAGAGGGAGCTTCTGACTGGAATAGTTACTGTATTGGAACCCATAGTGTTGTGCCAATTTAAAATATTTATTTGCAGTTTAATCGGAACTCCAATACATGTGTTAATTTGTCCAGATTCAAATGTAGGATATTTTTCAAACAGGGAAGCTTGGTGCAGTTCCAGTGTCCAGTACTCTTTGTCATTTGGATGCTGGCATAGATAGAAAACAAACGTGCTTGAAAATGAGGGGAACTGAGTAAATTATGTTGTACAACTTCCATTCTTTGAATGGACCAAGCATAATATCAGCTGCATTCTTAGTATCACGGAGTTCAGCCTGAGAGGAATAAATGTTTTACAAAATGCAGTGAATGGGTTATGAGAACTGTTGCTTTCATTTCAGATGTGAATCATTTTCTAGTTCTGGCTGCTGTCTCCCTCATATCATGTTACAGTGTTAATTAAAATATAATTTGATAGCTTGTTTTCTTTTTTTTTTTTTTTTAAGTCAATTTTACATTCGTATCTTTACAGACTCTCCAAGAAGCAGAAGAAGAAACAGAAAACAATGATGGTAGGCATTCAGACACCAGTAAAATTCAAAGAACTTTACAACCTGATTTTATTTCATGTATTATTATAATGATCTCACAGACCTGACTTTAGTAGTGTCTGTAGAAACAGAATAACTGTGGTGCTGGTTTCCATAAAGCTCATGGGCTGAAATGTAAGGAAAACAGATTAGAACAAACAGAAAGGGAATGCAAGGAATTCATCAGCAAGACCAGCAATGTCTCTGGTGCATTAGTGATTTAATTTTTTGCTGATAGTCTTCTTTGATTGATAGACCTGGGAAAATGTACTGTTTGTAAAGTAACTTTATTAGCATCCTGCTGAAACTAACCAACACCATCCAGTTCACCTCTCACTTGTGTTCCAGGCACCAGTAATGCCAGTCTGGCATGTTTCAGGATCCTGTCTGTGCATGGTAGAACAGATCTGTGCAGGCAGGAGCAGGCTGGGATTCAAGAGCGGTGTGTTCTTTGTCAGCCTTGAATGTCAGGAACACCAGAGAGGGCAGACTCCTCTCTCTGCCTTTCTCATGCCTGATCCTTCCCTAGTCTTCTTTCCTATTCACTACCTCAATCACAGCCATGTCCTGCTGAGCTAAGTACACTAGATCCTGCTTCTTGCAAGTTTCCCAGGATGGCCTCATGGTTTTTCCCCAGCCTAACCCTTCTAGTGTAATGTGTTCCCCTTCTCTGCTCGCTCCCACTCCATCATCTCTTATTAAGGAACTTCTCCAAGGCTTTCAGTCAACTGAGTTTTTCTTGCTTCTCTTTGATTTTGCATTGTCCAAATTAGTATTGGCTTGGCCTTCTTGTTTCCATGCAGGCCATCAGCATCTTGTCCAACTATGGCTTCCTCAGTTTGAAGTTGTTTCATCTGCCTTATTGTGTGTAGGCACCTTGTCTCCCATCCTTCAGTTCTGTGACAGGGTCTTTTGTGGCCTAGAATGTGTGTTATTTTGGCTTAAGTGTCCTAATGCAGATGTATGGCAACTTCAGTCTAAGCATTTGTCAAAGACGAGGCTGTTATCCTGTAATGTGAAATGGGAGCCTTGGTTTGTGCCACGGGTGGTCCCATCTTTCAGAGGACAGGAACTAAAATTTTGCTTGTTGGAATCCCGCTGAAAATAGTGTATAATTCAGAGGCTCTGTTGTTCTGCGTCTTCCCCCCACACACTCATGTTTTGAGGTAAATGAGTGTAAACGTACAGTGAACGTAAAGGAATTTACTTGTGTTTCTTCTACTTGGACAGACTTACGGGGACTCTTTTGAAAGAAGTGCCGATGAGGAAACAATTGAGCAAAAGGAGTTGCCCTGCATGGACAAGGACAGCGGCCCAGCAGAGCAGTCTGTAAATGATGACCAAAGATGTGCTGTGTCAGAGGAAGCAAGTGCTGCAGAAGATGTTAGCCAAGCAAATGACGCACAGAGTGAAGTGAAAAGGTGTGCTGACCGTGTCATCTTGTGTCGTGTTTGATGCTGTCTGGCAAGTAGATCTTTATCACTGTTGTGAATTTTGGGCTACTCCACTACACTGGAGTCGAATAAGTACAATCCTGAACAGAGTGTGTTAGGAATTACTTTGGAAATGGTATTCGACTGTGTATCAGTGCCATGTCCCTTACAAGTAGCTGATTCATCTTTTAGCAGGATCCTGAGATTGACAATTGTTTTCATAAATGACACGGCTTTCTTTTTTGCTGGAACCACTCACACTGTGTGAAGGAAGAACAGGGGAATGTAACAGAGACACTGACTCGAAAACCATTCCATTCTTAAACTTTAATTTGAATATTCTTGTGCGCTAATCTTGGTTTCTCTTTGTCTATCAGCAGCACTAAGCCTAAAGGTAAAAAAGCCAAGGATGCAAAAAAGTCTGCTAAGGCATCGTCAGAACACCAAACAGTGGTACGTCAAATTACTCACACTGTTAAAAGACTTTCAGCAGGGTCATGTTATTACAAACACAGGAGCTCCAGTCCCCAAATTCTGTTCTGCTTTACTAATTACTTCCTAATAATCCGTCATTTCTCTTCCTGTGATTTTATTAGCGTGGAGGAGGTTGGGACATCAGCTCTTGTCTGTGCAGAGTAGTGTGGGACTAAGTTTCAGGTCTAGGAGAGTGGCTGGAACTCAGTAATCCAAGCAGTTCAAACCACAGAATGTAAACATCTGAAGATGGCTGTGACCAGGCAGGTGGGAGGTGGTACTGTTTGCATCTTTCCCAGTATTGGTACTCCCCAGAGGAGCAAACTCTTGTAATAACTACAGACAAGGACTAAATTTGGCATACCCCAGAACTCAAAATATTGCGTGTGCAGTCTTGCTTACTGAGGTGAGATCAAAAGTAATCTTTTATCATTAATTACATTTGCAAAGCTTCTGTTGTATTCTTGGCTTTACTTAGCTTTCCTAAAAGTTTCAAGGAGTTACACTTTTAACATTCTGTTCCACATTGATCATAGAAACAAACAACTGAAGTCACATTTCATCCTTTTAAGAGAAGCTAGATACAGCCAACTGGTGCAATCTATTAATTATGCAATGTGTTTATTCCACATCCTGTGCAAATGTGAGCAGTTTTTTTTTTCCCTTTCAGAGCGAAGTTCCCATTCACTGTGTAACCTGCAACTGTACGTTTCCATCCCGAAATAAACTGTTTGAACATCTGAAAGCAACAGGACATGCAAAAGCAACACAAGCACCGTCCGCAAACGGAGCTGTTCACACCAGAAGCAAAAAAGAGAAACGTAAAAACAGATAGACATTTGTTACACTGACAGTCTGCAGAACCATATGTGAAAACTCTCCAGACCATTGAGAAGTTGTGTTGCGTACATTCTGAGGTAAAGTGGGAAGGCAGCTCCAGGTTTTCGTGGTGGAAACAAGAAGGAAAATGTGGAAGGTGTAACAAGAAGAATGGTATTTTGTGAAGCGACTTTTGCTTTCTTCTGTTTTTAACGTCTTCACTGGCTGAACTTGACCTTCCCTTCTGGTAGCTTTCATGGTGAAGGGGCAATAGGAATTCAGAGTTGCCTAGTACTCCTGTTGAAATTTGCATGGATGGAGTAACTACGCAGAGGGAATAAATTATTTTACCACATCCCAGTTGTTTTTTGAACCTCAAATAGTTTTCTGTCTCTGTAAAGATTGGACTCTGCTGTTTTGATCATCTGTCAGAAATGAAACATGAACAGCCCAAGTGGAAGAGAAACCTCCCTCAGTTGCCCCTTGAGATTACCCAGCAGACAAAATAGGAAAGACGTCAATGTTGGTTCATTAGAGCCTTGTAGTTCTGTACATGATCCTGTGTGCTCAGGTGTTTGTGCTGGGGAGGGAAACCTTGTGGAAGAGCCTTGATGGAATAAGTGTGGGAGGGAATAAACAACAGCTGTCAGTGTTAAGGTGAGCTGACTTACGCAGGGCTTCTGTCCCTTGGTGCGTGCACACTAGGTACTGACAGTTTAGGGGAGAGTGGCAGGGGGTATGGACTACTGCCCACATGTGTTCTGATTTCCTTATGAAAAACAAAATGCGAGCTAGTGTTACGTCTCTGTTGACTGAATAATTAATTCCTCTGAATAGCATTAAAAAAAAAAAAAGAAGAAAAACAAGATGAACACCTGATTTTGGAGTGCAGGTGTACAAAAGGGTTTTAGAAAACAGAGAATCCAGCATTTGGAGGGCTTGGGGATAGGGTATATTCAGTATACCCCTGCAGTTTTCTCCTTTTCTCTCATTGCATTTTCTAAATGTAATGGTATTGCCTTATTTAAGTTGCTGTAGCATTTCATCGAGCAAAATGGCGGAACACAGAGCTGTTACTAGATCAAGAAATTACTCAAACAACATTTACATTGAAGTAGAATGATGAATGTATAGTTCTTGCTAACAGACAGTATTTTATTCAAGACCAGAGAAGGCAATGAATACAATTTTTTTTTTTCCAAAAGTGATTGTTAGAAACACTGTACCTTATTTCACCAGTCAGAGTTTGCATCTCTGCTAAATAACTAAAATCCCAAAAGCAGCAGGAAGAAAAGCAAAGACTTTTTTTTTTGTGAGGATGATGACTTGATTGGAACGCTGTATTAAAAATAATTACCATAATTGGAATCTTTTGGCTTGTGTGCACAGATTTTTATGCTCTGATTACACTGCCTCATTGTGATGAACAGTTTTAGCTCTGAGAGCCGCAGTTACATTCTGCTCAGAATGCTTCCTAGCCCAAAAGTGACTTTGTGTGAAATCCCATGTCTTGGATAAGACTTGAGCTCTGCAATGTTATCTTTTGAGATAATTATTTTTGTTTTTTAAGTAAAACAGCAAAAAGATGAAGTATTGGTTTTTATGTATGCTTGTGCGTATTGGGCGTGAAAGGCAGAGTTTTGGTAGCTGCAGAGGTGAGCACTGTGGAACAGTGGGCAGGAATGCTGTGCTGGTCACGGCTGGCTTTGCAGCAGTCTTAACAAAATGCCAAAGTTCAGTCGAGCAGGAGTTTGTACTCCCTCTGTTGAAAACGTAATTAAGAAGTGGCAGCAAAGGAGACACAAAGGAGCAAGGTCAGAACAAAGGAACAAACACTGAGGTGGCCCCTATAACCTCCCTCAAGGGGACTACAGCCTGCCAGACAACTTACGCTGGGGCACAGGAAACCAGTCACAGAAAGTAGCAGAAATAAACCTCCGTGCCTTGACCGCTTCCAGCCTCTAGCACCGCCTGTTGCCTTATGAGGGCAACTGAAAGACTAGCCTGCGTTTTTATAAAAACTTTAGAATTTGGCTCTGGAACAGTAGTCTTACAATGCTCACAAGTATTTTATCCTTAGAGTCTAGACAGCAAGGGTCAGGTCCAACGCGCGCGTCATAAGGAAGTCTAGTTTGCAGCTGCTCTTTCCGTGTGTTTCTGTAACGCAGTATGAATTACTTCAACAGCAAAGTCAACGTCCCTTTTAGTAATGCACATAGGAGGTTTAACTCTAAATGTCTGACAAGGAAGAAGAAGAAAAGACTTCTTTAAAACAGCATGGCAAGAATACATGTACTAGCAGCACATCTAGGTTAGCACCATCCTATACTAAACAATGCAACTGGAAGTATGAAAAATAACAGAGCTGCAGTGCTGGGGCTGACGCCTATGAAAAAACACCCTGAAATGGGGCACTGACTGCTCCTAATGCCCCACTCTGCTCTAGGGACAGATAACTGCCTTCAAAAGAGAGCTGATGAGTGCAGACTGCGTTCTTCCAGCTAGAGCCTGCATAAAGATGGATCTGCACTAAAAGTCACCTGAAACAAAATAGGCAATTTTTTTCCTTTCCAACAACTTTTTGATTGTGAAACAGTACCTATTGAGAATGGCAAGTCCCCTGCATTGCATTAACTTGCTGACAGGTGATTTTCTTCTATATTACAGGTTTTTTTGTTACGTTTCAAAGAGAATCACTAAATGTGAGCTTTCAGTTAGGTCAGCACTGCTTGAATGCATGTTGATCAAGAAGGGATATATGCACAGTGCAACTTAATAAGAAATTAGGTTCTAAAAGTCCAAATATTTGGTAGCATAACGTTTACAAAGCCATTTAACTTCTATAAGAATCTTAAGCTTTTATTTAAAATTAACTACAGTTAGTTTAACCAGAAGTCCAGTACCTGATTGTAGAGTCCTCCTCTGCCAATCAGAACACCCATGTCTTTACAGTCCTCCCAGATCTCATTGATTTCTTCTGATGGAAGAGGTCGGCGACTCTCCTATGGAAAGTGAACAGTAAACTTTACTAGGATATTCTAAATCAAATTTAGGAAAAAGAAGTATTATTTCAGTTCTTCCAGTAAACCCCACCCCCATTCTGTCTGAAAACATCAGCTGCATAAGGTAACTGCAATGCTATAGGCTGGGGTAAGAGTAGCTGGTAAGCTGCCCAGAAGAAAAGGACCTGGGGACACTGGTTGACAGCCAGCTGAACACAAGCAAACAGTGGCCAAGAAGAGCAATGACATGCCGATACAAGGCAGGATGTGACTGTCCCCCTGTCCTTGGCGCTGGTGAGGCTGTACCTCAAATACTGTGTTCAGTTTTGGGACCCCTACTACAAGAAGGACTTCAAGGCACTGGAGCCTGTCCAGAGAAGGGCAGCAAAGCTGGTGAGAGCTCTAGAGCACAGGGTTTCTGGGGAGTGGCTGAGGGAGCTGGGGTTATTTAGCACACACTGACCAGGGGAGACCTTACTGCTCTCTACAGTGACCTCAAAGGATGTTGTAGTGAGCTTGGGGTTGGCCTTTTCCCCAAGGTAACTAACGATGGGACAAGAGGGAGTGGCTTTAAGTTGCACGAGGGGATACTAGGAAAAAAATAAATTACTGAAAGGGTTACAAAAGTGTTGGAACAGGCTGCACCACCACCCCTGGTGTTGTGCTTAGGGACATGGTTTAGTGGTAGACTTGGCAGTCCTGGGTTTACCAACAGCTGGGCTTTATCTAAATAATTCTATGGTAATTTATCTGCTTTCCATGATGAGTTTATGTAATTAAAGTGCACAAATCACTCTTTACTCAAAGCTTGTGAAATACTTGAAATGCTGGAATGTTTTGGCTCAGCTTTAGCCAGAGCAGTGTTTTCTCACTCTATCATCTGTATTTAAGATAAAATCCTCCTAATGTCACATTTAATTTCAGTTGTAATAAAACTTGCAATGGTACTGCAAATCAAAAGGTACAAAGTAAATCACCAACCTTATCTGTCACCATTTCTATCCCAATCATGAGTCCCTTGCCACGGACATCTCCAACGATCTCAAATTTATCCCGTAGTTTAGCAAGCTCCAGTAACATGTATGTGCCCACATCCTTGCTGTTTTTTTGAAGACCGTCTTCTTCAATAGCCTGGTAAAAAGGATGCACTATGACAAAGCTGCAGGACAAGCTTCCCACACATCTGGTTAATCCCTATTTAGATCAGTGACATTACATTTACTTCACTTTCTCTCATAGATTTGCATACCGTGTTCCTTCACTGCTGCAGTACTTAAATTTCTCCTCTCTTCCTCACAACAAGTAGCATCAGGTTAAAACTGAACCTAATACTTTGATGTTGCTGTGTTCTTCTGCATGCTTTACTTTAATTAAATAACATCGAACAGTCATAGCTGAGAAATACCTGGCCTCCATGGCTGTTTGCAACATCTTGCCATAAATATGTTAACTCTCCAGCATCATGAGAAGAATAAAACTTGACACAGTCTACCTCTGTACTAGGGAGCGTTTAAAGTCTGAGTGTTGTAACAGTTGTAGATGCACTCCTTACTCTGCTCTTTTAACCAAAGTTCTGACATGCAGCCAGTTACCAGCACAGATACACACAAATCATTTTAAAATCTGCTTTAAGAAAATTCACAAATGAAAACAAAAAATACAATTTTAGAAGTTAACATGAGTGTTCTCGCTTCTTGTTTTCTTGCTTTTGTTAGCTTTTTTTCCCCTCCTTTCTCCTCCTTTTCTTTCAATTCCATTTTATTTCTCCTAATTCTGACAATCTCCTTGCTTCTGAGAGAGGCTCCAACTTAGTTCAAAGATGACATTACTGATGATTCATATTCCTGCAAAAGGGATCAAATTTTGCAGTGGTGATAATGATGTTTTTTCCCCTACACACAGGGCACCATAGCTATGTACAAACCACACTTTCAGATGTTTATAAATTTAACACAGCTATAAAACTTTTCAGTGAGAACAAATGAAAGCATTTTTATCTGTCTTTTATGACAAAAAGGAAAAATCATATCATTCTCCCTACATCAAGAACCGCAGATCCCACGATGCAGGCCACGGGATTTCCTCCAAATGTATTGAAGTGAAGGCTTCGAGCCAAAGAATTTGCAATCTCTTAAAAAAATAATAATAATAAAAATTATTCTTACAGTTTCTATGCATTTGGTAACAACACTTATCTACTTCAACTTAAAAAAGCTGCTCTGCTTCTATCCTGACTCCAGGGGAGTGAAGTGATAGAAAGATTGTAAGACACTGTTAAAGCTATAGAGGCTAGATGCTAAAGACATGACTTAAAAAAAACAACGCAAAACCAATGTCACACTTGACAAAACCAGTTAGTTGTTGCCTTAGGGCAACACCAACCAATTCTCTTCACCAGAACTGATTCATATGAATCAAGTAGACGGTTGACATGCTGCCTTACTTACTCACTGTGCACTCACCATTAAAATGGTACATTCAGAGAGGAGTTCCAGGATCTAATACCGTCTCTACCCATGACTCACGAGGTAAATCTGCTTTAGTTATACTACTAAGCTAATTCAAATAAAGCTTTGCACTGGTATAGCAGAGTGCTTGATCAAATCACTCAGAATTGAGAACACAATCCATTCACCTCAGAAAATAGATGGAGAACAAGATTTATTAATAATCTTAGTAGTTCGGACATGCACCTCTCTGGTTAGTAATGACTGTGTGGTATATTGTGTATTTGCCCCATTTCAACCTTTGAGAGAATAGAACGCTTATACCTTTTGATGTAACAACAGCTGCCATTGGAAAGCCATTACCAATTCCTTTTGCTAAAGTAACAATGTCAGGGACTACACCGTGCGTTTGAAATCCCCAGAAATGGCTGCCTGTCCGTCCAAATCCTGTCTGTACCTTTCAAAGGAAAAATCCAAAGAAACCCCCGTTACCTGCTCACATTTTACAATACGGTTTATTTTTCTTTTTTTTTCTATTATTGCAGATCTGGAAGCATACCCAGAATCAACTGCTGTAGTGAGTTCCTTACTCGGGTAGCTTTACACAGATTATTATTTATTATAATTTGTTTTTTCTTTTGTATACGGAATAGCTAACATCTCACCGTGTCTTACACATGCTGAGATGTACAGACACATTACAGCGTCCATTTAAAAATGGAGAGGAAATGCAATTGCTTAGCATGTTTCAAAATACCAGTCCTATTCCTGATGATTTATTCTATCTGAGGCAAGTATTGCAGTCTTAAGAGCTCGCTAAATATTTCAAATTGGCAATAGGCAAATTTTATTTAGAAAACGCATTTGAAGCATCAGTAACCCTGAAGTGTTGTGACAATACTCACATCACAGCTGGCATTTCTTAACTGCAAATTTTGGAAATCTACTCCATCCTATTCCTAAGACCTAAGGACTCAAGTCTGCTACAAGCCTTACCCATGTCTAAAATTAGAATGCCACAGTGCAGAATAAAGGCAGTAAATACCAGGAGGCTCTTTGGCTTGGAAAAGGGCACTATGTTAATCTGTGAAACAATCTGCATTTCCCTTGTTTTATTTAAGAGTTCCAATTTGCCTTTATGTGGATTCTTTTCAGAAGACTTGCAGAAATAGACAAAACTCTGGAGTTTTTAGGTCAAAACACTCACTTCATCTGAAATACAAACACCTCCTCTTTCCCGTACTAGCTGATAAGCTTCCTTTAAGAAACCTTTTGGGTACTGAACAGTTCCATTAACGCCCTGCCAAGACAAAAAAAGAAAATGTCTTCAGGAACAGAGAAAGAAGCAGGAATTTTACTGGGTAACTATCCGACAGTAAGAAAAAAATAGCAGCCCTCAGGTAACAGCAAGACCGTTGTCTCAAATTTCTGTCTTCAGCACTGAAACTGCTCAGATCACATACTGCCATTCCACGGGGTTGTATCCAGTTCTGTGAGCTGTGCTTGTACAAATGTTTGTGAGGCCATAGCGCAAAATGGATTGCTGTAAGGCAGAACAGGGTAAAGATAAACTGACAAAACAAGCACCCTGAAAATCTATACACTGTGGAAAACATAAATTGATGGATGGTAAACCTAACTAGGGAGTTGGTGTCCCTTCTTGGGTACATTTATTCAGAATACTCTTTCCTAAATTTCTGTTCACCTTCCCAGTTTTCTTTTGGATCAGAAATCCTACTAAATACCTAGAACACAATGGATCCTTATATCAGGGCTTAGTGAGTAAAAACAGAGTAAAAAAAACCTCAGTAAAAAACAAACAAACAAACAACAACCTAAGTAATAACAGAGAACACCTGAGACCACAGAGACAACACGTTTTTTCTTCCCCTTTCTGTCCCTGGGATATGTTCTCAGATCCTTCTATTAAAAAAAACCAAAACACATATACATTAGTTTTGAAAGTGGATGAAGCACCAAGAGATGAATTCTGCAACTGGTCACCACTTGACAAAGAGTTCCAATAAACAGAGTAGAAAACTTGCTGGAAAGAGGTGGAAGGGGAATCGATACAAAGCTTATGGAAGCAGGAAACAGATGAGCACTACGGAATTTGGAAGTTATTAGGCATCAAGCAATAGCATATGCCATTCTTGCTCATTTGCTGAAAAAAGTAAATTTAATCACGATTCTTTAACTTCGTCACCAACATTCTAGCTCCACCAAAATCAGTGATAAAAGCTGACATTTCAAGAGTGCATCCAGTTTTTGTTTTCCAAATATTTAAGGTGCTTAAGGCAATATCTGTATTTTGAATGCAGCTAAAGTACACCAGATCTTGGTATTTCACACTGTATCACTGAATATGCTCTAACAATCAAGAAATAGCAAACTACCTACTTGAATTGGTTCGGCAATAAATCCAGCTATCGTCTTCGGTACAGAAGTGTTCAGAGTATCTCTGAACTGTTCAATGTACTGTTCATTTGCATGACATACACCTGTTTAGAGGGAAAATATTTCAAAGACAGTTCACTTAAAGTGGTAGAAGCAGCATCAAAACATGACATTTTAAGAGAGCTCTAGAGGAGCTTCCAAGTTGAACAACATGTATGAAATATAACCAACATTTCTTTCAGATGTATTCAGGTTTGAGCTCCACAGGTTCCTGAATGTCAGTGCTGATCATGAAAGATGGGATTTCTGGGAGAAATTTGAGCATATCACCAATATATATTTTTTTTCCTGTGGAAAGCAGGTACATGAGGCTTTTGCAATATTTGCTTTAATTAACCTTGCAAATCCTAACCAGAGGTCTATGCTGAATGCTCGTCTTTCTTCTGGAGAAAAGTACAGCCCAAACAATAACCTGAGCATACACTTTACTCCTACAACCCTCTCCTATTCTCTATTCTAAGAAACATGTACTTTTTACTGTTTACCAACCTTCAGAACAGCTGCATTTTCGAACAGTTTGCACGGGAGAATCTCTACAATAGCTGCCTCCCCACGGACCACGGAAAACATCTGGTAACATTGTCTGTCAGGAATAAAAGAAACACTTGATGACAGCTTTCTACCAGAAAATCATACCTGGGGATGACTCTAATGAAACAAACTAACAAACAACAAGCAACAACAACAAAACACTGATAAAATGTGTACCCAGTTCCAATGACTTGTCCAAAGAACATGCACAAAATATCAAAACTCCCCCACATGGGTACTCCTGCAGCACTGAATCAATTGATTACTTCCTTTAGTTTGCTCTTTGAGTTAGTCAGCCCTTATAAGACTAATAGCACCATTGTCAGAGTTGCCAGTAGTGCTTCAATAATCTAAAGTATGATAAAATCAGCAAAATACTGGGACGGTGGCTACTATTACAGCAGATTGAAAGCTGGGAATTCCTGCCTTCTAATTCTGCTGATGAGTTGCCTGAAGACATGGAACATTTCATCTAGTAAACTAGGTTTTGAGTCAGCTCCAAAGGTGCCTTCCTAGATCTCATGCTGTGGCTGCACTGCCAGTTTGGTACAGAATATCCAATGCCATTTTCTAGCAAACAGAGAGCCATTTTAAACTTCTCAAGGGCACAGATGTAACTTATTGCCATTCACTGCGGGACAGGATCTTCTTCAGACCATCAGAAATCAGCTTTGCACAGATTTGCCAAAGTGAACACGAGAAGAAGGGTTTTGACTATTACTATTTTGCACCTTACACAAACTTTCATGAGGGCACCAAGCAAGAGTAAAGCACTGTAAATCACGACTACTCATGTAGTCATGAGTACAACTTACGGCTGTCCCAAATCTAAATCAGCATAAGTAACTCTACACAGAGCATTCGTGTAGTGTGATCAGTAACTATTAGGCACTTCGAAGACAGAAACTTAGTAATCATTGAAATGTTCAAATACATTTCTATTTACTCAGATTATTATAATTACATTAAAAAAAATCTCACTGTTGAACAGCCAATGCCATTGGCAACACCATGTTTGTAAGAGCTGATGGACGTCAATCCCAGTACGTAAGGGCTGCCTCCATGGTATGCTCCTCTATGCAGACAAAAGCACGAGAACATTACTCACTTCTAAAAAGAGATTGCAGCACTATTAGTTCTGAGAAGGCATGCCTCTGAACTACACATTATTGGGAAAAGTGTGTACTACTAATACACTTGCAACAATAAGATTTGTACTGCCCGTTTTTGCTCTGCTTTTGAAAGATCCACAACTGCCCATCTGTATCCGTTTTGTGCAGCTTCACATGCTGGAATTGCAAGGTGATGTTCAGAAAGACAAGAGTAAGAGGACTTGAATTGGCAGCAATTCAGAAAGGTTTTATATGTTTCACAAAGTTCTGCTGCAGCACCTGAGCCCTGCAGAGTAAACACCTGTGGTCTTTCAATCACGGGAACTGCCACTCTCTCAAACAGATGCCACCAACCATTAAACTACGTAGTAGTTTACTGCTAGTTTTATACACAGATCAGAAGTTCAATAAGCAGAATATATAAGCTAGGTAGATACTCAATGTTCTGTTGAACAGAATGGCAGGAAAAAAATACAGCACTTCATAACACGGCCTTTTATCCTATTGACTGTGGCTGTTTGGAAGCGCAGTGTGAGAATTGCTTACATTGGTTCTTACGTAGCCCTCACCTCTGCACTACCCCTGTAGTTAAGTCAGAGGAACTTGTTTGTGTAGCTGTGCAGTGAACTGTGGTTCAGGGATCTGGCAGAAAAATAAGGCAGCAAAACAAACAAAACCAGATCTTTCCTCCAGGATAGTTTTCAGCCAGATCAGCTCCCTGCAGTGGTTCATTGCACCACTATCCAAAGGTACCTTTGAACTCCCACAGAGGGGAGCACTATGGGACCGGAACAAATGAGGAAAGAAGCACTTGCTGAAGACTACCCAACCACAGCACTGCCTGAGCTCAACTGGATTCTTTTAACTAAATAAGGAAAGCAGAAATTGCAGGTTGCACTTCCAATGCAAATGAGTCCTAATGTACTGCATGAAATGTTCATCTCCCGTTCTACTTTCTTGCCCAATGAAGTATCCTCAGCAGACCTGGTGCTAAAGACATTTCTATTATTTTTTGTTTTAGG
Organism: Callipepla californica brunnescens; assembly: GCA_023055505.1. Lineage (NCBI taxonomy): Eukaryota > Metazoa > Chordata > Aves > Galliformes > Odontophoridae > Callipepla > Callipepla californica. The sequence continues at coordinate 10,959,275 of JALIRH010000009.1, read as the reverse complement.
CAGATAGACACTGATTACACACACAGCAAGTTCAATTAAGACAATCTCATTACCTGAAACAGATGACATCAAAGTTCCGAGTATATAACCTTGCCATGAACATGGCCAAATCATTGGCTTCTGACCCACTGTTGGTTAGATAAACCACCTGCAGAAGGATGCTCAGGGTCAGCACAGTGCACAGCTATGACCAGCTTAGATGTCACTTATAACATCATGAGGAACAAACTTATTAATAGAATCTTTTTCCCTCGTTTTCCCCTTTTATTCATTTCCCCCCTTTTTCAGCTGTCACAGAATCACAGGATTGTGGGGGATGGAAGGGATCGTTAACTGATCGGGTAGACTGGAGCCCAGATCTGTGAAGTACTTAGCCTCCTATCAAGCAAGGAGTCTCTCCTCCTTCCTGAAATTGGCCCTTACTGATCCCCAACCAAGGTCATCCTCTTCACTACATCTCTTCCCAGGAAGTGCAGCTTTTAAATTTTATTCTCAGAAGAGACTGAGATAATCCACCGCTTACTTTATGCGGATGCTTTACATTCATTTATTTTACAGCTCTTCTTCCAGCTTCTAAGACTGCAATAACTTCACACACTTCTAGTAACCAAATTTCATTTTATGAATTATTTCTTTTTTCTGAAAAAAGCCACAGTACTTTTCCTACTGTTTCTGTGAACATGACACATGACATTTATGGGGTTTGTTTACTTAGATATCACTGCATAAGATACTGTCAAATACCTTTCACTTACAATTTTTGTGAGGTCCAGTTCAGGCTGATTGCTCATAACAACAGTGAACATCATTTCAGTTTCTTCATTCATTTTTAAGCTGGCAACATCCCTTCAGCTGGCAACATTTTTAAGCTGTCTAAATCTGAGTGAGTCTAAAGAAATGCCTAGAGGCTTATCATGCTCTCCTTACCTGAAACCTGGCAATAGGTTTTCTCTCTGCAGATACTGTGGCTCTCATTTACACATGTAATAAATATTTCCATTTAATAAACAGGCACCCTCATCTCCCACCCCTGCTCCTGTCAGAAGTGAAGTACCTTGAGTGGATCTGGAAAAAGTGAAGTTAGCTTCTCAGCATATTCATGGATTGATGGATGCATGTAAATATTAGTGGTATGCCAAAGGCAAGCAAGCTGCTTCTGGGCAGCCATAGTCACCTTTCTGTAGGTAGCACAAGAAGAGACACAGGGATTTAATTCAGCACACATGTATACAAGCACACACACCCCTACTTCTATTACTACTCTGAAAATTCAGACGCAACTCCATGTGCCATATGGACTGAGCAAATAAACAAATGAATTATTCAAAATATTGTGGAAACTGACCTTAATATGTAATACACAAAAATCCACTGAATTGTGTCCTGTCTTTTGGCTCACAGTGCCTTACATCTAACAAATAACAAAACCATCAAAAGTATCTCTCCTGCATTTTGTACTGCATTTTTGTAAAGCACGCAGTAACATACTTACGGATGACAGTGACCGACACTGACGGTAACAATTCCAGCAAAGAGATCAAGATATCTTCGTCCTTCATAATCGAACAACCACTGCATGTGTCCTTGATGCAGCAACAAAGGCTTCTTGTAATACATTCGCAGTGAAGGAGCAATATTTTGTTCACGAATCTTCAGCATACGTTCATAGGGATATGACTGAGGGGAATGAAAAGTCAGTATCTGTTCAAGCATTATAAAGATCCAGACTAATGGAACAGGCAGTACTTGTTCAGAGAACAAAATTTTAACATGCAAACAAACGTTTTTGAAACAAGACTGCTGTTCTGTGTTTACTCATCCTGAAAGTCTTTCAAACCAACAATTTAGCCATAAATGTTGCACAAGTAGATCTCTAGATTATGTTTCTAATAATCAGGAAAATTCCCTAGGCTCTATTTAATGAGCAGACTATTCACAGCAGATGAGCTTATCACTCAGATCTCATATTGCAGTCTTACATAAATTCAAGTGCAGTGTGACTTACTTGGTATTTTTCAGGTACAAAGTCGCAAGGAGGCATTTTTGCCCGCACGGACACAGAACTTTTCCATTTCTGCTGCCTATAGACAACTGCAAAATAGCAACAGAATTACGAAGCATGCATCAAAGTGCACAAATGAAGGGGTTTCTCACTAAGCTTGTTCACAGAGCACACAAGCTACAGTTTGGGCAAAAAAAATATATATATATATTGAGACGTTTCCAACAGGTGGAAAAAAAAAAAAAAGCCCCAAAACTTAAACACTCGATTTCTGTAAAGGCAAAATGTGCCTTGATTTATTTTAGATGGAGAACGCCACAGAGAAGCCAGCTGCTGGCAGTTCTTACCCAGGAGCTGCACGAGCAGAAATATTTCTGCCGGGGCGTGCAGCAGGCCGGCTGCAGAGCAGACCTGAGCAAGGTGGGTCACCACCACTCTCTAGAGGTGACCCAGCTGCAGGGAAGGCTGCGCCCGGGCTGGGGCAGCACACGGTGCTCAGGGAACCCACATCCCTCCTCCAAGCGCTCCTTATCCCCTCACAACACACACAACCCCGCCGTACAGCCAGCCGGACCCCCAGCCCTGACAGGAGCTCCCAGGGCCTCGGGGAGGCTCAGCCCCCTGCAAACCTCCACCGCCGCCCGACCCCTCACGGAGCCGCTCCCTCACCGCCGCCGAGCCGCCCGCCCGCCATGCCCGCCGCCTCACGGCCCCTTGCCCTCGCCCCGCCCCGCGGCGTTCACCCGTTGCGGCGGTGCTCGAGGCATTGGGCAGCCGGGGCCGGGTGCCCGCCTTCAGGCTGGCTGCAGAGCAGCGCAGTTCCCTCAGGCGCTCCCTTTAAGAGGTGTCCGACGGGCTCTTCACGGTTTCACTAGCAACCCTGGAGGTAGAAAACTGCGAACCCTGAAAGGCGGCCCCAGGAAGGGAAGGGAAAATGGAGGATCTATAAGGAAACATGAGTCTAAAAGTTGTGACCTTGTGAAGGAGCCACCTGCATTAACTGTACAGTTTCCCTGAAACCTGAAAGTTCAGTTGTAGGCAATAGCAACTCTCACACTTCCCTCCAGTTCTGCCTTCTCTCCCACAAGTTTGGATCAGGTGAATATACTGCTTGTTTTGTTCTTTGAAGAATATACGCTAGAAGTGACAATAAACATGAGTAAACCAACCGGATCCTCAAAGAAGTCAGAAGTCTTTCCTCTTCACAAAGGAGATTCTCTTATATCCAGGTTTGGATGCATGGATGTACGTGGTTCTTTAAGTAGATGTAGTATGAAGTCTCCTGTATGCTCAGTGGGTTAAACACTTCTGTCACTGAGCCTTCAACTTGTAGAATGCATGGCAGCCTGTCCTGCAAACTGCAGTGAATGTCTGATTTATCTTTTTTCCTTGTTATATATACCAAAATTTCTATTTTTTAGGAGGAAAACTAGAAGATTTTGTGAATTCTATTCAAGAGCTTTTATTAAATTGAAATGCGAACACCATTGCAAAGAGATCTTACAATGACAAACTATAGAAAAGTCCACCAGAAAGCTACAGACTTCAGTAACAATATTGATCTTACAAGTGAAATTGCTAACAGATTTTATTAAAGCCAGCATTTTCAATATTAGGAACTTAAAAAATACATAATTTTAAAGCATTTTCCTTCAAATACACGTAGAAACAATGAAGAATTCCTGAGCAACTATTTTTTTATACCAGTACGTTCCAACCAATGTACATACTGAATATGAAATCTACTTTCTGTAATCCCTTAAATTTTAGAAGTTTACAAAACATTTGGGTCTGGTTCATAGAATAATTGTGCTTCAAGTCACTGTGCTGCTAAGGTAATGACGCTACAATAACTTGAATGTTCCAGATTGTGTGCAAATTCTGAACATGTAATTGAAAAAAAAAAAAGGCCTAGCTTTTATTGCGAGGTGAAGAATGAATTCGTTTACACAAGTGTAAAAAAATAAAAAATAACAATAAAAAATAAACACACACACAAAAAAAACCTTTAAATATTGGACTGGCTCTTTCTTGGTTGGGAAGCATATTGTTTATTGTGCATGCTATTGAGAACATGCAATTTGGTTTATACATAAGTTTCTTTGAGAGACCTGCTGCCACTATCAAAGACAAGGAAGTTCCAGAGACTTTCCCATGCATTTAACAGCATGCCAGAAATTAAATCAAATACAATTAATTAGTGACTCTTGGTATTTTTTTTTTTTTCTGGGCAGTAGCTAATCAGAGCAGGAGCCCTGATATTGCTGTTTTACACACTGACTCAAAAACCAATTACATGAAGCACAATGTAAAGATTTCAGAAACTCAGACGGTGCTGAGTTATCTCTGAGTAATGTAATGCGTTTAGGAAACTGACGGCTGTGTCACTGCAGATGAAGAGCGGTATTTGTGGTCAGAGTTAAAAATTGCTTTACAAGATGAAAAATAAACAACAGTGTAGCAGCCCAGGAGATACCTTCCAAGTAAATCTAAGTAGTAGTTTCCTCTCCCTTTCAAAATGACGGACCCCAGGATGAGAATTCAGAGTAGTCTACAGCATTATGAATATTAAAACATATTGTTTGACATCGTAATACTTTCACCTGTATTCTGTAGAAAAATCTGTGCATTCTTAACATAGTTTTCTGTCCTACTCAAGGGATGCTTTGTACTGTAGTGACATCTACAAAGATTTCCAGCATCCTCTAAGAACTCTACTCAGTGCTATGTCTTTAAATCTGACCGTTACAATCTCTGTAGGAAATAAAGTGAAATCTGTCTATTTTTACTTATGTCAAAATAAGGTGAAGGTACTCAGCAGCCCACTAAAATAGAAGCAGCATTATCCAAAGAAAAAATCATCAGATAAAGACACAGACCAAAACAAGCAGCACCACAGAATCAAACTGCATAATAGCTCTTCTGAAAATAAAAGATGTGAAAAAATCTTCCTTATTTCTAAATTCTCTGTGCACCGATGTTGAGTATACACCCAGTCTGTAGCCTATCAGAGCGGCAAGAGGCCACACAAATAACTCAGGCATTTTTTAAATTTTTTAAATTACTCTCTTAGAAACTTACATTAAATACCAGAAATGTATTTTAAATCTGTCTTGGTAAATCTCTGAGTTTATTACCAAGATATGGACTTCTTGATTAAGGAAAATGTTAGTGATTATCGTATGTTGTCATATATGTTAATATTGTCACAGGTACAAACTAAACAATGCCCAGAAATGTCTAAAGACCACTTACTAGTATCCACCAACTTGTTTATCTCTTGGGGCCTGTAGGTCATTTAATCAATAGAAGAATGCATAAGAATGGTAAGTGTATCTGTGAGACATCGTAAATGGATAAATAAAACTCATCTATAAAAAAAAAAATAAAAATTGGAGTTTTCTTTCAAAGACAGTTTGGTACACTATATTTTTTTGAATTTTTCCTTAGAAATGTAGAAAATGCAACAGCAGATAAGACGAGGGGCCTGGCCCTTCAAACATTGTTTTCCAGTGGCCAATACCAGATTACTGGGAGAAGATCCCATAACTAATTTAAACAGAGTGACCAACTTTCATGTACAAGTCTTTTTCACCCTCTATAGGACAGATGATCTGTAGTAGCCAATTTCAGCATCTTAACAACTGGTTAGCACTAGATGAGGCACTACTGTTTTTTGTGGACAATCTCAAGTAGCTATACATATTCCCATTTTTGATGTACAAATATTTTTTTCCCCTTTAAAACACATTTATCACTTTACTTTTTGATTTCTTTTTAATCTACTCTTACATTTTATTCTTTTTTTTTTTTTTTTTTTTGTTCTCCTTCCCTGTCTTCTCAACTGCAGTCACCATCCTATGGCATACACTTTGATTGTTCTCTTCTGTTCTGACACATGCAGCAGCCGTGTCCCTTTTCCCATCATAGAGCACTCCTTCTCTCCTCATACACAGTGTGTTTCTGTATTCCATTTATCCTTAATCTCCTGCTTGACATACACAGGAAAGAAGAAGAATTTCCCTTATTTGTTTCAGAAGGATTTTCAAGGCTGAGCCAAGAGATTTTTTCAGCTCAGTGTAATTCAGTCAATCCTTCCACACCACTATCACTGGATCTGACGGAGGAGAGCGACATGGTTTTTAGTTATGTGTTTTGTGACAGTTGAAAGCAGGGCTAGTCTCCATTTTCAATCACTCAGGAACAGTCTGAAGATTTGCTCCTCGGAAACTCATCTGAAAAGAGGTCCTCCTAAATAGTAAGCACTAATAAATGTTTACTTCTATTGGTGGGATCCAGAATCAGAGCATCTCTGAGAACTCAGCTTGCTCAGTCCTAGTGAGTAGACCACAAAGGCAGTGGCTAAGAACAGAAGAGGAACTGATGCTTTAGGAAAATTATGACTGCCAAGCTGTCAGCATGACATTACCTACAAGGTGGAAACCTCTTTATTATTTTTTTTCCACACAAAAAACTTCTTATTTAGCTTATGTATCTCTAACATCCCATTCTAGTACTACTAGCGCAACAAAACTGATGATTCCATGACAAGCTGTTCGTTAAAAACAATTTAGACATTACAACCACAATTCTCTGAAATAATTTGCAGTTTGACACACAAAGAAAAATGCTTGTCTGCCTTTTTGAAGGGAGTGGAAAAAAAGACACAAAACATCTGAGGTAGTGATTCTTTAAGAATATGGTGCCTGATCTCATGAAACTTTCATTTCATTTGTCTTTATGGCTTTTTAGGAGATGTCTACTATTCATAAACTGGCTTAGATGACTTTGGTATCCTTGCCGAACACTTTCAAATTCTTTACACTCGATGAGAAATTACCAAACACTTTTACAGGCTTAATGATGTGAACTCCACATATACAGTGCTTCAGAGATAACAAATAAAATGGTTCTTATTCACTTTTAGCATCTGCTGTTACTGTACTTTAAATACTTAAATGACATTTAAAGCAACTATAGATTTTCCAGCTATCTAAACATATACACGTAAACATACACCACAGAATTCACCGCTTTAACATAAACTAATTAGCACTATAGTTTTGTGTTTCAGTTTGTTCTATAAACACATATATCCCCTTAATAGTATTATATAAGGTCAGTTGACTACATCTTCATTAAATAATCCTTTGTAGTAACAGAGTATCATCAAGAGCATTCTTCATTTTATGTCAAAGTTTTGGCAGCACATGTCCACTTCAGTAAATCAAATTTTTTCAAGTCAGGAACATACTGAAATACTGAAGTTGTACATCAAAGATGTCTTTGCAAAAAGAAGAGGTCTAATTTGAAAAGTTGTAATGAGCTGCATTTCTCAGTACTGAAGAAAACTGTGAATAAAATTATTCTGAGACCAAAGGAAAGTTAATTAATTAAAATATATATTCAAATTTATGAATTTATAAAATTAATTACTTCTGAAGAGCCTTTTAGGCCTTTTAAGCTACTGAAATTTAAAACTGACACATTTAATACACACAAAAAAAAAGCCCCAAACATTCCAACTTCACTCAGAGTGAGAAATTTGGTGCAAGACGTAGGGGGCTAATCCCATTTCCAGGGATAAATTCTGTTGCATGCTTAACCCCTTTTTATTGAAGGAGGTGTCAGGAACCTGTTATTACATAAGAGTGTATCATAGCTTTACAAGAATCCACTGTGTACAATTGCTACAAAATCTCATCTATTTCATAATAAAAAGCTATTGTTGAAGAGTTGTAATAAAAAATAATGTTGCAAACAAGACAGAATGAAATATTTCAACACCCAAAGGCCCTCAAACTTAGCTGAAGATTATTCTGATTTTACAGAATTTTATTCTCTTTTGATGTGCAAAAGTTCTACATAAGATGCTCAAGGCCACTTTTAGAAGGTGTTACTCCCACCTGGGAAGTAACAGGTTGTTTTGGATAATGAAAGTGCATCCAAAGGAAAAATAACCCAACTGCACATTTTTTCAGCTTGAAGGATGATGTATGTTCGTGAAAAATGTGTTCAAGTCATACTTAGCTAGCAGATTCTTCAAAAATCTTGGCTACTTCCGAGCAACCAGAAATGTGTAGTTTCCTCTCCCGTAGAATTCCTGACTTCACAGAAAGCAGTGATGATTTAACATCGTGAGGCTCTCATTGGCAAAGGTGGGAAAGAATTTATGCCCCGTAAAGTAATTTAAGCTACAGCTATCTTGCAGTTTCAGAACTAATTTATGGATAGGCATAGAAAATCTTTGACTCAGTTTTCTTTCTGGTGGAGAATCTGTGAACTATTGCAGGGGCCTTCTTTTTAATATCTTGCAATCCTGTTTTTTTTTTGTTTTTTTTTTTAATGGAATAATACTGCTGGTTGGTTGTTTTGTTTGTTTGTTTGTTTTTCTTCTGGCAACACAGAAGAAAAACTGATCTTTGGGGTTTTATGAACTCAAAGTGTTAAAGTTAATGATGTTCCTGGGATCCAGCAGCTGCAATGGAATTGGACATACTCCACAGTATAAACACAGCCTATATTTTTCAATGTAATCAATGTCAATTCAGAAAATATTTTTTTTTATAAAAAAGGATTTAAATTTTGATTTTCAGACTAGAGAGCCATACACTCTGATTAGAGCAATCTGACAGACAAATGTAGTAACAGTCAATGAAGTTTAAACTACCTCTTCCTGAAGCAGAAAGGGGCATTTTTCAGGCAAACCATGCTCTAGAATCTAGGCCTATATTAAAAACTGGGTACACATACAGATACAGTTAGGCAGGATAAATAATAGACTTCAAATCTGCTAGAAACTGCATCTGCCTGCTTCTGATCCAAAGTAACCTGTAAAACAGCAACAGGCTGCTGCTGCTACCTTATCACATGCTCTGTAGTAACTTTTACGTGACCTAAAAAAGTGTATTACATAAGGACCATAATTAGGTTATAGTTTGATTAAGATCCTATAACCTCTATGCATCACCAGGGGGATAAAAAATGGCCTGAAGCAGCACATCCTTATCCATGCTGTTAGGAGTAGAAAATAATTGCTCGGCTCAGGTATGGCAATCTCTGTAAGGTAAGAGAACATCAGGATCAGCTCTCTGAGATTCAATCAGAAAAAATGGAGCATTACAATCAGAAGGAGATAGCACACTATCAGCCTAAACACGTGGACACGCGCACATCACTGTCCTGCAGAACATTCCAGTTTTGACTGATAGCTTGATAATTTCTTCGCAGTACTTAATATTTCTATAAAATCTGTAAGATATACTACAAATGCTACAATAAAATTGTCCTGTTACCTATAACTAAACAAAACTTTATGCTTGGCTGCTCTCTGAAGTAGCCACTTCATGTCTTCAAGTACTAAACTGAGTGGCTGAATTAAGAATTAAAGATCTCTCCCTGTGCATTCAGCAAAACATCCAAACTGCCCTGATCAGCCTCCAGAAGTGGGCAGTACATTGCAAGCAGAGTCCTCAGACTCTACATTTGACGCCTAAAGTAAATGTTGCAGTATCCCCAACCGTGTTTATATACACACAGATAATTAGTTAAAATCTAAAGTCCTGCCAGTGAAAGGACTAGACAGCTTAACAGATCTGTATTTGAGCAGTTCCATGGCATGGAAGTATATGAGAATCTGAATTGCCAAAGTAGATGCAGCCTTCTATAACCTTCTAAGTCAGAGAATCTTGTTTTGTCTGGCTCTGCAGAAGGTTACCTGATACTGCAGGAAGGCTGGCTCAGTGCAAAAAAAAAATCATAAAAAGCCAGAGAAACATGAAGCTGTACAGGAAGGACAAGAAAGAAGAGAGTTCATCTGTAGTAAATATACTTTCCATAACACGTACAGTACAATTTTGCTTACCGTATGCTTCCAATTCCCCCTGAAGCTAGTGCTATTTGCTAAATACTTGACCCAGTTTTAATCAGACATCATTTGTTCATACTGGAGCACATTAAATTTTTGTTTCAGGCAAGGCCACGATGAATTCGTAGTGATTCCATTATCATTTTGATTTAGCCTTCAATTACACAGAATCTGCAGTGCTTCCACTGCTGCTCCTTGGCAGCTGCCCAGCCCAGCTACATGGACTCTTCTCACTCCCATCACTATTTCAGCAGAGCACTGCCTATGAGGTTATGCCTTATATTCTGATCGTGGAGGATGGATTCCGGAATTCATTTTCATGATGACAAGTCTGACTTCAAACTTTCCTTCCCGGCTCAGATACAAATGTACACAATGGCTAAGGATGCAGATGATCATGACTGACAACAGAGTACAAACTATGTGGGAAAGAAGCTTTACTCTCAAAACCTAGATTCTACTTTAATTTTATAATAACAGCTGGTAAAAAACATCTGAAATAAATAATTTACAATTCAAATAGTAATACATCAGCAATATATTAGAAATATAGTTTAAAAATTACTTCATATTCTTAATTAGTATAAAGTTTAATTTGTATAGAAATGGCAGCTTTACTTGTTCCCTCTGTTTCAGCAGAAGGAAACAGAAAAGTTGCTAATTAGCAAAATAACATTGGGAAATTAAAAAATATTTTATTTTGCTTTTTTTATTTTTTTCTTGGTAATAGAAAAATAGCCTTTAAAAATACATTGTTAAATGTACGGGATTGTAGTAAAGTAGAATTGTATAATATATACAGTAAGGCAGTGTATCAAATAGTATCCTGCTATATTTTTGGTGTCTGGTTTGATTGGAATAGGATGCAACGTTTTCTGTCATTCTGTGAAGAATTTGTTATTTTACTGCAATTAGTTAAATATATTCTCTTTCATATATGATTTTTTTTCATACATAAGAGCTTCATTTTTCTTAAGAGTTGAAAAAGAATATAAAGAAAACTTAATCAAATGTCACAATACATTCAGAAAAAAATACATTGTGGATCAGAGTGCTACTGTGTAATGATTTTTCTGATTTAGAAACTGCTCAGACAATTATGGTGTACCAAGCCATAACAATCTCAGTCTCTGTTGAATCTGCAAAATTCCCTTAGGTTTAATGAAATAACAGAAAAACTGCAAAACTGAATAATTAATTCACAATGTATTTTTCATGGCACATAATACCATTTCCACATTTCCCTCTCTAAGAAATGTGTATCAGTGATCCAGGATTTACTTCTGTGATTATGAGATCAACCCACAGTTTATTCTATTATTTATATAATACACATAGAAGGCTATTATTATTATTATTATTATTTTGTATGGAACTATGTGCTATGTGTTTTTTTTTTGTTTGTTTTTTTGTTTTTTTAACTGTACATAACTAAACAAAATCATATGTAAATCACAGACTTGTCAGCTAGGAAATGGTACAAGCTACAATTGTGACATAGGAGCATAATCTTAAACCATAGCATTATTATACTGATTGTATTTGATTCATTCTGTAGCATTACCTGATGAAGAATAATCAGTTATTTAAATGAGGGCATAAATGAGGATGGGTCCATGTACTCTGACCCACTAGTTTCTCTTCTGCAGTCACTTGGAGCTGTCAGACAGTAGCTCATGTTTTTTTCAACCTGACCTTGTTGAAGGTTCTGAGATGTTTCTTTTGCAGGCTCTTGAGACACAGATGTATGCAGAACTCGTGAATCTGGCATTAATACTAGAATATTATGGTCCGTAACTGTTGAGACCTTTGTGTATTCTTTGCTGGCTCCTGAAATAGTGTATTTTTCAGTCTTTACACTATTTTCTTTATGTTTCAGTAATACTGCTGGTTCCTCATCCTGTCTGACTTTGTGAACTTCGACATAATCCATCAGTGTGGCATCCAAAAATGTCGACTTTTCTTTAGATCTGTTTTGTTTGACCTGCACTGTGGTTTGCTCAGTTTTGGAACACAAATTCTCCATCTCTCTTTGCTTTTCCGTATCTCCAGGGACGGTTTCAGCGACAGAATATTGTGATTGACCTTTTTCTTCATCTTCCACCAGAACTGCTGCAACGTTCATATTTGTGGTACTCAGTGTTACCTTATGTGCATCTATGATGCTGTGATATGCAAACATAGGAGGCTGATTGTTAGGTAACTGAACTGCAGGCCACGTGGATGATTTTGCACTCTCACTGTTAAAAAGGTGCGCTTTTCGTTCTGAGGCTACACACTGAGTTTCCCAGCTCCTTTTCCCTGCTTTCTTTTCTTGAACATCTCTTACATCTTGTGTTTGAAGCACTGATGGAAGAGCACATGTCTCCCTGCACTTTTCAGAAAGCAGAGAAGGGCTATCACAGCTCCCTCGTCCAGAGTCACTGTCTGTTTCCTTGGGTGTAATTTTTGCATTTTTACTGGGATGACCATTGTCACGGCTTGGCATAAGCTGTTGATCTTCACTGTCCTCTACTTCCAGATACTCTATCAGTAGTTCCTCACAGTCTGATGTTGGAGGGAAACCATGGCAACCAAGTGCACTCAACAGTTCTTCAGATTTCCCTGTCTAAGGGCATACCAGATAAGACAGTGTTATTTCTTCACTACTAACAGTAGGGATTATTTGACTAGTACAATTATAAACAGTTTACATATTTAATATGCAAACACTTGGTAACATCTCTAGATCTTAACTGAATTTATACTACCGCAGAAAATAGTGAAAGAACAAGAGAATTTCCCCTGAGTTGCCTTAGAAGGAAGACAATCCCAGACTTCATGTTTCTAAAATGGAAGGACCAGGGAGCTTCTGCAAAAAAGGGCTTCAAGGGTTTGGCAAGAAGGAAATGGTGGAGAATGACAGACAAGTTATGCCCCTATCTCCTCAACATGGCAAGAGACTGCAAAGAATGGTTTCCGTAAGGACTATGTCCTACTACTTCTGGTGTCAGGAAAAACCATATCTCATACATAACCTTCATAATGATAAACCTGAAAGTTTTGCTTAATTTTAACATTGATTAAATTAAATCTGTTTTATACTTAATTATGGTAATTATTGTTACTGTTACAGAATCTGGAAAATTAAATGGGGCAAATTATTTTGCTGTTATCAATAGAACTCACCTCTAACAGATGTGTATCTATGCCTTTTATCTTTGGTCCCGGAACTGGTGGTAGGATAAAAGTTATCATTCTAGAAAAACAGCAAAAAAAATACAAACAGAACAATTATAGAATATATAAGTATGGGGCCTTTCTTACCCAATCCATCTCTTTCATGTGTTTACCAATGACGTAGCAACAGGAAGCCTGAGGTCTATCAGAAGAGAATTCAGGGCCCCAGGGAGGCAATTAAAGGAAAAGGATGACTAAAGAAAAAAGTTTAGCAGAGATGCCACCCTGAACATGAAGAAAACAAATCTTAAGCTTCTCAGGGAGCTAGACAGTGGTGTACCCCTGGAATCTATAGATACAGACAGATTGTTATAGATAGAGAACTAGTTGCTTTTCAACGATCAACTTCTAAAAGCCTAGGTAGGCAATCTCATTGTGTTGCCAGCAAGTGGGGCAGAAGACCAGCTTGGGTGAACAGGGTAGAAAAAGAAAATATATGATCTCTGGAAGCAAGGTGAGAGTTCAAAGGAACGCAACAGAGATGCAGTTAATGTCTGCAGAGAGAAACCAAGAAAAGCCAAAGCTTAACTTGAGTTCACATTGAACAGTGGGGTGTCAGGCAACAAAAAATACTTTCTTAGGTGTTTCAACAGCAAGAGGAAGTCAAAGGAAAACAATGGACTGATAACTGGAGCGGTTAGTCACTTAGCAATTACGGAGGAGGAAGAAGTGGAAACATTTAACACATTTTTTGCCTCTGTCTTTGATATTAATGACAGACCTTGGTCTGCTCAGACCTCAGAGACAGAGAACCATGATGAGTGGAGCAGTGATTTTCTACCTGTGGTCATGGAAATTGTAAAGGAATTACTTTATGATTATTCTATCATTCAGGAGGACCCGATGGTATTCCCCCCAAACTGCTGATGGAGTTAGTGGATGTTGCACCTGGACTCCAGTCAACAAGCTACCAAAAGCTGCAGAAGTTAGTGGAGGTCCCTGCTGTCTGGAAGCTAGCCAAAGTCATACCCAACTATACCCACAAAAGCATGAGAGAAGACCCAGGTTAGTCTAACCGCAGTGCCTGGAAAGACTGACCAGAGAGATGTTGAAGGTCAGTTAAAGAACAGAGCTGTCATAAAGAACAAAGGGGTCATGAAGGGAAAGTCGCGTCTTAGTAATTTGATCCCCTTCTGTGATATAGTCACTTGCTTGGTGGATGAAAGGAAGGCAAGAAATATAATCTTTCTGGATTTCAGTAAGGCCTTTGATACTGTCCTTCACAGCATCTTCGTGGACAAACTGTCCATCTGTGAGACAAACACTCATACCCCAGTGGGTGATTAACAGACTCAACTGCAGAGCTCCAAAGGTTGCAGGGAATAGGTCTACACCTCGCTGGTGGCCAGTTACTAGCAATATTCCCCAGGGCTCAATTCTAAGGCCAATCCAGGTCATTTATATCAATGGAATGTATCCTCAGCAAATTTGCCAATGGAGCATGAACTGTAACTTCATCACTGACTAAACTAGTTGGGCACAATCCAGGAGGACTAGTGGGTCTCTATGTACACACTTGACTGTCATTTGACTGGTACTAAACAGGCTTTGTGACGAACGACTTCTGATTGTTTTTCCATCAGCAGTTTCTCTCTCTTTGCTCTACTCAGACACTATTTTTGCTAGACTTGTATAGAAGACGTAGAGCTTGTGACACCTTTCCCTTTCAGATTTAGCTGAAATTCCAGTACATTTTAATAAATTATTTGGGAATTTACAGACAGGTAGGCAGAAAGACTGAATTCATAATATAATGTTATTTTTTCTAGGAAGTTAGGCCAAACCCACAATGCGCATCTTCAATAGGAGCAAGAATACTTGAAGTGGTATTTGCTAAGTACCTGGTGACTAATTGGGATGGTCAGACCTAATACCAGCTGTCTTTATCAACTGAGAATTTAGTGTTTTATTTTTTGGTCTATTTTCCCTAAATAACTGAATTTCTTTTCCATTAGCATTTCTTTTCCATTAGGAAACACAAGTCTGTGTTTCCATTCCAATTTCTTTTCCATTTCTTTTCCATTAGTATATTTAAAGTAATATATGTGTAATTTATGATGTGTAATCTCTTATAAAAAAGCACAAAACTATACAAAGTAAATCAAAGCTTAATAGCTTATTTTTGGAAAAGTTTGATGAAATTTTCAACTCCACAGACTTACTAAATTTCTGACTTACCTGTACCCTTTCAAAACCATTGTCCAGCTCATGATTAAACATATGAGAGATGACAAGACACCCAAGATGATCCACACGATCATATCTTTTACTCTGAAGTCTAGGAAACAAATGGAATTATTTAAGGATGCATCTAGGAAATACAGTCAAAACGCAAAAAAAATAAAAACTCAAATTGCTTTTATTTGAAAAAGTGGTTTAATCTTCAAATTCAGTGTTGAATCTAGAGGTCTCTGCTAGCATAGACATATCTCAATAATCACTGCAACATCTGGTAATTAATGTACTTTTTATTAATAGCACTGTGCAGGAAATAAACTCTTGCAAAAAAGTTATAAAAATGCATGAAGATGGAAATAGTTTTCACAGTAAGTTACAGCAACTGGGTTTAAATCAACTTAGACTAACATGAGTAATCTCACTATCAAATACATAAATAGTAAAATTTTGGGTAGAATGGTCTATGACTATGTATTTTTAAGGATTTAGATTTTAACGTGACACTTTTTACATTGAGATGTTTATTCTGAATTTGCTCCAAACAAAGCATCAGGAAGAGCTGTTACTGTCTTCAGGAAGTCACTCTGTTGTCCACCAATGAGTTTTAATGAAGCTGTTATCGCTCTTTTTATGAAAAACTGACATCAAGAGAGCAAATATAAATGAGGCAATAAACAGAAAGGATGTGTTTTAAGTTCATAAGAAAACTGTTTAACTCCTGTCTGTTTAACTCCTAACATTAATGAACTAACTGTCCCCTATGGTGCAGGGAAACTGAGAATTCAGTTCACCTTCACAATGATATTCCTACCCATCCAAGGAAACAGTGGAATGTCAATGTGTATGGGTACTACTGACAACTAACAGAAATATTACATGAACTTCCATGAAATAACAGTTATTGAAAGGATGCATGGCCACTCACCATTAGGAATCTGAACATACTTTTCTGAGCTCCATTCGCTCCATGATCCATGGTGGTCTGGTTTGCAGTGAATCTGTACAATGTACTTCTTTCCTGGATTTAAACTAAACATTTTATATTGTGTTTGTTGTCCAACAAAAATTGTCTGAAAATGAATTAAAAATCACAAAATCCATATAAAATTAAGAAATTTTTCAAAGGATATCGTAGCTAGTTTAGACCTGATAATCAAGTTGGGAATATACCAGGGCTGTTCTGAAAGCAACGCCTCCTATTTTATGATGTTGGCCCACAATCTTGGTGCAATGTCTGCAGAGGTGGAATCTTGCCACCAATATCCCATTACATGCCGTTGCAGTGCAACAGATGGCAGCAGAGGGGCAGTCTGACATGCAAGTGCACATGAAGCAAAGGTGTGTCACTTAATTCTTCCATCTATAGAAGATGGCACTTACTGACATTCACTGATGCTTGCTTAATGTTTATAGCTACCACACAGTGAGGTGGTAGGTGGTTCCTTTCAGCAGTGGCAACAGTGGGTCACCTACACTGATGCAGATTTTTTACAAGCATGGCATGCAGGCTCTTGTTCATTGCTGGTGAAAATTTATAGGTTGTGGTGGTGACAATGCTGAAAAACAGTGTTTTTTAGCTGAGAATCTGTTCTATCAAATACTATTTTGTGCTCTTTGTATCTATTGTAGTATCCATGGAAATAAAAAGGAAGCATTACTTTCAGTGTGACCTAAACAGAACTGCTTATCTTCCTAATAATTGTTACATAGGCCATTGAAGTAACATTACATTTATTTTATTTCTGAAGTTCAGCTTTCTAACATAATGCAATGGTGATATCTGGCTTTGCTATAGTATGCTACAAAGACACATCACGAGCACATGACAAGTAGGAATGAAATGTGTTAATGGTGGGACCTACAATGGTGAGAAATGAAAGAGGCAGTAAAGAACAGCAGGAGAAAAAAAAAGTTGCAGAAGAAAGAAGGAATGTAGAGCAGGGTAGCAAAGAGTGGATCCTGCAATGGCCAAGGATCTGGGACGTATAGTGGCAGAGGGACAGCAGGAGGCAATATAGAGATGACTGGGTAGTACTGAAGCACACAAAAAGGCAGCACAGCCTGGAGCCTTTAATTTGTCCCCTACTTGTATGAGTTGCAGATTGTGAGAATAGACAATAATGATTACGTGGCCATAACAACTATCACCTACATGTTATTTGCACAAACGTAAGTGATTTTACTTAATGTCATTGAGCGTCCTGTTATACAAGAAGTATTTGTGTTTGAGAACAAATTATCGGAAAAAATAAACCTGGCAGAATGAGAGCTAACAATTTAAACTGTTGTGCCAATATGATTAATATATAATGGAAACAATTAAAAATAAGTACTTCATCACCTGCTATCACACAGCAGTACCTGAAGTACTAGTTTTCTCAATAGGAACATGTAGAACACACAAGCACTGCTTCTGAAAAAGAATGAGGTATTCCACGTGCCTGCTTCATTATAGTCAGACACAACTAACAAATTCCAACTGACCAAGTAAAACTGTAAGTAAAAGCTTGCAAGATCCTTACCTCCCATTCCTCTCCTTCTTCAGGCTTCAGTCGCAATTCATACTCGAGGGTAAGCCATCCAGATCTGACATCAGCCAGTGGGGGTGGAGACCATGTCAATACCAGATATGGCTTTTTATTTATTGGCTTCTTCAATTCTAGAGTTACATTCACAGGGGGATCTGGCTGTACTGTTAAAATAAGAGAACTGATAGTAAAAGTATGAATGATTTCTCTTTGCATCTTAGGAGGAGATATGAAGTGGCAGGTGGGGCAAATTGCCACCTCTGTTGTGTCCAGTAACTTGGAACTGGTGGAATATAGGGAGCAAGAATTTCCTGATTAAGTAAACAAGGATTTCTGAACTTGAAGAAACCGAAGAACAATAAATGTGTGGAGTTCATATTGAAATTTACCTGAATTATTTACCACCTAAACCGTATTTTTTTTTACATCACCATTTATCATTGCTCTTCCCCATACTATATTTCAAAGTTAATAGAAACAATGTTAACATCTTTAATGCTATGTTATGAAAGTTGTTTTGTATCATAATCTTATCAAAATTGGTGTATACCATTAGGGATTCTGAAAACACAGATTTAAACGATGAAACTGGTCCCCTTCAATCTTTAACACTGAGAAAATACAGCACCATTATCTCAACGTGCGTAGGCAGAGATACTTCAAACAAAACAGTAATACTGAAGTCCTGTCTACACTTTAAAAATAAAACAAAATGGAACGCAGGTTTCTGCCAGGCAGGCCTGCAGCTAACTCACTTCAAAGGTAGAGCTCCTGCATGTGTTTTACCACTGACTGACACAATTTTACCAAGTAAGTAGTCAGAGCATTAAGATAAAATATAAAACCTTTTTCCACTAGCCCTTTTTCAGGTTCTCAGCAGCCACATCATTGATAGCAAAATCATTATTAGCAATAATATTCTTTCCCTTATAAAATAACCTAAATACTTGTCCACAGTTACTCTGGAAAAAGTCAGAGAGGAGAGATTATCACTGCACTGTGACAAAAACACTGATTCAGCTTCTCCTGGGAAAAGCACATTTCAGAAAACCGCTTTCAGGTAGTAAAATTTAAGTATTATTAGTTAAAAGATCAATTTGAATTCAGTTGTTGGTGGAGTGGAAAAGGATTTTAGCAAGGTGGTGTTTCTTATGGCTTGACTGGATCTTATAAATTATTATCTTAGTTTTCAGCGCTTTTGGCCTTCAAATGCTAGAAGGATGAATTCTGATTTATTACTACAACAGACAAGATCTTATCTGTTCTTACATATTTTTAACCTGGATATACTATAATCTATGAGAAGAACCGGAAGAAAAAATATTCTATTGAAACCCATAAGCCTGAATTAATTAGTTTGACAGAAAACTCTGCCTCTTACCTATGTAAGTCACATCCACATAATGAGGATCAGAGCTGTTACTTCCCATTTCATTAGTTGCCCTGACAGTAATATTGTATATAGTCCAGAAAGAAGTGTGTTTTTTATCAAAGTAGCAGGAACTGGGGCCTGCAGTCCTGTAATCTGGACATTCATAGACTTGGTCTTCTCTGAAATGAAAAAGTCACAGTGATTACACATATTAATACACTTGACTTTGTTTAGAAGTAGTTGCATTTGTAGAAACATTGTTCAAGGCTGGATTTGATTCTATATGCCTGACAATGCGAAGGAAATTGTAATACTGCTTTCATGCTAAAGAACAATTGAAGAACTCAACTCTTGTACCCAAAAGCTAAGACTACAATCCCTGGAGAGTGTTGGCTTCCTGAACATGCAGTAGTATCTAGTAGAGTGTTAACTGTTACTTTTCAGAATGCTGTTGTATACTCCGTGGTCCCCAAAGGTTACAGAGCCAATTAAGTCTTCTAACCCATCTGTTAAAAACAGTTAATTTCCAATGTTCATTTCACATTAAAATTAATCCTGCACACATCATGTGTTTTCAGAATTTATTTTGGTCTTTTACCATCTGTTCTTCAAAAACATATGATTTGTACTTGCCCTCCAAATCCGTACCCGAGCTTCCCAAAGAAAGCAGTAATAGGAAAGAAAGTAGATGGAGAACAAGTAGTAACCTTTTTCCAGGGTGCTCTGAGGCTTGACAGTACAAAAGCCTTTGATGCTGTCCCTCACAACATTTTTTCTGGACAAACAGTTCAACTGTGAGATAAGCAGGTTCATATCACAGCGAGTGCTGAAATGTCTCAAGGGCAGAGCACGAAGGGCTGTAGGGGATGGGGCTACACTTGGCTGCCAGACGGTCACTAGTAGTGCTCCCCAAAGCTCAACTCTAGGTTCATTTCCGTTCAATATTTTTATCAGTGATCTAGATGTAGTAGTGAAATACATCCTCAGCACGTTTACCACTGACACATAACTGGGATGTGCTGCTGACTGCCTGGAAGGATGAGAGGCTTTGCGGCGGGATCTTGACAAATAGGAGCACTGAGCAGTCAGCAGTGGCATAAAGTCTAACAGACAAATGCCTGGTGCTGAACCTGGGGCAGAGCAATGCTGGACACAGGCACAGCTGGGAGACAAGTGGCTGGAGAGCAGCCCAGCAGGAAGGGACTTGGAGGTGCTGGAGGACAGCAGCTCAGCACGAGCCAGCAGTCTGCCTGGGCAGC
Source organism: Callipepla californica brunnescens (assembly GCA_023055505.1). Classification (NCBI taxonomy): domain Eukaryota; kingdom Metazoa; phylum Chordata; class Aves; order Galliformes; family Odontophoridae; genus Callipepla; species Callipepla californica. The sequence goes on along the minus strand of JALIRH010000009.1, from coordinate 10,938,850 downwards.
CAAGAAGGCCAATCACCTTAAGGGGAACACTGAACGCAGCACAGCCAGCAGACAGAAGAGGTGATTCTCTGCTATTTTTAGTGGTGGCGTGGCCTCACTTTTAAGTTTTGTCTGCAGTTCTGTGCTCTACAGTACAAAAAGGATTTTAAGGTACCTCACAGGGGAGGTTCAGACTGCACATTAGAAGAAACTGTTTACTGTGAGAATGGTCAAACCCTGTAACAGGTTTCCTGGAGAAGTGACTGATGCCCCATGCCTGTCAGTGTTGAAGAGACATTTCAACAGCGCCCTCAGTAACATGCTTTAACCTTTAGTTAGCCCTCAAGCAGCTAACTGGTAATTTTTGATTTTTTTTTTTCCTGGGGCTATGTAGCCAAGGAGTTACAGGGCTCTGCCTTTGTTTTGCAAACACTGCTGTGCGACTCCTGGACCACTGCAACTTCTAAGGCAGTTTATCTATTCCATTACAGTTCACAACAATCTGAAAAACCCCACATTATAAAACAGATCTTCTTTCAACCTTAAATATGTTGTTGCTAGAACTGTTACAGAATGTCACTTGCTCCAAAGCCTGATGTGTAGAAAAACCCATCTCTTAAATGCAAAAAACAATGAAGATTGATTTACTGATAAAATACTGAGTAATTATACACAGCATCTTACCCTTCTTTGCTGTAAAATAAAGTGTAGTTAGTAGGATGACCTCCATCTAAACCAGGTTTCCACCAACAAGTAAATGTTTCCTTTTCTGGAGAACGGCATTTTGTTATTGTAGGCTTTTCAGGAGGTGACCGTCCTGCAAGAGATACACAAATGAAATAATTAGTAAGTTTAATGCATTAAGTCAATCCCAGAGTTTATAAAGCAGAATCTAAAGGACCACTAGAAAAAAAATTAATATATATATATATATATATATTTCCTACAAAGCAAAAAAATATTTTGCTTCATTTTTAGCACAAGAAAGAAATGGTGTTCAGTGGTAAGGGCAGAAGCCTGCAACTTCAGCCTGGATTCAAAACCCTTTCCCCCTGCAGCTATGCTGAGGAATCATGTTTTTGTTCCCTGGCTGTGGCATTCCCTGCATCCCAAATCTGATAAAGAATGCTCAGTACTGTACTAACAGGTTCTACAAAATGATTTAAAATATAATCTGCTACTCAGTTTATCATCTACATAAGGATACTTTTTTTTTGCTCAAAAAAAAAAAATGTTTTAAGGTTCCTTAAGATGATTATTCCAGAAAAAAAATATGTTGTCACTTGTTTTGGTTTTTACAGGAAACAAATGAAGAATTTGTTTTCCTGTGTTTTTATGCCCTTGCCAGTAATTCTCTTTTGAAGTGCCTATGCTGAGATAACTCAAAAGACATAAAGAAGTAGTTCTTGTATTCTCTTCTGCAGTGACACTGTGCTTGGTACTCTGTCTATTTGCCTGATTCCTGCCAAGCAATTTACAATTATGTGGATTCCCGATGATGTTACTATAGACTCAAGAAAAGCATTTGGGAAAAAAATAGTGCTGATTGTGAATAGTTGATGCTAGTCAAAACTCTAATGTGCCTAAAACATTTGCAATTATGTATCCATAGCAAAATATGGTCTCATTACATTAAAATATATTTTTTCTATTATTTAGAGTAGTACCATTGATTTTCTAAATCTATAATTGCCTAGAGAAGATCTGAAAGTGAGACATTTAAAAATATTTTTCTGTTAAGAGCTCTTCAGCAATCTCCATGTCAAATGATGAATAATACAATTAGTAGTAGAAAAAGATTTGAGGCAACCTGGCTAAAGTATCTGACAACAAGAAATGAAGTCATAGATATTTAATGTCTCAACGGAATAAAGATAATTAGATCCCATGTGACGGTAGTTGCTATGTTATGCTCTGTCAGTCAGGGCAATGATTTCAATCCAGTTGTTAATGAACAAATGAGTGACTCTTACAGAAGTACTTTTACCTTTAGTAATAGTAATAGTATCTTTAGTTACAGGTGAAATCATAACAATTGTTAAGTGGCTGGACATGACCAAAAAATTATGTAAGCACACCTGTATCAGAAGTGACTTCCTAGTAATCTCCAGCCTGTTTGTCATAGACAGTTTTGCAAGTGGATGAGCAAGACCAAATATGTAGTTAGACACAAAATGTGATACAATGCACTAAGTTGTTCCTCCAGCACCACAAAGCATCTGTGTGAGGAAGCAGGTTTTCAGGGCTACCATTTAGGTACCTTTTGCAACACTGAACTACTTATATTTTAAACACAGTAAACAGAACAGCAATCATCCACTCACCATTGGGGATCAGAATGTGTCTTTCAGAGCTCCATTCACTCCATTCTCCAGGGTCTAATGTACAACGGACCTGAACAACATACCTCATGCCAGCATTTAACCTATCTATTTTGTACTGCGTCTGTACTCCAACAGATATTGTCTGGAAAAACAATACGGAATTAGGCCATTTTAACAAATAAACCGTCAAGAAGTATGCTTGTGTCACAGACTTCTGAAAGGCAAGATTTTCAGTCACATATTTTCTAAGATGTTAATTACAAAAAAGTATAGCTAGCAACTGAATGAACAGAAGAGCTCTTCAGTGACTCTGAGATCATGATTCTTGAGAACTGCAGACTTCCTAGGAAGTCAGAACTTGACTACATCCACAACGTAAGGAGCACTGCAAGTTGTCCAACTCACAGACAGTCCCTGTGATTGACGCTTCCTAAGGGCTAGTTTTAAAGGCTCACTATTAGAAGGCCTTACTTAGGCCCTCTGAGTCTCTCTTTAGAAGCCCTTCTAGGCAAGCAGCTTTCTCCATCTCTAAGGCAACAGCAATTTAGGCAGCACTGAGGCCATCTGAATGTAACTGTAAGGATGATATTTTATCCTGGTAACTCAGTTGTGGGAATACTGTGGCCCACTCCTAACAAAATGGGAACAGCTAGGAACAGCAATATAAACGGCGTGCATATAACAACCCAAAACTTCAGAGAGAGGAGATTTTAGTTCCAGCAGATCTCATTGAGGGGGATGATGACTCAAAGTTCAATAGAGAATTAATGAGAGACTTCTGAAAGTCAGTTTAAAAAGTGGGATTCAAAAAGCACAAACATTTGTCATGATGAGGGAAGATAGGAAATCGCAGTAATCAAAATTCAGTTTGATGCTATCAGAAGCTTCTCTGCTAGCATCGTGACTTCCACTTTTGCTAGACAGAGTGGCAACCCTTCCAGATGTTGTGGGTGTCTGCACTGACTTTGTGTTAAATCAAAGCATCCATGTTCCCCGAATAAGTGGGTACAAATGTGAGATTCTGTACTCCCAGAGGGCTGGATATGCATGTATCCCCCTTCCTGTCCGAGGGGATCTCTGCACACATCATGTTTCTGTGATTAGTTGTAGATATGCATTTAGAAATCTGTAGGCATCTTTTGATTGCCTAGTGTTGTGATTTATCTTATGTATTGCTGATACTGACTTTTGATTGCATAGTTAACTGATTTCTCATTAATAATATTTTAATGAATCATTGAACTGCTTTGATCATGAATCTGCTTAATCTCTGTTAACTGAGCAGACTCTTACTGTGATACTCAGCAACAGACATACTGATGAAAATCACAATTAAATATTCAACCAGAGGGCTAAACAGATTTATTTTTCATTTTGTATATAACATTTTTAGGATAGTTAAGCAAATATCATTACCTTCACTCTCTACAAACTATGACAGAATTTTCCTTGCTATAATGATATTTTGTTACAATAATTCTGCTATCAGAAACTAAGATTTTTATGACACCAGTTAAATTTTGACAAGAGAACTCACTGGAAAATATTTACACATATATTTTTCTCTTACCTCCCACTCTTCCTTTTCCTCAGGTTTTAGTCGTAGCTCATAGTGATATAAATAATTAGAGCTGGCATCAGCTAACAGAGGTGGAGACCATTTTGCCAAAAGGAACATTATATTAGCAGATCTTTTTGTTTCTAGAGTGAGATTCACAGGAGAACCTGGCTGAACTGTACAAACAAAAAGTTTGCCATTAATGATTCAGTTTTCTCTATTAAAAGGTACCTTGTTTGTTGTTTTTTTTTTTTTTTTCATAGCAATGAACAGGTTTGCTGAACAAAAGACATAGAGTGATGTAATAGGGATCACAAAATTAATAAAATGTCAGTAAGCAGGGTCATCTCCAGCACTTACAGGTTAGCAGGGAAATGCCTATAAGCCAGCATTATGGAGAAACACCCAAACACTTTCTAAGAAGACAGCACATTGGAGGTGCCACTGTTACATGCCTAGACATTAACGCACACAGTATAGGGAATAAACAAGAGGAGCATGGCTGCGCTGTCACTGGGACTGTGGAGAAGTAATGGGATGGCTACCATGACTAGAATGCTGGAACAGAAAGATTCCGCCTCTTTAGGATTAACAGGCTGGGGAGACAGGGAAGGTGACATCCTCTGTGTCAGCAACCAGCTGGAGTGTGTGGAGCCCTGCCTGGGGATGGATGAGGAGATGACTAAGAGTTTATGAAAACACATGGCTAAGTGAGGTCACCTTATAGTGAAGGTGACATTATAATGAAAGTCTGCTACAGGCTATCTGATCACAAAGACTGAGCAGATGAGGCCTTCTACACAAAAGCGGCCTCATGTTCATAAGCTCTTGTCATGTAGGACTTTAACCAACATATCTGTCTTGGAGGGAAAACACGGCAGGACATTAGCAATCCAAGAGGTTCCTGGAACATGATAATGATTACTTCTTCCTTCATATGACAGAAGAACCAAGATGAAGAAGCATTATGCTGGACCTCATTCTCACCAACAAGGAAGAGATTGTTGGGAATATGGAACTCACAGACAGCTTTGGCTGCAGTAGCCGTGAAATAGTGGAGTTCAAAATCCTTAGGGCAGAGAGGAGGATGCAAAGCAAGCTCACAGCCATGCATTTCAGTAGAACAGACTTTGGCCTTTTCAAAGATCTGCTAGAGTAGATTCTGGTAGAGTTCTCTGGGATAAGGCTCTGGAAGGAAGAGGGTCCAAAGAAAGCTGATTAGTATTCAAAGATTGCCTCCTCCAAGCTCTAAAGCAATGCATCCCAACAAAGAGAAAGTCAGGCAAAATTCCAGGAGGTTTGTATGGATGGAGAAGGATCTCCTGGCCAAACTCGAATAGGAAAACTACAAACAGTATCTGCAAGGACCGGTAACCAGGGAAAAATACAGATACAGTCAGAGCATCCAGGAATGGAATTGGGAAAGCTAAAGCCCAAGTGGAATTTAATCTGGCCAGGGATGTCAAAGACAACAACAAGGGCTTCTACAAATACATAAGTGACAAAAGGAAGACTAGAGAAAACGTGGTCCCCCTGCTGAATGAAATGGGAGACCTGGATGAACATGACAGTGAAAAGGCTGAGGTACTGAATGCTTTCTTTGTCTCAGTCTTCACCAGAAAGACTGTCCTTCAGAAATCTAAGGTCCCAGAAGCCAGGGCAAAAGGCTGAAGCAAGGAGGCTGTGCCCTTGGTGGAAGAGAGTAAGACTGGGGAATAACTGAGCATTTCTAAGGCCATAAGCTCTGATGTAATGGATCTGCGAGTGCTGAGGGAGGTGGCAGATGAGAATGTAAGGTCTCTCAATAACCTTTGGTCCATCATGGCAACCAAAAGAAGTGCTTGAAGCCTGGAGAAAATAAAGTATCACTCTTCTGTAAAAGAGCAAGGAGCAGATCCAGAGAACTAAAGGCTGACCAGCTTCACATTCATCCCTGCGAAGGTAATGGAATAGCTAATTCTCAAAACCATTTCCAGGCACTTGAGGGAGAAGAAAATAAGAGGTAGGCAGTGTGGATTCAACAAGGGAAATTTATACTTCACTATCCTGTTAAAGCTTCTGTAATTAAATGACCAGTCTGATGGATGAGGGGAAAACAGTAGACACTGTCCTCCTGGACTTCACTAAGCCATTTGACACTGATCCCCATGAGATCTTCTCAGAAAAGCTGCAAAGGGCTAGAGGAGCAGACAGTGCGGAAAACCAAAAACTGGCTAAATAGCCACACCCAGATGGTAGAAGTCAGTGGTGCAAAGCCAATATGGAGGCCAAAAACAAGCAGAGTACCCCAGGGGTCAATACTGGGTCCAGTTCTGTTAAATATCTTTGTTAATAATCTACACAGTGGTGTAGAGCATACCCTCAGTAAATTTGCAGATGACACAAAACCTGGAGGAGAGACTCACCACAGGACTGTGCAGCCGTCCAGAGGTACTTCAGCAGGCTGGAGACAGGGGCTGACAAATATCTCCTGTTAGTCAAAGAGCAGAAGTGTGAAGTCCTACAGATAAGGAGAAACAACCCAGGTTCCAGTACATGGTAGGGCCACCCAGCTGGAAAGAAATTTTGTAGAAAAGGACCTAAAAGTTCTAGTGGACACCAGGCTGAAGAAAAGTCAGCAATGTGCCCTTGCTGCTAAGAAGGCTAAAAGTATTCTTGGCTGTATGAGACAAAGAATTGCCAGCAAGTCAAGAGAGGTGATACTTCCCCTCTGCTCAGCACTGGGAAAGCTGCACCTGAAATACTGTGTTGTTTTAGTACTACGTTGTTTGCAAGATAGACATTGACATGCTGGAAAGAAGACAGAGAAAGGGCTACCAAGACAATGAAAGCCTTCTCCTGTGAGAACAGGATGAGAACTGAAACTGTTCAGCCTATAAAAGAGGAGGCTGAAGGGGGAAATCACATCAATGTACTTAAGTGCATAAGGAAGGGTGCAGTCAGGATGAAGCTAAGCTGTCTTCAGTAGTGTTCAGGGCCAGCACAAGAGGTAATGAGAACAGACTGGAGAACAAGATGCTCTCTCTGAACATCAGGAAGCACATCTACACTGCACAGGAGACAGAGCACTGGTACAAACTGCACAGAGAGGTAATGGAATCTCCTCCATGAAGGTCTTGAGTTTCCTGGACATGGTTGTGGCAACTTGCTCTGGCTGTCCCTGTTTGAGCACAGGCCAGTCCAGATAGACCCAAAGGGGTAGAGTGAGCAAATGCCTGTGTAGTGCTCAGCCATCTACCAGGTTAAACCACAATACCTATTCACTGGGAGAGGGAAGTGAATGAACGGCTGTGCTGTGCTTAGCTGCCCACTGGGTTAAACCACACCACCACCCCAACCATTCTGTTGTGTTTCTGTTACCTGTTTTGTAATTCATTATATTAATTTCAGATCGTTCATCTCCTCTATGAAGGCATAGTACAACAGCCTTTTTTTCTCTAACGATGTTAACTGGATACTAATTTACGACAGTATCAGCAACTTTTAGACTTAACTCAGATTGTTTTAGGCTAAAGAAACAGAAATGATAACTGCATTCAGCCACTCTTGTATAATGAAAATATCAGATATTTTGTGGCAAAAAAGACTGAGTACGCTGTAAAACGTGTATGTAGAAAACAGAACAGAGTAAAAAATATAAAATACTACATGAAACAAACAAAAAATGTGAGGTGCTTAGGCAGTTATTTTTACCCTTCCAAGACTGCAATGGTGACAACCAGAAAGATGTTTACATTGGGAAAACTTAGTCTGGAACACTTCTGACAGTTTGACCTAATTTGAAAGTTTTATCATCTGCAGTGCTAGGAGCCTATAAAACTGTTTAGACACAGCTGAGTCTAACTGAAACACTGGAGGTAACTAGAAACTGAAGCAATTTTTCAGCCACAATTAAGACTGTGCTAGAATATGCTATTACTTGATTTGTAAGTGAAATGCAGTATCCACATACATTAGAGGAACATACTTCACTTTAGACCACTGGCAGATAAAACACTCCTCCATAGCAAGTTTTATATCATGAGGAAAGAAATTTTTCACCACTATTTGGATTAAAAAACAGACATGACTTAAACTAGGTTGCTTTTTTTTTTTTTCTTTTGCATTTCATTCTTCCCTTTTTACCTATGGAGGTCACATCCACATACTGAGGATCCGAGCTGTTACTTCCAATCTCATTCGTTGCTGTTACAGTGATATTATATGTTGTCCATGGATTAGTGTGGTTTTTATTGAAGTAGCAGGAATTGGGACCTGATGTTCTGTAGTCTGGACATTCATAGATTTTTTCTTCACTGAAATAAAATGAGTTAAAAAGTTCAAAGTTTAGGAAATGAATCAAAGTAGATAATTTTCTAGTAATGGCCTAAGTTCAGCAAAGAACTTTAAAATGTTAAACTTTAAGCCTATATATAATCCCATCTCTGGGAAACATTTCAGTGAATGTCAAATATTATTACCATAAATGCTTCATTGACTCATAAGCTATTTTTACTGAAGTTGTTCAGGACAGAAGTTTTTATCTGCTTTTTTATACACAAGAATATGTTGCCAAAGGAATGGAAAAAGAAATTTCCAGCGACAATAAAAGGCAATTAAAAAAAAAATTTAGAAGCAAGTTAAAAAGCAGGTATTAAACACTTCATCTAATGAAGGAAATTTGCTAAATACCATCTTTACATTCTTTCATTGGAAAGTAACCTGATGGGCCCTATGGTAGGAATAGTGTTTTATTAATTGTTTTGTTTTCAGTAATGTGTTCATTTATCTGCTTTTGAATGTAATTATGGTCATGTCTCTTACATATTGTCTTCTTAGAAGTCTTCAGCTTTTTTTAGAGGAGTGTTTTGTACTCATTAAAGCTGAACTGGGAAATGTACTCTGACTTTTTCCAGATGTGAAGAACTGTAGAAACACAAAGCATCAGCTCAGATGGCTCAGGGGTACACTCGTCCCACTGTCATGATTTATACATCATTAGTAACACGATCTTTCAGTGTCCATGCAGCTTTGTCCCAGTTCACAAAATAAAGATGAACGCAAGAGGACTACACCCAAGACAACAAGCTAAGAAAGGTAACTCTGGCCTAGATATGGGGTGCTTGGCAACACTTATGTTTCAGTAGATTTAATAAAAGTGATAAGCATCTATATCCATCTCCAGGCAGGACTCCTCTGGGCTGTGACAGATATGATATAAAATTCTCATAAGAATTTCTATTCTGATCAAGATCGAACAGGTCTTTCAAAATAAAAGTTACAGAGATACGCTCATTGCAGGTAAGGAAAGTGTCATTTCCCTCAGTTCACTGTTGATTGTGGTAACTTCATTAAAAGCTGTATCCTTATCAATTAATACAAGTGATTTGGAGTTGGTTTAATTTAAGCAGGGACATCTGAGGCTTTACCTTATCTATTTTGAACTTCACTGGATTTTTCAATGAAATTCAATCTCAGCTTCCCTGCTTACTTGTACATATTATGAGACCTCTTTTTAAAGGAAAAAAGGGCTTTTACATTAAGAAGCACAAGTTAAGCAAAGTAGCTAAGCATATACACTTTCTATTCTTAAACAGTATGAGGGTGTCACAGATTTACCAAACGAGTAAGTTTTGAAATGCAATACCCATATCTGATTTTACCCCATTTTCTGAACCACCAGGTTGGCTATGAATTTAGACAAGGAAGTCTCTAGAACAGATTTCCTCCAGATGTGTGTTAGCTCCTTGGAAAGACCTAAGGGCACTGCCAGCCCTTACCATAATTGCCTAGTCTCCTCCACTCTACCTTTGGCCATGACTCTTTTTCAGCCCACAGCAGTGGGGTCTGTCCCCAGCTCCCTGCAACCTCACCATGGGCCCCACTAAGCTGGCTTTGATCAGTGGACTGACATCCTGGCCCAACCCAGTCTTGGGTTGTCCCCATCCCCACGGTTGCCCAATGCCTGGGGCCGAGGTTACCCCACTGCTTACCCTGTTCTCCTCCAGCAGGTGGGAAGGGTCCTGGTTGGTGGCTTTGCTTTGCCTGCCCCAGGGAAGCTCCTGGAGACCCCTGTCCTCATAGTGCCCTGATGCTCCTCTCCTCAGAGAAGCATGACATTCAAATTAAAGCTGTGTACTTCCCGACATGAGGGACAAATTACATCTTTCCCAGTATGTATTTTGACAAGGAAATTTCAGCTCATCTCAGTTTTATGAGGGACAGGCTGAAGGTCCTGGTAGCAGTAATGTTTTTTCCACCAAGAGAAACCCATTCATCTCGTATAGTCCTTGTTGGCTATCTGAGGTTTCATGGATTCATAAAAAATAGCTTTCATAAATTAATGTTATCAGTCCCTCATTCTGCCATAATCATCACTTGATAACTTACTTATTCACCACTTTTTACCTGTCCTTGCTGTAGAACAGGGTGTAATTGGTAGGAAGTCCTCCATCTGAACCAGGCTTCCACCAACAAGAAAAGGTTTCCTTTTCTAGAGAACGACATCTTATTATCTTAGGTTTTCCAGGAAATGATTGACCTAGGGAAGTGCAGAAATCCAACTAGTTATGTTAGGGTTGGACAGTGGTTGTTCTTTAGTTGTTGTTATAGTTGTTACTGAATGACAAACTCAATACAAAGTGCTTGTGGAGAATAAAATTATTTGAAACTGAGGACTGAATTTGACAAATAAATCTTCTTGGAAAAAGGTCAAGACATTCAGAAAATATATATATTTGATCTCAAATTTCTGAAACAGCTACTAATATATATTTACTTCTCTTTTTCAGAAGAAAATTTCATTTTTACCTGAAGTACAGAAGTGTTCCATAATCTTCAAAATAAATTAAAAACCATGAAATCAAACGCATGATTTACTGTTTAATATTTCCTAAAGCATCAAAAATCTTTATCTTCAGGTCATCTTAGAATTAAACGTCCCCATCAGCTTTGTGATAGAAGCAAAATTTATTTACACAACTCTAAAAGCATCAAATATTAAGGGGAAATTATAGATAAGACAGAGTATAAAAAGAAGGAATCAATGAGATGGATGTTAAACCTTCTGTCTTGCAACCTGAACTTGTTCATTAATTTTACAAATATTCCATAATAATCTTAATACATTTTAGAATACTTCCTGTTAATTACTTGTCATTAATTTTCAACAAGAAAATATTTTACATTCTTTTTCACAGAAAGAGCACGTGTTTTTTCCACCAGAGTTCATCCTTACTTCATTAAAGTTCCATACCATATCTTTAACAGTGTTATTACTTGTATGATGCTAATTCCTAAAAAGGTGACAAGGATGGAGTGTGGGGAGAGAGCGAATACCTTGCATTATCACCACCACATTATCATTAAAGTAATACTATGAAAAGAGGACTCAAGACATTTTCAAGATCTCCACATAAAACTTTGAGAGAAAGCAGTTCAAAATGCACAGGTTCCAGTGATGGTCAGGATAGATCAAGTAAAGCCTCAGACTTTTCTGAAAGAAGGATTTCAATGAAAACAAGTGTTCTGGGAAATTTTGTACTTACCTGTCAGACTCACTGTGGTCAGAGGAAGTAACAGTATAATTTGAACAGACGATATCAATTTCTGTTTCATGACTTCCGTTTCTCCCCAGGAGGGAGTATCACATCAAGGACTGACTGAAAAACATGCAATCATGCAAAAGTCAATAACAGTGTAACATGTAATACATATCCATTTTGATCAAAGTCCTTTTTGAATTGCAGCTAATTGATTCTTGTTATTACTCAAACAGGTGTGGCTTGGGTACATTTTCACTTCAGAGGAAGAAAACCTGAATTGTAGAGGAGTAAACAGATCAGCAGCACTGGGATTATGGTTCTGGTGCATTAATTTATCTTACAAATTTATTTGGCGTCTTGGGACGCCAAATAAAGCTGTTCTTGAAGTTCTGACATCTGTTGTTAATTTGCCTCTGAAATCAGCTCCTTAATACCAAAAAAAAACCCCAAACTAACAACACACTTTATCTTTGATGATACATAGAAGAGCTCAACACATCTGAACTCCAAAGGTTCTGAAAACTAAACATGAACAGAGAATAATCACTTTTTAATGTAAGTGTTTGGGATTTTTTAGCCAGTCTTGTGGCTTCTGAATATCTGAGACTGGTAACATCAAATTCAGATTGCCCAGCCTAAGGAACAGTACTCATTCCGTGTGCTCAACACCTTGCTTTTACTGCATTTAATTTTGCACGAAGGTGGAAAAGGAAAGAACAGAGAGGAGAAACCACGGGAAAAAAAAAAAAAAAAAAAAAAAAAAGGAGACAACTTTTATTTATCAGGTGAAAACGCCAGATGAGATGCAATTACCACGCCTCTTTCTTCAGCCTGTAAAGCAACGCAGAACTCAGGCGCCATACAGGGAGGCCAGCGGTGCACAGCCACAGCGCCTGCAGAGGCTGACACCACTAGGTGTCCTCAGCACTCAGGGTACAGCTCAGAGGCACCGGGAGCCCCAGCTGTTCCCAAGTCTGCTTAAGGCTGAAGAAAAGGTGGATTGAATCGAAGCAAACCTCTTGCTTCCCTCACCAATACGCTTTCTGCTTGGAGACAGTGAGTGGAGTGGGTAGCCAGCCTTACTCTTTGAAAATAATAAACATTAATTATCTGAAGGGGTAACTCCTTACATCAGCTCTCCACTCCAAACAAGTACATCTGTCGGGTATTTTGAGCTCAAAACCATTCAGTGTAGCACAGCGTGAGAACAAGTTGTCTCTTTGCAGAGGAAGAATTCCTTGTGGTTTATCAAATGACTCAATTTTCATTATGCAATTCATTTTCAGTATCAAGAAGCTATAGCCTGTCAGAACGTAAATGTTTTTCAAGTGCAAAGGGAAATAAGGCATGAGTTAATTTCACTGATACTAGAATGTATTCACTGAGGACAAAGTGCTTCTGAATATCCAGGCACACTTCATGCACACATCTGAGCAACACTCAGCACAACTGCATCTGTGTTTGTTTTAAACTCACTTAAAATGATCTGTGCACTTGCTGTCAGTGCAGAGCAGAACACCTAAGCACAAACTCTGTTTTTGTGTAAGCACATGCAAATTTTATGACTGTAAAAAACCTACAGGCACAACTGTTAGTGTTCAGTTTCTGAAATGAGCTGTTAACATGATGTTACATAAAGCAGAATACAGATCATTGAACTAGTTTTTGAGCAGCGAGGCACATTTTTCTCAAGTGAAGGTGAAATAATGAACTGTAAACAATAAATATTTCATGTACATGCAACAATGCAGTTATTTTATTATTATCAAAAATGGGTGAACAATTGCAAAACACAGCACTTCCAAGCTGAGATTCACTGTGCTTGCCAAGAGGGTACTGACTGGATATTTTCTTTTTCTCCTAGAGACCTATCTTTTCTGAGTGAGGAAGGAGAAAAGCTACATCAGGAAAGAACCAAATGAGAGCACTCTACAAGGAAAATGGTAACTTCAGAAACTGAAGACCCAAACAATCAAATTAACAGAAAAAAGATTTAACAAGCACACTTATAAGCAAGTACTTTTTTTTCTCAGGATCTTTCACTGTTTAAAAATGAAATGATCATGAACCACTTTGTGATGTGGCTATGAAAAAGAAGGAGGGAAGATGGAAGAAGGGAGGGATATGAACTTACTGCTACAAATGTAGAATCTGGGACAGAAAAAAGTCCATGAAAAATTTTGGTCATCTATATGCTGAAAACACACCCTTACCCCACTTCCTACAGAAGGTGGATAACCTACAGCAATAGACAGGTTAATATGTTCAGAACAGACTTAGAAAACAGCTGCTAACATAAACAGGGAACACAGAGGCTGCCTCATGATGGAGAGTTAAGGAATTGGCTTTTTATTCCATGAAAGGATCTAATTGTCCTCTATAAACATACCAGGGATTATCATCAAAAGAGGAGGAAAAAAGAAGTATGTATAAACTTTACCAAATGTTGAAACAAGAATAAATGGCTGTAATTAACTGAAAAAAAAAGAAAAAAAGAAAAAAAGAAAAAAAAGTCATCATCACAGAAATGACTTAAAAAGGAAAAATTCCCATCTAGTTTTCCCAGAGAGTCTGATATATTTTGAAATATATAAAACATGGCTGCTCATTATAGCTGGAAAGTGGTCTTTATGACCCAGTGTCTGTTTTCCTGGTTGGTGTTTCAATGCCATTTAAATATTTTGAATTATTAACAGTTAGAGAACTGTCCACAGGCCTACGATGGTCGAACAGCCTATTTTACATACAGAATGTAATGCTTTAAAATGCTTTCAAAATATTTTTTATTAAAGAATAATCACAGTGTCCAGTTATTTGCTCATAAATATGTGTTTAAAAGCATCTAAGAAAAGCATCATTCTGATGTTTGCTTTGCTTTGTGAAGGAATGTCAGCAGCAGCAGAGTAGTGGCCAGGGGGCTCCAGGCGTATTAACCATATTCCATTTGTTCTGGAGCTTGCGTTTCTGTGGTTGCTTGGTATTTGGTATTTTTGATTCAGATATTGTTTATAGGGCTTCTGAAGAGACCTCTTGTTTTCAGAAAATACTTCCTTTAATACAAAAAATAATATCCACTTTGTCGTAACTATATCAAAAGTGTACCTTCCCTATATCTCCCTTGAAAATCATTTTCTAAAAGAACAACTAGTGTTAATGAACATGCTGTGGGGAATGCCTCACTTTTAGGACTGAATACACCCTTTTATAAGGGATACAGTAGACACATTTCCTAGAACGTCATGCAAAACCAAGGGTACAGTCACTGGTAAAGATCATATGCCTCCTTTTTGAAACTGCTGATTTAATTTCAATGACGTTACTACGTTCAGGCATTGTAGTTGAATTTCTCCCTTTTAACATGGAGGTTACACAGTCTTCGATATCTGTGTATCGCACCTCAGAAAATTGTGCACCTGCATGCAAGCAGACTTTGCTACCAGGGTTTTAGAATGCACACAAGTGAGCAGTGCTGTATTTTACTATGCAGTAACACTACTATGTAATTAATAGAAAGTGTACAGTTGAAAACTGCTTGCAGTGCTGCCAGATGAAGCTGAAAGTTAAACGTAAGTACTGTAATCAGGTTCTATGAAGCAGGGTTTAGAGAAGAATGTCCTCATCCTACTTTATTTACAACTTTTACATTCTTTGCATCTCTTTCTCACCTATGCTGATAGATACATTTCTTGAGAGTGGCAGACAACTCTTTATCTAGTTCTGCACAAATAGAAAGATTTCCCATCTATGATGCTTTCAGCCTTTCAGGAATGGGAGACAATTGTACAGCATCCACTGTCAGTGACATTCTGTCCATCACAAGCTTTGTTGCCAGAGAAGTCTAAAGCCTGAAAGTACTTCAGCAATCTGCACTGAACAAAATTCACATTCTTAATAGTTACAACAGTAAATGAAGCTTGTCTCTTAGGCCTGAGGGAAGGCAATTTAAAGAGTCTCGGGACACCACAGTAAATTACCATCTGAAAGGCTGAACTACACCTGTATAAAGCCAATATAAATTAATAACAGAATACATTTTTGCTATACCATCTGGAATCCTACTGGGCATACATTTCAATTATATTGTAGGTATGTACGAGTGTGACATCCCATGCTGATTCTCATGTCATCACGCATGATGTATTTCCCTAACCATGACTTGGGCACTGCTATCAGTAGATGAGTTTCTGAATGACAAGTGGTGGTTTGGAATTATCCTGAAAATAGAAAGTGTAGATGTGCAGTGTGTTCTAAGCTCTGCTTTCCCTCTTTGCATGAGGCCTAACTGGAAGCCTCCAACTCATGTGAGCTGTGTAGAAGCCTGGTAGTTCAGACATGTCTCCGACCTGCCATTTCTCCTGAATAATTCCAGGTAGATACTTTTAGCATGTAGGTTTTGTTGACAGTTTGCAGAGATACTTTCTGTTGGCAGCTTTGCAGGTATGCTTTTTGTTGGCAACATCAGGTTACACATCAAACTGATTTCCTGTGACCAAGCACTTTTCTGGGTTCCTTAATGAGGAGGCACCTGTAAGTTCTTTAAGATTTCACCTGAATAGCCTACATCTGAGTTTCTAATGTATTTATTCCTATGTTCCTCTCAAACAAACCTTGTCCTAAGGGCCCTCTGCAGTCCTTTTACTTATTAGCAGTCAGTACCTAATGATGAATGAAACAACTTCTCTCACAGATAGAGATGAACTCAGTCTACAAGACTTAAATTACATTTGGAAAATGAAACTCGTAAAGGCTCATTTTTTTGGCAGTGTTTCAGATACTCAACTACCACTCAACTATCACTCAACTATCTATGCAGCTAACCTAATTTATGCCTACTGATTTTACAGAATTGAGCCTGGAGATCTTTTTTAAACTCTTGACATCTAAACTGAAAAGATATGCCAAGAGAACTGCACGAAACTCATCTGGAGTACAGTTCTGGGCTCCCCAGTACAAAAAAGACAGCGATCTCTTGGAAAGAGTCCAGCACAGGGCCACAAAGATGGTGAAGGGCCTGGAGGATCTCCCCTATGAAGAAAGGCTGAGTGAACTCGGTCTGTTTAGCCTTGAGAAAAGAAGACTGAGAGGGCATCTGATCCAGTTTATAAATATCTGAGGTGTGGGGGATAAAGCGGTGAGGCCAGACTCTTTTCAGCAGTGTGTGGAGACAGGACAAGGGGGAACGGACAGAAACTGCAGCATAGGAAGTTCCACATGAATGTGCACAAGAACTTCTTTACTGTGAGGGTGAAAGAGCACTGGCACAGGATGCCCAGGGGGGTTGTAGAGTCTCCTTCTCTGGAGATCTTCCAGATCCACCTGGACGCCTACCTGTGTGACCTGGTGTAGGGAACCTGCTTTGGCAGGGGGGATAGACTTGATGATCTCCTGAGGTCCCTTCCAACCCCTATGATTCTGTGATTTACCAAAAGTCCATACTAGAAATGCATCAAAAGCTACTTTTTTTTTTCCTGAATATCACCAAAACCACCATTGTAAATCTTGATTTAACTAACAGTGGCAATTTTCCTCCACCTGTTTCATGGCTCCTGAAGATTCAATTTTCTTCTCTGGTGATCTGTATGTTTAGCCATATTCTCATGACTTTTATTCTTATGGTATTTCTTTACAGACAAGAAAAGCATAAGCTGTAAAGAGAAAAATTTCAAAGACTGAAAATTTGAATTTAAATTATATCTTGGTAATTGCTCTTGAAGTTCATCTCAAATAACTACTAAGCCCTACTCCTCAGTAATTATCTATCTAAAGCACTGTGATACTTCAAAATATTATTTATAAATAGCACAGCCACGAAATATAAAGTCTAGTTTCCTACCGGAAGGATTCATGTGTGCAAAGAAATATTTTGTTCCTCGTGTTCATGAACGTCAGATCACTTGATTATCTGCAAGAAAAAAGAGTAATTCCAGGATAAGTACATTACTGGGAGTATCACAACTTAATTCCTAAAACACAAGGAGCAAAACAAATCACCGTATTCTAGCTGATTCAGATACAGACACTCAAAGTCAATTAAACATTGTGAGCTCACATTTAAACACTGAGAGCAATAGAAGCTATGGTAAAATATCATGTTGCTGTACAGTCTTTCCATTATCTGTTTCAATAAGAGCACAAAATGTTTTAGCGATTTAGGATACAGCCCAGCTTTAGACTGTGCTAGGCTGTGAATAAAGGCTAAACACCATATATAAAAGCTGGGACAGGATCAGATGAAAAATGGCAGGGTGGGGGGAGGAACCCTGACAACCTAATCAGTGAAAATGGGGCACAGGGCAGTGGCTACGCCTAAGTCTACTGAAGAAAACAATTGGACCATTGTCCCTTGTGCAGAACCCCCAGGAAGAGTCAGTCACACAAATTCCCTTCCGTGAACACCTTTGTAGAGGGAAGGAGGCATAGCAGTCATAACAGGATGCAGAGGGTAGCAGTCATAATGGGATGAAGTTGGGGAAAGAATCTGGAGAATGTGGCAGGCTTTATGAGCATTATTTTTTATTACACATTATTGTTTTATGATATATTGTGTTATTATATTATGATATATTTAATGGAAAGAGAAATAGCAGGAAGAGGGAGGGATAGAAGTGGACTGGTGTGAACACATAAGGGAAAACAAGAAGGGAACAAAGGGTCCGGTCAAGTATACACTGGTCAATAAGCTGGGACCTATGCCTTATCACCTTAGTCTAGTCTACCCTATACCCTCCTGAAGTCCTACTCCTGTTCTCTGGATGTGTTCTGTTCTGCATACATTTGGATGCTAACTTCTAGCTAGATTAGGCAGTCAGCACGGTAAGAGCTCTGGGTGAGACTGTAGACCTCTGGGCTCACTCAACCCAGCAACTAAGAGATCAGCGGGTCTGTGGCCAGCTGCCAGATACGCTGACAACCTGAGCCACCAGAATGACCCACTTTTTATACAAAGACACGCTCAGAAATATCTAGCATTAGCAAACTTACATCTGTGCTGACACTGTGGCTGTGCATGTTTATGGCATCTGTGCCCATCTGCTGAGAGCAGTTGCTCAGCTTTGCTACTGGCACAGCCTAACAATACCCACTGAGCTGATTCACCTATCTCTTAACAGAACAAAATCCAATGTTTTACGTAAAAAAAAGGTCTCTGCATGCAGTCAGCTGTTTATTATCATCCACTGACTGCACTCTGCTGTGAAGAAATAATTCAGATTGGCTTTGGTGGGCAATTTATCTGCCAGAGCAAGAGAAATTATTTATATAAAAAAAAAAAAATCAGTAACTTCGGAATGGCTAACTTTGAAATTGCTAAATCCTTCAATTTCTTAAGTCTCTCTTCAAATACTATGAAACAAAGTAGAAATTCTGTGCAATAAACATCCATAATGCTTGCTCTGCATCTACCTGGAGACTAGATGGGAAGCCATATTACTCAGTTACAAGAGTATTAGTTTGTTTGGCTCCATTTTAGTAAAGATAATAAAAACAATAAAAATACCATGAAATAATCGGGCACCTAGATCTCATGCTGTTTCAGAGGAACAGCTTTAATTGAGGGCAATAAGCGATTTCTTTTATATGTGCATATACAAAATGGTATAGATAACATACAACTGAATACTGGAAAATTATGTTTGTAAAGAAGTTACTCAGCGATTGTGTAGGTAAAAAGTAGTTCAAAGACAGAGTTCAAAGAAATCCTTTCTGCTTTAAGAGGGGGTAGGAATGCGGTTATCTCTTTCAGAGCTCCGAACAGAGTGTGACTCAAGACTGGCTTAGTAAATGAATTCTCCTAGAATACAATCTATCTTTAAGATCTTGATCACTTCATAGGCACTTTTTAAAAATGATGCAGCTGTTTTACATTTAAAAGGAAGTCTAGCTCTAAGAGAAAATGTTTGGTTTTAAAATAAATGCATGGTTATAAATAAAAACAAAATTGTGTAATTTTTTTTCCTGCATTCAAATACGTTTAGAAAGAAATCTTATATTTTTTTTTTTCTGATTTCTGTACCATTGTACTACAAAAACATACAGCTCTTCCCTACCATTATTCTGCTCTCGTAGCAGCTTCCACGAGTAAGAGGTAACATCGACTAGTGATAGATGCTTATGTAACATGACTGGTTGTGAAAGGTCATTTTTACTACAGCTACAGCAGTGCCATAAGCACTGGATTGTTTGTATTCCAGAGTTCAGAAAGGTTAATGACAGAGCTGATCGTATCTCCTGCAGAACAAAGGCTCTCACCCAAGGTATTTCTGTATCAAATAATCATTATACAGATCTTATTTATCACAATAATCCTGAGAACAAAAACATAATCTCATCATGGTAGGTACTATACAAAGTACCTATGCTCTTAAGAACTAAAGATGCAAATTATGAAGTAATAATATGGAGTGGAAGGAGGTGCAGGTCAGAACTTGATTATTTTAATTTTATTATATCTAATTTTATTTTATTTTTGAAAATAAGGATTAGTTTCATTACAGAATCATTTCAAAATATTCCATTAAATGGAAACAGGCTTTTAACAGCCAGTTTTCGTAAATTTTCGCCTTAGAATGTCACAAACTCCTTCTTAGTGAAATCAGCACAAGCAGATCTTCAGAATGAAAAAGTAAATGAAGTAAAACTAAGCAAACTAAGTGAATATCAACAAAAAGCATTTTCTTCTGAAATTTTCCAGTAGAAGATTTTCTGAAACCTAAGCCAGTATGCAAATAATTTAAGTTTGTTAATAACTTTTTTTTGGGGGGGAGGGGGGGCAATGGAATTGTGATGAAAAATTTCTGTTAGTCCTCAATTATACAGAGAATTTCAATGAGCAATGCAACAGGAAGAGTTCTCTTGCATAGTTTTGGTGGAAGATATTGGTGTAGAGAAGAACAGTTGCTGGCAGGCAGACTGGAATGACCATAAGCAAAAGCAGCAAAATAACAGAGTTTTAAACGTAGTAAAGGGAATATAGTAATGGAGAAAAGTGTGAAAGATTTGTGGAATGAATTACAGGGAAAGACAGTGAACAAAGACACAGCAGAAGTTGGCACTGGGCAGCAAAGGGTTGGATAAAACATGCACTCTAGTATTCTCTTGATCTTCAAAGCTCCTACCATTGGATGCTATCCCTAAACAGCTTTCTCTAGGTGAACACAAATGACGGGGTTGGGTGGAAAAGAAATCCTCATGCCTGCAACAACAGAATAGTAATGCAGATGTAAGCTGTGACCTTATCTCTAGGATAGTTACTTTATTCTCTGCCGCTGAAATAGCCCATTTTGGCTGAGTCTGTGTCTGAAGTCTCTTTACAAAGTTTTATGACTGTGGTAAGAGTGTAATAGAAAGAACCTGGTTACAGAATAAGAATCTTCTTCAATCACAAATGCTCTCAAAAATTAACAACAGCAGCAGAAAGAACTATTGGACAAATAATTGTCTTCAGTTTCAGTGTTCTTTATTTTCAAGAGGTCCTGTAAGACGTCATGACTGGCTGTTTCTTTGTCTATTTCCCAGTACACGCTGTACACTTAAACTTGTACTGCTTAAGAGACTCCAGAGTTACTCAGTAAACAATGCAACTATGAAAAATCGCTTCTCCAATCAAAATACTCTATTTCCTATGATCTGTGAATTTGTGATCAAGAACATTTCTCAAACAAGCTCAGCAAACATTAAACCTGACAGAAGAGCTTTGGAACTGCACGCTAAAGGCTACCAATGCCACGTACAGCTGAAATGGCACACATGTTTGCAAAGGGAATTAAACCACATTATTCTGGTAATGTACGTTGGAGGGAAAAATATAGAACTATTACAGAGAAAGAGCTAACAGTAATATGAATGAAGCAATATTTATTCTTCAATTTTCACTTTCCTGAGCTTAAAATAATTTCTATTTTAGCACTTCTGACCTAAAGCATTATATCTCCTTTTGTACAGAATGGTGCAGGTAGGCAGGGATATCCCTCCTAATTCAAAACTTGGTAGCACTTTGTAGATTTATTTTGTAGACACTAAATCCTAAGTAAACCAGAGTTTAACACATTTTACAAAACTATTTTTTGCAGATCGTTAAATAGGTGATGATAAGCCCTGCCGTCAGTAGAAACCACACAGCTTCCTGGTGGAGAGTGTCTACGGAAAGTCAAGTGTTCAAGTTGCTCTGGACTTTTCAGAGGCCAAACCAATAACAGTATCAACACTGCTGTATCACAGCTCTCTGGAATGTTACAGCTTCATGTGGAAAACATACTACACTCATAAAAGCAATGAAACACATTTCTGAAGGAACTGCATTCCCTTTTTAATTAGCAGCATGAATTTCCCTTATTTTCTAATTTCTTCATAGCGAACACACAAATTGAGCGAAGTATAGCACTGACCTGATCTACCCCCTACCTTCATCCCAGGCTGTAACTCCTAGCAGATTCTCAGTCATGGTGAACTGTGTTTTGAGTTTTTCTTTTGTTTTTTTTAAGTACAAGGAAGTGACCCCAAGGTTGTAGACTGTGAGGCTTTTATGCGCTTGTTTACAGAATTAAAACTTACACTGCAATCTCCAGAGGTTAAAGGTAAATGTATTAATGCATTCATTCATTAACCCATTCATTCATTAACTCACTTGTTCTGCTCCTCACAGACAGTGAGGACAGTATAGTGTTGCCTGCTGATGAATGCATTTCTAACAGGTGATATGTGCATCCCTGAGGGGAGAACAAAATGTGTCAAGAAACAAATTGAAGAAATCTGTTTTGCAAAGACAGAGATGTTCATTATGCTGTGAACGCGAGCAGATGGCTTCACAAGCACAGATTAGAACAGAATTAGGTTTCAGACTATGGGTAGTGTTTAGCTTTAATAAACTAAGAACGTAAGTATGCTGCTCCCATTCGTCTGCTATAATAACAAATGTGTCCAATTATACTAAACATGAATGTTTCAGTTGGCTTGACTCCTTTCTGGAGGTAGCACATTCCTTGGTTAAATAATGAGAAATAGATACTAAGTAGAACTTAGAGAAGAAAAGCTTTCTCAGTATAAAAAATACATACTGTACTGAAGTAAAATATATTCTAGTACTTTTCTTCTGCATGTTCCTATTGTCTGGTTATAAGAAAAATCTCAGACTGAAATGGAGGACTTTTGGTTACAGCATGTATCAGTGCATTACACTACATCATTTTTTTTTCCCCAGTAAGTGCTCTTGATTCACTGTCTACTACCTGTGTTCAGTGACTGTGACATTTTTCCTTTGCACTCAGACTCACAACAGACCCATTGGGGTGTACAGTAACTATCAAGTATTACGTGCTTTATTTTATGGGGTCATCACTTCACCTTGGAACAATGGAGACAACACTGGAATTCTCCCCCTTTAAAATAGTGTACTTCTTCAATGTGATAAAAGCTCCATCCATCCCAGGACTAAGGGGGTAGCTATGACAGTGGGGTAATGGAGGAGTCACTTCAGAGCTGTCTGCAAGCAAACAGATATGATTTTCACATCAATGAAAACTCTGGCTGAAATTCAAAAGTTTTGCTAGCTGCATGTAGACAAAGATGACTTTTTATACCAAAGCATCCAAAATGTCAGATCCACATGTTTTAGTTGGACAAAAGTAATCTTTCAAAAATGTCAGGGAAAAAAAAAAAAAGCATGAAGGTTATAAATCTTAAACATCAATGACATTTCTTTTCCAAGTATTTGATGTTTGCATGGAATCAAAGTGAAGGCATAAGTATCAGGAGCCTTCACGCTTTCCCTTGGTATAGAGGACTTCATGGTAAGTCGCATTAAGCTAGTAAATTTTAGTAACAGCTGAAATAATGTTAAGCATGGTAATTTAGACCACTGGAAATCAACCATTAGTCCCTGTAATTAACACAAGTCCATTCTGTTTTATATCCCATTACCATCAATTTTAATTACCCAATCATAGTTGCCCAATTATATTTCAGTTGTTAATAATGTTCATTTTGTGTTTAATCCACAACATTGCTTCCATAATCCCTGAAATAAAAACCTTATGCTGACATTTAAGCACAAAGAAATGACAGGATGAAAAAAAATGCTGTAACTGTTGGTTTTACTTTAGGTAATAACACAGCACAGGCTCTTAAATCCTTGCTTACATAAAGCCTGACCTTTTCACTTGATATAAAAGTCATTTTTATTGAAACTTGGATCCACACCTTCCATCGTTATTGTTACCTGTCTCTTTTCATGCTGCATTTTCAGTGATGCCTTTTTATGGTCATATGCCTGCATCTTCCTGGCTGCATGTCCTACTTAGAGGCATATTTTATTCAATGCAAATGGAAAAACTGCTGAAGAATAACAAAGACAGTTTTAAACTGCTCTTTTCAGTTACTTCTGAAACTATGTCGAATATATGGTTTGACACTTAAACACTGGCACCAAATTTCCAAATCCAGTGCAAATTGTTTAAAGGGGTATGGTGCAGCCCCTGAGCCAGAGCAGTCAAATCTGCAGCCTCTTATTTTTTCCCCCACTTGAAAATGGTGGGGCACTCAGAGCGCCTGTGAAAAGACGGCTGTGCCTCTAACAAGGCTGCCAATACTAGAGCCTTGGTGCTGACATCAGCATGGAACAAAGCGGCTCAAGTACACAGAAACCCTAAGAAATAGCCAGCAGATCAAGAGTCTCCTGGCCCCATTCCTTCCTCCTGACTTGAGTTTTGTCCCAGGGCTACTCAGAGTGCACAGGACACTCAGCTTGTGAGCTGTCTATCTGGATGAAGAGCAGGTTTACAGCATGGACTCCAGGTGGTCTTCCAAGACAGTGCAAATAGCACTAGGACGTTAAAAGAGTAAATTAGTTTCGGACAGTATGGATGAGTAATTCAGATATTTAGAAACCCTTAAATGTACACAAACATTTTAGAAATATGCCAGGTGAGTCACAGGAGCCCACTGGATTACAGAGAGCTTTTAAGTATACTGCCGAAACAGTATACTGTTTTTCTTTCTTTCTTTCTTTCTTTTTTCTCAAAATGCTGTGGAATTATATACACCAAGGACACGTTAGGTGCAACAGCCACCTCTGTTCTTTTCCTAAACTGTTTCAGACACCTCCCACCAATGAAATAGCATGCAGATGCAAGTCTCACTTGACTTTTCTGAGCTACATAGTGAGTTACTTAGGACAGGTATTAAGAATCACAGATTGAGAGCCAGTGGCATACAGATCTGAACACACATCCAGTAACCCCTTCTTTGGGTATGTTATTGTCCTACAGAAGATATGAGTGCAGTTGGAATGCTGCAACAATAAAGACAAGAGATAAACAACACTCTGATGTTTGGAAGGTTAAGTATGCTCAGTAACAATTGCTTATTTCCAAAAGCCTGTGCTTTATCTTTAATATGAAAACTAAACCAAGAAGGCAGGTTTTTTTAAATAGAGATTTCTGGTACAGTCCTCTAGCGATGCAAAAGCACACTGAGTCTGCAAGTTGTTGATGGGCACCGCATTTCAAAAACTACTCCACTACTTCAGTTCTCAACTCGATTTTAATTGCCCAATTCTTTAATTGCTCAAACAAAATTCATGCTTTGAAGAGTGGAACTGGTAATTGAAAATACTCCTGCATGCACAGAAGCATCTGAAAGGAAAAGGCCACCATCTCTTTTCCAGTTTTCAAAACCTCCGATTTGAGCAAAACTGCTTACATTTTCCCTGAGTATGCCTAGAATAGTTACACAATTACGTGTATGCAGTAGGTTACACAAGCAGAGAACCTTCAAATAAACATGTTTACAGTAACAATACACACTTCTGTGCAAAGAATGAACATTTATTCTTAGGATGAACATTTATTTACTAACCTCAGCTTGTTCCTTTTCATTTTAGTTCTCAATCTCAAATCACCTTCTTAGCTTCAAATAACTTACAACATTCAAAAACATAACAAATACTGTGATTCATTTTACAGAATCACAGTTTGAGCAGAATGTTTGTGAACATGTACATTTTCTTTGAGCATAGTGCTAAAGGTCTATTATATGCCAATTATTTATTCATGAACAATTGTTAATACACAGATGCAAGAAAAAGCAATCTTAAAATCTTTTATATGCTGAAGACATGACTCTCCTACTGAAGAAAATTATATTAAAACCACCCGTTTTTCATAAATCACTTTTGATTCTATTTCTCTGTGGGCTGGATTTTCATGTATGCAATAGATCACCGATACTAAATTTTCTTTACGTGCTCTGTGTGCAGTATGTTCACTTGTTAAGAGTAACTCCTTCTAATGAGAATTTCACAGCCCAAACAGATTTGTATTTTGGTGTTATTACCAAACAGTCTGGGAATTATATGTTTGTAATTCACATAGCTCAGCAACCTAATACATGGCCTTAGTCCTTTACTACACTGTCTGTATGAACATCTTTACTCTTTCAGAGTCCTACTGATATTGATCTGAACTTACCTGCCTAGATCTACCAGTCTTCTCTGGGAAAAATGTATTGGGAAATACATGCTGCTTTGTTCAGATTGTTTTGCAACCCTAAATATCATAGCATCTAAATATTTTTTCTTATAGTACCTACAAAATATGTACTGCTATAAGTAAAATATATAATATTAGGTGGGTCCTAAGGGAATAACAAAAAAATGGACATGAATTATTGCAAAATTTTACAAATTAATTCCTTTTTTGACACAATCTTTGCTCAGATTCTTCAGGAAGCAAGCATTCCCCTCCAGAAATCAGAATATATTGTAGCAGCTTCTCAAGGTCAGTTTTGTTACGGAATTTAATTCACTAGTATAAACTCTAATGTAAAATAAATTTCGTTCCACTTAGTTTGCACATTTTTTGCCACACAGTGAATTTAGTAATTATGTATAAGTGATCCACTATGAAAAGCTAAATGTGGTGGGAAAGGTTTTGTGCTTTTGGTATTATGTCAGGAGAAACAGTCTAGATTACAGACTGAATGCACTGACTGTAGATGTAAACAATCAGCAAGAAGCACTGTTTGCGCTCTTAATACCATTATCTTAAAAAGTTACTCAGTAATACAGGTGGGAGCTGTTACAATCAAAGCCATGTCTGCAATCTGTTTACAAGTGAAATTGGAAGGAATCTCAATGCCTCAAAGGCCCTAAAACTAAGCTCTGAGTTGGAAGCTTACTGCTGCTGCTTAAGAGCTAAAACTTTTTTTGCTTTCCGTAGTGAAAATGCTGATTCTTGAATGAAATTCCATGAATTGGAAAAGGAAATAGATTTCATGGGTAGAAAAATTATGAAGGACACCAAGCCTTCCTGACAGCATCCACGAGGTAGAGAAAAGTATGGGAAAACAAACATATAGTCTGCTGGTGAAAAAGAAAACTAGAAATCAGTTCCAGAGTTCTGTTTCAGTCCCTGCAACAGCTTACTCTTCGCTTTTGGGCATCTCTTCACCACCTGCTAAATGGGTATACATGAAATCTCATTGCGATGTGTATCATTCTTAACCACAGTTATAATTTCCATGTTGAAGTTTCAAATAAATGTTGAGGTTTTAAGACTGAAGTTAGTGATTGTTAGCAGAAATACTGCTCTAGTGGCAATACAGTTGTAATTAAAATAACAAAATAAAATGAAATAAAATGAAATGAAATGAAATAAAATAAAATAAAATAAAATAAAATAAAATAAAATAAAATAAAATAAAATAAAATAAAATAAAACAAAACAAAATAAAATAAAACCAAGGCTAACACTGCAGAGAATCACAGAATGGATGAGGATGGGTGGGACCTCTGAAGACTGTCCAGTCTACTACCACTGCTCAAAGTATGGTCAACTAAAACAGGATGCCCAGCATCATGTTTAGTTAAGTGGATAGAGTACACCAAATACTTCATCCTCAAGACCCTTCAGAACAATACTCCAAAAGAAAAGCTATGTTACTCATTCAATTTATTGAGAGAGATTATGAGGCCAGTTCCAAAAAAGACCTTGTGCTGGAGCTTCACTATGCTCATTTTCCACTGGTGAATATGTACAAAAATTGGCACTGAGGATCAGGAAATTCTGGTTCTAATTCTGAATCTCTTTTTACTTTCTTTTATATGACATTTTTCCATTAGTCTAATTCTGATTCCTTTTTTAGTGGAGCTATGTTCATAACAAGAGCAGCAGCCAATGACTGAATTCCTTTACAAACCACTTTATTTTTGACTTTACAGCCAAACCATTAAATAAGCCGTATAAATTCTCAACCTGGGAACAAACTGTCATTCTTCAGAAAGTTCATTTGTTTGTGTTTGGCTAACTACATGGAAAATACAGGCTCTATCATTTCCTGATATTTTTTTTCTATCTCTCCATTCTCATTCAGGTTGGTAATGCCTAGCAAGTATTATATGTCTGGTGTTTCTTTGAAATTACATCCCAGAAAACTTTAATGGTTGTCACTTTACAAAAAGCTCAGGAAGAAAGCACACTTCACAACACTGAGAAACATAAATCTTCGTCCTTCTTAGCATCTACAAAATATGAAGATCTGTGTTTTTCCTGCAGCTTTAATTTTATGTGTGTGACATTTAAATCCAGTAAACCCTCCAACTTACATGATGAAAGTAGTATTAGCTTATGAAGTCCGGGTGGAGTACCTGACTAAGGACACTGAATTAGGCAGATGGGCTCTGTGCCAGCTACGATGATGGCAGGGAAGAATAAGAGAATAATTATCCTGGATTTTGTAATGATTTTTGTTCCATCCTTCTTCTCAAGTCAGGAGATGAGGTTTGACTCATAGACAGCTGGTATGAAACCAAGTTATTTTCAAGTTCTGTTTTGCATCTTTGTTGAATAGTGCCAAGGTGTGATGAGTGGCTTACAGACTTCTTTATTCTCTCATATGCACCAAAAATTTCTTGCCCACTGCTGACACTCTGTGCCCATGAATAAAACGAGTCTAAAATTCTAAGAGAAGAAAAGCTTTTTCAGAAAAGGTTTTGCAATACTGACTCAACAGGAGTTAAGTCATAAAACTTGGCAGCAACTTATGATTAAAACAGAGAAAAAAAGACACGTTCTTCCATGAGCAGTGAAATTAATAATTTTCTAAGAATTTGGTTCACCTTGCCACTGTAATACCAGCCTCCTCCTTCCTGACATCCTCCATGATACTTGAGTGGCCGACAGACAGAAAGGCTGGAGCTAAACTAATGCTCATGGGATGGATGCAATGTGAGCTGGCTTGGTGGGCCTGCATGTACATCCTGACTATACAGCTGGCTTTTGCCTAATGGAACGTAGTCTCACTGAAATTCTGCAGAACTGTGCTCCAGTGTAACTGAAATACCTCTTTTCCATTCAACAATTTTCAGAAAAACTTGTACGTTTCCATTATTTTTGGGAATTCTAACCTGTTTAAATGTGACTTAAACTGAGCAACAGGTTAATACATTATTGGAGGGAATAGGGAGTACAGGCTGCAAGATCAGTTAGTGCCGCTTCATTTGTAAAGCAAACTGAATGCAGAATTGTCAATGAATTTTGTAATTTTAGAGTGCTTTTAAATTTTCTGGAATGTCTATATCTGGCATGCTCAATTTTTCTGACAACTCTGAGCATTAAGATCTATTTTATAGGTTGCCACCTGAGCATACAGGATGTAAACTTCAAAAAGCATGAGGACTCATAAGTTACTGACTCCCTTAAAGAAAACTATACCTGGCCATTCATATATAAACTAGGAGGCATATGCTTAATTATCATCTCATCTTACTGCAATTCAGTCCCAATCCTCCTATTTTTTTATGGTATAGAATAACAAATGCTGGAACAGTTATCTACCCCTCGTTTCCATTCTGGTATGAACTACAGGGTCCTTTCAGTATCTAAAGGCGGAGCTAAAGAAAGGACTGTGGTGACAGTACAAGGGGAAATGGCTTCAAACTAAAAGAAGGAAGACTTACATTGAATATAAGGAAAAAGTCTTATACTCTGAGAGTGGTGAGGCACTGAAACAGGCTGACCAGAGATATGGTGGATGGACCCTCCATGGAAACTTTCAAGGCCAGGATGGACCAGGCTCTGAGCAACCTGAGCTAGATGCAGATGTCCCTGTTCATTGCAAAGGAGCTGGACTAGATGTCCTTTAAAGATCCATTCTAACTCCAAGGATTCTATGATTCAAAAATAAAAGAAAGACAAGCAGAGGAGACTATGGCTACAGCATACAGTTCAGGATACTCTGTTAGGAAATAATGAGGTTTGCTTTCCTCTTACTCGTATTTTCTCTTTATTGTTAATTATCTACTTGATGTAAAATAAATGAAGAGATCTCATCAGCAGAAAAAACAGCATTTTAAAACAGCAACACAAGCAGTGTGTTTCCATCTTCCACAGCAGTTAAGAAAGACAGTGAGAAGCACAAGTTTGGGCTGAGTGATCAAGAACTGTCCTTGAGCCATGTCTAACTTGGTTTTACTGGTGATAAATTCACATACAAGTGTATAAAAAGGTAGGCCAATACCCTTGTTAGTATAAAAGTCAAAGGGAAAAGTTTGGAGATGTACATTTGTAAGTAATCATAGCAAAGAAGACCAATACAGTTCTTTTTTCAGATGAGATTATGCATAATAAGATGTGGAGGGAAAAGAAAAGAAGATTAAGAGTAGACCCTGTAGAAGAAGAAAGAAGTAGCTGAAGCAGTCAGGACAAGAGAGAGATAAAAGAAAAATCCTTCATCCTCAGTCACTTGCATGTATGTGTGCACGCAGAAGGCTGGGGAGGCTGAGGAATAAGAGAGTTGTAAGGGAAAAGAATTAAAGCAACATGTGTTTTGCAATTATTTTTATAGAGAAATCAGTTACCCAGTGATTTAATTGATATTTCATAAGCTCTGCGTTAAAATTGTAAAAGCTTGCATGGGAGAGCTTGCAGAGTCATCATCCTTAGAGAATGAAATTAGCCAACTATCCATGTTTCTCAAATTAGACATGCAGAAGCATATCTTTGTTTAACTTTCCATTCAAAAGAAATGTTCAAAAATCAGTCTGGAAGAACAAATAGTGGTATTTGCCTGAACACAAGTTAGAAAGCCAAGTTAGTTGACCTTAACTCTAGACACACAACAGCTGTTTAAGTTAGGAAAGTGGAAAACCAAATACAGTTTGTTTATTTACAATTCCATGAAGTTATGTGAACATTTTGAGTTATTTACCATGAATGAGACACATCTGCAAGGTTTATGTTTATGAAGTACTTGTTTATGAAGCACCTATTCTCCCACATGCATTGATTACACTAACAGAGATGATGGTGGCAGTTTGACCTTATTGCAAAACAAGGTTAGGCAGATACAATTAGTTCTACTTCCTATTTGGGACACTGCAAGTGAGAAATTCCAAAAGGAGGTAACGATGTCACATGCACACCGAAATCAAGGTCAGGAAATGATACAAATAGAAAAAAATAATGTATTTGTGTAGAAGCAGAATGAACCCTCCCCCTCCTGCACCTCTAACCAACCAACCTACCAACCAACCAAAAAAGCCTGAAAACAAAACAAAACAAAACAACCCCCTTAAAAATAGAGAAGTAGAAAGACCAAGTAGGGACACCTAAATTTCATGAGCCCTACAACAGTTGAGTAGAACAGCAAAGAACCAAAGAACAAAATAAGCTGGAAGGGAACTTGAAGGATCTTTAATCCAAGCTCTGCTCAAACCAGAGACATCTATGAGGTCAGATGAGGTTGCGTAGGGCAAATACCATATCACCTCCTTGGGGGAACATGTTTCAGTACTTGAATGACCTCACAGTGAAAAAATTCCCCTTTATAGTCAGTTGAAACCTCTCTCGCTCCAATACATGACCGCCATATTAGTTCTCCTACTGTGCACTGCAGCATGAATTTGAGTTCATCTTCTTAAGCTTTGTATAGAAACTGGAAAGCCATCATCAGGAAGATGGATACCCATATTTCTCTTTCTTTTTACTGCTATATCATCCTGCTGTTACTCTCCAGTTGTTCTCCAAAAATTTTACCCTTCTAGTGTACGTATCTGAATTTTAGGCTGAGCTCCTGACACAGTAATTACACATTCATTTAGGCTGCTATGATGTCTGTGACCCTTTCTCACTCTTAGAAGCATGTGAAAATTGTTTAAGGTACAACTGTTGCTTCTTCACTCACGTTGGCTAAGTACCAGCAATCGAGGAAAAAGGAAAAAGGCACTTAACCTACATAGAAAAACAGTAAGTCAGCAGCAACTTAATACGAACATAGATTTCTACAAAAGGAAACAAAATACTCATAGATCATATAAAGGAACTTGAGACAGCTACCGCAGTTTCTTCTCAGCAGTCTCAGCATGAAACAAAAATTCTGATTTTTTTTTTCTGAAATAAGATATATAAAGAAGGTCAACTTCCATTAACTCCCAGAGAACTGTCAACTGCAACAAGGAGGAGACCTAAAAGATTACCAAAATATTGAAAATAGCTATGGGTGAAATAATTGGCAGGTAGTATTTAGGCAAATGTGTTAGTTGGAACGGACCTTCAAAGATCACCAAATCCAACTGCATGACCACTTCAGGGCTAAACAGAAGTTAAAACATATTACTGAGAGCATTACCCAAATGCTTCCTGAACACTGACAGTCCTGGGGCACCAACTACTCCTCTAGGAAACCTAATTCAGGGTTTGGGCTACATCAGAATAGAAACATTCTTCCCAACGTCCGATTTGAACCTACCTTGGCACAATTCTCTGCCGTTCCCATCCTGCCATCAGGTCCAGCACATCTCTCTGCTTCTCAGGGAATTGCAGAGAGAGTGAGGTCTCCTCTCAACCTCCTCCAAACTGGACAGCCCAAGTGTCCTCACAGGACATGTTCTGCAATTATTTTAGAGCTCTGCTGCCCTCATGGGCCTCCTTCAAGAGCCATAACGTCCTTTTTTGAAGTGCAGAACTATACACAGTACTCAAGATGAACCCACAGCAATGCTAAATACGGTGTAAAATCACCTCTTCTAACCAACAGCTATGCTGTGATCAGTGCCCCCCAGTTAGGGCAGTTTACCCTCTCAGCTGTCTGAGCACATTGCTGACTCACGCTGAGTTGCTGTTGCCAGCACCCCCAGATCACTTCCTGCTGAGCTGCTCTCCAGCCACTTGTCTCCCAGCTGCACCTGTGTCCAGCAATGCTCCATCCCAAGTAAAGCACCAGCCATTTTCACACGTTGAACTTCATGTCACCGCTGACTGCCTAAAGCTCTGATCTACCTATATCTCTCTGCAAGGCCTTCTTTAACCGTATGTTTGACCAACAATCTCTTCATACATTGTATAGATGCAATCAGAAACCTATTTTGCTGCAAATATATATGGTGGCTTCAGCAGGGGGCACGGTAAACGTTACCAGGAGCTCAGCAAAGAATGGAAAACACCTCGCTGGCTCTCATGCTCTCAGGATATATAGCAGATATTGAAACAGTCTTGAAATTAGGGATTTCACTACAGGCTCAGAAAAGAAGGACTAGGTTGGCACAGTATTGTGAGTCTTCTCCAGTGTGGGATGAATGCTTCAAAAATTACATGAGAACAAGTGGACACAAAAAAGATCACCAACTCACTATTAAAACAAAATCTACTTAAATTTTGCCTGTGAAAGAAATAATTCAAGAACATTTCACATTTATGTAAAAAGTACTTCTTGAAAGTTGCAAGATTAGGTTTTTAGTTTGAGACAGCTACTTTTTGTTTCAGATGAAAGAGATCACTATAGGAGAGAGTTAATTTTTTAATTACTTTTTTAACAGCTGCATGTTCCCAGGTCTGGTCCATTCCTTTCAACATCACTGCCTTTTCCCCCAAAGATACAGATTTTTTACACCTGCTCATTTATCCCTACAGCTGCAGAATAAAAGACAATTTACTGCTCACTAAACTGGACAGCTTTGGAAGAATAAAACCTGTGACATCATGATTATTTTCCTGTCAAATAAAGTTACTAGAAAAACATATTTAGGTTTAAAACTAATGAAGTGAATGGAATTATACAAGTAACTAAGGTCAAGGGTTCACTAAGATCAAGAAACATGGTCCTGGGATTACATACACTACTCTGTTTACTATGGTGAGAGGCTGAAGTTACGAGGGCTGCTTCAAAAGTAATGTCTTCTTTTTATTCTGTTGGCTCACAACATCAGAGGACGATATTGACGGTACACGTCAGAATCATAAAATCACAGAATGGCCTGGGTTGAAAAGGACCTCTAAGATCACCTAGTTTCAACTCCCCTGTGGTGGGCAGTGTTGCCAACCACTAGACCAGGCTGCTCAGAGCCACATTCAACCTTGCCTTGAATGCCTCCAGGGAAGGGGCATCCACAACCTCTCTGGGCAACCTGTTCCAGTCAGTACAGTGATGTGCACTAGAAATGGAAAGGAGTGACCCTTCTGGATTTCCTGGAACACAGACAAACCATCAACTCTGACCACTACATCGAGATGCTGACTAAGCAGAAGGATCAAACTTCCAGAGTCAGGTAAGAGAAAGAACAACCCTTCTCCTGCAACAAGATAATGCCAGGCCCCAAATCAATTTGAAGACCATGGAGTACACTGCCAGTCTTGGCTGGA
The DNA here is from genome assembly GCA_023055505.1 of Callipepla californica brunnescens. NCBI lineage: Eukaryota > Metazoa > Chordata > Aves > Galliformes > Odontophoridae > Callipepla > Callipepla californica. The sequence continues at coordinate 10,904,841 of JALIRH010000009.1, read as the reverse complement.
CTGTCCTACCACTGTAGGACAATGTAGCCATTGTATAATCTGCATTTGGTGCCTTCTGACTTTCATCTGTTCAGGCCAATGTATGATGGACTATTGCATTGGCAACATTTTCCTAGCAACTACATCATCAAAACAGCTGTACAACAGTGTGTCATATCTGCTGGTGCACATTTTTATGAGCATGGCATATGGGCTCTTATTCACTGCTTGTGAAAATGCATAGGTAATGACTATGTTGAAAAATAAGTTTTGTAGCTGAGAATTTGCTATATGAAAACAGTGTTATTGTTGTCTTTGTATCTGTTGTAGTTTCTATGGAAATATATAGGGAGCATTACTTTCAGAGCGACCTACATACTTCCTCAAGGAGGGATTTTTAAGTTAGAGAAAAAGTACCACCCTGCCTTTATTCAGCAACATAATACAGCATAAGATTCTGAGATCCTCACACACTCTTCTCACTTTTCTTTTGTTTGTAGGACGTGTTTATTTGGTGTAGATCCTGTAATTTTTGCTGATGTTGATGGATTTTCTAATTGCAAAGCAAGAGTAGTGCCATTTTGCATGCCAGATGCCTGCAGAATATAAGAAGCTTGTGAATATTTGAGAAAAAAATTAAAAGTTGGGCTCTGACTCAGAAGAATTTCTAAGTCACAGAAAATGCAATATGTTAATTTTAAACATGCCCATGCTGAGTATGTGGAAACAATCTGGAAATGGGTTCAGAAAGATTCAGATAAGATAAAGCAGGAGGGTACCAGTAGCACCAAGAGTCACTAAAATGATTATGAGATAAAATCATCTTCTCCCTCTATTTGAATGTAAACAACAGAAATGAAATCCCAAATGAAAAGCTTTAGTCTTCCTCCATTGTCCTAATAAGTAAACCAACAAGAGCCCAGAGTCCACTCTAATGAAACGGAGAATTTTCCTGAAGTAAAAAATCTCATTTGAACAAAAAACCCTGTAAAATTGACTTTGTATTTTCTGATTTGTAAGATACTCGGTTTAATGCTACAGGAAGATAATCATTGGCATCTTACACATTCACCTAGCACTCCCTATTCAACAACTAAAGATGTTCTGCACCAAACTGGTACCTTGGTGCTACTTGAGTCCTCCCTTAACCTAACTGCAGAACTGGGACCCAGTAAATGATTACAGTCACAGAATAGTTTGGGTTGGAAGGGACCTTTAAGATCACCTAGCAACCCTTGTTACAGGCAGGGACATCTCCCTCTAGACCAGGCTGCTCAAACCCCCATCCAGCCTGGCCTTGAATGCTTCCAGGAAGACTCCTTGCTGGGCAACCTGTTCCAGTGTCTCATCATCCTCATAGTAGGATAGAATTTCATCCTAGTATCTAGTCCAAATCTACACTCTTTCAGTTTAAAACCATTTTCCCTTCTCCTGACACTATGTGCCCTTACAAAAAGTCCTTCCCAAGCTTTCCTGTAGGCCTCCTTCAGGTATTGGAAGGCCGCCATAAGATCCTCTGGGAGCCTTCTTTTCTCCATGTTGAAGAGCCCAACCTCTCAGCCTGTCCTCACAGAGAAGATGGTCTACCTGTCTGATCATCTTTGTGGCCTTCTTCTGGACCTGCTCCAGCAACTCCATTTCCTTCCTGTGTTGGAGGCTCCAGAACTGAACACAGTACTCCAAGTGGGGTCTCAGAGCAGAAGGGCAGACTCACCTCCCTCAACCTGCTGGTCACACAACTCTTGATGCAAACCAGGATGCAAGCCATTCTCCACCCAACCTGTATCAGTATCTGTACTTGAGACTGCCCCAGTCCAGGTGCAGGACCTTGCACTTGGCCTTGCCAAACTTCATGAGGGTTGGCCTGTCCAGGTATAGCATCCCTTCTCACTAGTGTGTTAACTACACCACTCAACTAGGTGTTGTATGCAAACTTGTTGAGGGTACACTCCATACCACTGTCCATGTTGCCTACAAAGATGTTAAAAAATAACAGTCCCAACACAAATTGCTGATGAATGGCACTTGTCACCAGTCTCCCCTTGGACACTGAGCTATTGAGAGCAACCATCAAGCCAAATCCTTATCCAGCCAGTGTTCCATCCATCAAACCAATTTTTCTCCAATCTGTTGACCAAGATATCATGTGGGATAATGTCAAATGCTTTGCACAAGTCCATGTAGATTATATCAGTTGCTCTTCCTTTATCCTCTGATGCTGTAACTCCACCATCAAATCCACCAAGTTTGTCAGGCACGACCTGCCCTTGGCGAAGCCATGTTGGTTATCAACACTCAATTTGTCTTTATTTTCCTTATGCCTTAGTAGGGTCTTCAGGAAGATCTGCTCCATGATCTTGCCAGACACAGAGGAACTTCATGTCTGTCCAGCCTGAATTGACACAGCCTGGCTTGCCCTGTGACACAGTGCCTGCTTAGGGGGAGCTGGTGGGCACTGACAAATGTAGCCTCTAGCTCTGTTCCTGGGAACACTCCTGTGTTCAAGGTAGCCCTACCAATTGAATAAAAAATCTTTTTGGGCTGACCACATGCAACCACTTCAGCTTCACACGGGGAATTTGAACACATCTGCTGCACTCAGATGGCATGAATGGAACAGAATTAAAAATATACTTATCATACCTTTTAATATAATTCACAACTTTCTGTCCCAGGACTGTTTCATCTTAGCTATGGAGATCTGTCCCACAGCTTAATTACGTTCAAACATTAAAAACATTCCTTTTACTTCTTGTACATCCTTGTGATTCCTCTCTTGACACTTCTACCTTTTGCATTTTTCAATGCTTGCATCTACACAATTGCTCTTTGCTCTGCTGGCTGGATTTCTCTCCATTTTCTTCAAGGACTCTAGAAGAAAACGTAGCATCACCCAGTATTTTTCAGATGCTTCCCATTATTCAGGTAAATATGCAACTAACTCTACTACCAGTGACGTTACATATCCATTACTGTAAGCAGGCAATTTCATCTATACTGAAGTAATTGCAATACATAAAACATAGTAAGAACAATGGATAATCCCCCACCACAAATTTTGAAAATTTTCTCAGATATTTTCAAATGACTTGTTGTTTCCATTTCTTAGGAAGGCTTAGCAAAGAAATTAAAAGAAAAAAAAAAAAGAACAAAGGAGGTTCTGAATAGGAGAGCAAATATTATCTTGCTTCTTGTATTAAGGAGCAAATATTATATTGCTTCTTATATTAAAAAAAAAAAGTTAAATGAAATTTTAAGTTTTATTTTGAAAAATATTTTCTCTGCTACCTTTCTTCCATTCTGTTTTTAAGCTAATGTACAGTTAGATGATTTTAAGGATTAAAATGAAGTTAACTCAATCTATTTTTTGGATTGCATGATGATCTTAAACAGGCTACAGATAAAAATAACTTGTATAACATTGCATTTTTATAAGCTGTTTTTCACATTTCAGGTTAAGATGCATTCCTGAGGATCATGCCTTAAAAGTTAACAAGAATCAAGCTAGCAATCACAAATCAGAATAGAGTTTGGAAGAAATTCCAGAAGAAATCACTGTAAACGGAACTACTCTTGGACACACTGAATTACAGAGATGGGTTCTACCATAAAAAAAAAACACCGGAAAAAAAAATAAATCCTGAATATCACAAAACCAAGAGTGTGTGTTCAAGCCTTCACTGCATGCCTATCCAGATCAAGTGCCAACTTGTCCCTCAAATGTCTTTTATACTGAGGAAGGGAAGAGAAAATAAAAATGTTTACACTGACCTTAACACGTTCGACAGAAATAGGTGCAGAACAATAACCTTCACAAAAAGTTATAGAATGGAGCCACAGGTTAGGGAGGGGTTGTATGAGTAACCAGAGTAAGACTGTACTGTCCCTCAAGGGTGAGGACAAAGCAGCTTAAATTTTCTCTAAGAGAGTACAGGGACTGGGTGGACTGACTCCAAGGGGGAGGTGGGGTGAAGCAGGAAAAGAAGATTATTTTAAGCAGATTCTATGCACAAGCTGCTTTTTAGCAGCTGGATTTGTCTAAAAAGTAATATATATATATATATTTGTAACATCATACATATAACATGGAAAATTCGATATGTAAAATTTTGCAGGAAGAGGCACTGCTGAATTTGAACCTTTACCAGTATTATGCTTTTCCGAACCACAGATAAAAACAAGAATCACTTACAATGTAAACTGACTACTGACCACAAATATTGTTCTGTTAATCATTTACATATCCAGGAAAAAAAGTCCTCACGTTCAGTCACCAGCACTGTAAAGCACATTTACAAGACGTTCTGCAGCCATGAGGTAAAAGAATTTTCTTTTACTGCTCTGTTTCTACAAACGCACTGCAACCATCTTGCCAGTCAGAAGCCAGCCATTCTGCTGTCTGCTTTTGTTAATCTAAACTCTCTGAAGCAAGAATGTCTGCTCTGTAACATGCAAACAAACAAGGTCAGAATGAGAAGAAACTACCTTGTTGTCTTTGTTATGCTAAAACCTCATTGGCAAAGAAACACCACGTAGACAAATACGATGTTGAAAGGAAAACGGCCAATCAGATTACGGAAGCTATGAGGAAGACAGGAAAGAAACTAAATTAAGAAGGATTTCTAGAAGTGGATGCAGATAAAGGCATATTTGGGATTGAATGTAACATACAACTCCACGAAAAATGAATCCAAACATCAAAGAGTTCAATGTTGTATGTGCAAACCTTCAGCCTCTCTCACAATGGAAAACAGCACTGCTATGTAACACAGAGGGCTGGAAAACGTAATATCAAAAAGGGAGATATATTATTACAGGTACTATATATATAATATATATATATTTCCAAAAATAGTTAATGTATGGCTTTATATATTTATTTATTTTGCTACAGTTGGATTCAGTCACAAATGCATTGACCCATTCTGCTAAATCCTCTTTTTCCTCAAAAATAAAAAAATAAAAAAATAAAAAAAAATTACTACTATCTTAATGCAGAGGAGTACTGTTTAAATGCAGCAGCTCTTCCAGCTGTGAATCTTAGACATTTACTGTAAGTCTGGATACAACAGCACACACATATAGTTACGAATGAACCAGCTCATCATAATATATTATTGTTTTATTATCGTGAAATACCAGTTCTTAACCATCTTGTTTTCCATCTGGCAGGTGGCACAGAGGAAAAAAAAAACAACAGACAATACAGGCAAGCTTCCAAGATAAAAAGAGTTACTTAAAATAAAGAAAGCATTATTACAGGCAATCAAGTCATTGGATACCTTATCTTCTTAAAACCTTGGAAAAATGTCTATCGGTATTCTTTTAGCTTTGGTTTTATTTAAACAAGATTATAAATATGAGATGAACTGGGACAAACTGATACAAAATATGAAACTAAGCCTCAATTAAAGTAATAACCATTTCTTTCATAGAAGTGAGAGAAAGAGCTATTGCGGGCTGACAGAGCAGATCTCACATACTCTTCAAGAAACATTAATTAGGTTTAGAGACATTAATTGAAAAACTTCTCCAAAGTATTTTCTGGAAGTTAGTTCCTGAGGTTTTATATTTTTCCTGCTTTGTTATCCATCTTGTTAGAAGAGGTGCAATAGCAGAGCAACCAAGGCAGCAGGTGGGTAATACTGATACAGATCAAGCTCCTGTTGCAGCTCCTGATGCTACTGCAGCCCATAAGGAGGAGATCTCCAGCAAGGAACTGGAAAGGCAACTGGGGCTACAGAGCAAGAGCCCAAGGAGTCTGGCACATGAGGAAGAAGATTTGTGCTCTAAAGATTGAAGTGTCTCCTTATACTTCTGCACATAGGACTCAGTGACAACATTCAAGCTTGAGGAAAAAGACAACAAATTACCTTTGTGTATGTCAGGAGCATTCCTGAACAAAGAGTGTATTTTATAGCTGTGAAACGAGGGACCATAATGCTGGTGTGAATTAGGCATGTTTTCATGATGCTGGATACAGCTGGTCCTTGAAGCTACACCGTTGGCATATATGCAGAAGTCTAAGCTTAAACACTTTGGGAACTTTGAAGATCTAAATATAAGCACCTGACAGATTTTGCAAATGCTGAATTTATATGCTTTGATTTTGTGTAAGTGCAATGCTCAGCACCTGCGGGCAACTGGCAATAGTTCAGAAGATTACTTCTATCTGGAGGTAACAAACCCTAACAGGCACAGTGTTTTCCAGCCTAACTTCTGCCTGCTTCTTTCTGGTAGCTTCCACAAGCTTGCAATAATCCCCTGATTGCTGGATCTTGTTTTTAAATTCAGCAGCATATTAATTATAAAATCTAGTGGAAATTCTTTATTAACTTGCCAAAAGCCAATTAATTGGTTATGTCATTCCAAATTTAAATATATAAAGGTATTGTGTTCTGTTCTGCTTAATCGTACCAAAACCATCAGGGTAAGTACAGATCCCTACTAAAATATGGATCCTTAAGGTTGGTGTGATATAAGATCCGGATAAGCTGATCTTAGTATCTGAAGGAAGAAATGATTAATCCTGATATTGCTTGGCTGAGATGTGCACATCTTTAAAATGTCTGAAGAGTTTATCCAACATCGTTTTGCTCCAGGAAAACAACTGTTATTAATAGTGTATTGAAACAGTGAATAATATTTATTTCCTTGTTCTGTATTAAGAATACAGAAGCTATTACATCTACTTCTGAGAAATGGAGAGCTGGCTTTGAAGTATTCTTTCAACAGAGCAGTGACTGCACAAAGTGCATCATACATGCTGTACCAGTGAGACTGCAACAAGTCTAAGACTCTTATAAGACTATTTAAAATCTTGCAAAACTGTCTGGAGTAACTACTGCTACCAAAATCAGTTTTATTGTATTCCAGAAGGATTTCAGTGTCTTCACTTTCAGTGTCTTCACTTTCTCCTTTATGTACATATGATTCATTTAAATTATTTCTAATTTTTAGTTCACTATTTCTGATTTCTGTGAGTACTAACACATTATTTTTCCACTGATAGAAGTTGATACAGAAATAATAACAGGATCTGGTAACCACAGGCAAATAAGTCAATTAAACCTTCTAATTAACTTGTAAAGAAAGTATATCTGCAGTAGGGAAGTTACTCTAGTTTTAATCTGTCACTTAAAAATACTACAAGGTAAAAAAATCAAGATATTCACATTTTTCTTATTTATATCTATGGACTTTTTTTAATGGGTCAGACAGAATTTCACCTAGGTCATTATCTCTAACAGTGACCAGTAACAAAAATATGGAAAACAGTTCTCTTCAATAAATACTGAGTTACTGAACCTGCTACACCAATCCCATGTACACTTAAATCTCTTTTTCTTTTGCTCCATGTTGTCTGCACGGAAGAGTTTCACTGAACTTAGATGCAGCTGAACACAGTATATCTAAACTGGAGTTAGTGCCTTTCAGTTTTGTTGGGTAAAATATCATAAGCCCACAAAACTCTAATTAATAGGTTTTCTATGGAATCAAATCTACGAAAAACTTGCATGACAAAGAAAAGAAATTTGACAGAAGACCAGCGTATTTCCCTACTACCATTTGTGCCAACTTTAATTGGAATAATTCTCACATAGTAAGTAAGGTCATGTTCTCAAACAAGAGGAAAACTGTCATGCTGCAGAAGGGAACCTTTAGTCATAAATTAATGATCTAGCTGTCTGAAGGGTGCACCTATATCTCCACATTCAGTGTCATCCTTGAAAGTCAGTCTTGAAGCATTTGCCAACTAGAGTGTAATTCAAGCAATTTTTTAGGCTACCCAATTTATTTTTCATTTTATAGCTAAACCATAAATGTCTGTCTCATTCAGATGAACCATAATTCAGAAAAAGTTAACTACGAAGGGATTACTTACATAAAAATGTACCAGGTGAACAAAAATTTCAAATCTTTTCCTTCAAGAATGGCAACACTTCCAATATTTTCAATAGATACCTTGCATTTACTTGGCAAGCAAAATCAAAAATCCATGTCAGTTCAGAGTAAGACCACTTATAATTCCAGATATTCATTTAATGAGAAAATTCCCACTTTGTTTTTTCCTTCCCCAGTTCACACATTGCACCCTGGACACTTCTCATACTATGGCAAGGATCAGATTCAGTCTCAAATTCATTTTCATTTACCTCTAAAGGTGTAGCTTTCCCCTACTGGAGTCCTGTTGCTCTGTAAACATGCTGCAAAGGGGCTGCATGCTGTACGGCTCTGCAAGACCTCAAGACAGATACTTGTCAGGCTTACTCTGGACTTGTATTAGCTTGTCCATTTTTTTTATTATTTTTTGTCTTGTTTAGCTGTAGCAATTTTTTTTTCTAATTTATTTTTATTAGAAGCAGTTAATTATTCTCATATGATGAAATATTTAATAACAATTTAATAACAATACAATGCAGATGAGTACAGGCAATGGAGTACAAGCTGTCACTTGAGATCTCAGAGGCTATAAACAACACAACAATGAAACAGATAAAAGTGTTGAGCAAAACAACAAGAGTGAAGAACAATGTTCAAAATATGTAAAATGCACTGTGTATAGAAAATCTGGATGTAATGTAAACTTGTGACCAATATGAATAAATAGCAAGGTGCAGAGCATTAGAAAACATGTAGTAGTGAATCAAAGTGTAACCTAAAAAAGGGGAAGAAGAAATCAAGAATGGCAGTATCATATTCCTCCTAGCAAAGAAGTAATCCCACCATCAGCATTTCACTCCTGATGGTGAAGGAGTGATGATTTGCTGCAATGCTCCCTGCTTCCTTTCTTCCCAAGGCAGACCAGCATTATCTACTTTACTAGTCAGGAAAGCAGCAAAGGGATGAGCATAACAAAGAAAAAGAAGTATATACTAGGAACTGTATGCATAACAATTCTGATTGCATTAATATTATTGAGAGTTTTTCGTATAGTATATTATTCATTTTCTTTTTCTGTAAGAATTGAATTATTCAATTAGACTATTAAGATTTCCATTATAATAAAAATAAATCCACATCTTCACATGTAAGGAGAGTTTCCTTTTTTGCTTATTACAAAATCTAGAATACAGCATTACTCCTTTTGCCTATGACTTATTTCAACATTCTTTTTTTTTTTTTTTTTTTTTTTTTTAGTTTCCAGGCTGGTTATTCTTAATATCTCATATTATTCTGATAGGAGGGGTGTCTGATAGCTTTGATTTCCTTAAAATCTGCATCATATTATGTACAGAAACAAGATGACCATAACAAATACAGCAATACCATATGACTGTATTTCTGATACAGAACAGAGATATGTAAGTCATAACAACTCCTACTTCTTTGCTTTTACTGACCTTTGATGCATGTTTTTTTCCTCACAGAAAAAAAAAAATGGTTATGTGTAGTTGCCTGGGGAAACAGGAGGGGAGGGAAATTTGAAAGTTTTATCTGCGAAGCTTAATTTATAGGCTGAGTTTTACAACCAGTTGATGTAGTGCCTTCTCATGTACATTCTTCAGCTAGAACGGCTTATGTAGTCAATTATCTGTTTTAGCATTTGTTTCTAATAGTGTTCATAATGCGTAAACCATGCTTCAGAAACAAGACAGTTGCTGGACTGGACAACTGACTAATGCGCAGTTTAGTGTGATGTTGCTACAGCAACCAAAAAGATGAAATAGTATGTCATATATTATTTACACATTGCTTGGAACATACAGCTTTCTAAAATCCATTAGCCAAGCAGAGGGTGCTGTTACGGAGGAGACAAGGACGTCTTAAAGCATTCTAAAATAGTTTCCATTGTTCTGGAGGTGCAGGGACGTAAATAAATCAGAGTGAAGTACTGAAAAAAAAAAGGAGCCTTACTTTCTGAGCACACGATATCAGTATTTCTGATTTTACAGTCACCATAAGATTTGTGGGCATACATCCAGATGATGGACAGATAACCTGGACTTTTTACTTCAGAAGTTTACATTTGTGTTTCACATGCATGCAGAAATCTTGCAGACCTTGTGATACACACAGAAAAACTGCTACTCTCTGAAGGCTCAAGGAGTTCTCAAAATGGAGGCTAGGACTTTCCAAACAGACCTCCTCAGCTCATACCTGTACCAGTCCTCCGCGGAGCTAATTGCCTCTCCTACTCCCTGCAGGTGCACATGCAAACTGATACGAAAACAAAACCAGCGTGTTGGTGGTGGTGAGGGAAAATTAACATAAGCAGACATATTGGGAAATACACATGGGCAGATTTCACGAAGGAAGCTATTTATGTATTGTTTGAAAGTAATCTGGAAAGCATGTAGTTTACAATGGTATCACAAAAACAGTACCCAAGATGGGGTTAAAATTTTAGATTCACCAACAAAGTGCACATTCTGGATAAGACAGTGAACAAAACATCTGGAAAGGAGTCTGGAGATGTTTTCCAGACCACAGCAGAAAGATTAATGACCCAGAGTCTGTCAAGCTAAAATGGAAGCTTAGAGCGGGACCGGAGAAGGTTTTGATTTAAGAAAAAAAGAATAATAAAGAAGAGCAGTGAAACAATCTATAGAGTGGATAGGCCTGCTGCTCATTGTCAGAAACGGATATAATTCTTTGCTTATGTATAAACACAAGAGAGTTTCATAATTATGTAAAAAGGGAACATTTTGTGCTGCCAGCAGAAGAAATTCTGTAAGCAATGCATGATGCCCAGTCTTTTTCTACATCTGAAGTACCAGAGGGATTCTGGCAGTTGCATTCAGAAGAGAGACAAGTTTCTGCACATTTCAGACACTCCCTGACAGCACTAAAACAGTGAAACATCTTCGGTGCCCAACACTTACTATAATGTCCATAGTATCCTTTTCCACAATGGAGAACATGGTACAATATATCATTTCAGGGTTGGAAGTAAAGGCAACACAAATCCAAGTGGAGTATGGTACCTTCCTTATTTTATTTAAGAAGTTTGAATAGGATCATATTTTTGAAAACACTGACTGTTACATGGCCATACACCACAAATGAACTGGGGCACCTATGTAAGATAAAAGTAAAGAAGCTATGACTATCACAGGTCTGAGGACTGGGAAGAGGAGGTGCATGGAAGAACTCTTGTTAGAAGTCTTCACTCTGGAGAGAAATACAGAGCCTGTAACTGTGCCTAATGTGATGATGACCTCCTTGGAGGTCAGTTGCAGAAATTTTATTCACATAACACTTGGTACATTATGATTCCAAAAAACAAAAACAAATCTCATCTCACCATGAACCACTCTAGTTTTACATCTCAGAAATGTGACATAATTAAAAGCTAAATTAAAAGCTAAATTCATTCAGCTAGGATATCCCTTCTTCATTCTGGCAATGACATCTACACTACAGAGCTTACTGGCTTCCACCCAGACTGTATGTTGGTTCACATCCAAAGAGATCCCCCTCTCTCTAGAAGAATCCATCTGAAAAAATGAGCCGACCAAGAAAAAAAATGGATTCTGGCTCTTATAATGTTCCAGTTATCACCTGATACAAGTGACAAAGATCCCAAGACAATTCAACAGATAACGGCTTATGAGATCATGAGAAGGAGTTCCTAAGGGCTTCGCAAAGCATGGGGCAGAGCCCTAAAACAGGACAGAAGCTCAGTGTCATGCCTAGTCATGCTCTTACAGTGAAATCTTCATTGTAACACTTGCTGAATGTGCTTTCAGCTAGCAAGGAAAACCACCTGTGCTAGCAAGTAGACACATGCAGGGCTGTCAGAAGATACTGTGGCCAAATGGAGGAGGTTGATTAGAACAAGGACTGGCAGCCTTGCCCAATGTTTTTTTTCTTCCAAATAATCCTTCCAGATGGAGGCCAGGGACCCTGCCATATCATGCCATCTCTTCTTGTAAGGCATTCCAAGCTGTACCTATAATCTCTTCCGTCAAACACTAATATCACATTGTTGGGCAAAGGGAGTCCTGGCTTTGGGTGAGCGCATCATGACCTAAATTAAATGCAGGCTTGCAGTGTCCTATAGAAGTCAGGGCAGCTCCGATTCTGTAGTCTACAAATATCAGAGGAAGCAGGTATAGGGTAACGACTAGGTCACAGAACTGGAAAGGGGTAAGTATGCACATCATTCCTCGATCTCTACTGAGTGCAAACTTTCATGGAAGCTGCCAATTTGCCCTTAATAGAGAAGCAATGAAAAAAGCAATGAAAAAGGCTTTTATAAAAAATAAGAGAACAATCCCCGCTGAAAGAAATAATGGGAGGGAAAAAATATATATTCATATATAGCTAAGTGTTCTGTATTCTGTATGCTCCCATCACACTGTTCCTTGGGCAAAGCACATTCTGAGCCTAGACACAAATTAATGCTACCTAAGAGTTGTAGTTCAATCTGGCAGACAGATAAGCACTACAAAGAGATCTGCTCACCTCTCTGCACAGCAGGATGGAGGAGAGAAATGGAAAAGAGTTTTTACTCATGGTTTGAGAGAAAGGCAGCTTAGTAAGAACAAATGAAAGAATCAGAGAAATGAACAAAGAAAGAGAGAAGGGAAGAAAAAAGAGAAAGGAAGACAGAGCAGAAATGGAGGAAAAGGGGAGGGGAGGGGAGGGGAGGGGAGGGGAGGGGAGGGGAGGGGAGGGGAGGGGAGGGGAGGGGAGGGGAGGGGAGGGGAGGGGAGGGGAGGGGAGGGGAGGGGAGGGGAGGGGAGGGGAGGGGAGGGGAGGGGAGGGGAGGGGAGGGGAGGGGAGGGGAGGGAAGGGAAGGGAAGGGAAGGGAAGGGAAGGGAAGGGAAGGGAAGGGAAGGGAAGGGAAGGGAAGGGAAGGGAAGGGAAGGGAAGGGAAGGGAAGGGAAGGGAAGGGAAGGGAAGGGAAGGGAAGGGAAGGGAAGGGAAGGGAAGGGAAGGGAAGGGAAGGGAAGGAAACCTAAGTGGTGTGCAACGCAATTGCTCCTCACCAGTCCTGAACAACACCCAACTACAGCCTCAACAGCAGCAGCCCCTCAGCCAATTTCCCGAGTTTTTAATTGTTTAGCACAGTACCACATGGTGTCAGCCATCCCTTTGGCTAGCTGAGGTCTACTGTCCTGGTTGTTATATTCCACATGCTTGTGCATTCCCAGCCTCCTCACTGTCAGGGTAGTGTGAGAAGCTGAAATTTAATCAGTGAAAGTACTGCTCAGCAACAACTAAAGCATAGGTGTGTGATCAATATGAATCTCATCTTAAATCCAAAACACAGTGCCATACCAGAAAATTAACTCTGAAATCTGAAATCAAGATACTGAGAATGACTGTAAATGTGCTAAAAGTCTAAGCAAATCCTCATACATAGTGGGAAACAAACAAACAAACAAACAAAAAACCAATGAAATAAGATGCAAGAGAAAGCATCCTTTTTTTTTAGCGTGGTGAGCTGTCTGTGAGTTAGCTGCCAAATGCCCATCCAGCCACTTTCAGCACTCCCAACAGGAAAGGAAAAGATAAGATGAAAAATGCTCCTGCGTTTAGAAGAAAGAAAATGCAAGAACAATCATGGTGCTGAAGAACCTGAGCAATACATTCTCCTGAGAGAATAACAGAATCACAGAATTGTAGGGTTTGGAAGGGACCTCTAGAGACCATCCAGTCCAGCCCCCTGCCAAAGCAGCTCCCTAGCCCAGGTTGCACAGGTAGGCATCCAGGAGGGTCTGGAACATCTCCAGAGAAGGAGACTCCACCACCTCTCTGTGCAGCCTGTGCCAGCGCTCCGTCACTGCACTCTGAAGAAGTTCCCACGCGCATTTGTGCAGAACTTCCTATGCTTCAGTTTGTGGCCATTTCCCCTTTCCTATCACCACACACTGCTGAGAAGAGTCCAGCATCGTTCCTTTGCCTCCCACTCCTTAGATATTTATAGATGTGGATCAGATCCCCTTTGAGTCTTCTTTTCACAAGGCTGAACAGACCCCCAGGTCTCTTAGACTCTCCTCATAAGGGACGTGTTCCACACCCCTTACCATCTGTGTGGCCCTCCGCTGGACTCTTTCCAGGAGATCTCTGTCTTTTTTGTACTGGGGAGCCCAGAACTGGACACAGTACTCCAGGTGAGCCCTCACCAGGGCAGAGTAGAGGGGGAGGATCACCTCCGTCGACCTGCTGTCCACACTCTTTTTAACACACCCCAGGATCGCATTGGCCTTCTTGGCCATGAGGGCACACTGCTGGCTCATGGCCAGCCTGTCATCCACCAGGACACCCAGGTCCCCCTCCTCAGAGCTCCTCTCCAGCACGTCATCCCCCAACCTGTACTGATGCACGTGGTTACTCCTCCCTTGGTACAAGACTCTACACTTGCTCTTGTTAAACCTCATCCAGTTCCTCTCTCCCCCAGCCTGTCCAGGTCAAGACTATTGACTCTGTGACCAAAGTAAGTTTCAGGCTTGACAACAGCTTAGGAGCGGTCCTGGAGACAACAAGCAGGAAGGGTTATTACTTCTTAGTGTCCTTCTGTGGACTGTATTCTCTAGCTACTTTCTGATAGTTTTATCAGACTTTGTATTATGATTTATATTAATATTAATTACTATTTGTAGCAACTTTGTATTACATTTCATCAGTAATACTAGTAGGCCTTAAACCAGCTGATAGTGCACTCAATAGATTTGTTATGAGAAGTCATCATCAGAGTAGGAGAACATAACACATGACAGCAGATGTAAGTGTAAGTAATAACAATCTAGGACAGAACATTCATGTCTTGAATGTATGCGTGGGAACATATTAACAACACAACTTTTAAAGAGACTCTGAAATTCTGAAATATCCAAATCCCAGTGTTTCTCAAAGTATATTATAAAGCTGAACATGAATTGTTTATACAAACTTGTAGAATACCAGAGAATGACACACTGATGTCAGCAGAACCATAGCTTCCCCAGAGAACAGTTATGGTTACATGCTTCTCAACAAAACGCTGGCTCAGCAGATCATGTAGTCTCCCTGGAAGGCAGTATTGATGTCAGCAACATACAAAGCTCTGAATAGTTAGTGGATGGTCTTGATCATAGCATCAGAATAGTTAAGAGTTGCACAGATCTTTAAAGGTCATCCAATCCAGGTCCTGTTCCATGGGCAGGGACATATCTCACTAGAGTAGGTTGCTTTAAGTCTTATCTAACCTGGCCTTGAAAACTTCCAGGAATGAGGCATCTGTAACTTCTCTGTTTCACCATCTTAGCCCTCTCACTGCAAAGAAAGTCTTCCTTATATCCAATCTAAAACTACCCTCTTCCAGTTTAAGACTGACAGGGTTGACCATTGTCCTGTCACTCCAGGCTGTGCTACAAAGTCTTCCTCCATCATGTAAACCTTTCTATAACTGAAAGGCTGCAATAGTGTCTCAATGGAGCCTTCTCCATGCTAAATAACCCCACTCTTTCAGGGTTTCTCCATAGGAAAGGTATTCCAGCCCTCTGATCATTTTTGTAGCCCTCCTTTGGATCTGCTTCAACAGCTGTCTTCTTCCTAGATTGGTGACTCCATATACTGATGCAGCATTCCAGGTGGGGTCTCATGAGAGCAGAAAAGAGTGGGAGAATCACCTCCATCAATCTGCCAGCCACGCTCCTTATGCAGTCTAGAATACAATTATCTTTCTGGTCTGCAAGTTCACATATCCAGCTCATGTTCATTTTTTATCCTCCAGGATTCCTAAATACTTCTCTGCAGGGCTGTTCTCAATGAATTCATCCTACAGTCTACACTGATACTGAGGATTGCCCTGGTCAAGGCACAGGACCTTGCACCTGTCCTTAAAGAACTTTAAGGTCCACATGAGAATGTCTGCAATAGGAATGGTTAGGTTAACAGAGCTTATGAACAGTAAAATAGATGTAGGATGTCCAGGAACAGCTTTGAAAAGGCAGAATACCTAATTTGGAATTTGTGAAATAAGGCCCAGAATAGTCTTCCGCATTTTGAAATGATCACACCATTACTAAACTGTTCGTTGCCTGAAACAATGATGTAATCTACCAGCAGATGCTAGCATGATCTCACTCTTGCCATCACTGCACACTTCAGTTGTTTTCTCAGTGAAATGGATAGCGAGCAGTTTTTCATTGCTGAGTGATACTGTCTCACAGCCACAAAAATAAGGGAACTTGCTGACCTTGCAGTCAGCCTGCCAGCTTCTTGTCCCTTTCCAGTTTCATGTGTATCAGTTTATTGACAGCAAACTGACCAAACAAACTCAAATGTTGACATTTAAGTAATTAGGGCAACTGATATGGGCTTAAATGTTAAGATCATGAAGTAATCTAGTACAAGCGAGGCCAGTGCTCTGTGGATATTATTAGCAGTAATGCAGGATTTCTAGGACAGCTATTCTACTCAGGCATCCTCTATCCAGTTTGGATGGAGCTAGAGGACTCTAAATTGTCCAGGTAACTCTAAACAACTTAAGATTCCAAATAATGAAACAGCTGTTTCATTAAACAGTGACATCTGGAACTACTATATGGAGGTCAGTCAGCTGAGAGAAGGTGCTGAGGCTGCGGAGTTCACAACCAACGTATTTGTTTCCAGATACTGGAAAGAAGCAAGTACTAGAGTGTGTGGCCTTATGATCTTTGGGAAATTTGTGCCTGATTTTCTTTCTGAAGTACACAACCTAGACACAACATTTTCTAAGGCTGTGTGGTAGAGATTACCAAAGAGATTTTGGAAGACATGAATTTAATCAACAAATTCAAGTCCTAAAATATTGTGAGAGCAAGTAACAAATAGAATCACAGATTTCTAGAATATCCTGAGTTGGAAGGGACCTACAAGGACTGCTGAATCACAGAACTGTAGGGGTTGGGAAGGAACTCCAGTGATCATTGAGTTCAACCCCTCTGCTAAAGCAGGTTCCCTACTACAAGTTGCACAGGTAGGCACCCAGAAATCTCCGAAGGAGATCTCAGAATCTATTTGGGCATCCTATTCTAGTGCTCTGTCACCCCTACTCTAAAGAAGTTCTTCTGCATATCTGTGTGGAACTACTTATGTTCCTGTTTTTGGCTGATGCACCTTGTCCTGTCACAACACACCACTGAAAAGAGTCTGGTCTCATCCAGCTGCCTCCCACACTTTTGATATTTATAAACATTGATCAGAACAGTCTTCTCTTCTCTTCTCTAGGTTGAACAGACCCAGGTCTCCTGGCCCTTCCTTGTGTGGAAGATGCTTCAAGTCCTTTATCATCTTTGTCACCAACTGCTGGACACTTTCTAGGAGATGCCTATCTTTTCAGAACTGAGGAGCCCAGAACTGGATAAGACAGTGGTCTCACCAGGTCTGAGTAGAGGGGGAGGACCATCTAGCTTGACATGCTGGCTGCACCGTTTTTAATGCAAGCCAGAATACCAGTGGCCTCCTTGGCCACAAGAGCAAAATTCTGGCTCATTACCAACCTTTTACCACCAGGGTCCCCAGATCCTTCTCCATTGAGATCCTTTCCAGCACATCAGCTTCTAACCTGTGCTGATACATGCAGTTATTTCTCCCTAGATCCATGAATTTACACTTGCTCATGTTGAATATCATCTCCAGCCATCTCTCCAGTCTGTCCAGGACCTTCAAGTCCATCTCCTGGCACCATGCAGATTCATTCAAAATCCAAACCCAGTGTCTTAAAGTGTTGTCCAAATGCCTTGTGAGCATCAGCAGCTCGGGGCTGTGCCCGCTGCCTTGGGCAGCCTGTTCCATGCCCATTGCCCTCTGTGGCAGAGCCTTTCCTTAACCCCCTGGCCCTCCCGGGCCCTGTGTCTGTCACAAATAGCAGAGCTCAGCGCTGCCCTCTGCTCCGTGAGGAGCTGCAGCCACCATCAGGCCTCCCCTCAGCTCCTCTGCTCTGTGCTGGGTATCAAAACAAAGGAAATACATCAAAACTAGTACACAGCAGAGAAGGCTTTGTGGGTTACAAAAGAAAAAATGGGGTGTGGGCTTTCATACAGAAAATTTTGATTTTAAGGGAAAGGTATGTAAGCCTTTCCATAGCTTGTGCTTTTCCTCTTAGGCAGTGCTCACATTTGCATCTTGGAAAGGAAATAGACTGGGTGAGCATTGGTTACAGAGCTCCCTTCCAACAATGTATTATATTTTGGATTAACTTATCCTAAAAAGTCTATCTGCATACTTGTTTTCTTTAAGCCCCACCATTCTCTGAGAGCCAAGGAAGGCCTCCAGAGGCCTTCTAATACCTTCCTGTGCTCCACTGAGAACACTGCCTGACAAGTATACCCTCCCCATTTCTTAATCCAAAAATAATGCGGGGTTTTTTATTTTTAATTTTTTATTTTATTATTATTATTATTGTTATTATTATTATTGTTATTATTATTTCCTTTCTCTTACTTTCTTATTTTATTCCCAGCCTTGAATTTACAGCTGTGTCAGTCTGGCTAGAATCCTGGAAGTGCATTAATGCTAAGAAGACATAATCCTGAAATATTTGATTGGAAGATGTTCACTTCAGAATACACATAATTGGCTTCAGGTTTATTCTTCTCACAGTTCCTGTAAAGCTTGATGAACATGCACTCATAATGCATTCTTAAAAACAAATCTGTCATAATTGCACTGCATGGAATAAAGGCGTATTGAAGTTTTCATAAAATTAAATCATTCTTCTTAGATCGCTGTTTAGCAGTCTTCAGTATATCAACCTCTTTTCCTGATACAATAAAACTGGAAATTGGGTACCTCAGTTTAAGTGCGGAAAAGAGAAACAATCACAGAAGTTGCAAGGGCTGCTGCTGCTGAGCTCCTGTCAAATCCGACTGTGAATTTAGAGGGTGGTAGCAATCAGCAGGTATTTGCAATTGCTTGAATTGTTAATACTCTTTAGAAACAGAATTTGTTACTACTGTAATGCAGAATAAATCTTATCTTGATCATGCTGTTCCAGATCCCCTCAGAGATTAGCTTTATCTGAAAGAGTTTATAGAGATTATCAAAGATATTTCAACTTGGGAATTTTCCATCCTAATTGACAAAAGCAAAATCAAGCCCTTTGTACTTTGCAATGAAAAGCACCTGTTTCATCCCGGCTGATGGGCGTGAATTGAGCTGAACAATGAAAGACAATGAAAAAATGGAACCCTTGATTGTCACACAAGGAGGGGTGGGAAAAGAGAAAAGATAACAGAAAAACAGTCAAAGGTTAGCATAGCTCTGAGAGGCATTCCTGTGGAAATCAAGGCAGAGACCACCATGTTCAAGACTCCATACATACTACACCACACTCGACTTGTCTCACAGGCTTACCGTGTCACTCAGGCCAAGCCACAGCTAGAGCAGCTGCTACCTCTCTGCCTGCCATGTCACCACTGTTCAGTTCTCAGCTCCCCTTGCAGTACAGCACTGGTTTCTTACTGCTCCCTGACAACAGCAAGGTGGACATATCATGGCTAATTTACTGTTAAAAAGGAATATAGGACAATGCCTTCCAAATGCAGCTCCTTCCTATCAACTGCTCCTGTAATTCCTCCTAAGCTAATGGCTATCTGCTCTTTAGATCACTGTCTTACTTTTCCACTTACAATTCTATTGTGAATTAATCATGTACATACACACTTCGCACACCTGTGTCTCTACCTGCTGTTTGCTGGGCAGCACATCCTGTATTTGGGTTGGTAGCTGAAGCACTGTGGCAGAATGACAGAGCTTGTAACAGAAGCGGGGAGGTCCCACACATTCCATGTACCAGGTCAACTCTACAAACACAAGCAACTACCTTAACAAAAAATCTGTGGTCTTAGCAAGTTAAGTCAGCTTCATAAAGGTTCCTGTAAGCATTTTAGACAGGCAAAGCAGAGCTCAGTAGCAGGTAGGTATAATGGAGAGGAGGGGGGCATGGGTATACTCCCCTTTTACAGAAGTATTCATTAGTTTAACTCTATCACAGTGTCAAACTCAATTCTGTGACGCTGCAGTCAGTTGAACAATAGCACAATTTTATTTTACAATGATCTATGCCAATGCTCTAAGAGTTTGCAAAGTGGGACAAAAAACCCATAGAAAATAATTTGGACCTTTGAACAGCCTGTATAAATGGTCTCACTGGGCTTTCTAAATAGTTCAGTAAGCTTTGGCAGCCCTTATCTCACCCAACCCAACCCTTCCTGCACTTGGCAATGACAAAAAGCATTGAGCTACACTCTGCAGTGCTCAGGCAAGCTACCTCCTTCTCCCTTCCCCCTTCCCCACTAAAGAATCTTGCTACATTTTGATGATTAATGCTTATATAGTTTTCTTTACTGAGGAAAATTACTGCACTAAGAGTCCAAGAGATTTGTGGGAAGCACAGAAACACAAGAAGTGTTGTGTAATTACTACTCTACATAAATGTACATTGCAGAATACCAGTACCCTGGACAAAGCTAGGAACACCACTGGATTCCTGATAAAAACTGGGTTAGCAAACTAAGAGAACAACCTTAAAAGCTTATCTACATCATGCAGAGCTGGGATACAGAAACACATATAACACTTCTCTTTCCATTTTTCTATGTAGCTTGGCAGTTAAACATGCAAGTTCACTAAGCAAAGCTCCCCAAAACTTTAACGAGTGTTTTATGCATGGAAGAAAAGCAATAGAGCACGGAAAGCAAAGAACAAGTTTGCAGGAGCTGTCCGACTTATTTAGAAACCTGTACCAATCTAAGCAAGAGATAAACAGTATGAGGCTTTATAAACTCAGCAGCTGTCACCACCAGTAAGAATAAGAGTGACTCTTGAAAGGTGTCTTTTTCATATTTTTCCCTTCCTCTCACTTTTCTAAGGCTCTCCTTTCACTCAAACATAATCAGGACAGTTAGGAAAATTGATGGAATAGCAGACAGACCATACTGACCAAGATACTGACCAAGTTTCTCATCCACAGAGCTGGACGGGAACTAAGCCTCCGCAATTGGCATAAAGCACTTCCTTCTAACCACATGCAGAACCTTAGCTTCAAAAAGGCATAATTAAGTCTTTCACATTCTTCACTTTTATTGCAAAAGCTCATAAGTGAGAAAAATGTACTCACGCATACATGAACCAGCTCTGACCACTGCCTAGGCCTGCAGAGAAAATATGTGCCGCAGGCAACTGAAATAATATCTGAACCATTCAGTTCCAAAGAGCTGATACTCACATAATGGTTCAGTCTTCACAAAATTGTTTTCCAGTTAAGGTAGACCTGTAACATATCAGTGATCAACAAGAACAATTCCCCAAAACTCTCTGCAGATCTACCCTCACAAAGGCAGCAATTAGAAGCAAAGTCTGGAAGAAACCACCTGATTCAGCCAAGCCAATTACTATTATAAATAAACGTACTGCATAATTCTGTTAATGAACCAATGAAGATACATTTGAAAGCAGCTACTTCTTTAGTGCTCACTGTTTATACTGGGAGGTGATCCAGCCCTTCAGTGCTTGCAGCTCACACTGTTCAAAGAGCTTTGCATCTTCTTTTCCTCTCTGTCCTTAGTGTTCCAGCCTCCCCCTGGCATTCTTCATTCTTTGTGTGATATGTTAAAGAGAGATACAATCCCTTCTCAAACAGCAACCATATATTTCTTCTTAGATATTTTGCTAGGTTAAGCAAATCATTTTTTCAGGTTTTTTCTTGTAAGAAAGGCTACCAGAATAAGAATAGCAGCTTTCTTTGTATCTGCTCTAATTTTAATTAATGTTTCTTGAATATGAATGAATTATTTTGACGTGTCCATGAGGACTTTGCATAACATCATTAATACTACTGTAATTCTGTTAGAAATAACTCAGCTAAGGCAACCCAAAGCTCCTAGGACTGTGTTTGCCAAAGTAATTTGCCTGTTTTTCCAACTAATGAGCTTCTCACTTAAACAGTAAGCTTTGTTATTAGTCCACTCTCAGCGCTTGCATTCCATTCTGCTAAGATCTGCAATTTCTATTACTGAATTTCATGATGTTTACACTACTGTAGCTCTCAAGGTCACCCAGTTCTTCCCTTGATATTGACAGTGCATTCTGCACAACTGAGAAATGTCATTAATATATTCCTACCTAGATTCAGACCCAACACTAACCCTAAGTAATTCCAAAGCTAACCCACTTCCATGCATTTTTTTTTCCCTTCCATTAGAGAATCACAGAATTGTCAAAGTTGGCAGCACCTTGAGTCCATCTGGTTCAACTCTTGCTCAAGGAGGAACAGCAGTACCATGTCCTTGTGGCTTTTGAAGATCTCCAACGAGAAGAATCCACAACCATTTCAATTTGTGCCAGTCCTCTGTCAGCTGTGTAGTACAGAAATACTTACTGGCATTCAGATGGAACCCCTAGTATTCCAGTGTTCCCCTTGCCTGGCAGTGGGCAAAAATGAAAGCATCCTGGCTCCACTCTCTCTGCACCCTCTGTTTAGGTCTTTATCAGTGCTGATGAAATTCCCTCCCCAAGCCTCCTCTTCTTCAGGTTGAACAGACCCAGCTCTCTCAACCTCTCCCACTAAGAGAAGTGCTCCAGGCTTTCATCATCTTGGTGGCCCTTTGCTGGACTCTTTTCAGCATGTCCACGACTCTCTTGCACTTGGTGGGCCCAGAACTGGGCAAGCTACTCCAAGTGTGGCCTTGCTGGTGCTGAGTAGAGGGGAAGGGCCCATAGCAGAAACGTCTTTAGCAGAAAGGGCACACTGCTGACTCATGTTCAGTTTGGACCAAGATTACTAGCTCCTTTTCTACAAAGCTGCCTCCCAGCTAGGTGGACCCTTGCAGATCAATCACTGCACTGAGAACCACAGAATAACCAGATGCTTGTTTGTTTCCATCTGCAGGACTTTGTACTTATCCTTGAACTGTGTGAGATTTTTGTCAACCCATGTCTCCAACCAGTTGAGGTACCTCTTGGCATCAGAAGATCCTTCTGCTAAATCAGCCACTCTGCCAGGCTGGGATCATCAGTGCATTTACTGAAGGTGCAGTCTGCTTGCTGTCTAGATCATTAATGAAGATGTTAAACAGAACTGGACCCAGAACTGACCCCTGGAGTACTCACTACTGGCCTCCAGCTTGACTTTGCACTTCTGACCGCTACCCTTTAAGCCTACCCATTCAGTCAGTTTTCAACACACCTCACTGTCTCCTTCTCCACTCCACGCTTCAACAACTCCTCTATGAGGATCTCAGAAGTGACAGTGTCAGAAGTGCTTATTTAAGTCCTGGAAGACAGTATCCACTGCTTTCACATTATGCATCATGCTGGTCATTTCATTCTAGAAGCTTATCAGGCTACTTGACTTTCCATTAATGTATCCATACTGACTACCCATCAATGTGATGATTTTCTTCTCCTTCAGGTGCTGGAAAATGGTTTCCAGGATCAATAGTGACAGCGTATCTTGAGGTATAGCCTTATAAATTCTTTACTAAATCCTACTTTCCAATCCCATAGTTTCCTATGTCTCAAGAAAAGATAAGCTTTACTGAAGTTAGATGAGATATACTGAATTTCTAAGCAGACAGGTATCTTACCAGTGCAGACTACTTGAACATTTCATTCTATTCCACCTTGACTTTTGTATGTACTTGTTTCATTAAAAATTTGTTCTAAAATTCTTCATATTTTTTCACATTACTGTAACCAGTCTACAGCTGCCTACATTTCTTTCTTCCGTCCCTTTAATATAGATTCTATATGCACAACATTCTTAATCCATCTCAAAATATTCCAGATTAGTAGACTTCATAATGACATGCTCTGCTTTCTTATGCCATTTCTACAAAACTAGTGACAGAGATTCATCATCCTGCAGCTTAAGTGGAAGAACTGAGAACCGTAAAAAGCACTTGTAAAAAGAAATCTTGTGTGAAACCTTGAAAAAACAAAAATTCTGTGTGATTTATAATGGTACAAATCAATGCTGGAGAAAAGTTAAAAATCTACTTTAAGTCTGCACAAGTTTATGAAATGAAGAATAATGTTGAAATCTGTCTCTTTGTGTTGCTGCATGTTAGTAATTTGGGGCACTATTCTCAGATCCATATGCAGTATGTTTTGTATTAGCACAGGCTGGATTTCTGTCACTGTGTCCACAATACCCTGGTTTTTGCGGCTATGAAATTGTTATTTAAAATTGTTTTCTGGCATTTTTTTACAAAGATTGGTTTTAGCACAGTTGTTAGTCAGTTCATCCTTTCAGCTACTTTCAAAATGCTCTTCAATTTTAAAAGCAAAGGTTTTTCTTTTCTACTTAGATATCCTCCTTTTTCACATACACAGTTTCTAGTTAAAAACTGGAGGTCTTTTCCTTCTATTCAAGCAATAAGATTGTCACAAAAAGCACGCAGTTATACACATTCACATGAAAATGAAAATGCCAAACAAATACAAAGAACCCTTCTGAGAACTAATTTTCAACAGATAACTGGAGGTTTTTTTTTTCTTTCTAGTGACACTAGTTTCTGAAGATACG
The DNA here is from genome assembly GCA_023055505.1 of Callipepla californica brunnescens. NCBI lineage: Eukaryota > Metazoa > Chordata > Aves > Galliformes > Odontophoridae > Callipepla > Callipepla californica. The sequence continues at coordinate 10,880,417 of JALIRH010000009.1, read as the reverse complement.
ATTATTTTCAAATGCCTTTTAAGGGTTTGCTTGTACAGATTAATTCCATAAACTGACTGAAAATACTTGAAAAGAAGTCCTACACATACACAGATGCAGAACTATCTATTTATGTAAGTAGGAATAATAGCAATAGTAATATAGCAGATTTATTCCACAGCCACAGGAGTGTTTCATTATATTAATTAAAATGGACTTGCAAATACTCTAAAGGGATTCAATCCTAAATCTGCTTCTTAACGAAGTCTGAAATGTTTTTCAGCTTTTTCTTGTGAACTCCGTCCTTTCAATTCTGTGTTTGTTTCATTAAACACAAAATCTGGTAGATATTTCCTAACATGCATGCTGTTTATTCCAGTGATTAAGCTGTTGGTCAATTGTACATTACTTAATTTAAAACACTGGGAATTTAAATACATCACTTTTCATGGAGTAATGTATTTAAAACTGAAAATAATTCAAAAATTGCATAATTTTTAATAATAATACGATACAAATATATTTTATAATCCTAGGTTAATGGGAATTTTATGTCAGTGGTAACTTGTGCACAGTTTAGGTTTCTAAGTTTCTACTGAGACGCTTGTAGCCAAATTCCATCCCAGTATTCCACATACCCACTTTTTATTACTTAAATAATATCCAAGTTCTTCACAGACAAAGAGATTAAGGACAAAAGAATAAACTAGGAACATCCAGTACTACTTCTGCATTTAAGGCTAATTCATTTAATTCATTTTACCAAGCTATTTGCAATAACATGTATCATCCAGAAAAAGACAGAAATAACAGTGTGATCTTACCAGGCTCTGTTCTCAGGCACCCTTCACTGAGATTAGAAATCCTCTTAGACCCCAGATCAGGAGTTAAGTGCTGTGGTTTCCCCTCTGTCAATTGACACAAAGAATATGTTGCATGAATTGTTAGCTCATGCATTACTTTTCCCTACGGATATCTATCATAATATTTGTACTTAAAGATTATCCTTGATGACTTATCTGGAAGGACAGTCATGCTTGAAAAGGTAAGCAAATTGTTACTTTTTAAGGTTTTTTGGTTTAGCTTCTAGTGATCAGTTCCTACAACTTTCTCCCCATTACAAAGCTTTTAGTATCTTTTTTTTCCTCTTTACATAGTTCCTTAAAAATCAAATAGTCTGCTCTTTTGAATAGACTGAGCCCCTGATTCCTTCCACTCTAAGGCACTGATTTCAACTCTTTCACAAACAAAGCAGACCCTTTGATTTCTTGTGCATTTATAAAATGAAGCAGCTTACCAAATACATTTTTATTTTGTACTGGTGTAATTACAGAGAGTGAACAAAACTACCCTCTTACAGAGGCAACCTTCTCTAGATCTCAGCTTAGCCTACAAAGTTGAAGTATCTGTGTTGCTCATCTTCTCTGAAGCCTCAATACTTTTTCAGAATCACTGATGCATTCTCTGCTCTGTAAAAATGACCTTTCATTCTGTTTGCCATCTATTTTTTTGTACTTAAGTGTTTAACACACAGCATGAATGGCTCTAAGTTACCATGTTAATTAAATTGCTGAATACAACCACCTTCTTCTCTTCCTTACTTAACTCCATGACAATCATTGGCCACTTTACTTGGGAATTATTTCATTATTTCTTTCATGATAAAGAACAAATATAATCCAGCAGCGCTCTTCTAGAAACATCTCTAAAGAAATACCTTTGGATGTTAAGTGTGTATTTTGAATACATTATTGAAGCACTTATTGTTTTAAACAACCTCTGAAGACCAAATTAAGATGCTTCCGAAAGATAATCTCTTCTCCTGTACAAATCATTAATGTAACTCAGACCTTCAGGAACCCTTACAAAGAAATCTTGCTTTAGGATTTATAGCTCAAGAAAAGTTTCAGGATTCCTTCTCATTTTGCACAAACTATAGTTAACAGAATCAAATTCAGAACCAACTGATGTCATCTAAATTTCAGCTCTTCTGTTTTTCTGATTCAGCAAAGCCTGATTCTCCCAAAACCCACAATCCTGCATGTCTGTGCTGTTACACTGAACTCAACAGAACTACTAAACCTAATGCATTCTTTGTGTTAAATTGTGCCCAATTTCTGTTTTATCTGACAGGATCAGAGGATATAGTTCTCAGACATAAGTAACTGCATCTTAAAAACAAACAAACAAAACAAAACAAACAAACAAACAAAAAGCCACCCCAAAACCAAAGAACATGCAAGTGATGATGCTTTACTAGTACTGGGCTCCTTTAAGCATTAAAGCTTTTGAAAAGCCCTCTGAACAAAACATCTGAATTACATCTACGAAAAGAAGAAAACAGGTCTTTTGTTATGAAAATATTTGGTGACAAATTAAAAGAACAAATAGTAATCTATAGGACAGAATGCTATCTCGTTTTGTTTTTCTAAAGAATAAAAAACAATAAAATCAGTCTTCAGATCTGCCCATTAAGAAATCTAAAAATTCATCATTCTGATAGTATGGTAAATCATCTATAACCTTACTGACTTCTGGTCATCTGTAACAGGGCCTGGTTATTTTTAAGGTTGAGATCATCTGAAGATTACATTAGACAATAGTTTTCTAGCAGAAAGCATACAGGTAACTCAGCATTATCTTGGTATGTCTCCAGGAAAGCTGTATGTTTCGCCTGAACTAGACTTCTGAATAAACTGTACTTTCATGCACCTGTGATCTTCATTGCATGGTGCCTTGTCATGGTTTACTGTATCTTGTGCCTTATCCAGGGAATCCTCTATCTAATAAAAAATGGAGTCTGCTTGACTGTAAGACTAACACAGTCTTCCCTATGTATTTTTAACTTCAGCGGACTACTTTCAGCCAAAGTGGAAGGCAGCTTCAGTAATGTAATTTTTACATTTGACTTCAGCTCATGTTTTGTATAGTAATACATCTGCTCCATAAGGTACACCAGAATGTTTATGTTAGAGGTTCTCTGAAGAACAATATGACAGACTTCCTGAGCCAAATCTCTTCAGCACAGTTGGGGACAAATGCAACATGAAATGAAACATCAAGAGGGGCATGCATGGTGCACTGTGCTTGCCATGCCAGAGGTTGCTGGACACACTTAAACTGTTCCGCATTTCATTCCTGCCCCAAGCAGTGGGAAATGCTTATGCAGGCTTTGGGCTAGGACAGTGGCCAAAAGGTAACTAACACTTAAGCTACTTGGTAGCTAGACATTGTGCACTGCCTGATGAACAACTCATTATGTAGACAAGGATGTTCAGACCCAAGATTCGGAGCAAACACCAAGCTAAGCATGGAATGTTCCCAGAGGGAAAATTAGGATCGTGGAGACTGGAAGCAATTCTTCACCCACCGGAACCATATAAAACCCAAGCACTCTGTTTTTAGCCTGGCACTTATTTACAAAAAGGTTTATTGCCTCGGCTTAATCCTCACAGCTGCCTACACTAGCATGCTGTGAACTGCATTAATAAAGGAACACAAGTATGTTTGGCTATTATTCTCACATAGCTGAAATTAAAAATGAAAAAACACTAATAAACTCACTACTGATGCATGAAGTTAGTCTTTTTTATTTGCTCCACAGGGCAATCTACACGAGAGTTAAAGAGCTGCCACTCATCACTGAACACTGCTGAACATTCAAGAGGCTAACTTAGGTGACTGTTTCATTCTTGCAGCACAACAGGATTGAGACTGCTAGTTGGGGAACTGATGGGATTTTACACATTTTAAGCAAGGGACTGGCAATCATTCTAGTTATAGTTTAGTTATACCAGTCTGAACAGCCATGGACACTGAAGGTTTACAGTTGAAATGCATTGTAATATTAGGTTATGCCTTATATGGCTTAGAATAGGAAAGCACCTAGAACACTGGACATGGTATGATACATAAACCAAAACAGATCATAAAATTTAAACAAGTCATAAATTGTAAAATTGTAAAACAGGAAAGAGGGGTCAGCATGGCTAAAAAACATCTGTCTTCAAAAGAGATTTCTATATACAGAGGGGCCAACCTCAGTCTCAGCCTATTTGTAAATGGGAGCTGTCAATGTTCAAAAAAATACTTCTGCATATGGGTAGCTTTATTCTGGACTTTTTTGGTGATGCTGAGCAATTAAGTCAGTTTATATAATATACTTTGATGTTAATTTCAATGAATTCCAAAAGTCCACCCTAGCAGTTTTGGTTCAAGTATGAGGATGTAGCTAGAAATGACAAATGTGATAATGCAAAAGCTAATGAAAAAGTTGCACTTTACTGACTGCCATATGAGAACTACTAAAACACTTCTAGCTGTTTTTTGTAACCATCAAGGCTGGCTCTACAGAGACACTAAGTCTCTGAACCTAGTAAGGAGTCCATTAACACCAGTTATTTTGGGAAAAAAAACACAACACAGTAACAAAAGAGTGGAAATATAATAAAGGCATTTTTCAGGTACTCATCTTCATTTCTTACTTGCAACAAGCCTCTCTCAAGCCTGTTTGCATGAAGCCATCTCAACCTATAAATTCAAGTATAGCTGTGATGACTCTCTACAACTTGCACTGAATTACTAAGGGAGAATTTCAAAGAATCACAAAATGGTTTAGGTTAGATGGGGACCACCTAGTTTCAGTCCCCTTGACATGGACATGGGCAAGGAGTCCTTTCACTAGACCAGGTTGTTGAAAGCTCCATCCAAACTGAACATGAAAAAGAGCCAGTCATGAAACTAAAGAGCTTTCAAGCCCAGGAGATCCATGAGAATTATCTCACAGAATCACACAGAATCACATAATAGCTTAGATAGGACCTTCAAGATCATTTAGCTTCAATCCCCCTGTCATGGGCACTATTGCCAGCCATTGGATCAGGCTGCCCAGGATTGCATCCAAACTGGTTTTGAATGCCTCTAGACATGGGACATTCACAACCTCTTTGGAGAATCTGTTCCACAGCCTCACCATCCTTTAAGCATAAAATTTCTTCTAAGATCTAACCCAAATTTACTGTCCTTTAGTTTAAATCTATACCCCTTGTTCTATCACTATCAGACCATGTAAAAAATAGTCTCCTTCCTGCTTGTAAACTTCTTTCAATTACTACAAGGTCACACTGAAGTCCCCCCAGAGTATCCAAGTTAAACAACCACAAATTCCCTCAACCGTTCTTCCCTCTGATCACCTTTATGGCCCTTCTCTGGACCTGCTACAACAGCTCCATTTCCTTCCTGCACTGGGGGCCCCTGGGCTTGAACACAGTACTTCAGCTGGACCTCATGAGGGCAAAGCATAGGGAGACTATCACCTCCCTTGCTGGCCACCCCTCTTTTGATAAAGCCCAGCATACAGTTTGCCTTCCAGGCTGTAAGTACACAGTGCTGGCTTATATCCAGATTTTCATCCACCAAAACCCCCAAGTCCTTCTGCATTGAGCTGCTCTCAATGAGTTATTCTCCCAGTCTGTACTCATCTCTGGGATTGCCTTGACCCAAGTGTAACACCTTGCACTTGGCCTTGTAAAGCTTCATTAGATTCTCTTATGCCCTCTTGTCAAGTGTGCCCAGGTTCCTTTGGGTGCCATCCCTCACTTCTATTGTGTCAACCTTACCACTCAGGCTAGTTTCATCAACAAACCTGGTGAAGGCACACTCAGTCCCACTGTATGTGTCACTGATAAAGATGCTGAAGAGCAATGGACCCAAGACAGACTCTTAGGAGTCACCACTTGTGACTGACCTCCACCTGGACATATAGCTGTTGACAACAATCCTCTAGTTGTGACCTACCAACCAACACTTTATCCACCTAATAGTCCAGCATTCAAATCCATATCTCTCCAATTTAGAGATAACGATATGGTGCAGGACTACATGAAAGGTCTTGAACAAGTTCAGGCAGATGACACCAGTTGTCCTTTCTCTGTCCACTGATTCTGTTACTCCATCATAGAAGGCCAACAGATTGGTCAGGCACGATCTCCCTGATGCAGATCTGCAGGGTAATACTGTGCTGGCTGTCTCATATCACCTCCTCATCTTGTATATGCAAGATGTCTTCCAGGAGGATCTGCTCTATTATTTTTCTAGGCACAGATGTAAAGCTCACCAGCCTCTAGATCCCTGGGTCTTACTCTCTCCTTTTCTTGAATACAGGAGTGATGTTTCTTTTTTTCCAGTTATTGGGAACTTCTCCTGACAGCCATGATTTTTCAAATCCAGAGTGGTTTAGCAACCACATCAGCCAGCTCCTTCAGAATCCTGGGATGCATTTCTTTGGGCTCCACAGACTTGTACACATTCAGCCTCACGAGGTGGACTTGAACTTGCTCCACTCTTACACTGGGAAGCATTCTGCACCCCAACCTCTGCTGAAAAGTTCAGGGACAAGACATGTGTGAGAAACCTGACTTTTCACTGGCTGTGAAGACCAAGGCAAAGAACTCATTAAGTACCTCAGCCTTCTCCATGTCTGAGGAGGCCAGCTCTCTTCATTTACTGGGTGGGGGGGGGGAGGGGGTTCCATAATTTTAACCTACAAGCTCTCAAATTGTTTATGACTCTTTCTTAGGGGAAGCTCTTCTCAGTTTGTCCAATTCTTAACATAAAGGGCAGCTTCACCACCTCTCCTACCTTCTAAAAAGTTCATGGCCCTCACTAATAGAATTCCAGTTAGGTCAGTCATCCTACCATCTTTCCCTGCAGTCTTCCACTTACACCATGGTTTCCAATTCTTCCTGCTTATTTCCCATGCTGTATTCGTACACTTCAGCTGGGCTTTTGGCTATATCATCTTTTTGGAGAAGCCCTTCCAGAAACCTCTAGGAAAAGTCTAATTTTTTCCCCTGCTACTTCCTGAAGTGGCAGTGCTCCCTGACTCTTCTGTTCTTCATCAGTACATTCCCCTCTGCCATCAAGAATAGTTTAAAGACCTAGTGACAAGCTCCAGCAGCTTGCTGCCTAGTATGTACATAAGATGCAGCAGGTTGAGGGTCCTGGCTAGCACCTTGTCCTTCTACCTTAGTTATGCTATCCCTCAGCCTGCTGTGGGCAGGACATCACCATCTTCCCTGTTCAAACTTAGGAAGCCCTGTCAGTGAGCCTAGATGGCTACTGGGCCAGAATTCTTTTCCTTCCAACCTAGCTCACTGGATGCTGAGGCATCCCATCAGCAGCCATCAGGCTGGGCACCAAGTAAACTACCCCACGGTCAAAAAAGCCCAAATTGCTGCATTGGCACCAGCCTCTCAGCCATCTATTAGATGGGTTTTCGTGGTCCTCTCAGTATTCTTCCACACCACTGAAGAGATAAACAAAAATACCATCTGTATTCCCACTCTGTCCTCTAACCATGCCAGTCCCCTGAAGTCCCTTTTGATAGCCCTCAGTCTTCTCTCAGCAACTTTACAGCTTCCAGCCTGAACTGGGTAATAGCAAAGGGTAATAATCAGAGGAGCAAACCAGACTAGGGAGTCTCCCAGTAACGTCTCTGACCTGGGTTCGAGGGAAGCAGCACACTGCCCTACGGGCCAGGTCAACACATGGGGCCCTTTGTTCCTTACAGAATGGAGCCACCCATGATAATTACCCTTTCTTTCTTTTTTAGTGGAGGCAGCCTTGAGGCATGGAGTTGCCCTCCTTGCCCTAGACCTTGTACCACAACCTCACTTACCTGTCTCTTGAGTTCCAAAGCTTCAAACCCAGTACGTAGGGGCACCTGGGGGATAGGTAGGCAGGAGTTTTTCTTGTGACACTGAGCAGGGACCAGCTTCCATTTCTCCTCATCTCTCATATCCCCTTCCTCTGCCTGACGGTGACATGGCAAGGGATCCACCACTATCTGGGGTGTACCATCACAGTGCCTTTCTGGCAGGTATGGTAGGGAGCTGTTCACACTCCCTGATGATCCTTGATCTCTCCACCAGAAGCTCCTTAAGCTCTGCCACTATGCTGAGTGGAAAATCCAACTGCTCACATCTCATGCAGGTGGTATCTCTACCACCCTGCAGGGGAAGCAACAGGCTCAGGCACTCCTTGTAGCCAGAGACCTCAACAGCCATGGACAGGAATGAGGTCTTGGTGGCAGCATTCTTTTTGGCAACAGCTTTCTGTGTAGTGGAAGCCACGGTTAGATTTGGTGTCTGGGAAGCAGCCAATAGGTGAGCCAGTCCCCCATCTCAGTTCTCCCATATTCTACAATACATGGATGTACAGTGATTCAGGTATCTTAAAAAGCTTTCCTAGCTGAACTTGCTGCCCTTTGCATACTGCCATTTACTCCACATTCAGTTGTGTTTAAACAGCTGCCTGTGGATCTGTGAGGCCATCATGGAAAAGTTTTGTACTAAAAAACAACCCAAATTTTTGTTAATGCCCAAGTCATCTCACTGATTCACTTTCAGTAAACAAATAGCTGTACTTGCACAACAGAGTGATAATGAGCTACTGGACAGTGTTAGGAAATAAAAGGTAAAGACTGGAATTGCATTCACTTGCTATTCAGTGTCATGGAAATGTTAGCTAACATCCATTTAAAGTGTGAAATAATTCAATATTCTTCCTTACTCGATACCAGGTCGTAAAACAACTCCCATTAAAATACTGTATCCTAAAGTTACTATATTTCTGGTCATATGGTATTTTCCATCTCCAGCACAGGGCAATGACTTTTAAACAACTCAAGTTCATCTCTTGCATCTAGAAGAAACTGCTGTTTTTGTCTAAAAGAGGACAATCAATATTTCCACTTGAGATGGGTGACTAATTGCAGGGTAACTCTTTTCTCCACTATTTCTTCTTTCTTTCATTAGACTGTAAATCAGCTCAGGCTGCTACTGCTCAGCTGGCACTGTATTGTAGGAACAAGAAAAGGGAGAAGAAAAGTTACTTCTTTCCTGCTTATGGAGCATCCCTAAGTTCTAGTCTGAACTTGCTGATTAACTTGTTCTGGAGCCAAGAAACAGTAATCATCACCTGTTTGTTTTTTTTTTTTCCAGGATCCTTTCAGTAGTGCCAGCTATCAGAGTTTATTTCACTGTACACTGAGTTCTGTGCACTGCAAAGGATCAACAGGATTCAAGACTCTTATACTGGATCATTCAGGATTAATTTTGGGATACTGGAAATGGAGCTCAAACCTCAATTCCAACACAGAATTAACAGATCTTAGATGATGTAGAGAAATTAAGATCCTTTCAGTATTGCAGCTTCAAGTGGAGCTTTCACTGCTCTTTGACAGATTCAGGTTTGAGATGGTCATGAAAAGTTAGCCCTTCAGAAAGGTTTTTTCTCCAGCCTTTTACTCAAAGGTCAAAGGTCAGAGTAATTCTTACACCACCACACTGCTGTCAAATGTAAAAATGAAGTCAGACACAGCTAACATCATGTAAAGGACCTTCTCACACTTGCCATCAAGAGTATGCATGATTAGGACTGACCCTTAAAATCATGTGAAGTCTGAAACCCCAGCCAACGCTATTACACCTGAGTTATGGTGAAGTCTCAACTTCTGTATCAAAACTCAACCTGCCTAAAATAGTCCTCCTTTATATAGTTTTTAAACATGAAGGGAGAGCAAAGGTAAAACATAATCCAGCAGCAAAAACACTCATCTGTAATCCAGTAATCCATTGACAGTTGTATTACTTCTGGAGAAGGGGACTACTGACAGATGAAGTTAAACTATCTTATTTTTCATAAATATAAAACATGAATCCTAGGTAGCTACTTGGATATATGAGGTGAAACAAATCTATTGTAGCTATTCAGGCAGCTTTCAAACAGGGAAAAGGAAAAAAAAAACAAACCATAGAGCCTACTACTTCTTTCCTAGAGGTTAAGATAGTCAACTAGGTCATTGGACATTACATTTAAAGACTCTATTCAAGTTCACAGAATTTGGCATATAACTGGAGATGATTACCTAAAATCCCATGAGAATGAATGCTCTAGCCTGTCAACCATTTTAATGAGACTTACTGGTTAAGAATGATAACGAAAAATATTTTCCTTCCAAACACAAATCTTTTTTTTTTTCAATATTCCCACTGAATACTCAGAAGATAAACCTTACCAACATTCTACAGCAAACTTTCTCATATCTGCCATGAATTTATATGCTCTGTTTTGCAGCCTAGAAGGCCAATGTTATCCTGGGGTCCACCAGAAAAGGAATGCCCAGCAGGATGAGGGAGATGACTGTCCCCTGCCATTCTGCCCTCATGAGACCCCAGATGGAGTACTACGTCCAAGTCTGGTGCTCCTAATACCGGAAAGATGTTGGAGAGGGTGCGCAGGAGGGCCATGAGGATGACCCAAGGACTGAAGCATCTCTCCTATGAAGATGAGATGAAGGAACTCAACTTGTTTACCCTGGAAAAGAGAAGACTCCAGGGAGACGCTGCGGTGTTCCTACACTAAGAGAGTTTATAAATGGGGAAATCAACTTTTTAAATGTGTAGATAGTGACGGGACAAGGGGAAATGGTTTTGAACTAAAGAATGGGAGATTTAGATTACATGTCAGGGGGATGTTTTTTTTACTGAAAGAGTTGTGAGGTGCTGCAACAGGTTGAGTAGAGAGGTTGCAGATGTCCCCTACCTGAAGGTGTTTAAGGTTTAGCTAGATGAAGCCCTGGGCAATCTGCTCTAGTACTTGATCTAGTGGCTGGCAGCCTTGTCTGTGGCAGAGGGGTTGGAATGTGATGATCCTTGGAGTCCCTTCCAACCCAAGCCATTCAATGATTCTATGAAGAATCTTCCTCAGGAATTTGGAAAGGGGGACTGCTATTCTGAAAGAACCTGGATAATACTGCAGGAGAGACAAAGAGAAATGGATACATTCAAGTCTGACTTAGAAAGAGAATGGTTTAAAATGTAACTAGTTTTCAAGGGATTATGAAATCGTTTAAAGAAATCACCACACCAATCCTTATGTAAATCATCTGCAGCTGAGTTCAAAAATAGTTTGAAAAAATAGACACTAGAACACAATATTCAAATCCCATGCTCTTCTCATGCTCTTTACGGAGTCAAGCAATTCACTTCATCAGGTGTATGTCTTTATAAATGCTCAATTTAAAACTTACCCTGCTTGAAACCATAAAGGACTTCTTTACTCCAACAAGTTTACCCTGATTTACACTGTTGCTGTGAAAACATAATCACATTTCTTGCACTTGAAACAGAAAATTAAGGGTTTACCTACATGTAAGTATCAGTACCATCCACAGATAATCAATCTACTTCTGAGCAAATTAGTTTCACCATTTAATTTAATATTTTTGCACATAATGTAACATTACACAGAGGTCAAAATATTTTGAAGTTCTGCCTTCTTTAAAATAGACATCTGTGAAAGACAGAAACTGTTTTTTACTTTTGTTGTCTCAAAGCTTGCTTCATGAGGCCTTTCTGGCTATAAGACTCTAATTGACAACTGCAAATCATCTAGATGGTTGTCGCGGCGCCTCAGTGTCTCTGTTTGTGGTTGTAAAGATAAGCAGAAATAGGGGCAAGTAGTCTTTTTCGGGGTACGGCTTGGAGAAGCTGATCACCGCAAAGGACAATAATACTTGTATGGCACCGAAGGTGCTACTCCCTGTTGATTTATCTGTTGGGCCAGATGTGTTGGGTGGACATAAATCAAACTAATGCCAGAACATGGAGGCAGCTAAAGAAAGCAGGACAGACATCCTGTTGTCCCAACAAGATAACCAAACAGACGTCTCTCTTATAACAAGACACCCACAGGAATGGTGAGGAGCCCTCCCCCTTCAAGGTTTTTTTACAGCAAAATTGACCCTTAGGTTTAATCCCCTCGATAACCAGAGTTTGGAATGTGATGAATATGCATGTGCTATACCTTTAAATATGTATTCGTTTCTCTCTTTGTTGTGCAAGTTTGGTGGAGCGATCCCCCATGTACCCAGCGCTGTAATGGGGGGAATAGCTGCTTGACATAACTCATTGATGTGTCGAGTTGCGCAGTTGGTTTTCTCGGCACCACTAAACCAAAGACTTTGAAGAAGAGACTTTCCTGAGGGAAAAACCTCTTTGGAAGACCCCCCCCCTGCACGGTGCCTGCTTGCTGTGAAACTTCCCGGCTTTCTCCCATCCCCCGTGGAGACCAGACGAGTTCCTGAGATCAACGGACTACGGACCTCGCCGGATCCACAGTGGTGATGCTCTCTCTTTCTCTCTCTCTCTCTTGCTTTCTGCCAAGTCTCCTTGCTTTTCATCTCTTTTCTATCGCCCACCTTCCCTTCCCCATATCCCTAAGCAACTAGTAATTGTAATAAACTGGTTGGGCTAACATTTGACCCGCTGTGTCTTAATCTCGCCATCGGGTATACACATACATATAAAGAACCTCATCTCCCTCCTTTATATTGGAGCGTGACAACATCTTCATGTTTGATAACTTCTTTCTTTCATAATCCCCAATATTAGGCCCAAATTCACATTCAAGAAAGTGTATTATTCACCAATTTATACTGTTTTTAAATTTTGATTAATGAAAGATTCTTATAAATATTTTCTTCTGAAAACTGATGTGTAACATCACTGTGTGCTGCTCATTTCCATCTGCAGCCTGAATTGATTTTTGCAGTCTGTTTCAGTTTGTAAAGCATTTGCTTTACAGGTTATGCTTCAGGATAAAGTACTTATTAGCACAGAGTAGACTACAGTTCTACACTACAGCTGTAACTAAACAACAGAGAGTTGCACGTAAACAATCACAGTATTAATATAAACACTTTCTTATTAGTCAAATGGTCCTTTAACCAAGATTGCCAAACCAGTATCTACCATCTTTCAGCGTTCCTGGTTATCTGGAGAGGTCCCAGAACGTTGGAGGCTTGATGACGTGAATCCCATCTACAAGAAAGGCCATCAGGAGGATCTGGGGAGCTACAGGCCTGTCAGCCTGACCTCAGTATCAGGTAAAGTTATGGAGCAGACGATCTTGAGGGAGATCACACAGCACGTGCATGGCAACCAGGGGATCTGGCCCAGCCAGCACAGGTTCACAAAAGGCAGGTCATGCTTATCCAGCCTCATCTCCTATGACTGGCTGACCAAATGTGTAGATGAAGGAAAGACTGTTGATGCAGTCTACCTAGACTTCAGCAAAGCCTTTGACATGGTCTCCCACAATATTCTCCTGGGGAAACTGGCAGTCCATGACCTGGAAAGGTATATCCTCCTTTGGGTAAGGAACTGGCTTGAGGGCAGTGCCTAGCAGGTAGTGGTTAATGGAGTTAAGTCCAGCTGGCATCCCGTTACGAGTGGTGTCCCCCAGGGGTCAGTACTGGGGCCCATCTTGTTTAATATCTTTACTGATGACCTAGACGAGGGGATTGAGTGTACCCTCAGTGAGTTTGCAGATGACACCAAGTTGGGAGGATGTGCTGATCTGCCTGAGGGTAGGGAGGCCCTTCAGAGGGATCTGGATAGGCTGGATAGGTGGGCTGAGGTCAGTGGGATGAGGTTCAATAAGGCCAAGTGCTGGGTCCTGCACTTTGGCCACAATAACCTCATGCAATGCTACATGCTTGGGGCAGAATGGCTTGAAGACTGTATAGAGGAAAAGGGCCTGAGGGTGTTGGTTGATGCTTGGCTGAACATGAACCGACAATGTGCCCAGGTGTCCAGTAAGGCCAATGGCATCCTGGCCTGCATTAGAAATAGTGTGGCCAGCAGGAGCACGAAGCTAGGGAACATGTTCAGAGAATGGCAACAAAAGTGGTAAGGGGTCTTATGAAGAGAGGCTGAAGGAGCTGGGATTGTTTAGTCTGGAGAAGAGGAGACTCGGGGGACCTCATCACAGTGTACAACTTCCTCAAGGGAGGCTGTGGTGAGGAGGGATCGGCCTCTTCTCCCAGATAACTAATGACAGGATGAGAGGGAATGGCCACAAATTGTGCCAGCGAAGATTCAGATTGCATATGAGGAAAAACTTTTTCTCTGAAAGAGTGGTCAGACACTGGAATGGCCTGCCTAGTGAAGTGGTGGAGTTACTGTTCCTAAAGCTGTTCAAGAAGCATCTAGATGAGGTGCTAAGGGATATGACCTAGTAGCTTAGTGGGTAGGGATGGTGATAGGAGGATGGTTGGGCTAGATGATCTTGTAGTTCGTTTCCAACCTAGTGTTCCCGTGTTTCAATTACTTATCTTTTATAAAGGGGCTGAACAGCACTATCAGAGATATCTGCTACACTACTGACTGTTTGGTAATTGATGAACATAGGAAATAGTTAAGAGCCTTGAGTTAAATGTAAGATAGCATTATTAATCATGCAATCTGAATAACTTTTTCTCAGTGCTCTGTCAGAAAAAGAAATTCTAAAGGCCATTCAAATATAATAGTTAAGCAATCATTCTTAACTCCAGCCTCATTCTGAGTTCAATGAAGTTAAGGCAGATTTAGTATCTTAAAATCCTTATACCCAAATGTTGCCACAAAATAAGGAATATCTCGCCTGTTCTTGAAAGGAAGCACAAGAATTCAGGCAGACCATTTCATGGATGGACTCCACCATCTCACTTTACTCCAGTGCAGTACAGCCTGGAAAAGGACTTTTACCAAAAGACCAAGGCACTTTTAGCAACAAGTGCACTTTCAGGCATTAGATACTTTAATTCGGCTTCAGAATTAAAGCCAAAAGGAGTCTATGCCATTCTGACAATATGCAATATTATTCTGGGTATCTCATATCACTGATCTGTGACTAAGTCAAAGTCTTCTTATAAATAGGACAAACGACATTCTAGATTGGGGAGGAGTAGTAACTGAGTAGTAAATGTAAGGAAGTTACAAAAAATATCTAAGGAGCAGGAGGCAAAAGGGTTAGGCTCTTCTCAGCAGTGTGTGATGACTGGACAAGGGGAAATGGCCACAAACTGAAGCATAGGAAGCTCTGCACAAATGTGTGTGGGAACTTCTTCACAGTGCAGTGATGGAGCACTGGCACAGGCTGCACAGAGAGGTGGTGGAGTCTCCTTCTCTGGAGATGTTCAAAACCCACCTGGACGCCTACCTGTGCAACCTGGGCTAGGGAGCTGCTTTGGCAGGGGAGCTAGGCTAGATGATCTCCATAGATCCCTTCCAACCCATACAATTCTGTGAAATAATATTCTAAAAAGACTAGTATGTCATCTGTGCTTTTAATCCATAAAATACTTAAATTGTTTTTCTGACTCTGTTGACAAAAACATATTAAAATGTATATAATGGGTGATTTGTATTACAAATCATTACAGCATGATGTTTACCTACACCACTCACTGTCACAGCTTCCAATAAGACTCACATTAGCAGATAATATTTGAATGATGCCATGTCTGAAACATGGCTCTCACTGACAGCATAGAGAGAGTTTTACATTTATGTTCCAACATTACAAAACATAGCATGATAATCAGATACCATGATTACTATATAGTTTCTATAATGATTACAATCTCAGTCTGGATTTCTTTGTTGTGTGCTGTATAAATACAGAAGATATTGTTCCTGTTTCAAAGAACGTACCACCTAATAATTTCATGCATGAAACTCTCCTAATAAATCACAGACTAGAAGAGGTCACAGGAGGTCATTTAGGCCATCTGAGTGCCCCAAGAAGGGATCCCAGAACAGATACCCTGTAATCCCAAAGAGAGATTAACAATGCCAATTTCATTCCAGAGATTTGCTTAATTTGTTCTTAAAAATTCCCAGTTACAGGAATTTCACAATCTCCTTAGGCAATGTATGCTACTGCTTTGTTATCTTTATTGTTATAATGTTCTTAATATCTGATCCGTATCTTCCTTGCAGCAACTTAAACCAATTATTTCTTTAGCAGCCTAACAGCAACAAGAACAACAGGCTACTGACTCACTGCAGAGCTAAGAAACACTACTTCGAGTAGTTCAAATGTATCACAGATTCTGTCTTCTCTTATTTAGATTTACCAGTCTTGATTCATTTTCTAGACTTCATTTTTTTACCCTCCTCCAGACTTCTGTGAAGCATGGTGCCCCACAGTGACAAAATGTTTCAGCTGAAAATGTTCAGAATAAAAGAATTATTTTGTATACTACCAATCAGACTGCTGTTTATAAATCCTGGCATGGTATTTACTTTTTGCACAGCAGGATGACATAACTGATTTCCGCTCCTCATGTACCATTGTAACTCCTATTTATACAAAAGATCTTCCTGACTTACTAATGTGTTCCTGTATTTGTGTGACTGAGACTCCACACTGAAAAGCAGCACCTTGCTCATCACTTGTTCTTCAGAAAAAAAAAAAAAAAACAGCAACCTATCAAAATCATTGCTTTTTCTTCCTGTTCTCCAGTAAATGAAGGCCCTCTCATCCCACTGTTGTTTTACAAATGTATTTACTAATACCTTTGGCATGATATTATCCAAGTCACTAAGCAAACACTAATTATTCCCTATGTGAAAGAACAGAGTGCAGCTTGTTTCAAATCGTTTTCATTCTGAAAATGACCTCCTGATAACCAATTCTCCATAGATTTCCAAAGACAATCGTATTCAGGAAATCAGTCCCATTTAGACTATGTTTTTCTAATTAATTTATGAAAATTTCAGGAAAAGCCTCACAGTAGCCTTCATGTATGATATCACTGCCTCAAGACTCATCCTTCTTTAGAGAGAAACTGGACTACTTTGAAAAGATTGGGTTTTTTATTCAGGAGCCCATGTTGCTGTTAGTTGTCTCTAGGCTTTCTTGCGTTAATTTCAGTTCCTTCCACCAGTTTCTAATCAAGTTATCAACACACAAATGGTACAGGTCTCTCAGTTTTCATTGCCTAGGAATGGATGATTCATTAAGGGAAATGTGCACAATAATTTTAGCAAGTTATTCTTCACTCTCCTGCTCTGAAATTACACTTGTTACATTTATTTTTGTTATATTTTTTTTCCTTCCTATGAATAAGCAGATCCAAGAGTTAAAACTCTGTACCTGAAAGAAGCATACAAGCAGTGAGTACAAACTGACTGCCCATTCTATTGACTAAAGAAAGGATTTCTTCTTCCATTTCCTGACAGTCTTTTAGATTCTGAAAAAAAGCCTAACACTTAGCTTAACAAATGAGGGTCAGACTGTGGCCTGAAGATCATTTCTACTGGACACTTATTTAAGAGAGAGACCATCTGTGCTGAGGCCGTGCTGTCTCCTGTGGCCACCAGCTGAATGTGCACTTCCTCCATGACCCCAACAGGAGTCAGAGGACAGCTGTCACCTAGGTAGCCCACAGCAAACATTCAGCTTCCTCTCTCATGCTGATGTCCAGCCCCTCATGGACACATAATTCATTTGTTCACAAGCTCCTCTGTTTTCCAGAACAAATCAACAAACTGTATCATCTTGCCCATGTGAGGCTGTCATTTTCGCAGAGGTGTAACCCTGGCTGTATCAGTGTTTGGGGTCTGTCTGGCTTCTGAATTCATGCGATGGTCACTCAAGAGCTAGAAGTGTCTGGTAGGGGCTGCCATTTTGTCACAGCTACCATGTTGTTAATGACAACAACCCTGAGATCCTAGCATACCTCGTGATTGGTTGGCAGACAAAACTTCACCTTCTTGTTCACTTGGAAGTTTCTCAATGGCTGTTTTTTATTCCTGATATTTCTGATGTACAGCCATGTAAATATTTCTATACATATGTACAGCAAAGAGTGTAGAAATATATCTAAACGCATTCATCAACTTCTTTACGTATATGTTTCTAAATAAGTTTATATTTGCACAAGTTTAATATAAAAGATTGCTTAATATGAGACACTGAAATTAACAAAGTTTATGTGCGGCTATCACCTATCACCGTTGATCAGCAACAGGACTTGAGCTGTGTCAGGGGAGGGTTAGGTGGGTGTTAAGAAAAGGTTCTTTACCAGAGGGTGGTCGGCTTGAAATAGTAAAGAAATAACAATAAATAAAATTACATGAAAAGAAAATACAGCTGTAGAACCCCCAGTTAAGAAGCCTGCTGAAAAATTCCTAAAATATCTAGAGTGATTCAAGTTTAAAAGGATTGGGAGGGCACCAGAGAGCAGGTGGGTATATTAAAAGAAAAATAAGGTTTGATGGAAACTGGCTGATTTTGACAATGTGACCAAAAGGCACTTTCACCTAACTTCAAAGCAACCATATACCATATAGTGATATCACTGGTGCAGTCTTTGGACACTACATTCTGCTACACAATACTGACAATACTGTCTACTAAAGTGGAAAGCCAAAAAAAAAGATCAGTTTTACGGAAATGTGTTTGGGGATACCAAGAAAATTTTGCAAAGGTTTTTTTTTTTTTTTCCAAAAGATGTCACACATCATAGAAAAGACAGCTGGGTGAGATTTCTGTCAGAAAAGCAAATAATACAGGATGACAAAGGTGAGGGGTTACACTTACCAAAAGACCTCTCTAGTGTTAATGGCTCTTCCGAACCTGATGCAGCAGTAACCAAGCCTCTTGTGAAGATAAAAAATGAAGTCTTGAAGGCAAATTCCAGGTCATGTACTCCTAACATAGCAGACTATGCCCTACAAACTCAGAATGGGTATGCCTCCTAATGTAACATCCAGCTGACTGAAAATAGATGCCAATGGGTAAATCATCTCTTTTCTTCCACAGTTTTGCTGCAGGGCTCTGTTGTTCAGAGCTACACAACCTTCCCCATTCACAGCCATGAAAAAAATTCCAGTGAGCAATCTCTGCTATAGCTGCAAGTAATGGCATCTCAATGGACAAGCTCTTCTTGATGCCTGTCTGAACTGGGGCTAGTTTCGATTTAGTACATTCTTCTGAGCAGCCATGAACAAAAATCAGCCCTGTTAAATTATATTCTCTCTTCTAGTGGCAGAATGGGCCATCCCTCTCTCAATTTCTTTTTTTTTAATTCCACTGTCCAGTGGGGTTTGTTATTCTTTTACTTCTTGCTGCAGATGAAATGCAGCATAGCTCTACCCATCCATTCCCTTTTAAGGGTTTGAGGAAGGCCTTTAGATCAGAGCTGTGATTTGTCTCTTTTTAAACGCTGTCTCTTAATATAAATAAGGCCTGAGACCTCCTTCTTTGCCAATGTTTGCAACTTGGCCTCAACAGCCCGGAAGATACATCTGATCACATCTTTGGCTACTTTCAGCAGAACTTTTAACATGTGACTTAATAATTTCCAAACTCTTTTAGAAAAATGATACAGCTTTTGAGAAGAAGCTTCTACTCTAAAGTAATGCCCTGAAAAACAGGGATACCATTGCCAACTCAGGCTTTGTAATGGTTTAAGTACAAGCATAGGACATTTACTCCTTCACTACTTAGTCTTTACCACAGTATAGGATATTTTCTTAAAATGTCAGAACCTTCTAGGGTGGCAAATGCAACTTCACAATGTGAGATATAGATAAGCTTGTTTTCATTTCTTTTTATTTCAGTGCTCCCTATATTAATATGAAGTTGCTTCACTAGCAGAAAAATGTAGCTTGTACTTTGTTGTAATGATTCAACTGCTATTGTCATTTGCCAGAACAGAAACTGATCATGGGACTGATAAATCTGTAACCACCTGGTGCTCAACATATTTTGAGTAGAAATAGATAAACCTTCCAGTGATGTCATCTGAAAAGAGAAACTGTCACTGGCAACCCGAGGAGAAGCTTCCAAAAGAACGTGCCAACTCCCAAGCTATAAGAATTTTCAACTGCTTAAGCACTTGTCTTCTTAATTGCAGGACTGTCATCCAGGCCTATGAGTGGTTAATGGTTAGAACTGTGATACTGGAGCTAGGAAATATTCACATTCCAGCAATATGGATGCTGATGAATAATGGACTCACTTCAGTAGTGTTATTTCCAACACTAGGAATATTATTTCAGCTGTCAGGGCACTGTATTTCTGCAAGTCCCACTTCCCTCTTGCCTGACAGCTCCTAGGTCCTTTGATACCTGTTTGGTCACATTCAAATTGCTGCTTTGTGGAAAAATCCTGGTGCAGGCATTGTTGGGTAGCACTTAGCAAAAACCAGTTTGCCATCCTTCTTTTTCCTTCCACTCTGGCTCTAACTGCTAACCTCAAGGACTTCAGAGGCTTTTATCCAACTCTTAAATTCCTAGGGTCAGGTACATCACAAACAACTGTTTTCTTTCCTTTTCCCTCATTCTTCCTTCTCCTTTCTTCTTTTCCTTCCTTCCTTCCTTCCTCGTCATCTCGGATGAAAGTTTTTTAACTGATACTAACTACATTTCTTTTGACGGCTGCCATTCCTTATCCTCTTCTCCATCTTTCTGAATCACAATAGAAAGCCATGGTACTACTACCCAAACAAGAAATAATACATTTATGTTTGACATAAAATAATCTAGACACTAAATATATAATAATAATAATTAGAAGGAGGATTTTCTTATAAGGAGTATTTTAATATATACTAGTAATTATTACAAGCAGTTTGGGTTGATTTAGCATTATTTAGGCTAAGCAGATACATGACTCATAATCCAAACCCTACATCTGAGAGCACCGTCTAAACACCCCTTGAGCACTGGCAGCTCAGGGCTGTGCCCGCTGCCCTGGGCAGTCTGTTCCATGCCCACCACCCTCTGGGGCAGAGCCTTTCCCTAAATCTCTGGCCCTCCCCTGGCACAGCTCCATGCCGTTCCCTCGGGTCCTGAGGCTGTCAGAGAGCAGAGCTCAGCACTGCCCTCTGCTCTGTGTGAGAGCTGCAGCTTCCATCAGGCCTTCCCTCAGCTCCTCCACTCCTCGGGGCCCAGCACACTCATAGCCTCAGCCAATCAAGCACTTTGCTCTAGAGAACTTTCTCTTTGCAGCCCTCCTCTGCATGCTCTCTAAGAGTATTATCTCCTTATTATTACGTTATGATTCTCAGAACTGCACCCAGTGCTGGAGGTGAGGCCACACAGCTCAGAGCAGAGGAGTCAAGCCCTCTGCTTAGTCGGTGGCAGTGTCAGACCTGAGGCACTCAGACTGTGGTTGGCCCTTTTGGCTGCAGAGCACGCAGCTGGCTCATGTTCAGCTTACCATCAGCCAGAACCTGCAGATCTCTCCACAATGGGAGTACTCTCCAGCGTTTCATCCCCTAAGTTTTACATATGCCCAAGGCTGCCCAGTCCCAGCTGCAGAATCCGGAACTTTCTTTTGTTCAGTTTCATGTGGCTGGTGATGGACCATAATTCAATTTCTCAGGATCTTTTCGCAAGGCCTCACCTCCATGGAGTCAACAGCTCCCCCCAGTGCAGTATCATCTGCAAACTTGGCCAATTTGCATTTGAATCCTATATGTAAGGCACTGATGAAAACACTAGAGAGAACTGACCCTAAAATGCAACCCTTGCCAAACTCTACACTAGACACTGGCCACTAACTTGATGTAACCCCATTTACTATAATTCTTGGAGCCTGAACCATCAGTCCATTGCTCACCTGTCACATTACGTTTTTGTCTAGCTGTACACTGAACATTTTGCCCAGAAGGATGCTGTGAGAAACAGTATGGAAAGCTTTGCCAAAATCCAAAAAGATCATACCTACTGGCTTCCCTTGGTCAGCTAATTGTGTAAACTTGTAAAAAAAGAGATTAAGTTTGGCAGTTTTAACAAGGTTTAATGAAGTTAGAACTTCCAACTTAATAAATAATTTCCCTATTAATGAATATATATTTGAAATCTTTATTCTTCACTTACTGCACCTTTTTCTATTTTTAGATATTTTTCATTTTTTATTCTGTATTTTCACAACCACATAGCTACCTTCCATATTACCACAACACATGACTCTGCCCTACCATAACCCTACCATAACTGTTGTTTATTTTCTTTTTGCATCATATGATTAAACAAAACTCACATTTAAAGAAAAAGCCTACTCATTTTGGATTGGCATTCTTGAACTCTCATGATTTCCCAGCCAATGTTGTGGGGTCAAGAAGTAGCAACAGCAGTGATCTTTTTTTTTTTTTTTTAATCAAGCTGGGAGCAGATGTACAAGATCTGGCTACATGTCGTATTTGCTTTTCCAAACACCATCTCTTGTTTCCTTCAAGGAAGAAGTCTGACACCATATGGAGGCACCCAGCACATGGAATTCATCAAAAAGATTCATTCTGTCCTAAATTATAAAAATCCTGGTTTTATATTGTGATCGTTCCTATTTGTTATTGCTTTAGCTAAAGGCCTGGAAGTTTTCTGAAATTACCAGCAGACAGTTTATAAGTGTTTTTATGAACTGGTACAGACTTGCTCAGAAACACTGTTATGTATCATATGTACACTAAAAGTGGAAAAAATTAGAATTACTATTAATATGAAATGACTTTACCCCAAGTAAACAATGAATGTGTTGAGATTTCCTGTGGTATACAAGAGGTTACCTCAGGCTGTCAGGGGACTGAAGATCAGAAGATCAGAAAATTCCTCAAGACAAAGACATCATTAACTGTGCAGCTAAGAGGATCATGATGATAGTCTAACATACATGCAAAGCTGACATGATTTCCTTAAATGCAGCCATAAACAGTAGAGATCTTTCAGAAAGCATTTTTAGCATTTAAATTACACTTTCATTCTTTCCAATTTTAATGCAACAAGATAGAGGCAAGAAGAGAAAACAAAGCAGAATCTCCATGGGTCTTCAAAGGACAGGTGAAAATTCTAGGGGTCTCATTGAAATGTCAAATAATCTTCTGGCTCCTTTTTGGAGCATTTGCATAATGTTTGCCCATCTGAAAAGAAGAGGGTTGGACCTGATGATCTCCAGCGGTCAGTTCCAAACTCCATGATTCTGTGAGTCTAAGCAGGCACCTCTGCTTGGTTGGTCATATGCTGCTGCAATGTATGTGAGTCTTTTACAGTATAGGAAAGGTCATCAGGCAGAGCAACAGCTACACCTGACAGATACATGCTGCAAGTAAGGGAATCATAGAATCACTGAATGATTTGGGTTAAAAGGCACCTTTTAGATCACTGAATTCCAACCCCCTTGCTACAGACTGGGACACCTCTCTCTAGACCAGGCTGCTCAAAGCCCCATCCAGCCTGGCCTTGAATGGTTACAGGGAGGGGGCATCCACAACCTCGCTGGGCAACCTGTTCCAGTGTCTCACCACCTTCACAGTAAATAATTTCATCCTAATACTGGTTCCTATGATAAGTCCAGGTTCAAACTACCCCACAGAGAATGTTGCAGAACTCATCCAAAGCCTCATTCTCTACAAGTGTGCAAAAGACTGCAGATATTCCAAAAAGTTCTGAATACTTTTCTGTAATGCTTACATGTTTCAAATACTTCTGGAGGGAGTATTCAATCCCTTAAAAATCCATGTCATAAGACAAGAGGCCTGGAGTACTGAAATGTGTGAATACTTGAGATTTATACTTGTATCTTTGCGTTGATTTTTTAAACATTTTTTCTTATCTACCCATTTCACAATTCTCAGTGAAACACGGAAAATAACACATAATAAAGCAGTCTGAGTCAAGAGTCTGGAAACTTTTGAATACTGCACTGTACAGCCTTTTCAATCTCTCTTTTTTTTTTTTTTTTTTCTGTCAGATGGTCTTGTTTAGAGACTCTGTAATTACCAAAACTGCTGAGTCTGATTTCCTGTGGATTTATATCTACTAGCTGGTTGGAATACTTAATTTAAAAATTTAAATTTATATACATGTGTATTAAAAGCAAGACAGACACATATAATTGCTTTCTACCAAATAATTTGGTAGTGAAGTGTAGGCTGCCACTCTGAATTGCTGAACTCATTTAACATAATCAAGTGACTGCAAATGTTCTGTTTTTCTCTTACACTTATTTCTACAAAATTTGACAGAATACACCATTTGAAACCTCATCTTTGCTGTCAAATTTCTTTGCAATTACATAGCAAGTTTAAAGAAAATTATCTGTGTAAATCTTATTTCTTTGGGGAAGTATGTTTATGCTTAGACATAACACAGTAACATCACATCTTATGGGATAACTACTTAATGCCCCAATTAAATACAAATACGCTGTACCATGGTGTTTGTGTTATTGAGTAAATAAGCTCATAAAAACAAACAAACAAATAAACAAAACACAGGGCTTTAAATTACAGGAAAATAATATTATAACTAGAAATTAATCTGCCATCCTGAATAGGTCTTTCAAGATTTGAACTACAGCAGATCTCAATTGGAGCATTCTGTGGAAGTGAGATGTGTTCGTGAATACTATAATTTCAGACAAAATTGATTGCTTTGCCTCTCAGATCTCTGTTCTCCCTTTTCTCATCACCTCAATGTAAATCCCACGGAATGTTAATATCAGAAATCAGTTTTGAGTTAAATGATACAAAAAGGGATATCTGTTTTCAAGCAAAAGTAAGCTTACTGTATGCTTTCCTAGATTTGACATCCAGCTGAGCCTTACAGATGAATAATTATAGTTACAACTAGATTCCCTACCTGTATAGTCAGTAACTGACATAACTTTCTTACTGGTTCAGTGCTTCTTTTTTTTATTTTAAGGATCCCTATCCAAATTCTACTCAATTTCCCATCTAAACATTCTTCATAGTTAGATTATTTTTAAATAAACTTTAAAAAAAAGTATTGCAAGATCACAGGCTATCCTGTAACTCAAAATACAAAAGTGCAAGAAAAAATCCAAAATAATATGGTTTATACAGATAAAACATCGTTATTAGTGTGGGAATTCTACTACACATATTCTTCTGGGAATAAGGAACTACTTCGAATGTGCTACAAATTAAATTTTTGTACCTTAAGTGAACTTACTTATCAGTTGTTGAGAACTGCCATGCAATTCAACTGAATTTCTAAGAACGACAAATCTGTAATTTCTAAAGCTAAAATAAGTAGAGTGCAATTTCCAAGTAAGATGAGATAACCTGGTGTTTTGACGTCTTGGTGTTTGTCAATATCCAAACTTGACAAAGAGAGAACATTTTGATGGAGGATACAACAGCTGTGAGTGTCTAAACTTCCGTGACTTGGAGATATTCCTTCCTGATCACTCATAACAGACAAGAAACAATTTGAAAAGTAGTCACAAGATTCTCAGAAGAATGTTTGTACTGGTTAAGACCATGCCAAAAATGATGGATGGAAAAGGAAGAGAAGAAATCTGATTTACACTGAGCAAAGTTTTTGGCTGAAGCTTTTATTCAGTCAGACAGACTAAAGTCAGCTGAAACATGCATGCAAGTTTTATGAAATTAATACAGAAGAGAAAGAAAACAGAACCACTCTTTCGAAACACTCAAATATTTAATCACAGATTTTTATACAGAAAAATTATATTTTGCATACATATGACACATTCATAATTTTCTAAAAAGAAATCTCTAAAATGGAACGATTTTCTTTCAGATTTGGCAGCATTAACTGAATGCTTAGTTCAGCATGAAGTTTCTTTTCAATTTGCCAAAACACAATTAAGAAAACCTGTTAATTTCAATTACATTGTCTTTAAAGATAATTTTCAGAACTGCCAATGAACTGAAAAATCAGTTACATAAAAGTCCAATTACACGGTCTGCAAAACTATTCTTACCAATAGAATAACCTGCAGTTCTGATAGAAGTTACATAAAGGCAAACTAAAAAGTGATTGCAAAAAAAAGTCCGCTAGATATGAAAGTTTCTTAGCAAGTAAATTTTTACAGGGATTAAAGGTCAAGCTAAATCATTAGCAACCAGTATCTACCAGAACTATAAGATACTAGTCTATTAGAGGTAGGTTATTATCTCTTCAGTGGGGCTGAGTAATAAAAGAAGATAGGAAGGAGGAAGGCCAAGAAAGTGAGATATCTTCCTCCTGTCATCAGTTAGCTCATGGAAAAAACTGAGTCCTTGATTTCCTAATGGTTTATTAAATTGTTCCACAATTATAACTTGGTATGGAGGACAACAGCAAGCTATTGCTGATCAATCAGTAAAAGTAACTGTACTAACATAAGCTGGTTCTTTGGAAGAATTAAGATCAGTTAGGATGAGGAAAAATGAGACAGCAAGCTGGACTAAGCAAGAATGGAGACCTAATGAGGGAATTAAGGCGTCTCCCACAAAGTGTAGTCAGGAAAGGGGCAACAAGAAAGTGTTTGTAAATGAAGCAATTGGAGCATTAGATTAGCCTAATTAATTAGTCCAACCAAGTTCTAGTACTAGCTCAGCTGCCCTTTGATTCTACCTTCTGAAATCATGCAGACTCTGTGAAGGGCAATTGTGCAAAAGGAATAAATGCAAACCAAAAATGGCACAAAAGCTGAGGCCATGGGAGATGAAGATTTTCAAGATTGAGTAGATCTTAGTAAGAATGAAACTGAATACCAAGAGTGTGGTCCAAAACTCAAACAAAATCCTGCCTGAAGGATAAGTATACTGAAACATATATATGTGCACAAACATAAATAAAACACTACAAAGGTCTGTAAACCTAAGTGTCTAAATGTGCCAGAATGTTGGTTTCAAACAAGACAAACCCAACAGGTAGAAGGAACCAAGTGTTCCTGTTATTTTATGAGTCTCTAATTAAGCTGTGTCTAATTCTCACAAGGAATACATGCCTGGAAGACTAAAATTTCAGACTGAAATCTTGATGCAGTGGTTGAACCCATTTTCTTCACTGCAGTTAAGAAATGTGTAAAAATGAAACTTCCACATCCTGTAAATGAAAGCCAGAGATTTCAAGAGCCAGCTCTGTTTGGGATCACCATTTCAGGTAAGAGAGCTGCATTTGCAACAAGTGCTAATTCATTTGGAGCCATGAAAACCAAACACATTTAGAAGGGATCTTTAGCTAGGCAACAACAACAACAACAACAAAGGCAATTCAATGGAAACAGTTTAAAAACATGAAAAGCCTTTCTTAGATTTAAAGATGAAAATACAGACACCTGAACTATACTTCTAAACTCACTCCTTTGGATAATGTCAAAGTGCCACATCCTTCACTGGAAAACTTAGTCTGAAGGATTTCCAGTCCAATTTTAACACACAAAAAATACCAGGACTACCTACCAATTTTGCTCCTCATTGCCCTTATAGTATCTGCATTTGTCTACACTTTGTTTTCGTTAAAGATCTGCACAGTCCATGCCAACTGAGGACAGACATTAATCTCTGTGCCAGACTCTTTCTGCTGTACTTCATCACAGAAGACTGTTATGCACTCATGTCACAGACTTTCAGCAGCTATTTGGTGCCAGTAAAAGTGTATATGGTAAATGGCTACATTCATTATGCAGCCAAGTGTTATTTGTTGCTTAAACCTGTTTGCTGCACAGGCAATCCACCCACCTGCTTCGGGGAATTGAATAGTTCAGCTGGAAATAATAGCAAACTATCTCTCAAAAGAAGAAAAGATGAATAGTTGCAGCATAACATTTCTGCAGTGGGAAAGCTTACGCTTCTAATATGGAAACATGATCCATACACTGTCTTGCAGGCTGCTGCGCTCTCTAGAGGGAACTAATAGCAAAGGAAACTGTGTATTCTCATTTCTCTTCCCCGTCTCAGACCATTAATGAACTCTCAGGTGACTGTTGGAATAATGAAAATATTACTGATGATGACGATGCAGTGTTTCAATAGTATGCAGAGAAAAATGGCTAAAAAAGATGCTTAGAATCAACCCCCACCATTTTCTTTACTTATTACCAGCTCATTTGGCAGCTTTTATTTTCTTTCAGTTTTTATTCTGATATGTTTCCCTTCGATTTTCAACTTCCAGTCTATGCCTACAGCAAAAAAAATCTAAATAACACAAAATAGGATCTGTAACTAATGAGCATATACATGAACATCGATGTGGGTAATACAGGAAGAATAAAGTAATTGCTAGGGAACAGTATAGAGTGGAAGATATGACGGCAGTTACGAGAGCTCCAGGAGGCTTATTTCCTCAACTAGCCATATGTTCATTAACGAATGACACAAATAAGGTGTATTTAGTGAACATACATAATATAAAGGGGTAAAAACATGAGATCAGTACTAGTAACTGCATTAAAAATGTTTTCCAAAAATAAACACAATCCTGAATGTCATTTAAAAAAAAAAATAAATGTGTACAGGAAAGGCATCTCTGTTTCTGGCTTCTTTTCATATTTTAAAAGAGAAAGCACTGACTGTTAAACAAAAATGGTATTTTTATGGAATGTGAGCTATACAATATTCAGCATAACATTAATTTTGTCTTTTTAAGTTTTTAAATTCTGCTAACAGAACTGAAATCTACTCTGTCCTTTACACAATGACACATAGGTAAACACACGGTAGGAACAGGTTTAACTGCAGTACTTACTTTTGCCTGGTAATGAGAAGTATGTTGACCCATGTCAATTCATGAATACTTCCTGAAAAAGGAGGTGAAAATCCAGCATTTGAAAGAGTGGCACACACATATTAAAAAAAAAAAATCCAGAAAGAAAGAGGGGAGAAAAAGAATCCAAAGTAGAAAGCTAAACAAAGAAATAGCCTGTAAGGTTTACAGCTCTGACTGCAAAATATTCAGCCTGGCAGCTCCAGCAGAAATACAACTCTGTGTACTTGTACATGCTCTCCCCATTAGAGGAGGAGTCAGTTTTGCAACACTTATGTTCCTTGCTGGAGGCAAAACAGTGATTCTCTTCAGTACAAGCTATGTTTGGAGTGTGACAGCTTTAAAGGTGAGAGGTGTACTCTTGAGCAGAGGAATGCATCAGCAGAAAAAGGATCTTTTAAAGCATTGGCTGCATATGCTACAGGTTGTTGTGGCTCCTTTGAAGTGCTTATTGTTTAATATTTTTTTAACTAATAATCTTTTAGCATAAATCATGTCTATAATACTCATTGTGCAGCAGTAGTCCATGTTTTATTGTCTAGAATAGGAAAAAAAAATTCTTTTTGCAACACAATGAAAGGTGTTGATTACAAAGCAAAAAGCTGAATAAATAGAAGAAAAAAGTATTCTTTTTGGTATTTTTGTTAGCTTTTTTCGCTGTTATGAAAGTAATTTCAGATTATGTAATGGTGCTTCAAATTTTACTAATACAGTACATAATTTACTAGTCATAAAGCTCTCCTTAACTGAAGGCATTTTTACATATTTTTATTAAGGCTTTCATTGACTCGTATTTTTTATCTTCCCTGTGTTCAAGTCAGTGAATAGAAAATAAAATGCATGCATTTGTAGTGAAAAGCAAGAAGATTGAGCAAGAATATTCTTTTCCATAATGAAGCAAGATTTCTGTGATGCGGGTGTTTAGTTGTTATTATAGTCAAGTCTTTCAAGTCAAGGTCAGAATTGTTCACATCTTGTGACTAAATGGACATTCTGCAGAATATTTCAAACAATCGGTAATCTTACAAACTGTTTCTTGGCGAGAGAGACAGGCATTTTTGAGTGAGGAATATATACCTTGCAGTTTATTCTCACAGAGATTATAGAACTTCAGGTGTGGTTTTTTTTTTTCAGTGCAGCTGGACTAAACTGCTGCTGAGAGGAACAGTTTTGCTCTCTGCCTCTAGTTGCTTGCTCCTTTCCATCCATCATGTTTGTTATCCATTGGAGGCCAGATAAGGACAGTTTAGAGAGTTAGAATGGTAGAACATAGTTCCATTTTCATCTCCTATTATAAATTTCTGAACACTCTCACTCTAAGGTCAAACAAATGCCAGCGATATGGGAATGGAATGCATAGCTGGCAATAAAGTTTCAGTCGATGGTATCATAAAACTATGCCCTAAAATATCAGTGTGTTCAGCTAGCTGTAGTCAAACTCTTCCAGTAAGAAAGGCTGTCTCTCAGAAATTAGAAAAGGAATAGACAATGGAAGCTAACAGGTATTTCACAAGACAATGTATCAGGCTGTGTCTTTTTTTTTTTTTTTTTTTTGCTTTATTGTCTGTATCCACTTGCTGCTACTGAATAAAGAGAGATCAGATCAGGAGGAAAGGGTGATAGAGATAAGATCCTGCAGAGGGAAGAGATTTTCAAAATGAAGGTGAATCAAGGAAGTACTGGTTCACATCATCACTGTCCTAATTTCTCTAAGAGGACTGTAATAATATTAAGTGTCTGCATGTATACATTTTCTCTGAACTAAAACAGGTTATATACTCCTAGAATCTGTCTGAAGAGAGTAATACAGAACACAAACTAAATCACCAATGATTTAGTGAAGGACAAGATGAGAGATTTGAGTTAGTAATTATCATTGATATCTTCAATATTTTATTGATGACCTGGATGAGGGCATTGAGTGTGCCCTTAGTAAGTTTGTAGATGACACCAAAATGGAAGGAGTGTTGATCTACCTGGTGGTAGGAAAGCTCTACAGTGGGATCTGCACAGGCTGGATCACTTGGCTGAGGCCAATGGGACAAAGTTCAAAAAGGCCAACTGCCAGGTTCTCCACTTCACCATAACAACACCAGGCAACACTACAGGCTTGGGGCAGAGTGGCTGGAAGACTGTGTAGAGGAAATGGACCTAGATATCTTGGTCAATGCATGGCTGAACATGAGCCAGCAGTGTGCCCAGGGGGCCAAGAAGGCCAATGGCATCCTGGATTGTATCAGAAATAGTGTTGCCAGCAGGAGCAGGGAAGTGATTATGCCGCTGTGCACAGCACTGGTGAGGCTACACCTCAAGTACTGTATTGAGTTCTGGTCCTCTCACTGAAAGGAAGACATCGAGACCATGAAGCATGTCCAGAGAAGGGCAGCTAAGCTGATGAGAGGGTCTGGAGCACAGGTCTAATGAAGAGCAACTGAAGTAGCTGGGATTGTTCAGTCTAG
The DNA here is from genome assembly GCA_023055505.1 of Callipepla californica brunnescens. Classification (NCBI taxonomy): domain Eukaryota; kingdom Metazoa; phylum Chordata; class Aves; order Galliformes; family Odontophoridae; genus Callipepla; species Callipepla californica. The sequence goes on along the minus strand of JALIRH010000009.1, from coordinate 10,849,621 downwards.
GCTTAGGAGTGACCTCATTGCTCTCTGTAACAACCTGAAGGAAGATTGTAGTGAGCTGTGGGTAGGCCTCTTCTTTCATGTAACTTGTGACAGGACTACAGGGAATGGCCTCAACTAGGGGAGATTCAGTCTGGGCTTTACAAAATACTTCTCCAAAAGAGTAGTTGGGCACTGGAATGGGCTGCCCAAGGAGGTGGTGGACTCACCAACCCTGGAGATGTTCAAGGAACGTTTAGACATTGTGTTTAGGGGCATGGTTTAGTGGGAACTATTGGTGACAGGTTGGACTGGATGATCTTGTAGGTCTTTTCTAACCTTGGTGATTCTATGATTCTATGACTCTATGATTTTATGATTGAAATCTGTAACAAGGATAACTTTTGACATTTATACCTGCGCTATCTAGTTTATAGGTAGACATAATGCAAACTTGGCAACTATAGCAACAGACAGTACAGTGTGAGATAGTCCTTAAATATTTCTCCAGCATTTTAAAATATTTTTTTTTCAGTATTTAATGAGCACTGGTGTGCCTGTGGCTATACTACTTGCTACATTCAAGCCAGTCAGGCAAGTCTGTACAGGCATACTTAGACTCCGATGGAATACTGCCAAGTAAAGACAACTGTGATTCTAGCAGCACTGGATTAAGGGGAATATTTAAGGTAACAGTAAAATCTCATAGGCACAGCATGTATGTCACCCATGTATGAGAGATTCTTTCAAATTAGGATAGCTGAAGAAAAGTCACCAAGATGAGGTAAAAGATCTAAAGCCCATCTATTACACAGTGACTAACATAACTTGGCTGGTTTAATCTGGCAAAATAAAAGCCAGTGTGGAAAATGGTACAGGCACTTACATGTCCTTATGAAGACAGTGTATGTCTACCAATAAAAAAGTATGCATTAGACCAGTCCAATAGCTTCTTAAGCTGAAGAACAACGCTGGAGCAGATAGAAACAGAACACAAATATAAAATGAGGCAGAAAGGTAAAAGAATACTAGCCAACAGTATGTGAAAAAATGGATCAGACTTCGACGAGGGTAAAAAAAGCATGGCTCTTTGAAAATAGAGTTTGGCAAGTCTGTGGAAGGGATTATGGGCTTGACTCATTCCTCATCATGTAACTGGTGGATCCACTTAAGAAATCTGGTTTAGGCCAGGATTTTAAGCTGCCTCTACAGTCAATGAAGAAAGATTGTTGTATGGCTAGGCTGGAAACGGAATAGTTTTCTTTCCAGAGATTAATCTATTCAGAATCAGAAAAGTTAGGCTTGGAAACTGTTAAAATCAGCTGATAAATTCCAAAGAGCAGTCCTTATATTGATGTCAACAGATATCTGTGGAAAGGAGGCCTCAGAAGACAGCATGGACCTAACTTCCTTTTCATGATAATGACATTTGTACCACTGTAATCTCACCAGCCTTAGTGAAGTTATTTTGCATCACATCTGCCTCCTCAAACTCAAATTCAAACTTCTCATAAGATCATAATTTCACTGCCTCTCAAAAAGTGTGAAATAGTGTTACAGCAGTAACACTGGGAGGAAGGTGAATAAACTTGGAGGAACCTATGAAAAGAAGCAACAAGGTTTTAGAAAGAAAAACACTAAAAGGAACTTTATAAGCAGTCAGATTGAAAGAGCATATGAAAGGAGACAGCAGTCTGTCCTTTTCTTTTTTCTCCACAGCCTTTATTAAAAACATTCTCAAGCTTTCATGAGTGAGCAACTGTTCATGTAGGAGTTACAGCTGGTTGTTCCTGCCCTTCTTTCCTCCCTGCTCACCTCCTCCCCAAAAGCAGGGGAAAGTAAACAGGACAAGTCTCAGCTTCTTAAATGTGGAGAAAAGAATAAAAGAAGTAAGAATTCAGAGAACAACTTTTTTGTTTGCTGCTGCCTTCTTTCCTTACCACAACTTCCTCTGAAAAAGCATCTGCCAAAGCCCTCATTTGTCTTTTTGACAGACAAAATGTATTTGGTGTGGCCATTTTTGAACAAAAGAAGATGTGGCAAGTGTTATGGCCCCTCACTCATTCTCACTCGACTTCAAAAGTCCTACCCCTTTAATGGTCATGTTCACCCACGAGAACAATAGGGCTTAGGACCAGGATGTCTTCAGCCCATGGTGCTGATCATTGTAGCAGATGCTACCTCAGAACGGCCAGTGAGAATGGCTGACAGCTGGAGACGTGCCTTCTCATTTACCAAAAATAATCTCTTTCCTGCTTCTTGATTTTTGCTCTCAGACAAAAAAGCACTGGAGCTGCTTTATTTTCAAGATTGCTCATAATAGATTTCCAGCCTTTATATTTGTGAATCTTCCTTGATGGGCTTTCTAATTTTCAGACAAAGCCACAGTCACTTGGGTGACTGCAGGCCTTGTGCTCCTGTCACTAATCAGAGCAGCAGTTAGGGCATCTTCTCTTGCACTCCTGTTATCTGCACAGCTACACAGCAGGCAGTCCCAGCACTAGTACTTACTGCTGTGATGTACGCAGATTCTACAGGGCTCTGACTAGAGAGACTTCACTGTGGCACTCCAGTAGTTGAGGGAAACAGGAAGGGGAGTGACTTTTTATATGGTTTGATTGTGACTGAACAAAGAGTTTTATGGGAGATTTATGATCTATGTTAGGGGGCATTCATTATGCAGAAAGCAGTGATGCGCTGGAACTGCTGCCCAAAGAGCTATGGGTGCCCCATCCCTGGAGGTGCTCAAGGCTGGGTTGGATGGGGCCTTGGGCAGCCTGAGCTCGTGGGGAGCAGCCAGCCCATGGCAGGGGTTTGTTACTGGATGGACTTAAGATCCCTTCCAACCCACGCCATTCTGTTATTGTATGATTCTATGAATAATGTGTTCATGAGAAAAGATACTGATTGTGAGGTGTCTGACACAGTCTCCCACAGCATCCTTACAATAAAGTTGAGGAAGGGTGGAACAGATGAGTGGATGGTGAGGTGAGGTGAGAAGTGTCTGACAGGCAGAGCTCAGAGGGTTTTGAGTCCAGTTGGAGGCCTGTACTTAGTTGTGTCCTCCAAGGTCAGTGCTGGGTCTAGTCCTGTTAAAATCTTCATCAATGACCTTGATGAGGGTTTGCTGATAATACAAAGCTGGGAGGAATAGCTGACACACTGGAAGGCTGTGCTGCCTTTCAGTGAGACCTGAACAGGCTGGAGAGTTGGGCAGAAAGGAACCAGACAGCAAGTGCAGAATCTTGCACCTAGGGAGGAAAAACAGCATGCACCAGTACAAGTTGGGGGATGACGTGCTGGAGTGGAGCTCTGAGGAGAGGGATCTGGGTGTCCTGGTGGATGACAGGTTGGTCATGAGCGAGCAGTGTGCCCTCATGGCCAAGAAGGCCAATGGGATCCTGCGGTGCATTAAAAAGAGCGTGGACAGCAGGTTGAGGGAGGTGATCCTCCCCCTCTGCTCTGCCCTGGTGAGGGCTCACCTGGAGTACTGTGTCCAGTTCTGGGCTCCCCAGTACAAAAAAGACAGAGATCTCCTGGAAGGAGTCCAGCGGAGGGCCACACAGATGGTAAAGGGTGTGGAACACATCCCTTATGAGGAGAGTCTAAGAGACCTGGGGGTCTGTTCAGCCTTGTGAAAAGAAGACTCAAAGGGGATCTGATCCACATCTATAAATATCTAAGGAGTGGGAGGCAAAGGAACGAGGCTGGACTCTTCTCAGCAGTGTGTGGTGATAGGAAAGGGGAAATGGCCACAAACTGAAGCATAGGAAGTTCTGCACAAATGTGCGTGGGAACTTCTCCAGAGTGCAGTGATGGAGCACTGGCACAGGCTGCACAGAGAGGTGGTGGAGTCTCCTTCTCTGGAGATGTTCAAGACCTGCCTGGATGCCTACCTGTGCAACCTGGGCTAGGGAGCTGCTTTGGCAGGGGGTTGGACTCGATGACCTCTACAGGTCCCTTCCAACTCCTGCAGTTCTGTGATTTTGTGATTCTTGGGATATGTGAATTTTTCACCAGACATAAAAATTGCCATTCTTCTCTATCCCCAGCTATGCTGGTGATCTTCACATCAGTGTGTAGTGGATGATTAAAGAATTGGCTCTCAGTCAGAGTGACCTTTGTGTCACAAGCACACAGGCAGCCTGGCATGGTTTCAGCCCTGGTGAGCCCTGCCGTGGCAGCAGGCGTGCCTAAGTGCAGCAAAGAAGCAGCTCACGTGGACCAAAAAAGGTAGGACTTCCTGGTCTGAGCAATACACTGTGCTGGCTTAAACCTGTCATGTGACTGTGATAGGTAGGACTTTTGCCAGAAGTGAGGTAACTTCTAATCTTGTGTGAAAGTTGTCCTTTAACTACTCACTAACAAAGTATTCAGTCTACTGCACTTGCTTATGCCTTCAGCCAGTGTGACTTCTTATCTATGCTGGTTTATTAGGTTTACCTGGTGAGGTTATTGTAGTGTATGTTCGAGGTGAGGGGAAGGCAGGGGGTGTTGCAGGGGTTGGCAGAGCAGAGCCCAGCACTGCACTGTGTCAGATTAGAATAACTCCAGCTGCTCCAAAGAGGAGTCAGGGCTGGCAGAGCTGAGCCATGAGTGACACTGTGTGTGCTCAGGAAGAGCAGATTGAAGGAAGGGAAGAACTGCTGTGCAACCAGAGCTGGGAGAAAGGAGAGAAAATGAGAAAGAAGCATCCCTTCAGGCATCAAGGTGAATGCAGAAGGAGGGCAAGAAGAGCCCCAGGAGTGGAGGAAAGGTCCCCCAGTACCCAGAAGAGGCTCATGATGGAGCATCCTGGCCCCCAGCAGACCATGGGCAACAAGTATGGCAGATCTCCAGATGTGCCAGATCTCCACATGCAGCCAATGGAAAAGCTCACAGTGCAGCAGTGGATGAAGTCTGAAGGAGGCTGCAGCCCATGGAAATCCACTGCAGGAGCAGCCCCAGATCAGAGCTGCATCTGTGGGGAGCAGCCCTTGGTGGGACAGGAGGGCTGGGGGAGCTGCAACCTGTGGGAAGCAGTGCTGGAGCAGTACCTGAAGGGTGGGCCCTGTGCTATAGAGCTGTGCTAGGGCAGTGTTTGGAGAGCTGCAGTCTGTGGGAAGCCCACAAAGATCAGTTCAGGAAGGATGGCATTCCATGGGAGAGATCAGTGTAAAGCAGGGGCAGAGTAACCATGGGAGAGTAGCATCTGCTGACCACAGCCCCCATTTCCCACTTCTCTGTGCGGCCTTGGGGTGGCAGGTGGAAGAGGGTAGATAGGGGGAAGGTGTTTTTAGCTTGCTTTTAGACCTCACTGCTCTGGTCAGTTAGTAACAGCTGATAAATTGCAATAATGCTGAGTTAATCTGAACTCATAAATCTTTTTTTTCATCATATGTTCTTGTTGTGTTCTTTTAAGGAGGGGGAGTGAAAGAGCAGTGTGGTGGAGCTTAGCTGCCCATAGTTTTGAAATGACCACAGTTGGTATAATAGAGAAAACTGGTCTTCTACTAGATTAGGTAAAATGAGAAGACAAACTGCTGAAAAAAGGCAAAAAATCTTAAAAAGCCTGAATAAATTCTAATTCTTCTAGTTTTACTGGAGTTGTTTATTTTTGTTTTGAAATTGTATTTGTTACTCATTTACATACCTTTCTTATCCATATAAATGTAAGAATATGCCTATCATCACTGAGAGCTGTTACATAAGAATCACTCTTACCTTTTCATGTCCAATATACATATAAAATATGTCCTGAATGTTGATTCAAAAAAACTACTTTTTTCTTGGTTGGGATTGATGTACCATGTTGCAATTTACTATTTCATTAAGCTGTACTCAATCACTTAACTACTTCCTAATTAAACTCTTGAAATTTGCTTTTTTTTTTTTTTTTTTTTTTGACTGTGGACTTGTAACAAACCCATACCTCTCCTGGATGCTTTCTCTAAGTATATTATTCTCTTGCAGTTTTCACATAGTTTAGTTATGGTTATTATTAAAACAGCAGTGAGAGGACCAGAACTCAATACAGCAGGAGTTTGAAAGTGGTAGATGGCAACCAGTCCATGGCAGGAGGGTTCGACTAGATGATCTTTAAGACATTCCACGATTCTGTGATTCTATGAATATCAGTACTGCCAGAACAAGTAAGTCTGGGGAGTTCCTAAAGTATCTTGGATATAAACTCCTGTCAGAAATACTGAGTAAGCCAACAAGGAAAGATGTGCTCCTAGATCTGTTGTTTGAGAATAGGGAATGCCTTGTGGGAGAGGTGATGGTAGGTGGCTATCTTGACCACAGTGCTTATGAATAACTTGAGGATGGGAGTGGCACTTACCTGTGCTTGAGGAAGTTCAGACAGGACACTAGGGAAATCACCTTTATTGTGAGTGTGATCAAGTGTCTGTTAGAGTTCAGGAGGGGTTTGCATAATGCCCTCAATAATGTGCTTAAAGTTTTGATTAGCCCTGAAGTGGTCAGGCAGTTGGACTTGATCATTTTTCTAGTTCTCATCCAACCGAATTATTCTGTTCTAACTTAAACTAAACTGGCAGAGGAAGGGAAAAACAGTAAGTACTATTGTCTACAAATATGTTTTCTTCTCATGAGAAAACTCATGTAGTAAAGACAAAATTCATCCTGACTGATTTTTTTTCAGCTACAAACGGAAATATTTCTGTATTAGAATAGTTTGGTTGACATGAGTTGCACATATTCAAGTATTGGTTTAACAACATAAGACATTGAACTATGATGCCATCAGCACAAGATAGGACACAACTACATTGTTTCTCTGTAGTAGCAGTAAATGACAGATCAGCCAACCCCATAAGTGTTTAACTGTTCTCATCTCCTTGATCTGCAATTGGACTCGTGCTGTCATACAGGGAGTTGTTTCTTATTAGGTATTATTACTGATACAAAAAATCTGTTTACATTTCTAAACCATAATGCACTGCCACAAAACTGTACAACTGTACATTCAATTAACACAGTATACCTATCAGAATCTCACGTTGCCTGAAAAGATGAATAGAAAAAGAGGCATTAGTAAAAACAGGCTTCCAAAGATATGTCTCCTACTCATTCATGATTTCTGCTAAATTCATTAATTCTTCTGAAGTATTCTAAGAAATGGTCTCATCCAATATTATAGGGCAGACAGCTTCTTGAAAGACAATAAACACAAAGAATACTTAATTTCTAACTTATGTGATTCTTATAACACCAGTGGAAAAAATGTATTTAATGTATCACTCTCTTTCTTTTCTTAATTTTTAGCCTCTGACTTAAAGTGCAGAAGTATTAGAACTGTCTTGAATAATTTGCTCTCTAAATCTATGCCAAATTGTTGGAGTAGATGAAGAAATGTGTGTGAATTCAATGACGTATGTAATACTTGGAGGCAGACCTAAATAATGTTGATAAGATTCCTTTATAATCTGATTATGAATTTGGCCTAATATACTTACCAATCCCATTCTGTTGGTGATCATCAGTGTAAGCCCTATGGTGAAGAGCAGTGATTCCTGAGTGATTTTTAAATTCACAGAATTATATAATCACAGCATGGCTTAGGTCTGAGGGGATCTTAAACATCATCTGGTAGTCAGGGTTGCCAATCACTAGTTCATGTTGCCCAGGGAACTACCCAACAGCTTGTCTGGGCCAGTGCCTCACTAACCCTCTGAGTAAAAGATCTCCTCCTGAACACCTAAACTAAATTTCTGCTCTTTTATTTTAAAATCCTTCCTCCTTGACCCATCACTATCTGCCCAACAGAAAGTTGATCTTCCTCCTTTTTTTAAGTTCCCTACAAGTACTGGAAGGCCACAGTGAGATCTACCTGAAGTCTTCCCTTCTCCAGCTTGAAAAAGCCCAGCTCCCGCATTCTTTCTTCATAAGAGATGTGCTCCAGTCCTCACATCATCTTTCTGGCCATCCTCTGGATCCATTCCAATGGTTCCATATCTTGTGCTGGGGCTCCTGGCCTGGATGCAGTACTCCAAGTGGGGCCTCATGAAGGAAGAGCAGAGGGGGAAGGTCACCTCACTTACCCTGCTGGACACCCCTCTTTTGATGCAGCCCAGGATACTGTTGGCCTTCCAAGATGCAGTAGTACACTGCTGGCTCCTTGTCCACCAAAAACTCCAAGTCCTGCTCCACATGGCTGCTCTCAGTTAGTTTTCCCAGTCTGCACTCATCTCTGGAATTGTCTTGACCCAATTGCAACTCTGCACTTGGCCTTGTTGAACCTCACTAGGTTCACTTGGGCCCACTTTTCAAGCCTATCCAGGTCTGTCTGGATGGCATCCCTTCTTTCTATTGGGTCAGCTATACTACTCAGCTTGGTGTCATCAGCAAACCTGCAGAGGGTAAACTCAATCCCTGTTTCTAGGTCATCAATAAAGATGTCAAAGAGCACCAATCCCAAGACAGACCCCTGGAGCACACACAGATTCATAGATACATTAGGTTGGAAAGGACCTACAATATCATCTAGTCCAACCATCCTCCTACTACCATCCCTACCCACTAAGCTACTAAATCAAATCCCTTAGCACCTCATCTAAACGCTTCTTGAACAGCGCTAGGGATGGTGCCTCAACCACCTCCCTAGGCAGGCCATTCCAGTGCCTGACCACTCTTTCAGAGTAAAAATTTTTCCTCAAATCTAATCTAAATCTTCCCTGGCACAACTTGTGGCCATTCCCTCTCATCCTGTCATTAGTTATCTGGGAGAAGAGGCCGACCCCCTCCTCACCACAGCCCCCCTTCTTCGCATCACCAGCCTCCACCTGGACATGGAGTCTTTGATCACAGCCTTCTGGCTTTGACCATCCAACTCATTCTTTATCTACCTAATAGTCTAGCATTCAAACCCATGTATTTCCAATTTAAACATAAGGATATGTTGCAGGACCATATCAAAGGCTTTGCATAAGTACAGGTAGACAACATCAGTTGCCTTTCCTTTGCCCACTGATGCCATCACTCCAGTTCTGCCCTACATGAAGCTGTATTGGCTATCTTGGGTAACCTCCTCATTTTCCATGTACTTTAACATAGCTTCTGGGGTCTTCCCAGGCACAGATGAGTCTCTCTGGACTCCTTTTCTTAAAAACTCAAGTGATGTTTCCCTTTTTACTGTCACCAAGAACTTCTCTGGACAGCCATGACTTTTCAGAAAGATGGAGAGTGGCTTGGCAACCACACTGGCCAGTTTCACCAGAACCCTGTAATGAAGCCTCATAGATAGACTTGTAAATATTCAGCCGCATGACCTCTTACTTACTCTGTTCTTGAGTAGGATGGATACGCCTCCCAGACCCTCACCTAGAGCTTCAGGGGTATTAAGAGTCATGGGAAGCCTGACTGCTAGTAGAAAAGAGCTCACTGAGTACTTCAGTCTTCTCCATGTCTGCTGAAGCTACTTCTCCCATTTCATTTATCAAAGGGAGGTACACTCTCCTTTGCCTGTTTCTTCTGACTAATGTCTAGAGAACCTCTTTTGTTAGTTTTTTATGCCCTTCGCCAAGATCCATCTGCACCATGGCTTTCCTGATTCCCTGTCTGCATGTCCAGATGACATCCCATGCATTCTTCCCAGGTTGCACGTCCTGGTTCCCACTACCTGTACATTTCCTTCTTTTCCCTCAGTATGACCAGCTGGTCCTTGCTTAGCTATGCCAATTTCCTGACTCTTCTGCTTGATTTTGTATGCTGAGGATCTCCAGCATAAAACTCTTTTACTCTCAGAAAGGTACCTTTGAAGAGTTGTCATCTGTGAAGGATAGCTTCCCAGGGGATCCCCTCCAATAATTTCTTAAATAGCCTGATGGGTGCTACCTGAAGTTCAAGGTACTGACTCTGCTCTTTGCCAGGGGCACATTCCTTGAGATCACAAATTCAATCAGGGCATGGTCGCTTCAACTCAGACTGCCTCCAGTCTTACCCTCTTTAATGATCTCCTCTGCATTGGTGAGCACCTGGTCCAGTAAAGCTTCACCTCTGGTTGGTCTGTCCAGTATCTGAACCAGAAAGTTATCTGCAAGTGACTCCAGGAGTCTCCTGGATTGCTTGCAGTCCACCATGTTGCCTTCCCAACAGACCTATGGGTAGCTGAAATCCCCCATCAGATTGAGTCTGTAAGTTTTTTCTAATGTTATATGATTTTGTAGTTGCTGCCTCCTGTGATCCAGCTCAAAAGAGCAGGAGCAGGACTGGATAGCAATCCTCTGGCTCTATCATTCCTGGTATCCTCATCTCAGTGTCCTGAATGTGGACCCCCAGCTTCTTTCACAGTGCAAATAATCTCCCACTAAAGTGACTGAACTTTGCCATTTATTTATTTATTTATTTATTTATTTATTTATTTAGTGGCACTGATTTTGACTCAGGTCCTTGGTTGTCCCTTTCTGGACCTGAAACATTAACTGCACCCTCTTCTCTTTTTATCCCAAGAGCTTCATTTCTGTTGCTAAAGGTGTTTCAGGGGCAAGAGGGAGGCTTCTCCTTCTGCTCTGATCAGAAATGAGTGTCCAGTATCCTTCATCTTGCAAGTTATGGCATCTGTCTCCTAAGGGTTGGAAGATTACTTAGCTTCTTCTGCTTGTTGGAAATTAAGACAGGGCTGTCGGTTTGCCTGTGTCATGATCCCATCATCGGTCTCTCTCTGATTGCGGGTTCTTTTCTTTCATCTTAGTTCTCTCTTCCAACTCATCCACATGATCACAATTCATCCTGGACTGTGGAACAATGGCTACTTAAGATCTTTTCTGAAGTGTGTTGGAATGTATGAGTGTTTCTTACTCTGGAATGGTATCATGCTTCTGCTGCAACTCCTGGGCCCAACAGCTGTGCTATGCAAGAACCGTGAAAAATCTTTTCCCTTTTTATACTTGCAGTTTTGAAAGTCAGGTTATATAACATATTGTGAATTACATTTTTATATTAGAAAGCATTAAATCCATTTTAAAATACAAATACAATATTCACTCCCAAAATATATTCCACTGTTTAAAATCATGTTATATGATCACTCAGAATCATACTGCTGTCTCACTATCTGAATAACTACTGTACAGAAAAATGATGATTTTATTACTGATTGAGTACCTTTTGTCTTTATATGTAGGCTGCTATTTATTGTCTTACCTTGAATGACTAATGTGCTACTTTTTAAAACAGATATATATGTTTGCTTGTGCTTATTTTCCTTCACAAGAACCAATTATTGGCCAAGGCTGGAGAATGAATAGTGAAATAGGAGGACCTTTCTTCTGACCCAGTACCACTTGTTCTCTTAATGGTACTTAGCTGAATTCAAATCAAGAAATTATCACAACAGAAGGTATAACGCATTCTTCCTCCCATTCATGGACATTTTCCAACATCTTCAGGTAATGAGTCTGAAGCAAGTGGTGTCTGTTATTACCAACTACCTGATCTGGCAGAAGCCAGTGAAAAATACAGCTAGACCCCAGGGAGGACATTTGGAAATTTTCCTCCCTATCAAGGCAATCCCATTTTCCACCGAGTTATTTTCAACCATACGGATTTGTTATTTAGGATTATCTGGAGGAATGGATTCATCTTTTGATCAGAATCATGCTTTTTAGTTAGAAGAAATTATGTAAAGAGTATCAGCTTACCAAAAGCACTCTACCTGATCGGTTTTATATTGATATAGGCATTAATAATTAAACATTACTTACAGAATCACAGAATGGCTGAGGTTGAAAAGGACCTCTAGAGGTCATTTATTCCAGCCCCTGTCCTTTTATGTATTGTGCTTTGGATTTAAAATTTCCCTTTGTTTTTCTTTTGTGTAGTAAAAGCGATGGGTATAGTTGCAAGAAGAAGCTTGTCAATTATAATGATAATTGTCTCTCTCCTTGTTAATTACTAATTTTTCTTGCTCAGATTCAATCAAGTTTTGTATGTGATACTTTGTTATCAAGAAACAGACAGAATGTTTAATTCTTAGTTCTTGTTCTAATGTGTTCGTTCAAAACTGGAAAAATATTTTATTAGCAGGGTATCTGTACTTTGGTTTTCAACTTTTCTCTTACTATGAAGAGCTAAATCCTGCACAGAGACAAAGACAGGCAGTGACTGCAGAAAACTATCAATGAAAATGGCTATGACTGCTCATGACAAACCACAGACTGAAAAGAAGGAATTAATAAACTGAATTTTACAATATGACCCGAAGAGACAGATTCTGGAGACTGGAAGAAGAGTAATTTCATATAACTTGGTCAAGCCATTTTGTGACATAACACAAAGAAAAATTTCCATGGAAAGCAACATAAAAAATAAAACTCCTGGCAAATAAGAAACAATGTAAGGTACAAAAGCAGTCTGACAAGTAGAACTTGATATGATTTATGGTTGTTTTCTTGGTACTTAAGCTTCAAAATCCCAGAAAGACTGCCTATCTGCAGGGACATCAGCTGTTTTCTATATTGTGCTGTTTTCTTTAAAGTAAGAATTTTTATTGAATGCACATGCTTCCCTCTTTGTGCATAACAATTAAAACTCAATGGCTTTTTCAATAGAACTGCATATTTGAAGAAAAAAAAAAAAAACAACTCTATAAATACTTAAAAATTCTGTGCAAAATCACTTAAAATACAAAGCCTTGCAAGGTTGTTTATGAATGACTCTCAGAAGCAAATGCAAAAAACAATAATTTTCTCTATTTATGCTGCTTCTTGCAGAAGTATTCCTAGGAAAGAGTATGGAACTGCTATCACAAAATTACAGGAAACGTGCTGCACAAAAAATAAAGTGTAAACACAATAAGAGCTATTCCTTCAAGTTAAATTACTGCTCTACTTTCCTAATGCCAGTGATGCTATGCCAAATATCTGTGTTACTACTCCTCTAAGATGTAAAATCTAAAATCAACCTTCTGACCTGAGGAGGAGAATTAAAGAGTAGAAGTCCCTATATTTATTATTAGTCAATGGAAATAGGCTCTTCCAGAATTGCAGATTCTGAGATTTCAGCAGCCCCACCATTTTGCCATTCTCATTGTGAATATTTTTTTCCTTATGCCCATTCCAAGGTTCCCTTTTTGCAACTTCTTGCCACTCCCTTATCTAACTGTACGTCTTTTCAGAAGAACATCGCTTTTGGGTATTTGAAGAATATATCTAGATCCCCCATTAGCCTTCTCTTCTCCAGACAAAACAAATCCTACTCCCTCATCCTATTCCTGTACACTGTACACCTCAGCTTAAGGGACCCTCTGCTGCAGGTTGTTGGTATCTCTCTTGTACTGGAGAACATAACAGTGCAGATGCAGTTACACCCCTTTAAAACTGCACTAATATAGTTGCCTGCTTCATAGTCAGTGCACATTACTGACTCACGTTCAACCAAGCATCCAACATAATTCCCAGGTCCTTTTAAATGGGCTGCTACCCTGCCAGCATGATCTCAGCCTGTAGTGATGCATGGGGCTATTCCATCGTTGATGCAGAATTGTGTAAGACTTCTTTTGGCCCTCAAGATCCTCCTCATTTAAACTCTTGTCACATGATCACTCAGTCTGATCTCATCCTCAAATTACTGTATTGTATCTTTGCTAATACTGATGTATCATATCAGGAAAATGAGGAAAATATACAATATCAAACTACCACTAGATGTTCAGGAAGCAACTGCAACACTGAAAACAGGGGCCTGTAGTCTGTCTGGCTGCCACCTGAGCTATTGCTGTTTAGTGTTCATAACAGAAGAAAATTAAAGCTATGCAGAGCAAACATTACTAAACATGTTTAAGTTTGCACAGCTATGTCCTGACAGAACTTCTGGTTACGAAGGTAAGCACAGGCTGATGGAGTAGGTGGCTTCAGGAGCTACTGCCCCTGGTCAGAAAACAGTCCTACGGTCTGCATTCCATTGTGTATCAGGGGCTAGAGAAATAATTCCCAGTTGCTCAGAGACAGTATCAACATGTAAGACCAATTCAAATGATGTGAAGAGACTTTTTACGTTCATCACCTGATAGAACATTCACAAAAACATTACAGAGTTTCTATGGTAATAGTCTGAAACGGTGCTTTGTTTTTATGTAGAAACAGTAGTTTTCTACAACTGTTTTTTCTTTTTTAATTTAAACAAAAATAGTGATTCTTTGCTTTAGGGTGGTTGTTTTTTCATGGTTTAAAGCTCTCTTTTTATAGCTTCTCATTTCATGATGTTAAGTCTGACAGTCTAATACCGTGACCTCCATTTCGATAGGTCTGTTGAACAGAAGTGTTCAACAGATATATGTCAAAATATGTATGACAAAATGGCAGAATAAAATTATTTATAATTATGTAATGACACAGTCATATTTGAATACATTGTGGTAACTCAAATTTCACTGTTTAATGCCTGTCTATGGTAGAGTATGTTGCTTTTCCAGTTTCTATAAAATCCTTCATTATTGTGAACTATCAAAAACTTTTTACATAGATGAGATAGATTTGTTTTGAAAAGCTTATTCGCTTCGGAAGGTGTTCAGTTCCGTAGAATTTTTACAAAACTCTTCACTACTATTAGTTTGCTGTTATGCAAACATAATTTAATGAACACAAATGTATGAGTATGTTTTTGTGACAGTTTTGCCCTCTAGTTACAAACTATGGCTTCATGTTTTTAGTCTTACAGTATTTTCTGAAAGACTCTGCAGAAGATTCTGTTCTCAGCCTACCTTAAAACAGATGTGCAGTATTTGAAATACTTCACAACACACAGCACTTCTTTAGCAGAGAGATGGTTAAAAGATATCACTGTGAGGGAACAGCTTTATCAGCTAGATGTTTGTATGTCAATGAGATCTGATGGGATTCACAGAAACTCGGAATTGCACGGGTCAGAAAACACCTCTGGAGATCATTGAGTTCATTCTGCCTGCTAAAGAAGGCTCCCTACTGGTTGCATAGATAACTGTCCAGGTGGGTTTGAATATTTCTGGAGAAGGAGACTCCACAACCTCTCTGGGCAGCCTGTTCCAGGGCCCTGTCACCTTCACAGCAAACAGGTTTTTTCTCACATTCATATTCCTGTGTTTCATTTTGTGCCTATTACCCCTTGTACTGTTGCTGGGCACGACCAAAAAGAGCCTGGCCCCATCCGCTTAACACCCACCCTTTAGATTATAAGCATTGGTAAGATCCCCTCTCACACTTCTCCAGGCTGAATAGTTCCTATTCTTTTAGCCATTCCTCAGGAAGGGAAATTCTCCAGGTCTCTAATCACTTTTTTTTTTAGCTCTCCACTGGATTCTGTCCAGCAGTTCCCTGTCTTTTTTGAACTTGGAAGCCCAGACCTGGACACAGTACTCCAGATGTGGCCTCACCAGGACAGAGCAGAGGCGGAGGATCATCTCACTCAACGTGTTAGCTGCAGCTCTTTTCAGTGAACCTCAGGATACCATTGGCCTTCTTGGCCACAAGGGAACACTGCTGGCTCATGGTCAACCTCCTGTATGCCAGGACCCCCAGGTTCTTTTCTGCAGAGCTCCCTTCCAGCATGTCGGAACCTAACCTTTACTGGTGCATGAAGTTATTCATACTCAAAGCCCAGGTGAAGGGCTCTGTTCTGCACTTGTCCTTGTTGAAGCTCATAAGGCTTCTCTCCACCTAACTCTCTAATCTGTCCAGGTCTTGTTGACCAGCAGCACAGAATTCTATTTGTCAGTCACTCATCCCAGATTTGTATCATCAGTAATTTTGTGGAGATTATAACATGTTATAATCTCCATAGAAAGTCCCATTGCTGTAAAAACCAAAACCCTCATACTTGTAGCAGCCACGTAGCCAGGAATTGACCTGTATTATATGTTTATAATAGGCTATAAAAGGCTGCCCTCCTTCCTTCAGCTGACAAAACTGAGAGAAAGATAATGGGCACCAGTGTTTTTCACTTGTGCTCCCAGAAGTTTATAGTCTTTTTTGATTCTGCTCATGTTTCAGCCCCAGTGTCATTCATGCCCCCAGGAAAGAGTAACAACAGATAACAGTCCAGTTCACCCAAGCGCTGAAGGAATTGACAGACATTATAGCTGAACCCCTCTCACGCAATATACCAAAGACTGTGGGAAGCTAGCTAGCAGTGTACCCAGCTGTAAGAAGTACAGAAGAGAAATGTAGGTCCATTCCAACTCTCTCCTCTCCTCTCCTCTCCTCTCCTCTCCTCTCCTCTCCTCTCCTCTCCTCTCCTCTCCTCTCCTCTCCTCTCCTCTCCTCTCCTCTCCTCTCCTCTCCTCTCCTCTCCTCTCCTCTCCTCTCCTCTCCTCTCCTCTCCTCTCCTCTCCTCTCCTCTCCTCTCCTCTCCTCTCCTCTCCTCTCCTCTCCTCTCCTCTCCTCTCCTCTCCTCTCCTCTCCTCTCCTCTCCTCTCCTCTCCTCTCCTCTCCTCTCCTCTCCTCTCCTCTCCTCTCCTCTCCTCCCCTCCTCTCCCCTCCTCTCCCCTCCTCTCCCCTCCTCTCCCCTCCTCTCCCCTCCTCTCCCCTCCTCTCCCCTCCTCTCCCCTCCTCTCCCCTCCTCTCCCCTCCTCTCCCCTCCTCTCCCCTCCTCTCCCCTCCTCTCCCCTCCTCTCCCCTCCTCTCCTCTCCTCTCCTCTCCTCTCCTCTCCTCTCCTCTCCTCTCCTCTCCTCTCCTCTCCTCCTCTCCTCTCCTCATCCTATTCTACTGATCCATGCAGTATCTTTCTGCCTTCTCTTCTTTTCCCATGTAAGGGAGACAGGAAATGCTTCTGCACTGGGAGATCTTAAGTATAGGTCAAATCACTTCGTGTGAGAAATTCAAAAGGTACCAAGCTTTCGAAGTAGTGCTTAGTTTGTTTCTTCTTTTTCTTTTTTCTGTCTTCCTTTCTTTTTTTCTTTCTTTCTTTTTTTTTTTTTTTAAGTAAAAATCCAGTCTGTGGAATGCTGTATAGTTGTTGACTTGATGTAGTTATGCACAAAAAACAGATAGTTTTCTGAAGTCCCTTTAAGCCATTTTTCAGTTCTAAGGAAGAATCAAGCATACAAAACTCATTTATAACACGTATTTCTCTGCCCTGTTTTCAGGTTACATTTCTAAGCAAGAATTGTTGAAGACAGTTTTTTCCAACTGTCCTTGAAAAAGTATGCTTTTTACTATGAATCTAGGACAATTGATGTGTATGAGCTGCAGCTGTTTATCTTAAATTATTGCATCTAATACTAAGTCTCCCAGTGTACCTGAGTCACAGGAATAGCTAAGTATGTAAATAGTCTGTTTTTACATTTGCTTTTTAAAATGTACTACGGAAATGACAGGCAACTACCTTGAAAAACAATATGTCTCTTAACGCATAAAGAACTGCTCTCAGTCCTTGTTTGGGGATGTAATATATGACTTAATTCCCTGGAGTCATCTGTTTAAAATGACCTACAAATACTGCTTTGTAAAATACACTTATTATTAGTTCATTTTCCTGCTAATAGATTAAGCTGCAGTATATCTCAGATTGTAAGTTCTAGATATTTAAAAACGGATGAATATATACTATTTTTTACTGGTCTGTTTCCTGCTATGTATACTTTTTGATTTTTTTTTTTCTAAAAGGAAGATAGAGTGTACTGGCAATATTGATAAAAGTTGCATTTTCTCCTGTAAATTGTCCTCACTGTTTTTGTTTTTTTTTCACTTCCTGCACAGATTGTCTAAAGTCAGTATTTAATATTCAGCTTTTATGTCAATTCTTATCTCCTTAAACTTTAGTAGGAAAATAATACCGATGAAACACATTGAATCAGAGTAATTTTCTACTGTAGGGTACAAGTCTCATGATTTGACTTTGACTTGCACTAGCTGAGAACATTTTTTATGCTCGGAATGCATCCCATGAAGTTTTCATAAAAAAAGAAAAAAAGAAAAGAAAAAAAAGGGCCCAGCTTTTTAAAAGAGAATCCAGGTAACTAGAAATACCTTGGTGAAATAACACTGCATTTTTAGACAACAAAACAGAGAAAATAAAGACTAGTTGAATATATTTCTACACCTTGATATGCTGGCTTTGACTATGTACACATGCCATTTCTTTTCCATTCAGCTTTTGTCCTAATTTTCACATTTTGTGTAACACACGATTTAATCAAACTTTTAAAAGTAATTTTTCTTGGTTTTGCTAGATTTATTTGTGTTGGTGTCTTTCATATTGTTCCAGTATGAAGAGACTGCCAACTTTGTTGAGTTGTAATTATGAAGGAATGCTTCTAAGTGCGAATACAAAGTAATAGCTTGTCCAGTCCTGCTTTTTCAAGGACAGTGGGACATAATACTGGCTGTAATTCCCCTTTGCCATACTTAAGTGGTATACTGAACAGGATCTGCAGCACTTTGCTTGTTGGTCCATAATTGTCTGTTTGCCACACAGGGATTAGTTTTAGAGCGCACACTGATCTGTGTTAGCAGCACTTTGTTGGTACTGCCTGTGCCTTTGGCAAATTCCTGATTGCGGAGTTCAGTTTTATGAAGCAACAGTTAAACACTCAAGAAGATCCTTACTCAGTGAGACCAGGTCTTCTTCCTCTCTTGCATGACTTCTCATAGTTCGGAATTGCCAGTTCCTGTGCTCTTGGCAGTACTTTAAAAGTGACCAGCACGGATGGATACAACGTCTAAACATTCCTAATCCCTGGAGATGTTCAAATCTTGGTCGGTAACTCCCTGCCTCCTTGGGCAGCCCATTCCAGTGCCTGACCACTCTTTTGGAAAAGTAATATTTTTGAATATCCCCTGGTGCAACTTGAGTCCATTCCCTCTAGTCCTATCACAAGTTACAAGAGAAAAGAGGCCATCCCCCAGCTCAGTACAGCCTCCCTTCAGGTAGATGTAGACAGTAATAGTGTCACCCCTGAGTCTCCTCTTCTCCAGACTGAACAATCCCAGATACCTCGGCTGCTCCTCATAAGGCCTGTGCTTCAGACCCCCTCATCAGCTTAGCTGCCCTACTCTGAACACGCTCCAGGGCCTCAATGTCTTTCTTGCAGTGAGTGGCCCAAAACTCAAGACAGTACTCGAGGTGTGGCCTCACCAGTGCTGAGTACAGAGGGATGATCACTCCTCTACTCCTGCTGGCCACACTTTTTCTGATACAATCCAGGATGCCACTGGCCTTCTTGGCCACCTGGGCACACTGCTGGCTCATGTTCAGCTGAGCATCAACCAATACTCCCAGATCTGTTTCCTCTACACAGTCTTCCAGCCCCTCTGCCCCAAGCATGTAGCATTATCTGGGGTTGTTGTGGTCAACGTGCAGGACCTGGCATTTGGTCTTGTTGAACTTCATCCCATTGGCCTCAGCCAAGCTATCCAGCTTGTCCAGATCCTTCTGTGGGGCCTTCCTCCCATTTTGTTGTCATCTGCAAGCTGACTGAAAGTGCACTCAATGCTCTCATCCTGGTCATGAATAAAGATATTGAACAGGACCACACTATCCCATGGAGAACATCCATAAATACATACTATACGGATTTGTGTTTGTGACTGGGAACTCATAGTCAGCCTCACTTTAGCCTTGCTGACTATTGGGCTGCCTGGAACTACTAACAGTTGGCAATACATCCTGAGAGTGTAACACAATGGATGAAAACTTCACAAGAACTAGTACCTCATGAAGGACACATGATCTTAAAGCTGATGAAAGAACGTGTACAGTTCTGTACCCTCTTTACTGCTGTGATATGACACTCTTCCTACTAACATAAGAAATCAATTATTTTTTCCTGCAGCCTTCTCATCTCTAAGGTGAACAAACTCTGATTCTCAGTGTCTTCCTGAACATGGCAGCTCCATCCAGCTCCTTTCTTGGAGGTGTTCAACCAGACTCAGTGTCCTTTCTGAGGAAAGACTCAGTGTTCCAAATGTGGTCTCAGAAGTGCTGAAAAGAGAATAATCACTTCCCTTAGCCCACTGACTGTTGATATTAATGCAGACCCCTTTACTAACAGCTTTCTCTGTGGCAAGTACATGCTATTGATTCATATTCAATTTATTGTCCGCTAAGATCCCCAGTTCTTTTGTGCAAAGTTGTCTTCCAATAAGACAGCTATATCTGTTCTCTCACATAGTTGTTTTGTCCCAGGTGCATGACTTTGCCTATGTGTTTGTTGAACAAACACATGCCAACCTCATGAAGTTCAACAAAGCCAAGGGCAAGTCCTGCACCTCAGGCAGGGTAATCTCAAGCACACATAAAAGTTGGGTGTAGAATGACTTGAGAGCAGCCTTGAGGAGAAGGATTTGGGGGTGTCAGTTGATGAAACACTCAGTGTGAGCCAGCAGAGTGAACTTGCAGCCCATCAGGCCAACCGTATCCTGGGTTGCATCAAGAGAAGTGTGACCAGCAGTTTGAGGGAGGTGGTTCTGCCCCTCTACACTGCTCTCATGAGATCCCACTTGGAGTACTGCAGTTCTGGGTACCCCAGCACAAGGACATGTTGGACTGGGCCCAGAGGAGGGTGACAATGATGATCAGAAGGATGGAATACTTCTCCTATGGGGACAGGCTGAGAGAGCTGGAGCCCTACTTCCTGGAGAAGAGAAGGCTCCAGGGGGACATTATTGCAGCCTTACAGTACTTGAAGGGTGGGCTACGGGTAAGCTGAGGAGAGACTTTCTTTAAGGGCATTTAGTGGCAGGACAATTGGAAATGGCTTTAAACTGGAAAAGGGCAGATTTAGACAAGATATTAGGAAGAAATTCTGTACTGTGAGGGTGGTGAGACACTGGAACATGTTGCCCAGTGAGGTTGCGGATGTCACTTCCCTGGAGGCATTCAGAATCAGGCTGGATGGGGCTTTGAGCAACCTGCTCTAGTGGGAGGTGTCCCTACCTATAGCAGGGGGTTGAAATTAGGTGATCTTAAAGGTCCCTTCCAACACAAACTATTCAATGGTTCTATGATTCTGTTATCATCAACTCAAATTGTTCTACTGCTAAGTCCACCACCAAACCATGTCACTAAGCACCACATCCACAAGTTTCTTATGTACCTCCAGATACAGTGACTCCTTCACTTCTTTGGGCAATTCTGTTCATAGAATCATAGAATGGTTTGGAGTTGGAAGGCAACTAAAGATCATCTAGTTCCACGCCCTTGCTGTGAGCAACGTTGTCAACCACGAGATGATTCTGTGATTCTATGTTTCTAAGATACAGTCATAGTCAATTTCTACAAACAGGTTATTTTCTTATCTAGCATCAATATAATGTCGAACATTTCTGTTTTTTTCTAAGCATGCCAACTAAAAGTTCAGATCACAGTTGATCTTTTTTATCTGCATTGTGTTTACATGCTGTAGCTTTGAAATGAAAAAAATTGCCTAGTCTTTTCAATATTGTTTGGAGTGCTTTATCTTAAATATCTGATTAAAATTATACTTTTGATATAAAAACATAAGTATAGATTACTTTTCTTTCCTCTACACCCGATTTACATTAGTTACTGTAGCAAATCTGATATGCATAGTTGATCTGAATTAGAAAATACATTTCTTGCCTAGCCTTTTAACAAAGCAATGATTAGTTACAGTAATACTCTTAACACTTAAGATGAGCGTATAGATATACTCATTCCGTTTTTCCAAATATAAAAAAAAATGTTATCCATCCAGAGTTAGGACAGTTAAACTAAGCTGCTTCTGAAGCAGTTAGAAAGCAGAGCTCCTTTCTGTATAAAGACAGAGAATATTAACAGCTAATTTTCATAAGTATCACACAGCTAGAATTTCAGTCCCTTTGTTATGGAGTGGCTCAATGGTACTCAGGTTTTTGTTATCTTTAGGATAAAAATTTAACCAATACCTTTTAAGAATAACAGTGACAGATGCTTGGTAACTGGTAAATGGAAATGTATAGACAGAATTTTTATTAATGACCTGGTAGGGAAAGAAGTGTGGCACAGACCCCATGGATCCATGCGCATTTTCATATCAACAGTGCTTATTTTAATGCTTTTTATCATAAGCTATATTTTCCTGTTTCTTCCTTTTGATGCCTCATTAGCTACATCTGCTTACTGCTTATTTATTTTGCAGAATCTATTATAAAATTAGTCTAGAAAATGGCTACCAGCAAATGTCCACCTGAAAACAACTTGTAAATTTGATCCGACCTTCCACAAAAAAAGCGTTTGTAATTGCCTGGTTTAGATTACATTGTAGCTCCTCACTCAGTTGGGCCAAAATAAAAGCAAGAAAATGCACTTTCATGTGCAATTACTAGGGAAAAATAAGGGGGAACTTTCCAAAGTATCGTCCAGTGTGAAGAGAAGGCTTAGGCAAGACTCAATAGCATCAAAAGGGGTGGTAAAGAAGTAAGTGGACAGTCTTTTTATCAGGATCTGTTGTGACAAGACTAGGGAAAATGGTCTCAAAATGAAAGTTTGGAGATTTAGACTGGATATAAGGAAAAAGGTTTTTAAAATAAGGGTGGTGAGACACTGGAACTAGTTGCTTAGAGATGTGGTGAATGCTGCATACTGGAGGTTGGTGGCCCTGCCTGTGGCAGGGAAAATGGAATTTGATGATTCTTGGGGTCCCCTCCAACCCAAGCCATTCTATGATTCTATGCCTTGTCCTTGGAGACATTCAAGGTCAGACTGAATGTCTGAACAACCTGAACTGGCTGTAAATGTCCCTGTTCATTGCAGGGGAGTAGGGTCTCTTACACATCAAATGATTCTATGTTTCCATGATCATTTAACGCAGAGAGATGAAGACTGGATACAAACAGTATGTATCCTCAAATATTGAAAAGCTTGATGTAAATACAATGACATTAGTATTGCTGCTCACTGTGAAACATAACAGTAAGAATCATTGCAAAATAGGGTCCAGAAGCAGCATCTGGTCTGTCTCCAATATCAAAACACGATCTAATTTCTGAAAAACATTTTTATTAACATATTGTTAATGACTCAGTGTTGGATTTCCACAATCTGACAAGAAATCTAGAAACCTCAGAAAATTATTCTGCTATCTCCTTAAACTCTCCTAAATTCTTAGATGAAACCCTTTCTAATCCTAAACCAGAACAGATTACCCTGTATCTTTTTCCAGTGTCTTTAACATATTTGAAAACTGTAGTAATATCACTCTACTTCTACTCCTATCTGATTTTCTAAGATCAAAGGTTTCATGTTTTTTCTATTGTCATATACATATATATGTGTATCTGGATTTTTGATATAACTTGTTGATTTCTCATAGATTCTGAATTTTCTTATCTCCTCTTGTAGCAAAACTCCTCCAAAATTAGTGAAGTACTCCAATTCAGTCATTACAATAACTTGAAGAGCATAAGGGAAAACACATATATTGCAGACTGTACCCCCTTTTTATATATAACTTTTAATATATAACATAATCCTTCCTTCTAAAATCAAAATGATAGTTTTTCTTAGCAAATCAGGAAGAAGTTGTATGTTTAACTAAACTAAAGGTTGTTTTTCTGCAAAAAATAACTGAAACGCATGGCAAAACAGAAAGTCTTCCTTCTGAAAACAAAGCATGGTTTCAGTGTGCAAATAAATTTCATATTTAGACACTGAAGTGAAACACTCCAAATCAAACTTAACTCTCATACCATTAGTTTCTAGATCTTTTAATTTTTTTTACATAATCAGGATTTAGCTAGTTGTTCCCCATCTCACCATTGTGTGGTTATTTCTTTTTACATGACTTCCATTTTTGAAGGTTATTTTGGATTATGTGTCAATGCAGCTCCACCACAGTAAATTTCTTTCATTTGTTTACTTATAAAGTAGGTCCTCTTAGATGTCAAGAAAAATCTTGAATAATACTGAATGCACGATATACACATACAGAACTCCTCTTGTTAGAAACTTCTGAGATGCTGAACCACTGATGACTATCTTGGCGTGGCTGTCCAACCAGTTTTATTTTCTCCCTATCGTAGGTTCATCTTGACCATGTTTCACCGCTAATATATGACAATACCATATGATACTGCACTGAAAAGTTTATTAAAGACAAAATATCTAATTGTTACTGTTTATCCATCTATAAATACTGCTGTCAGATAAA
The DNA here is from genome assembly GCA_023055505.1 of Callipepla californica brunnescens. Lineage (NCBI taxonomy): Eukaryota > Metazoa > Chordata > Aves > Galliformes > Odontophoridae > Callipepla > Callipepla californica. Next base: position 10,825,583 of record JALIRH010000009.1, on the reverse strand, counting down.
TAAATTGAACTGTTTTGATGTAATTTTTTCCTGGAAAAGTTGTGAAGTTACTCAGGTCCTCCCTTCTTCAGTTTATGGGTAAGTAGTTTGATTATAGGGTTCTACTTTTCTCCTTCAAAATTAAACAGATTTCATTGTCTCTCACTTTTGGTACTAACTAAATTCAGCAACTCATTGAGACTGCCTACTTCAGTCAAAGCTAAAATCTTCGGCCTGTTCAATTTTCAAATAACTATAACTCTCTTGGCATTTCTCTTACAACTACTACATCAGAGAGATATTTTGCATTTTCCAGATTGTCTCATATGTTACATCTCATTTCATGTCTTAAAGCTGGGAGAGCTTATAATCTTGATTTATAAGAAAGACCTATGCTGTTGAGAGTCAAGGAAAATTCAGTTCTATTAAAAGGCTTAAAATAGGGTCAAAACCCAGAAAGATAAATGCATTGTAAAACAGCCTGCTCAGAGAAAGAATAGACAGGCATGTAAGGACCTAATTAAGGAAAATAAAATTGTTCTTCAGTAAAATACAAAAAGGACTCGCAACATTTACTCTAGTGAACAAAACAAGGTAATGGCACAAACTCAGGCACTTATATGTGTTTGTCCATATGCTGTAACATCACACTCCTTCAGTTTTAGCCTCAAAATGGTACTCTTCAAGAGGGTACACAGGAGTGTTTGTAAGAGCATGGACCATTTACTGCTCCCTGCAGACGATATGGGACATGGCCACACCATGTTTTGCTATATATTGAGGCAACAGAATTGTCCCTGGTTCATTTTACATGCTTAATTTTTATACGCTAACTTTTGTCTAATTCATCAGAGGTTTCTTTTATTCTGGTTGCTTCGAGGGTCCTGAATTTGTCTGAGTTTGCCTCTAGTTTTATCCTATTCCCTTCTATTCATCTTTTGCTACTTGTCCCAGCTTCTGCTTTCTTTGTGCTGAATTCTTATGTTTTAAGTCAAATTAGAATTTACAGTTTATTTAGGTTGTTTGTTTCTACATCATCTATCCTCTGCATTGGAGGAGTGTACATTTCTGATCTGAGTATATCACAATATACAATCATTTTTCTTAAATTGTTCTCTTAGAGTTAACTCTCATGAAGAATTACATATAATTTTTCACAGCTACAGTCTGTCAATTGTGAATCTGTTTTATTTATTTTGCTGTATTCTTTTCATCTAAATATATCTGAGTATTCAAAATTCTTTGCTATCACTAGTGATGATAGATCACTCTGCTAATTGCTCATTAGAAGTCTAATTTTTTTAATCTTTTTAGGATATTCAGAATTTTCAGTGGGTTTATATGCCACTGTATCTACAAAAAGGGTACAGCTGCATTGCAAGGGACAAAGAGAAAGACACTCTTGCTCCTTGCTTGCACACTGTGGAAACAATGCGTGTATCAGCTATACACATTTGAAAGAAACAATCTGTAGTTAGAGGAAATTCTTAGGAAACAATAATTTTACATGGGAACGATAGTGAAAGAGGAGAACAAAAGTTTGGAATGCATGAACATATATAAAAATGCAAGAGAATGAAAAGCTTCAGCATTAATTCAGTTATTTCAAAATCCAACTTACTAAAAGCTTCCAGCAGTTTGTTACAGAACATTATAATGCCCTGAAGGTCACTGTAATGGAAATTTATGAGACAGAAGCTACATCCCTGGAAGAAAGAAAAACAAATTCAAATTAAACTGCAGTGTTACGGGTGCTACAGAGAAGCTGTCTAAATTCAAAAGACACAGGATGATAAGGATTAGAGACAGGTCAAGAAATCCCCATAGTAGAAAGAGAAGGTATAACCGCATAAATCAGGAAATGCAGATTATTTTTGGTACAAAACAAGCATAAAAACACATTATATATATCTATATGTATATAAGTATAAAGTTGTAGAATAATTTCCCTAAATAAGTGTTTTGAAACTACAAGACTCATACCTATTCCACTTAGTTGTCCTCTCAGTTAACTGTATGTTGCATGCTTGTAGCATAAACTCTTCAGCACATAAATTCCTGTCGATGCATCACTAAAAAATTAATCAACTACTTCATTCAATTATGCTTCTATGCAATTAAAGAGGTTGTCTCTGGCACGATGGAATCTAGAACTGGAAAAATGTCTATTTTTCAAGTTTCTTTTAAATGCCACTTTAGATCTGTTGAAATAACTGGTCTAGATTTTAATTATTTTACACAAATGCCGTATTCCCTGCAACCGGATAGATATCTACCCTCTGCTACATGCTAACTAGGATTAAATACAGAACTGCTTAATAGTAACTTTTTTTCATAAAGTACAAATCTTCAAAAACAAGAACTACCAAAACTCAGAGGTCTGAACTCATTTCTCTGTCAACACTCTGCAGAGATTGTGATAACCAACTACCAAGATGAAAACAGAACATTTTACGATATATTTACCAAGATTAGAAAATATCAGGGATAGTTCAAATAATTCTCGCTCTTTAAAATTAAAACACCCCTAAAAAATTAGAGGCTGCATTTTTTATTCCTAGATGTGTTAGTATGATTCATGTTGAACTGGTTATATTCCTTTTTTTTTTTGTCTCTGAGAATCTGAAGTACTGAATGCTGGCAACAGTATTCAGAAATTGCCTGTTTGTGTGACTTAAAAGACATTACACATTACTCAGACACTAATGAGTTCAAATTGAATTTTACAGTCTAAAACTGCTATGTATTAGTTAAAATGGCAGTATCCATCCTTGTAAATCAAACTACTTAGAAACATTCCAGGCATTGGAACCTGATTGCCTATACTATTGCCTCCAAGCAACTGCTTGAATGATCTCTGGCACAGTCCTTGTCAGCTTGTGGTCTCCAAATTAGTGTGGGTACAATCTGTAGCTACAAAAGCAGTCAGTTCCAGGAGGTGATCAGCATGTAACCACAGTGTTTTGGAGAGCAAGAAAATTCAGAAGTATGGAGTATATAATGTCGGTTGTCCTCCATGTCAATATTCCTGGCATATTTAATTTGCTAAAAAAATGATGTAGCCATAATGACTACCTTGTATAAAGGAATGCTGAATAGGTACTGATATTGTACTTAAAATACATTTAAGAAAGTCTGAATAAGTATTTTACTTTTTGAAGTATGTATTACTAATAAACTGTAAGTGGTGTCTTATGCACCACTTAAGCTGCAAATGATAATCAGGTATGGCAAATCTGCAAGATGTGATGCTTTACTGTCTGTTACTTTATGTATTTCATTAATGGAACCTTCCCAGTGGAACAAATGGCTACTTGGTAAAACTAAGCTAAGCAATTAGAGTGCAGCTGAGAAAAGTGTGCATCTTAATAGCATCAGCATTTGTTTTTGTTTTTGCTTCACCTGCCCTTCCTTGAGTAAAGTCTCTTCAAATCTAAAGCTGCAGAGGTGGGGTGAAGGGGAAGCAACTATTCCTTAAACTTAATGTTCATTACCGCTTTTGCCATATTGTGTGCATTCTAAAGGAAAGGGATTTAGGGAATACTCACAGTGTAGATAGTACTCTAATACGATAGAAGTAATAATCTGATTACAGAATGATCTGTGCACAAGACATAGAGTGAATACAGTATGAATGCAAACATGCATGTGTATGTGTACTATAAAAAAAACTTTTTACATCAGAATATTTCTGTTATCATTTACAATTAAGTAACATTGGTAGCCTAAAACTACTACATCATTATAAGCAACAGTGAAGTATGCTACTGAAGCCATCTTCAGCTTCTTTCAGAACTGTTCATTCCATGCACTGAAACAGTTTCCTAGGAATGACCAAATAATACCTATTTACAATTACTTAATGAAAGATTGATGAATTTCTCTCAGAAGAAATCATGCTTTCCAAAACAGTCTACTTATTATCTATGCACTCCATAAAGCTGTGAAATAAAGTAACAGGAATGCCTATAGCAAATGCCAAATACTTGCAGAAGTATCAGCATTAACACTTGCAGTATTGAGATCATTGGTATCTGAAATTCTCTATCTGCATCATTGTACCTCTAAGAGATGAGTTTTAACATATTTTTTAGGATTTTTATAAATATTATTTATTATAGAATTTAGAAGTTCTTTTCTTATAGATTAACAACAGAGATACAATTGCAGGCAGTCTCATATGATACTTGGAAATCATGATACCAAATAAGATAAGACAATAAAAGCCAGGGAATTTAAAGAAATTTTGTTGTTTTTTGACATTTACAAAGCTTATGACTTTTAAAGAATCCCAGACCCAGGTATTAGCTGATGTGTGCTAGACAACGTGTCATTTAAGACGTATTAACTAATTAAGATGAACACCAAGGAGCTTTGGTTTCAGTAAGATTACTTAAAAGGTTAAAGATACGCGCACCCTGAAATGTCTGTCTCAGTGGAGGAAAAACTTCTAAAAAGCCATTATTGGATAAAAATGCCAATTCAGCAAATGCTGACTTTGCCATCTGGCATGGTGTAGGCCAAGAAACTGTCAGCTAGTGGAACCCAGACGGTGCACAAAAGATACCAAAACAAAATAAGCATGCCTGCCATAACAATTTATGAACTCTTAAGGCAGGGAAAAAGACAAGCATAATAGTTCAGAGTAGTGAACAATTCCTGAAACAAGTGAAAACAATACAAACAGGTAACTGGGAAAACTATACAAGGTGAGGAAAACAACCAACCTATGAGTACTCACAACAATCAAAAGCTGAACCTACTTCTGAATTACCTAATTACCTCTTTTTCAAGGTCTTCAGACTCCCAGATATTTGGAGAGTAGCTAGGAAATCTTGTCAACAAGGTTTATACATCCAAGTTAGTTTTGCACAGTTATAAGTAAGTTTTGTCTATTATATTATTGACTGACCTTAGGTCACTGGCTGTGCAATTACTCAATACCTATAGTGACAGCTTTGACAAAGGATTTGACATCCACAAATTGGTTCAGTGGTTGAGTGAACCAAAATAAACTTCTGGATTGAAGGACTGCAACCTTCCAGCTCTCAGTGTTATCAAAAACCCCACTTAACAAAGCCTAAAAAGCCATTCCATATGCCTAAAATCCTGCTTTCTTCAAAAAAATAACATCCTTTGACATGAATGATCAAGAAACACAACACCAATTAACATGAGTTCTTATTTCATAACTTTCAATGCATAACAGTTTTCATTTACATTTGATTATTAAGATTAGAAGATGTGTTCTTTCAGAAGGGACACTAGAGATGTGATCTTGAGAATCAAAATAAAAAAACAGACAGCTACAGTCTTTGAACCAGACATTAATAAGCCGTCAGCAGTTACTGATGCTTATTCAAGACTGTCTGCACGCAAACATTTTCTCATCAATGTACATAACTTTAGATTTTAATTTCAATTAATCATGAAATGATTTAATTAAAATTAAATGTTAAATTCTAGAATTTTATGCAAAATTTACTATCTGCTTACTTTTTTGTACGATAAGCTCATTTCTCTAAGCAGAACTTTGTTCATAAACATATGTATGCCCTCCATGTTCCAGACTGTGCACTAAGGATTTATCAGGCTTCCTTCTTCATCCCTCTTCCTTCTATGTAATATTCAAGTTCCATTACTGAAGTCTATCTGACTGGATCGTCATCTCACTTACTGCGATAAATGTTAAGTAGGTCTGGATCGCAGAAATAACCACAAAGCATAGCTCCTATGCATGAAAGATATTCAGTAGCTCTAATGGAGAAAACTCTGCTGGCACTTTCATTTTTCTCTCATACCAGAAACAAGATGCAGGCCCGTCAGCTTTTTCTGTAAAGCTAGTTTTGCAGAGAATATAATTTACAGATGAAAACTCGTGACAGAAATCCCTGGGCTAATTTTGTTTTAACTCCTGTCAGATTTTTCTGTTTCAGCATTTTAATGCAGACAGGTAAGGTGCAGCTTGGTCATATTTTCTAAAACATCTGTCAAAGCTGGAATTTTTTCCAAGGTCTTTTCAAGTTCTGAGCAGGCAGGTTCAAATAATTTTAAACCTATGAAGAACATAATATACAGAATTAATAAATATAATACACTATACACTATGTCCCAGTAATCAGTAGGTTTGTGAATATATCAAATGTGAAACTGTCAAAACCATAGGTATAGAAAAAAGAGCTAGGACCTAAAAAGCAGATCCTTGGATGGAAAAATCTCAGGGACAGAAGAATCTAGGAAAGGTTGGATGATGTGACCTCTGGACTGCAAAGACATCATAGCTCTAAGCCACCATTAAGAAGGTTTGTGTGAAGCTGTTGGGATCAGCCCCTGACTTCCCTCCCCCAACCTTGACATTCTTCTGTCACTGTCCAGGCATCTCTAACTGGGACTGATTTAGAACTAGGAATTCACATACAATGAATTGCCTACTAAATGTCTCCTGCATTCCCAACAAGCCCAAGGCATTATCCTACCCCTCATCCCTACACAGAGCCTCCTGATGTTCAAATACTTACTTCCATCAATCCTAATTTTAATTGTTGGAAATCAAGGAGTGCTGAGCTCTAAGATGAGAGAAATAGGAAAATCTCTTTTCTGCATTAATAACTAGTCTCTTTACAGCAAAGGTTTCTCAGAATGGATATATTTTTTCACAGTAAATTTCAACCAACTTCAAGACTCTTTGTGTATTTCTGAATATGCAAAGAAATTAACACTGCATGCACTTATCTCTTTAAATGTTTCACTTCTATGCATTCTTTAATTTAAAAAATAAAACAAAGTGTCCTTGTTTTCAGGGGAAAAAAAAAAAATCAGTGAAAAGAGCTTAAATGAAACAGAAAGAATTGACATGTCCCGGACTTCCTTTTCAGCCCTAGACAGGAACTGTTTTCTTTGTTTTCCCTCTTCTCCTAAGTTTTTGGTTCTGATTAATCGATTCATTCATTTCTTTCACAACTGACTAAGATAAAGATATTTTCCATGAATTAGATAACATACATATGGTTTCTGGATAGATAAAAAGTGGAATCAGTTTAAAACAGCACTACTTTGTTAGTATCACTGCAGCCAAATTTCCTGTTAATTTACAGAGACAAACCACTGATGAATGCAGAAATTACAGGACAGAAGGCTAAGGCAGAATGAACAAGATTGCATTTTGCAGATCAAAGCCTCATCTACTCTAAACATTTGTTACATTGAAAAATACATATATTACTTCTACACTGTCTCTATCATTCACAGGGCCCAAAGAGGGTATCAGAAATGAAAGATACATTCTTTGATACCCGAAGATAATTTTTAGGACTTTGTCACAACATACAGTCACTGCAGCATAACTTTCTTTCATTATCTATTTTTCTCACTTAACGATAAAGCTTCCACAAGAAAATAGAAATGCACATCTTTAATCAGATTTGATGTGCTAAAAAACCTTGTTCTCTGCATCCCTGCAGAGAAAGACTTAAGGGTTTTGGTGGATGAAAAGCTGGATTTAAGCCATCAGGGTGTGCTTGCAGCCTTGAAAGGTCAACAGTATCCAAAAGAGGGGTGGTGGCAGGAAGAGAAAAGGGATTGTTTTCCCACTCTGCTTTGCCCCATCCGGAGTACTGTGTCGAGACCAGGGGCATCCAGCACAAGAAAGATGTGAAGCTGTTGGAATGTGCTGAGAGGAAGGCCACGTGGATGCTCAGAGGGCTGGAGCACCTCTCCTTTGAAGAAAAGCAGAGGGATCTGGGCTTGGTCATCCTGGATAAAAGACGGTTCTTAGGCAGATCTTACTCTAGTACTTGAAAGGAGCTTATGAACAGAAGGAGGAATGACTTTTTAATCAGTCCAGTCAAGACCAGGGACAATGCCTTTGAACTAAAAGAGAGGAGATTTAGGTTAGATGTTAGGAAGAAATTTTTTATTCAGAGAGTGGTGAGGCACTAGTACAGTTTGCCCGGAGCAGCTGTGGGTATCCCATCCCTGCAGGCATTCAGGGTCAGCTTGGATGGGGCCCTGGGCAGCCTGAAGCTGGTGGGGAGCAATCCTGCCAATGGCAGGAGTTTTGGAGCTAGATGTTCTTCAAGATCTCTTTCAACCTAAGCCATTCTATGATTATATCAATAAGTTAATCCAAAAGTGGACCACAGTGGAAGGCAAGTGGAAAAAAAATGAAGTATAAAATGTAAAAGAAATTTTCCATGTAAACTGGGCACTTTGTGGGAAAGAACTGTTTTTGTTTTTCCATGGTTGTGATCAGAAATATTTATTTCTTTGCTGACATTTAGAGAGTTTAATATCAAACATAAAAACCCTCCAAAAAAAGTAACAGAAACAGTTTTACAATCGTATTCTTTCAAAAATAAAATTCTCTGTAAGACATCATAATCACAGGAAAACATCTTCATTGAGTTTTAGTTACCTCTTACAGATTTTGTAATGTTAGTGATCAACTTGGAGTCTGAAATCTTTGACTTATCTGTATGTTACAAAAAAACTTGACATCATTAAGTGAAGGTTTTATACCTTTAATTTTTCTGAAGGGACCAAGTCATTTGAAAGAGAATAGCCAAGAATAAACTAAAATAATTTGCTCAAAAAATACTATAGGCCTACCTAGATGATGACTATAGTAAATGTTTCTCTTATTATTTCCTCATTTTCTTTCTCTCTTAGCTTCTTCCTTAATTCACTTTTTTATATTTCAGTACAACATTTTTAAATACTGCAGGAAGAATTTAAGTTCCTGTAACTGCAGCATCTCAGACACAGTGATTTTATAAATCACTTGGACCTAAAAAATACATATTAAGAATAATATAACTACATATTATGTTTTATTTAATAGGAATACATATTTTTTGGATATAGGTTTTTTTGTTTGTTTGTTTTTTCACATCTATTCACTAATTTCTCGTAAGTATGGTTAGGCAGTTTATAGTGAAGTTTACTAATAGATGAACAAAAGTAAAGGCATGAAACTAACACTTCTATTTAATTCACTCTAAGTTTTCATAATTGAAAAACTATTTAATTAATTGCCAACCATGAGATCAGGATACCCAGGATCCCTCTCAACCTGCATCAATTCATTTAAATTACCTAAAAACACAGGATGCAAATTTAGAGGCTTTTAAAATGGATGTAAATGCTCATGAATCACAGTTAAAATAAGAATTCAGGTGAGCTAAGACACAGTTATTCATCCTGGCACCAAAATTGCTTTTCAATTATTCTAATTATTAAAGATTTGCCATATCAAATGAGATAACAGTTCAACAAATTAAAAGTTTGGTAGTGCTGAAAGGGTGATGTCTTGTTTTCTCATTTTTTCTTTCCTCTCTTTCTTTTGATTCAGCTCCTTCCTTCCTACCCTCCACAAATTTTCCTACCCTGCCTCACTGTCCAGGATACAGCATAAATGTGATCTCAAGATTAAATATTTAATGACATATATAGCTTCTGATTCTCTCAAGTTATTTTCCTGACATTTTTGTGAGTTAGTTATGCTTCTGTGATCAAATGAATGCCTAATGGTTCAAGGTAAGCTATAGACATAATGGATAAAACTGGGAAAAGAAAAATAGGATAGGGAGTTCCCATTCTGCACTGGAAAGTTGTTAATGGGCCTACACATGCCTACTTCGTGTATCTATGCCTTGTATAGCATGTTTTCAAGAGGTTGTAGACTGTTAATTTATTTAATCTGTGATCTGCATCAAAGTTTCAGGATGCATTAATATCTACTGAGAAAGAGAAAATAAGGCAAAAGAATTTCTACTAAATAAACGTAAAAATGAGAATATTAATATTTTTCAAATCCTGTAGTTGAAAGAAGTAATCATGGAAGTACTACAGGTAATTCAGCTCTGTAAAGTAAAATACAAGCTGGAAAGGTCACCGTAACTTGTCCATCTGGGAACAAGGAAGTAATGTTCCCTTTTTAATGAGTTCAAAAATGATGAACTTTGAATAGATTGTGTGCAAGAGACAATACTTTCAGAATGACTAATCAGTACTCCACTTTAACCACATGCCTTTATCTGAATTTGTATCTGAACTGTATTGGTATCCCTATACAGTCACTGAGCAGAAACAGACTCAAAGACTGTGACTCGTCTTACCTGTTTTAGATATGTACTGAAGGACAAGGCAAATCTGAGAAGCAGTTATTTCTCCACTGACTTTCAACAGGGAATCTACAATAGCTGTTTTAAAGTATCCACACTTAGAAGATCTGCAGTAACTGTAGCAATTGAGTGTGATATGAAAGACAAACAGCAAAACAGAAAAATTAGAAAAAAAAAAAACAAACAGAGATAGGACCAGCCCCACAGACAACTGCTCTGTAAAGGGCCTGTTTTCAGAGTCTGTAGATTTCATTAATGTCTGAGTAGGATACCAACCCCTTTTTCATGAGATTCCACTCTGCCCTCAATTCAACTGAAAAATAATGGGAAATTCCTACTCATGTTGATAAACTTAGCACTTGGACATGAAGTCTGAATGAGACATGAGGTTAGAATTTGTTTTAACAAAAATGATTGAGAATGGATGAGAAAAGTATATAAAACCTGCCACCCTTTTATTATTTTCATGAAAATCTTAAAAGAACATTGAATACAGAAAGAGAATTTCAAATGAAAATTAATGAAATCACTGCAGGGCAATATTGGATTGTACAATAATTTAACTATTCTTCTTACTTTATATTGTATTGAGGATTATACTTGCTGGGATCATGATATTAGTAAAGTAAGAAAACAAAAACATTATGTGTATATAACATCTACCCCACATGCTCAATTGAAAGAAACATTATTGCCACCAACCTTTATTAATAATTTTGGGCAACTTTCATACTCTGTTCAGTTCTACTTCATAAACTAGCATGTATAGAATGTGTATTACTGGTGGAAAAGGGCAGTCCTGTTCGCTTTGATTTGGAGTCTGGGAGAAGATGAGATGGACTGAAGTTCATAATGATATGCTTAAAAGGAGAAGGAGCTCAACAAGCATGGAGGTCAGAAACAGTCAGAAAGTTAATGTCTACTAGTATTTACCAGATGTAACCAAATATAGCAACTTCTAGCAGCAGACATACAATGTACTCAAGTATGCCTTCATAATCTGAAAAAACAAACAAAAAAAAACCACAAAAAAACTTGTCCTCTAATCATAGCTGATTCTTTTTTTTTTATGACAAAGAATCATTTCATTCTACTAATGAAGCTGCTTACAGTAAAATAGCATCCACTTTTTATAAATTAAATGTTGCTTCAGCTATTCGTCCATTTAAAATTCTTAAAAGCATCTCACTGATGTGTAGAAATACAGCTTGCAGTCTAACTTTCTATGGCAATAAGGCCTAGGTGGGTCACATATACCTATGAAGAGAAAACAAAACAGGAATGAGGAGAGTAGAGAGAGAATTATTTAATTCTAGAGAGGGACCAGAACAATGTTCTAGTTTTTAAATTTTTCTGCTTCTTGTTTCTCCTTTAGACAAGACTTATTTTTTTTTATCCTATGAAGAAATCTGCATTTAGAAGTTTTAAAAGATAAAGCAACAATACAATTTTCTTAGTAATTATAAGCTACAATCTTCTGTGAAAGATGGACAAATTGACGATGCTAGCAACCTGTTATTTTTTCTTCCTTTAGAAGCAATTAGAACAAAATTTTAGTGCATTAGAACAGAAATGTTGGCTTTTTAATTACAGTAATGTCATATGAACTTGTATATGTGTATCACTGTATATGTGTCGTTACATAAATTGTTTTTCATAAAAGTAGGGGTTCTTAATTCTTAACTGGATGCAACACAATTTTGTGGGTTTTTTTTTTATATTTCACTGTTAATTCTTTGTAACTCTGAAGGCCTACTGCTTTGTTTATATTATTCTTTCATTACAAAGCAGACCACAAAACAAAACCCAAAGTCCTTCTTTGAATGCTCTTTCCTTTGCACTCAAACAAAGAAATCAAAGCAAAATAATTTCTGGAAGGCTATAATCAAGCCAAGGAATGCTGTTCAGAAGGAAGCTAATGGAAATGGTGGTTTTCGTTCATCCAATAGCAGACTCAGTTCTTCCCAAATTATCTGAGTTTAAAATAACAATTTAGTGACTGCGGTTGTCATTATTTCAGATCTACAATAATGTAAGCATGCTAAATTGGACTGAGTCTGAAAATTACTGTACTGCTTCATACAAATAGTCTGGCACTCTCTGAGAATAAATTACTGCTATGATACATAGAAAGTCAGAGGATGATAACAGCAGGAAATTAGTGAACAGTTAGGAAATAAATCCTGCATTTGTCTCTCAGTTTCTTTGCAGTGCTTTCATTATTTAACATTCAGAGTCATTCTTTGAGTCTCTGGTTTCAAGAAACTGTAGAGCAACTCAACATATCAAGAGAAAATGTAGAAATGTTTATGATCTATTGCATACTTATATTTCTGATTCCATTGTTTTAGTGCATCCATTATTACAATAATCAATTAATTTGTTCCTATTGTGCTTAATGAAAATTGAAACTTCCTCCTGCAAAACTTACATCAATCTATAAACATATTGTTGTGTTTCTCCACTCAAACTTTATAATTCTGATCTTACTTTCTTCTTCCGTTCTTTTTTGTTTGTTTGTTTGTTATTTGTCTGCTTTTATTCTTCATCTTACTGCACCAAATATAGGCTAATTTTGCCTCAGAAATACTCCTCAATTTTGGATATCAGTATCCTACAGTTTATACTGCACTGGCGAATATGCAAGCAAAGCAACTAAAAGAAAATATTTCCTGAATTGCTTCGTAGATAACAAAGAATTCAGTTTATTAGTTAACTAACAATAAAGTCTCATTTTAAAAGGGCACGGAAAATTAAAAATTACTATTAAATGTCTGAAAACACATGAAAGCAAAAATGAAAAAAAGTCAAATGGAAGGAACAGAGCAACTGGTTTTAAATTAGGTTAATAAGAAACAACATAGAAAAATATTGAAGAAAAAAAAGTGGAATGTCATGGTACAGCATAGAAAATGGGAAAAACAGTTGCTTTCTCCAGCACGGAAGTAGTATTAGCTGCTGAATAGCTGATTCAAATGAGATAAATGTCTTGATAAGGGAAATGGGATCAGGACTGGGATTAGAATAGGGATTCTATACGTAAATAGGCAAGCACAGGCACTTTAAGGCTGTAATACTGAGAGTGGGACAGGGATGATGTCAGTGACTGTGACATACTTTGGAAGCTCAGGAAATCTGAGAAATCTTTATCAGGTAATGTAAACCTGATAAATTGTGCAGGAGTGCATTGCTGAGGTAAAACAAAAACAAATACAACGAATGGGTTATTTCAGAGACTCCAGTCAGGAAATCCAGTAGCTTGAGTGAGTCTTCCAAAATGTACAGGTTGTGATCAAAATGATATTACTGAGGAGCTAATCTGCAACTGCATTTATCACATTCCTGGAAAGTGATAGGCAAATCATAAGTAAAACAAAAAACAACAATAAAAGAATAACCCAGCAAGAACAGACAAACAGATTTACCCCTTTCAGGACTGAATTTCAAGCAAGAAAATTACATTAAAATGAGGTGGATTATTAAAAAGAAATCAAAAGGGGAATTTTAGATATTATCTCCTTGTAAGTGCCTTACTTCAATAACACAACAAGAGATTTTCAGTAAAAGTAGGAGCTTTCTTATCATGGGTAATAGAAAATGTGTTTCAAAGGTATGTAACAGTGGAAGGTGTGGAACGGAATAACAAAATTATCTGTAAAAAACTGCCAAAAGTAAATGAAAAATACTAAATAGTTTTGAAGGAACACATCTCCAAAGCAACTCAATTACTAGTGTAGAAATTCACCCTCAATTCCAGTGTTGTCCAAAGCAGCTCATTAGTGTATGTGTATCCCTCCTCTTTTGCCCTGACTACAGGCGAGGTACTAATTCTATTTCTCACTTATTTGCAGTCTGACAACATTGCAAATGAATCCAGTTCACCATGGGAAAAACTGCAGAATAGAAGAGCCACAGCAACAAAGGAAAAATGCACATCAATAACAGTAAAAGAGACAATTTTATGAAAACAACGACCGTTGCAGTATCCTAAAAGAATAACAAATCATGAAGCAAAAGGTTCACAGGCATTCTGAGATATAGTTGTACCACTCTCACAGCTTCTGCTTTTGCTATTACTTCACACTGAATATATATCGTGTCTAAATATTGTGTGTACATTAATATCAGTTTAATAGTGTTGCATATCCTTTCTGCAGCCATATCAATATTTGAATTGTTTCATCTGTCACTGTGTTTCCAGAAGGGAGTTCACACAAGTAATTTACAGGCAATCCATAGAATAGAGCACAAGAAACTAAAGAGAGATAAGGACAAACAACAGTGCAAGAAAGAACTGAGATGAGATGCAGGTAGGAAATGAAACTGTCACATAGGAAGTTATGTGTATGACTACTGGTTGCCTCCGTAAATATTAAAAAAAATGGAGTGCTACCTTTGCTCACAAACTCCACAGCTGTACAGGGCACATTATTTCAGGTGACAGAAACAGAAAAGTTAGAAAGTAGAAATATTTTGTAATTGAACAAAGGAATGGGATTAATATGACAAGCATATCTGTAGAAAAGCTAATACAAAGACAGAGTAATAAATAGTGCATTTGTAAAAAAAAAAAAAAAAAAAAAAAAAAAAGATTATTTTATTAACTATCCCTTTTCATGTCAGAGAAAGCATATTTTTCATTTCAGTATCTTCCACAAACAGGCGTGCTTTTTTGTAAGTCTGTTTTTAAGCCAAAGAACAGGTTAGCTGCTACTAGAAGTGATCTATGCTGACTCAAAACAGTTGAAAATCCAAAGCAAGAAATTCAAATTATCTTCTCAATACCCAGTAGGCCAGATAATGTTTGAAGTTGCATAGCAATATGATGTTTAATTGGATATAAATAGTACGATCTTTTTGGCACTTAGGTGAAAAGGAATCCAAATCACAGAAAGTACTTGAGAAAATCCATATTTTCAGCATTTGATCTGTTTTCTAAAAATGGACCTCTCCTAAAGTTGATTCCTAATTCTAGCATGTTAGGGCAGATGCTTTTTTGGCAAATGCTTTCAGGCTGAAGTATCTCATATGTAGTGGAAATGATCAGGAAGCTACTTGAGGACCACCAATCCCAAAATAACCTACTTCTGTGTGGTGCAAAATCAGTTCCAGAATGCCCATGGAATGATGAACTATTAAAAAAGAACCTTGTCAGAAAATGTAAAGAAGCAAAATCATATAGATACGCCAAACTATATTACAGGCTTATGCAGAACTCATAATATCAGCAAAACAGGAACGGCATACCTGTTATTTCTTGTTATAATGTAATAACCTTGTAATTATTTGTTATAAGTTAATGACTGTCCTCACCACTATGAGATTATTGTTGTAGCCAAAATGGGACTATATGTTCTACAAAAGGACTTTAAGGAAAACCATATGTTAAAATTGCAGAAGACTGCTTGTGTCTAGTACAAGCAAAACCAAGTAAATAATGATTTTTTCTGGATTCAGCTGAAACTGCATATAACTAGAATTTTAGAATACTTAAAAGATAAGTAAATTGAAAACTACTCGAAGGAGTTCAAGGGAAATATTTAACTTGCAGTTAATGAATGTGCCCCATTAAACAGTGTGCTGCCTGTAAAAAAACACCCAGTATTGTAAGACAGGAAATTTAACACTGTCTGAATAAAAAGGGGACTGTAACTCTACAATCATAAAGAAATCAAGAACAGGCCAGCTTTCTCACTGAAGGGAGCACTGGATGAAAGAATTACTGCCTAGTTGTGACAACACATTCCTCCCTTAATGACACTACCTTGAGAGAGAGGGAGCTTGTAACCTTGTCATTTAATTAAAAGCTGAAAGACAGATTCTGAAAAAAACATAATAAAAACCTGCTTCAGTTGCAATGGAATGAGAAGAAATTTTAACATTCTACCTTATTATCTCAAGCAAAAAGGAATGTACTGGGAGCAACAAATGACTAATTGAGCTAACAGCAAGAACCTCCACTGCCACCTCCACAAGCTCCAGCACAGGAGATACGCAAATCGTCCTTGAGCTCTGCTATACATCCAAGAACATGGATACACCTTCCACTTGGAAAATCACATTGGCAAACCCAGATGATGAGAGGAAATAAATTACCTATGCAGATATTAAACTTATGGTCAAACCAACCTATTGAGAAAGCAGATCTTCCTCTCAATATCCAAAGTTGCTCAAATGCTTAAGCAAAAGCAATGCGTAAGAATTAGAATGAAAGAGAATATTATCAGCGTTCAGATGGACTATAGGAATCAAAGGCATAGCTATACTACCAACACCAATTTCAGTCACAAGAATCACACATAAAGCAAAAAAAAAAAAAAAAGAAAGAAAGAAGATCAGACGGGAATTTCAAATAAAATGCTGAAAGCTTGAGGAAAGATATAAAAAAAAAATTATGATACAAAATGGAAAAAAAAACAACAAAAAACTCCTTGGACTCTGATTTAGAAAGTGGACAGCTGTGAGGGCATATAAAACAACAAACAAATTGACCTACTATTACTCAGAAACTGAAAAACTGAAAATTTATAACTAAGAAAAAGAAATAATTAATAAAAACTTTTCTCCTAGTCTCATGGTCTTGCTTATTATCAGGGTCTGATGCAGCTCTAAAGCTATGTTTTGAATTTTGTCCCTTTTTACCACTCTTGTTTAGGCAGTATCCAACTAGTATCGACTATTCGGCTGTTTGTGCCATTGGCATTCTTTCAGTCTTCCTGCCTTTCCTCTTCCTTCCATTGGTCTTACTTACTGTTCTCCTTTACCCAGTAACACTGCAAAGTAACCTTTACCTTTCCATTATTTTCTTCATCCAAATCAACAGTGTTTACATTCAAATCAAGCCTCACAAGGAGTGACTGGGAGAAGCTAGCATGAGGTTTTCTTTATTAAGCTGACTGATCTGTAATTGCAGCATACTGCCTTTTCTATGAAGTATATGTTATCAACTCTGATCACAGGCTGAATAAACTGAACCACAGCTTTGATGTGGTGCAGCAATTTCTATGTTCTCTTGTCTGAAAAGACTTTAATACCTCCTAAGGAAGCCAAGCAGTTTTGTGTTAGCAACCATGTTTTTGAGTCTAAATCCCAAGCAACAAGCACTAAAGCAATCATCTTCTTGGATGTGGGCCCATTAATACCCTTAACAAACAGAGCTGGTGAGTTAAAAGATCCTCTGTGTGTTCTTCCCTGCAAAGCTGAAGGCCTCTTAACAAGATGAACATTACTGCTGCTGCATCCCTCAATGTACTTGGGTTTTATCTAGACTGCAGACTGGAAATGCAGACATTAAAGAATATTAGCAAATCAGTTGAGCCCAGCTCAATTTTTGCTATTAATAATTGGCTGGACTTCACTTCTAAAACACTAAACTGAAAATCTGATGCTTGAAATAACATTAGGAATGGAAAATGTGCATCTTTTCTGCTTGCTTCAATTAATAATCTGGAAAAGCATACAACATTCATCATCAGATAAAAACAAACAAACAAACAAACAAAAAAAGCAAAAAGACAAAAACAGCCTAAACACCTTAAAGTGTGATTAAGTTTGAATGTTTCATTCCTCAAAACCTATTCAGAAACAAATCTATGGCTACTAAGCTACCTGCCTGGTAAATCTACATTTAAATGTGTAAGTCAGGACAGAAAGGAGGGAGAGGAAAAAAAAAACAAACAAAAATAACCAAACATCTGAAGTGCAGTTCAGTAATACATGCTTTATCAACAGTGCACCAACTTCAAAGTATTGCAGTATAGTACAGAAATAAGACAATCCACAGTTTATTCCTATAAACACAGAGACTCATAACAACGGAATTAATTCACCACAACCTAAGGGGATTGAGATGATCTCCATTCACATTCAAAAAAGTCAGAGAAGAAATTCAGTTCACTTGCACATGTTATACTCATTTATTAATTGCTGTTAAAGCGGCAATCCTCTGTTTAAGTTTTTGGCAATAGCAGTCCCGACACTTGAGGTCTTCCATTTTTACTGGAGTCTTTATGTTGATGTACTGTATAGGTCAAGTATGAACACTGTAATTTAGTAAAACTATGCTTCCATACTTCAGTACTATAAATAACTATGTAAGATAAAAGATGTAGAAAAATTAGGCCTAAGTAGACTACTCTAGATCTAGTCCTCATTTCCTTCTGACTGATAATGCATAATTAATCTAATAAATTAATCTAATTAAATTTCATGTTAATATGTTTCCAGTGAATACTCCTCAATTCATGACTGAATTTAAAAGCATAAATTACGTCGTCTTGGTACAAGGCATTTAGAATAGATGGACTAAAGTTACACAAGTAATTAAAAATGGAATGAGAGAATTGTATTTTTCAGCATTTCATGTAGAAGATACTATACAAGTTGGAACAGCTAGACACCTGGTTTTGTGACAGACACCAATGGCCTGCTGTAAATCTACAGAATCAGAAATATGTTAGCTTTGTTATTCACAAACAGACTGGCTGCACAGCACATATACAAGACGGATGACATGTCCTGCATGAGTCTAACTCACTCTACAAACAGGGAAAGCCTGATCTGCCTACTTGTCCATGAATATGAAGACTGCTGCTTCTCTACCAATTGTTAAGGATGGAATATTGTCTGATCAAGTAGCAGAATAGCAGATTTTGTTGCAGTAGATCACTGACACAATGTTATAGCACTTAGTTCAAAGAAGTAGCTTCAATTTATTGCTATTAGTAAAATATCAGTTACACTAGTTAGCTCAAGATCAGAAAATCAATTTCATTCATATCAA
Organism: Callipepla californica brunnescens; assembly: GCA_023055505.1. NCBI lineage: Eukaryota > Metazoa > Chordata > Aves > Galliformes > Odontophoridae > Callipepla > Callipepla californica. Next base: position 10,806,701 of record JALIRH010000009.1, on the reverse strand, counting down.
ACACCTTACAGAAGCCATGCTAATTAATAAAGTGTGGATTTAAGTGATTGAAAAGCAAAGAAAAATGACAAATGCTGAATACAGATAGAAGTATTTGTTTAAAATTAGGAAAAATGCACCAAGGGGAAAAAGATCTAGAAGATACAAAGTAGAAAAAGAATCCAGCTCGCTAACCTTCAGAATAACAATAAACAGAAAGATGAGAGGATGAAACAGTGTGGTAGACAACCACTTGTAAATTGAAAATAAAACACGAATAAGGAAATAAGAAAGAATAATGACAAACTTTTTGGCAGACACAATACATTTTCTAATGCCTTCACTGTCAGTGTTAAAGTATGTTTCTCTGAACATTTTTATCAAAGTGGATTTTTCTCCAAAGACTTAATGCACAATTTCTAAAGCTAACTGTTGCATGTATTCTAACAACTCTGATTTCAGAATGGCTTAGAATCAAGTACAATCCCATTTCTTCCTTTCCTGTTGCACATTTTTCACAAGAATTACGTCACATTCGGCTCACAGAAATAGTCAATTCTTCATTTCTTTATTTACTTCACTTCTAAAACAACTAATGTTTTGCTATAAAATCTTACTAAGTCATTAGCAACCATCTCGGAAATGAAGCAATGAAGTCATTTTCAACATCCTTAAACATGCTGCAACATGTCTGAACTTCTTTATCTAACATGAAGTATCTTATACACAGGATTTTTCAGTAACACAAAAGAAATTGTAAAAATAGTAATTCTGGGAGGAAAAAAAACAAATCCAAAGAAACAGATATTTGAAAAAAGAAAGAAATGAAGAAGCACTACCTTCACTGAAAATACAGGAGAGGGCTACATGAGAAGCAGCTTCAAAACTGACAAAATTTACTGGTTTGGTAGGTTTAGATTAAACTCACTGTAGGATAAAAGACATCAAGAAAGAAGAAAACTCATTTAGATGTTAGAAGTAAAATCCCTATGATAATCAGATCCATCTTTGCTTCAGCCGCTCTCTGTTCTGTACAAAATACTGTGCAGTATCACTGCTGAAAAAGGTTCATCTGGCATTGTCTACAGATAAATGAACAGTACTTATTAAAAAACAAAAAACAACACAGGTATTAAACACCAAAAGAAATACTGAAACCAGAAAAGCACAACGATTAATAAAACAGTTAAACAGTTTAAACATAGTGCTAATTAAATCACCTTTGATGCTATGTGACAATGTAAAACAGATAAGCACGATAAACTGGAGATTCTGCCAAATCAAGTAAAATGCAAATCCTTCTCTATTCATTCTTATTATAAAGCCTCATCTAAAGTGAAACACTCCGTTTTCCTTCCTTCCCTCCCTCCCTCCTTCCAAACAAACAAACAAAAAAGAAAAATATTTTAAAGTTTAAACAAACAATAATTAATTTCTGAGAACAATTTAATAAATGCTTTGCATCTAAACTTCCCTCCCAATCCAGCAAAAAGCTGCTATGTCTTTTTCTCTTGCATCTGTTTATCTTAGTTCCATTTAAACTTTGATTCTTTTAGATAAAAAGTGCTGGGATGAAATAACACATGTATGCTGGAGCATGAGTTTACTTCAGTGACACATGTATCAATTAATTCTTAGTACTAAAGAAGAGCACTGTGCTTGAAGCTGCTGAAAACTATGTCTCAGTGTTCTATTTGCAATGTTTCTTAACAGTGGGAAATTAATATTTTTAATAATGGTGCACTTCTGTGTAATTTTAGGCTGATTACAAAGCTATAACAAAGACTGAAAAGATTTCTAAAGTTCATCATATGTCAATTAATTTCTTCCTTATTTTGTAGCTATCAAAAAAACATGTCACATTACTTTCTTTCATAATATCTAGTTTTATTTTATATCAACGTTTTACTTACACAAGTAGAGTCTTTTAATCCATCTAACTGGGAAATACATTCACTTGTTTGAATAATCCCGGTCTGACATTTAAATTAGATTTACTGCATGTATGTTTTTGCCTGTGCATATCTCCCTCACTCCTGAGGGACACCTGCACAGTGAAGAACAGACAGATCTTGTTGCTCCCTGATAAGGTCACAGAGGCTTAGCTATAATATAGCCTAGCTAAATCCTCATTGGTTTTGCCTACTGAGCACAAGGCTGTTTCCTTGACAACACAGCTGCAGTTGCCACAGCATCCAAAGCCACATGTGATGTCCAGGTTTAGGGTATGGCCCAGCTGAAAATCTATTATTCAATGCTATTTTTTACAAGACATTGTAGACAATAAAAAAAAAAAATTAGTGAAAAACTTCTTAATGTTGTCTCTCTTCTATTCTTATTAAACCATTTGCTATCACTTACCTACAAAGCCATTCCCCACATGGGATGAACACTTCCGAAGCTCTGGAGCCATAACAATTCTTGTCTTGGCAAGCTCACAGTTTAAGGGCATTTTTTATTCAAGACAAGTCATTTGCATGCTATATGGAAGTAAGAATTAATCATCAGGTTGAAATGCGGTATGTAGACAGAATTAGGAAATGTATATGCAAAAATGCAGTAATAATCTGAAAAGTGGACATACACCAAACAACACTGCAAAAAGGTTGAGAATTATAAAGAGTTTAAAATATTTCTTCAAAAAGCAACGGATACGTGTTATATCCAGTTAACTGGTTTTGAGGCTGAGAAACACAGAATCATAGAGTGACTTGAATTGGAAGGAACATTAAAAATTGTTTAGGTCCAACTCCCTGCCATGGGCTGGTTGCCACTGACCAGCTCAGGATGCCCAGGGCTTCATCCAACCCAGCCCTGTGTGCCTCCAGGGATGGGGCATCCACAGCTTCTCTGTGCAGCAGTGCCAGGGCCTCACCACACTGTGAGTAAAAAGTTTCCTCCTTATGTCAAATCTAAATCTCCTCTTCTAGTTTAAATTCTTGTTCTGTCACTATCTGCCTGTGAAAAAAGTTGGTCTCCCTCCTGTTCAAAAGCTCCCTTTGAGAACAGGAAGCCTGCAAACAAAATTTCCCTGAACCCTTCTGTTCTCCAAGCTAAACAAGCCCAGCTCCTTCAGCTCTTCTTTGTAGAGAGGTGTTTCAGCCCACTGAACACCTTTGTGGCCTCCTCTGGAACGAAAGCTCCACATCTTCTTGTGCTGCAGGCACATTCTTCAAGACTGACCAGCCCCCTCTGGATTGCATCCCTTCCTCCTACTTTGCCGACTACACCATTCAGCTTGGTGTTGTCAGCAAACATACTGAAAATACACACTCAATTCCACAGTCTAGGTAGTTGATAAAGGTGCTGAAGAGCACCAGTCCCAAGACTGGCTCCTGGAGCATGTCACTTGTCACCAACCTCCACCACTGATCAGAACTTTCTGGCTGTGGTCATCCAACCACATATATATACACGGAACGATCCCCTCTTTTGATGTAACTCAGGATACAGTTGTCTGAGCTGTAAGGACACACAGTTGGCTCGCATCAAGCTTTTTACCCACCAGAATCCCCAAGTACTTCTCCACACAGCTCCTCTCAACAAATTATTGTTCCAGTTTTTACACATATCTAAGATCATGCAAGGCCATGCAAACCATACCACATTTATAAGCCCCACCTCACATTTCAAGTGAAATAGTCAACTATCCTTCCAACTGATGCAGTTAGGATATCTATCATCCAACAGTATCAGTATAATGACTCACTATTAAAATCATTTATCTGCTTTCTTTGCTGAAACGGCTAATGCATTAGGAAAAGTGACCTGGTAAATTTCCTTTCTGTTTTATTATCACTTAATTAGAGAGAGGCTATCTGATTCATAAATGTTCACAGTGTTTTTATTGGTTACATGACACAGTAACCTTGCTTATTTAACTTGCCATTTTGCCTAATAAATTCCAAATTTTCCTGCAGCTCTTACCCATGATTGGAAATTCTTCCAGATCAAATTTTCTGGGAAATTTTATAAATGAACTGAAACTGCCCGGTGTAAATATATACAGCTACTGCAAACAGTCTTGCCAGTTCTATGGGAAGTGGAGCAATAGGTTACCAAGGCAGATGTATGATTAGGTCTTTTGATTAGAGGTGTAGGTAGACAAATTCAGCACAGAAATGAGGAACACAATTTCAGCATTGTTGGAAATCATGCACTGAACTAACTTTTCCAGGGCTGCAAAACTTTTGGATGATTCTCTAGGTGATATATTCCACTTCAAAGAATAATAAATGCATGAAAATTCTACAACCCCATACTTTGCTTCAGTGTAATGCAGGAACACCTAAAAACTGTCTTCTGAGTTCCGAGCTTAGCAAGGCATGTAAACTTGCTACTTGGAGTTTACAGCTGTTGTCATAAATTAACTGTGAGCAATACAATTGTCTGAGACTCAGACTAACTGCCATGGGGCAGAACAAGTTCTATTTATTAAAGTCTAGTATCTTCTACAACAGCTTTTCCTCAAGCAAATGCCAACTGAGAGTAATCCACAATATGTACCAACTCCCAGACTTCGAAAATTTTTAGCAATGTCCTTTACAAAACTATTTTCCCTTATATTAACAAGGAAACAGCACTGACAACTGACATTCAGTGAAAGGGGAGAAATTCCCTGGTACTGTGCAATTTACTAACATATGTACAAACAAGGAAGTTTCATGTGGCAGAACCTTTCTGACCTTAAAGTTTGGGATGTTGTCATGATCCAGCAACTACCTGTCAATAAAGTAATGCCAGATCACTGTGAATAGCAGGATTAACCAATCTCTGGTGAATGCAGAATGAATATAAAATCTAACTTCTTCAGGCAATGGAAACAATGCTAACAGCAGAATCCCTTCAGAAACCTCAAACAAAAGGAGACTGATAGAATTTGAAATTGAGAAATAAAGTAAAAATTTAAAGCCATGAATGCGTGATTGCAGAAGTAGAAGCCAGAAATGTTCCGTTATTTCATAAGCCAAAGGTTTTATTTAGTAATAATTATCAGCTTAATCACATCTAGTAAAATAAACTAAGAATTCTGAGATAGCCTGGAACATGAAAATTTCACAGGATTAATTTTTCCTGTCTTCTTCTGAGGAGCATTACTGCTGCTGTGTATCAACAGAACTACTCAGTCTATTATATTTATCCTAAAAATATTCCAGAGTAACTGAGAGACATACAAAAGGTAGATGGGATTTTATGACCGCTGATCTGTGAATCTACTTGCATTACTTGAAAATACATGGTTGGGAGTAGAAAACAAAATAGATAAAATTTAAGAACAGCATGGAAAGGTATGGTCAACGTGTGATGAGTATACCTATACTATGTCATAAATTCAAGACGGTGCAAGCTGTGATTTGAAATCCTCTACCACACTTCATGGATTAAAGTTTCAGATGTTCTCTAGGTATGTGATTTGTTCTGAAAGGTTAGATGTAGATTTTGGGATTAAAATTTTAGTTTCATATACACCAAGTGAAAATCTGTAGTAGAAGGCCAGAACGGATAAATAAAAATGGGAAACAGTAATGCTGGGGGTCAATATTACAGGCAGTGATCTCAGAAAAACCTTGATTAACCAAAATGAATTATTTGTAGCTAGAATATCGAAGTGGCATATGAAGCAATGGGCTATAAGGGATTATTGAATGTTTATGGAAATTACCATGAAGAGGAAAAGACAAAAAGAAAATTTAAAAATTTAACAAGTGGACAATAATTCTGGGTATAATCGGTCAATAATGGGTAAACAGGCAGGATTTAGCCATTTCTGGTGGATAAAAAGTTGTACATGAGCCAACAGTGTGCGCTTGCAATCCAGAATGCCAATGGTACCCTGGGCTGCATCAACAAAGGGTGGCAGCAGGGACAGGGAGGAGACCGTCCCCTTCTGCTCTGCCTTCATGAAGCCTGATCTGGAGGATTGAAACAAGGATTGGGACACCCAGCACAGGATGGACATGAGGCTGTTGGAGTGGGTCCAAAGAAGAGCCACGAGGATGATCAAAGGGTTGGAGAAACGGAGAGGAATCTGGACTTGTTCAGCCTGGAGAAAGCTCCAGGGAAACCTCCTTGTGGCATTTCTGTACTTAAAGAGAGCTTATAAACAAGTGGGAGAAAGTCTTTTTATATGGTCTGATTGTGATAGGACAAAGGGGAATCCTTTAAATTTAAAAAGAGATTTACATGAGGTGTTAGGAAAAAATTCTTCACTCAGTGGGTGGTGTGGCCCTGACAAAGGCTGCCCAGAGAGCTGTGGTGCCCCAACCCCAGATGTGTTCAGGGCTGGGCTGATGGGGACCCTGGGCAGCCTGAGCTGGTGTGAGGGCAACCTTGCTCAAAGCAGGGATTTTGAACTGGATGGTCTTCAAACCCACACCACTCTGTGACTCTATGACAGAAAGGGAAAGTGGGAAGGAGGCAGAGATGGTGAAATTGCAATGCTTCAAGTGAAAATTTCAGAACCAGTATAAAGATGTATATGGAAGTGAGACAGCAACAAACTACACAGTGCAGAAATATTTAAGATAAATACACATGAAACAGTTACATTTTTCAAACTTCAGGAAAATGTCTTTACAGTAACTAAGATGAATGGCAAAGCAAGAGAAAACCAGTTCTCTAGCTTAATAAAGAAGTTTCTATTTCAGAAATGCTCCTTAGAAAGTACAAGAAAAAAACAGTACAATAAATCTGGCCAGGTAAACTCCCCTATTTGACAAAAGTTTTGCAACGCCCCCAATACACAGAATAGGTAATGTTTAAAATTACTTTACTGTTTTAAATTAATTGACATAATGCTGACAGTAAAACTTTGTATTGGCAGACATTCAGCTATCCTTCCACAGCTGTTGCAAATCTTTTCTTGTGGACTGGCAAATTCCACAGAATGCTGTAGCCCATCCTGCACTGGCAAATTCAGAACTAATGATCGGAACAAAAATGGACAGAAGATGATACCCAGGCTACAGTTGTGTGTAACAGATGCAACTGACAGTGTTCTGTGCCAGTATCAACTCAAGAAACAGGACAGAGATATAGGTCTGGAGAAAGAGGTCTGTTTTATTCTCTGCTGAATTGGAACTACACACTAGGTATTCATGGAGAGGTGTCTAAGTCATTTTAGTTCAAATGGAACAAGACTTCAGTAAGAAAAGAAGAAGATAATTGCTTGACCTCATAGTTAATGGATCTGAAATGTCCAAGTCTGAATAAGACACTGCAATGTGCCTTGTAATAAAAAACACTTAGAAGAGAAAGACTTAATCAGTTGAGAACAAAGTAGTTTGTTTCTTAGCAATGTAGGTTACCAAGAATACATCACTCCACTCATTGAATCGTACTCCAATTGAATACAGTTAAATTTTTCAGATTGAAAAAATCCATCTAGAACAACTATGGACACAACCTCCCATGGCAGTGACCTTCAAAAACAGAGGATAAAAAATTCTAAAGAATGTTGAAGGTCATTTGTCTTTTCTTGAGGGATAGGGTGGAGAACTAATAAAGAACTAATATACAATAAATAGTGTTTTCCAGCTGGCTAGACTGTATTAAGCAATTTAGCCATAAGAAGTCAGAAAAAATATTAATTTCATTGATTTCAGAAGAAAGCATATAATAAATAATCTGACTTATTTCCTACATACTGTTTGTTAAACAAATAAATGACAATGAAAATCTGGATCTTTGAAAGAGTACAGTAAAAGAGACAATATCAACTTTGTTCAATACTAATATAGTATAATTACATGCAGAATATAATAGACCTCGTAAAACAACTGCAGCTAATTGGCAACATCTGGTGAAAGCTGTTCACTCTTTAGTCTCCTAATGTTTCATGAGTTAGAAAAAGTCACTGATTTAATCAAAACTTTCTGTAAGCTCATGAAAACAATTTGGATAGAGTATTGCCTGTGCAAAATTATTAACAATTAAGAATCTTTTAATTTTAATCCTGAGAAAACTATTATTTTCACTGGTGATTGAACCACACAAGACTCAAATATCAGAGGCCTAAGACACTGAAGAGAAAGTAACTAGTTTTTAAAAAGCGCCAGGTTGTCTAAATAAAACCTAAAAAATGTAAGAACTGAGCAGCCTGTATTATCATTGCTCTGTGGAACCACTGGTACAGAATATTTTAAACATTTTAAAAATAATACATAATAAAACAACATTCAACTTTCAAAGACAAAGTTCCTAAGACTGATTGAAGTGTGAAGCATTTTATAAGAAATACAGCCACATTTTGACAGACTGCTAATGTCCACAGACAAAACATATCTATGTATCCTGTATTTTAGATGTGTATCATATTAAAAAAAAATCAGTAGTTAGGAAAGGAACTTAATTTTCATTATCACCTCAAAAAGATCAGAAGAAAACCACAGGAAAGAGTAAGTATAAATGCTTACAAGAGAATAATGACTAATGTGGGGAACTGAATTTTTAAAAATTCTTTAAAAAGAGTAACTAAATGATGAAACAAGAAGGGTTTCAAGTTCAGTTCTGGAAACCAGTAGATATTGGGCAGAATAAAAGTAATGCAAAGCTCAGTAAACAAAAGGATTTCTGCAATAGAGGAAGGAGCAAGGAAGAAAAAAAGATACTATTTAACAGAAAAAAACACAAGTGTACTCTGGGTTAGTTCATTTTTAACAAGATGTAAAAACATGGTGGTTCATGTTTACAGTCACTCTAGAAGATACCAATGATAATAAAATGCATTTATATTAATGTTAAATATATGAAAAACAATACCAAAAATAATTTACAAATCAAATATTATACTGATCATAAATGTTATTTCACCACAATCAGGATCTGAAGAGAACAGTTCTTTTAAAACATGTTGTAGCAATACACGAAATCTATAAAGATTTCAAGTATGAGCTACTCAGAATTCCCAATTCATTCATATTACTTCATATTTAAACTAGGTAATTACATCCTGTTTACTGCAGACTGAGTCCTACCACCACAGCTCACTGACAAACTACTCTGAAAATTCCATTATCCATTTCCTTAACTCTGTAATGAACGTAACACATTCTGTGAAATTGTTAACACGTACCTGTGAAAAACAACTTCTTTGCTGACATCCTATTTACAACGTAGATCCTCTATAACAATTGTGTTAACAAAGATAATGAAATAAAATTTGCTAGCCATTCTTGATTTAAACTGAGGATTGTTTCTTCTCTCATTTATGACACTGAAGTCATAATCCATCAGCGTCAAAATGAACTAAATGATTTGAAACACAATAAATCACATAGCAAGATTATAAAACTACAGCTAACAGCATTTACTTGTTAAACAGGTATATATATATTACTTGGTCAAATCGTTCTAAAATCATCGACTAAAACTGTCAGAAAAATAAGCAGTAATAGTCTCACATATATCAGACATATGTGAGGTGCATTTTTTTGTGAACCTTTTTCAAATTTAATGAATAGCTGAAAAAGTACAGAAGTAAATTTTCAACTGAAATACAGATTTTTTCAAAACAACTTTACTGAATTACCCTCCTTTTAAAAATTAGATTCTCATCATGGTTGGCACGGAATCTAATCTAAATCATTTCCGATCAAATTCATCAAAGTAGTCATAAAACTACAGAAAACTAAACTTGCATCACCTACAATGAAAAAAACACAAAATGGTTAAATGACTTACACCATGTCACACAGTCAGCAGCTTGGGCAGGAGCAGGAATTCACACTTGCTTAAGGACTCTGTGGATTCCTCCAGCCTGCAGTACCTGAAAGGAGAGCTAAGCCCAGGTTAAAAAGTGATCAGTAATACTGGTAGTAAAATCAGAAAGAAAATTTTCTATTTCCTAAAAAAGGATGTAGCTTTCAGCATTACAGAATGCATTTTTTTGAAGTGGTGGTGATAGATTTTTCTCATTACTGTACTTAATGATTCCTTGCCATGTGTGTTAAGGCAATTACCATTAAGTCCAAGAGCAAAATTAAATAACTCAAACTGCCAGCATCTTCAAGTATCCATCATACAAGTTTTCAATCACTGCAACTACATTTTCAATTTCTGTATCACAATTATCCCTTATTACAATAACAATATTGAGACATGAAAGTAATTTCCACTAACCTTAATTGTCTTGCAGTGGTAATTTTTGTTTAACTACCTGCTGGTCTCTAAATGGCTTGCTTAGAATTTTCACAAGTGACTTCTTTTTGATTGTATACTCATAGAGATGTTACATAACTGATCTCTTTCCATTAAAATAACAAAGTTTTAAGATGTGGCCAGCATATTTTATACAGAAACACAGATATCTATTGTTATCTTTTGATGTCACCTTTCCCACAGTAAAATAAATCTTCTAAAAACAGTGCTAGAAGAATCTCAAACCCTTTCAGCATTCAGTAGTGGAATATGGCCTTTAAAATTTGTAAAATTTCAGCATACCCATGGTCACAAACATAGGATTAAAATCTACATGAAATCTCATATGTAGTCTTTAAAGGGTGACAATCTGCTTTTGAAAGAATACAATGAATTTAGAAAACATAATGAACAGAAAATGGTATTTAAAATTATGTATAAAATCTGTAGATATTTCCTATTAAGAAATGAAAATTTTCTAAGGTATTACATTCTTGTTATATATTTTATTTTTCAGAATTGATCATATAGATAAGTCACTGAGACTAGAAATTCTATGCCAGAAAAATTATCCTCACAACATTATCAGTATTTATAATTTAAAACAAACAAACAAACAAAGGAGGGGAGAGGTTATCTTGTGGTTAGTGATGCTGTATCCAGTGTGTGGAAATCCAAGAAATGTACCATGTCGTATTCATCAGTTCCATCAGCTCTTTTTTACCAGACACTGTAGTATCAGAATACACTCTAAGAAACATTAGAGAAAACACATTCAAAAAAAAAGTCTGCCAAAATGAATGATACGAAACAGAAGAATGAAAATAATATACTTTATTGTTCAGAAAACGGTTGTTCTGTACAGTTCCTTCAATTCAAGAAATGTTAAGAAAAAATAGCAAGTAGCTTGATAATTATTTCAATCACTGAATATTGTTTTGTTGGTCAGAAGTTTTCCAGTAGTTGCACCAAGAACCTACAGCAAAAATGAAACTTGATTAAAATAGGTACTTTAGATGATATTCTGTTCTTTCTCTAGAATGATTAGACTCTAATGAACAAGTCCACTAATTTAAGGTGTCTTCCAACCCCAAACCATTCTATTGTTCTATGAACAGTTTCCATGAACTAGAAGGGAAGGAGTCACCATCCCTAGAGGTACATAGAAATCATGTGGATGTGGTGCTTAGAGACATGGCTTGCTGGTGGACTTAGTAGCATAACTGGAGTGGATGATAACAGAATCAGAATCACTGAATAACTTAGATTGGAAGGGAGTTTAAAGTCTATCAAATTCCAACCACCTCCTGTAGGCAGGGTTGCCAAACACTAAGTGAGGCACTTGACTGAGTACTAGACAAGGCTGCCCGAGGCCCTGCACTTGATCATCTCAGGGGATGAGGCAACCACAGCTTCTCTGAGCAACCTGTTCCCGTGACTCAGCACTCTCTAAGTAAAAAAACTTCCTCCTTAAACCATACTTAAATCTCCCCTCTTAGTTTAAAGCCAATCCCTGTTGTCATCACACTATTAGACTGTGTAAAGCATTGCTCTTACTTCTCTTCATAAACTCCTTTAAAGTTCTTAACACAATTAGGTTTCACCAGAACCTTCTCTTCTCCAGGCTGAATCAGATCAGCTCACTCAGCTTTTCCTCAAATGAATGGTCCTCCAGCCCTCTGATCATCTACATGGCCCTTCTGTGGACCTGTTCCAACAGCTCCATATCCTTCTTGTGCTGAGAGTACCAGACCTACACATGGTACTTCAAGTGGAACCTCTCTCTGAATTGAGACTCAGAGTGGAGTCAAGGTGTTGACTGAGCCAGAACATGCCTTTTTTTAACAAAAGACATGAGAGTGGGGAGGATGACATGGTACCCCAGAAAGCCTTGACTCAGGTAATGGGACTTTTGTAAAAAATACTCTCACAAATGCCTGGGCCAAAGACCATGGTGCCAAGTGGACCTATAATATCCTCTATCATGCCCCAGCTTCTGGAAAAGTTCAACAATAGAACGGAATGTTATAAAATATACTGAAAGCAATGAGTGGTGGAACATTCAACCATTGGGATAAATATTTAGCAGCAGCCACCTGGTTAGTCAGCACCTGGGGATCTGCCAATCAAGACAGTCCTGCCCAATCCAGCCTCTTAGGTACAGTAGAAGGGGAAACGTTTCTGTAGTACGTATGAAGAATGTACTCTGCTAAATGGTTGGGCTATTCAGGCCACAGGCAAAGGTAAGCCCATCCATGGGATTGCTTTCGCTCTGAGACCTGGATTTACTTGGTGGGTAATGCAAAGAAATGGGGACATTCTGTGTGTACCTCGCAGGGACTAGATGCTGGGAGAGAACAGTCAGTAGTACACATGCATAAGTATATATCCATATATAATGCTAATTATTGTTTTACTATCTATCTATCTATCTATCCATCCATCCATCTATCATCTATCTATATGTATATCTGTGTTATACAGTTTGAGCATGGTGTAATAACATGGAATAGGTGATGGATGTCAATGAACTGCAGTTCTTGGGAGCTGTCTTCGTTGCCATGTAGTATCCAGGAGGGAAAGAGGTGACAACAGCCTTCGTCTGGCTGTACCTCCAAATAGCAGCATGGTTAGAAGACATCTCTCTCCCATATGTTTGATTTGTTAGCCATGATCTCTTCCGTACTGTATTATCTCACATTTCTGTACCATTTCTATTAAATTAGTTCATCTTTATCCCAGTTGACTTCCTCCTCATTTCTCCTCAGTTCTTTCCTGTCCTGGTGCTGTAGCTGTACGTGGCTCTTGGTCCTGTCACCCTTGTTCACTCTGTTCTTGCCTGTAAAATTATCTTGCAAGCTGCAAGCTAGTGTTTTCTTTTGTGAACAGTAATGCTATTATTTACCTTCACATTTAAGAGTCACGATAGTTTCTGCCATGAACATTACAATTTAGAATGTGAAATACAAAAATTCTGCTGACTCAGTACAGGTCTTTTTCACCATTGTTTGTCTTTTTGTTTCTTACTTCATTCAATACTAAGATTCCTCTTCAGACGCAGACTTGGATTTTGGAAATGTGTACATCAATGTCTCAGTCGACACAGCTTCCAGAAGAGTGCATTGAAATGGCTTCCCTATCATGAGGATTCTTTTGCTGGATCTAGTGATGGCTCTCTTAGAGGACAAACGGATCATTTTAACAGAAAAGGATATATTAATCAGATATTGGAGTTGCTAAGCAACTCTCAACGGTAACTGAAGTCATGGCAGTCAGGTGAAACCCCTCGGTAACTGAAAAAAAAGGCATTGTCACATCGACCTATCTGCATGAGTGGTAGAAATGGTGATCCAGGGAATTACAAGCTCACTTCTGTGCCAGAGAAGATCATGGAACAGATCTGACTGGAAGCTACACTAAGGTACAGAGAAGACAGAGAGTTGATATGAAACAATCAGCATGAGCAACCCAATGGCCTTCTACAATGGCATAACTGCATCAGAAGACAAGGGAAGAGCCAATGATGTCAGCTTGGTGGGTAGGGATGGTGGTGTGAAGATGGTTGGACTAGATGATCTTGTAGGTCCTTTCCAACCTAATGTATCTATGAATCTATGAATCTATGAATCTACCAGGCCTTCACTAGTGCCTTTGACACAGTCCTCAAAGCATCCTTTGATATGTGGACTACTTGAGGGATAAGAAACTGGTACCCAGAGAGTGGTGGTCAATGCCCTAATGTCGGGGTGATGATCAGTGTTGAATGGTATTCCTCATAGGTCAGCACTGGGACCAATGCCCTTTACTATTTTTACTTACATGAACATTGGCATCAAGTCTACCCTCATCAACTATTGGATGACACCAAGCTGTGGTGCAGTTGACACATTTGAGGGATGAGATGCCATCCAGAGAGACCTAGATAGCCTGAGCAGTGGGCCTAGGTGTATGTCAAAGGGACAAAGCCACAGGCAAGGGATTGCAACCTGCACTACCACTGCATGCTGGAGAATAGAAGGATTGAGCACAGCTCCACCAAGAAGGGTCTCTGGGGTTCTGGTGGATGGGAATCTGGACATGAGGCAGGAATGTGCTCTTGCAGCTCAGAAAGCCAATCATATCCTGGACTGCATGCAAAGCAGCGTTGTCAACAGGGTGAGGGATGTGATCCTGCCCCTTTACTCTGCACTGGTGAGACCTTACCTGGAGTACTGCATTCAGATGGGGTTTTTCAGTACAGGAGGGACACAGAATCATAGAATCATGGAATCACCAAGATTGGAAAAGACCTCTAATATCATCCAGTCCAAGCATCAACATTATCATCATTTTCCCATTAAACCCACTCCCTCAGTACAACATATAAACATTTATTGGATCAGTGACTTGGACCTATTGGTGTTCCTTCCAAGGTGGGCTACAAAAATGATCCAAAGGATTGAGCACCTTCCCTATGAAGACAGGATGAGAGCTGGAGCTATTCTCCCCAGGAAGGCTTCAGGGAAACCTGACAGTGAGCTTTCAATATCTAAAGTGGAAATATAATAAAGAAGAAGACAGGGTCTTCATCAAGGCCTGCTGTGATAGGACAAGGAGAAATGTTTTCAGTCTAAAAGAGGGGAGATATAGGTCAGATTTGAGAAAAATGATTTTTATGATATGGGGTAGTGAAGCACTGGAACAGGTTACCCATAGATATGGTGGATGCCCTGGCCTTGGAGATATTCAAAATCAGACTGGAGCAGCTCTGAGCACCCTGACCTAGCTGCAGATGTCTCTGTTCACTGTAGGGTAGCTGGACTAGTTGACCTTTGAAAGTCCCTTCCAGCTCAAAGAATTCTGTGATTCTGTAATGCAAAATCCAAAGAAGGATTAAAGCAGTAAGCTGCTCTTCATTGTTAATTGTTTTTTTTTACTCTTAATGCAATACATGATGTTATGATGTGGAATACCAGCACCAAAAAATCACAAAACCATGACAATACCATATTTGCCATTCTTGGTTGCTAACAAGTGCTCAATTTGTCCTGTCAACTGAAGCCTTGCCAGAACACATCTTGGGCCTGATGATTCTGTGATTCTTACACACCTCAGAATTCGTTGTCAAGGGCTAACTGAAGTATTTGTGATTACATGTGAAAAACATTCAGTCATCAGTATCATCAGTTCTCTGAGAAAAAAAAATGCAGGGATTTGTAGCGTATTAATTCAACCATATTTCATAGTAATTGTGCTTTCCACACAGCTTCCTAAGAACTCTCTCCAGTGAGATGGTATACAAAGAAATCATTTTTATGTTCACAGCTAAAGAACAAAAGGTTAATCAACTCTCCTGCCTTACAGTTCTGTTTTCCTTCTCTACAAAAAATAGAGAAGGAAAATACAAATTTCTATGAAAAACTTGTCTCATACAAGCTTCCTTTATAGCTCCCTATACTGAGGCCATGCTTACAATTTCATCAGCTCTCAAAACCTACTGTTGAATATCTCAATAAATATTTTTGCAAAATGCTTAAAACTGCATCTATCAGCAACTTGTTAGAGAACTTCCAAGTGCACTCAACTTCATTTAGCTCATTTGTTACAACATTTTTCAGAATGCTGCTTGCAGAGTATACCTATTGTTCTGATTGAGATTTTACAATTAATATGCACCATCTTGAGCTCAGGGAGGAAAGCCAAATGGATGGAAAAAAGTAATATTATTAATGTAGTTAGATGAAAAGCTTCATCAGATGAACAATAAGCTCTAGAAAACTCAGGCCAGGTGCACTGTAAGATATAAAATACAGGCAAGATAAGGTAAATTAGAAAACACTTGATAAAGATGCATCAAGCTTACTCCTTTTCAAATGGCACACTAACAGAGCTGATGGAAAAGGAGCAGCTGTTTGTTTCATAAGCAAATCTATAATGACATTCAATTAAGGGCTTAAATCTAATATGAATAAGGTCTAATATTAGCTTGTACAAAGCTTTAGCCTAGTTAGTATATGAACAGCGATTGCCATTATCTATAGAGCATTACTTATGCTCTATATTAATCATTATGATTAGCATATCAATTAATTTGTACTAAAATTGCTGGAGATTAGTTAAACAATATAATTGTTTCACGTTCCCTTTACAGTTCTATTGTTACTCCAAGTAGACTTAGGACAGAAAAAAATAGAGAAAAAAATTGCTTACAGAAGCAAAAGGAAGAATTGAATTTAGACAGAAAGCTATGGTTTTACGTGCATCATATACACCAAAATCGGTTTTGCATACACATATTAAGGCTTTCATTTTTTATAAACTGACTCTTGGTACGTTCAGATCATCATTTAGATGACACTCCACAGTGCTTTGTAAGTCTTCAGAGGCAGCTGTTGGAGGGGCATAAAGCAGCCACATTTTGATGTAACTTTAAAATACAGATAAAAGAATAATTAAATTAAATTAGAATTAAATTAAATCCAGACCTCAGTCTTCCAGGACTAAGATCTTCATTGTGATTTCTACTTTCAGTTTTGCCTTTGACTCCTCAATTGCAAAGGTATCTTCTTCAATGCACTGGATCTCTGGCTAATTCCAGTAACCATTAAGTATTAACATCACCAGCTACTGAGTTCATATAGATAATTTGTGAGTCAATACAAATTATTTGCATTGACTTACAATTTAATGATTTATCTTTACATTTGGAACCAGTACAGTTTTGTATAGAGCAATGTGACTTCCAGTGATTGGAATGATCATGGGGTGTGGGAAATACACATTTGGTTAGTGAGTAAAAATTAGTAATTTGGCTTTTCAGACTTTTAGGAAGATAACGTAAATACTCTTACAGCTATATAATTGCTTATTAATTCAGAAAAGGATAATGTTTTTTATGTCTGTGTCCATAGCAAGGTTAACCTTGATTTTAAAATCTTCAGGGGAAAAAAAAACCAAAATGAAATCAAGAGATAGCATCAATTATTACAAAGTTTATATCAACTATTTGATCTGGTTACTGTTGCTTATACACAGATAAGTTGCACAGTACCGAATTATTTATCATACTAACTTACTAACTTAAAATACTTAGAAGACAGTGAGGATGTATTTACTTCCCGATACCAATACAGTATTTTTAAAAAACAAAATTGACAAATAAACAAGTAGACTTTTATGTCAGTCCTTAAAAAATCTTCTTTTTCCAAAATCCATGCTCTATTCTTATTTGACAATGACGATTGTCAAAGTGAAGATAAAAGGAAAATTTTCTTCCAGGGCCAGAAAAAGAAACTGTAAGCTGTACCATGTCGATTTTTTTAAATGTGTCTCACTCTTACTCTAAGCAAATGACACTAAATGAGCTGTTGCTGTTTAATATTTACTCACAAAATACTGCACAAATTCTCAAAGGGATAATCTTACATAAAATCAGAGCATTGCAGGGATTAGAAGAGACCACTGGATATCATCTAGTCCAATCCACCTGGTAATGGAGGCTCCCTACAGTGCACTGTTCAGAAAAACATCCAGGTGGGTTTTGAGTATCTCCAGAGAGAGAGACTTTACAACCTCTGTGGAAAGCCTGTTGTCACCCTCACAGTAAAAAGTTTTCCATGCGTTTGTATGGAACTTCCCATGTCCCAGTTTGTGTCTGTTGCCCCTTGCAGAACAGGTCATACTTGAATTATATATGTTTTCCATTGTATGTGCATGTATGCATGAAAATAGATGTACTCATTAAATTTTATTCTGAAATATAAGAAAAAAATTACGTATGAGATCCAACAATGTTTGGGAAAAAAGACAAAACAAAACCCACAACATTGCTGATATGCATTTATCTTAATAATCATACCACCACTTCTATAATTTAATGTTATGTATAGATAAAAAAGTTCATATTCTTGAAGGAACTCAGTAGTCCACAAAAATTTAAATAAATAAATAAATAAATAAATAAATAAATAAAACCACCGGAATCTACTCACAGTAACATTTAACTTAACACTTAGTCTGACAATGGTCAAAATAAATACATAATCTCGAGGTACATATGATAACTTATCATTAACAATGTAGGTAATACGTTAAGAGCTGTACAGTGAAAAAAAATCTGTTTGAGAATCACTGCTCTGGGAAGAATCACAGCATGAAACAGATACTACAAAAGAACAGACAGGGTAAGAGAGCATAAGACTAGTAATTTCACTGATAGCTTTATTCCTTGTAAGAAAAACATCTTACAATCTAACACTGAAATATAGCTTTAAATATTGTAACAACGGATCAATTGTAAATGCTGTAAACCAGCCTGGTATCAAATACTCGGAAGGTATTCCTGGAGTAAAAAAAACTTGCCACTCACCATTATCCAGCAGAAAGGATAATGAATTTTGATTGACACCATAATAAACATTAAAAATAAAACTAAGGAAAAGATTGTTCAGTAACCAAACTGGCAAAGCAGCACAGCTCAGGGAGCAACTAATATAATCTACATATGTGAGTTTAAGCTGTGATAATTACCATGGACTGTCTGTGAATTAAACGATAGACTACAACATATTTTGGTAGGGACAGTAAGGAAAGTGGACAGCATATTACTCTACTCTGGTTAGAACACTGAGAATTAGTGCCCACTTGTACGAACTGATGAGCTGCTGCAAACTGTTGAAAGTCAAACACTAAAAAAAACTAGAAATTAGGATTTTAATCTTCCTGTGATACATTTTCCCAGGCATCAACAGCTCTTCTAGCATAATCCTAGCACAAGTGAAATTCTGAGTCATGGCTAAAATAAATACTAATTACAGATAATAAGTATAAATTAAAACCTGTAATCTTCTACTCCACTTAAACTTAAAGACAAACAGAAGCCATCAAAGGACCACACCTATCACAAATGAGATCCAGTGATAATGTCAAGTCATACTAGTTCATAATGATTTAGCATTTCAGTGTGAGGACTAGTATCTTCTTTCCCTGACCTTGATTCTTCTTTAAAAGGTAAGGATAAAATGGACCCACTAAAAAGAGGAAAAAATAAGGCACAAGTCAACAAATTAGAAAAAATATCTATTTCATACTATGCTTATGTTGAATTTATTAAAAAAAACAGAAACCAAAAAAACATAACCCAGTAAATTGTAGACAAGATTAAATAAAATTGTATATATGAAAAAGCCTACAATTTGATTGAAAATAAATCTTCAGATCAAAAGATATGATCACAGTGCTCACAACAAAATATTAAAGAAAAACATAGTACATTCTCTTAAATCCTTTGAGTAGATTGCACTGTATCTCAGCAATAAATGACTGTATTTCTACTCTAGCCAGGACCTAGAACAGTATACATACACATCTTAGCAGGGCTTGAAAAATACACATAAGTTAGACCTCTAAGTGCGGGTGTACAGGTTTAAATATGACTGGGACATACAAAAAGTAAACTTTGTCATCTTTTCATCAAAAATTACTCATAATCATAAACCTACTAGATTTTTAGATTACTTAAATGTTAAGGATTGAACATGGAAATAGATAACCATTCTCCAGCTGAGCAAACAGCCCCTTACTTTGCTTCTCTTTTCTATTTCAAAACACTCTCTTGTCTTATTGCTTATAAATACACTACTATAATAGTGTTTCACCTATTTGATATGTGTACTGTTGTTTTGTTTTTTTTTTGTTGGTTTTATCTATCTATTTATTTATTTATTTTAAATACATATCTCCATGCTTAAGAATCTAACAAAATTGATGTGTTTTTGTTTTTGTTATTATTATTACTTTTTTTTTCCAAAACAATTACTAGGTTTTGTAGGTACTATTCCTCTAAACTTTTTGGACATAAAATTTATTAGCCATTATCTGCATGACTGAAAGTGGCACTCTTCTTCCATAAAGCGTGTAATACCCAGAAAAACTTCTTTAATGAGAATTGCTTCAATAATGGTTTTGTAACCTCTATCTAGGACCTGCTTATTAATGATTTTATCTTACTGCTTTACGTATTTACTAGCTTGCAGGTGTTGAAATACTTACAGGCTACCAATGTGCCGGTAATATAGCACACGTTTCATACTGTATAAAGATACAAAGAGTGTTTATCATACATCTTTGGTTAATGGGAACACTGTCATAAACCCAGGTACAGTAAGCCAACTCTTTGCCATCAAAATTCTGTGTATCTTAAATTTATAATCTACTAAAGAAGTTGTCCACTGTCACTCACTACGATAGGCATGCTTTTTTAAGCTTGAAATTACATATTTATTGGTTGTTTTGCATGATATTTTAGAGCCCTCAGCTTAACTTCTTTGATTATAAAATGCTAAATCTTACACACTGTTTTTTTAAATGTTAGTACGCTATTCTGGCTGCTGAAAATCAGCAGACTGTTAGTGACAAGACTGTCTGGATGTCATAGTACTAGGGCAAAATCACTAATCTTAAAGACATACATTCCCTTCTTTCTACCATGAACATATCCTAACTACACTAAATCAAATTGGTGAAACTCACGAAAGTTTTCTTACGTTGTCAAAGTGTATGCAATGCTCATTATAACAGAAAAAAATTGTGAAAAATACTAGGTTTTACAGACTGGTTAAAGAAAAATAGAATTTCAGGCTTTCTATCATGGAGTGACAGAATAAGCAGACAAAAAGAGCAACAGGTATCATCTGCCATGTAAAAAGGCTTTTGAAACGGTCCTGCAACACACCCTTATCTCTAAATTGGAGAGATTTGGTCTTGAAGAGAAAATTATTTGGCAACGGATACGGAATTGGTTGGATGGATGCAACCAGAGGGCTGCTGTCACTGTCTTCATGTTGAGGTGGAGAGTGCTGTTAACTGGACATGCTTCACAAGCAGGCACATGAGAACCTAATGATGTTTAAAAGGATTGTCCCAGAGATGAGTTCAGAATGGAAGAAGAAAATCTTGAATACAGCCATGTGGAGAAGGACTCTGGGGTCCTGCCAGAAGAAAAGCTGGAAATGAGCCAGCAATGTGCTGTCAAAGAGTATCCTGGGTTGCATCAAAAGAAGGGTTGCTGCAGGGATAAGGAGGGGACTGCACACCTCTGTCTTTTGAGTACTGGCTATGCTGTTCTATGTCCTGAAACACAGGATGGAAATATCTACTTATAATCTTCAAAAGGTTATAAATAATTGTTTACCAATACAGAAGTGATTGGGAAAAAAGAAACAACTTATGTAAATATCAAGAAACATCAAAAGGTAAGCAATGTTGCTGAATCTATCTCACAAAATGTAAAACTGAACCAGGGATACTGGTAAAAACTTTCATACTTATTCTCTACTGTGGCACTAGCCAGTTGATGAATGAGAAATTCAAAACCCAAATGCTCCACATAGGTTGCTCTGATAGCAACACCTCCTATTTATTTCCACAAAAACTACAACAGATACAAATAGCACAATAACACTATTTGGTGAGCAAATTCTCAGCTACAAAACATTATTTTTCAGCACAGTCACCACCATTAGCTTTGCATTTTTGTCAGCAGTGAAAAAGAGTCTGCATGCCATATTCATAAAAATTTGCACCAGTGGAGGTGACCTATTGTTGCTTCCACCACTTCTGAAATACACCATCCACGACTTCACTGTGCTCATGTCTGCTGTTTGATCCATAAACATCCAGCAACTGCCAACGAACGTCAGTGAGTGCCATTTTTTTCCACACAGAGGAATTCAGTGGTGCACTTTTGTTTAGTACAAACTTCCTGTCAGACTCCTTTCTGTAAGACTGCCCCCTTGCTGCCAGCAGTTGCATGGCAACAAAGCAGTGGAATGCCATTGGGAAGGTTCAGTCTCAACTGCCATACCACCACCGCCTGCCTCTGACACTGTGGGCCAACATCATAAAATAGGAAGCATCACTTTAAAAGTAGACCTCATATTTATAGAACTGTTTGTATTTGAAAAATATTTATTTATAACATGAAGAAATTAAGGGAATTACATTTTGAATCCATTAAAAAATAGTGCAGTTAATTTATTTTCACTCAGATAATTAACTATATAAAAATATAAAATACAAATATATAAAACATAAATATTATATATATATTATATTTATATATTTATATAATATATATAAGTGACCACAAACATTGATTTCTACTAGTAATGAGATTTCCATGTTAACACAACCAAACATAACCAAAGCGTAGCAAAATGGTTTCCTTCCTGTAAATGGAGGATCATGACTACCCTTCTTCTACATGATTAAACTGAAGCTTGCAGATTATATTGCTGTGTCTGCAGAAGGTATCAGCTTTAGTAAAATAACTTTCTACTGTCATCCAAAGTTAAGTTTATCACAAGATGGAATAAGCCAAGATTTTATGTATTTCATAATCTATCATGTAAGAGAACAAGTGGGCACAGAAAATTTGATCAATTTCATTTTAAAATAGCAATGAAAGAATATATTAAATTGCAATGAGCAGTGATAATTCTATTCCACTTAGGATAATATTGAATATAATATTTTAAATCTCTACTGAATATTACTTCAAAAAAGTAATAAATTCTACCAACAATCTTTAACTGACCTACTACTTACACTTCCACTGTCAGAAAACATTTAATATTCATAACTAACCAACCCTGTATCTGCATTTGAAAGAGCTGTTTTGAATGGTGCAGCCTGAGTATATATATGTTCAGTATTGTAGAACAGAATTAAAAGTACAGGAGAGGTAAAATAAGAGAGAGGACAGAAGAAGCTTTATTATCAGAAGCTATCAGTGAGAACAAAGAAACAGTGGTGTGGCATATCACTTCTTTACGGACACTGAAGACAGGTCTACTTGAGAATATACCTAGACTAGTGCTATTTCAAACTCAGGATCTCAGAAGAGGCAGGTACAAAATTATGCATTCCAGATTAGGTACTGTTTTAGTCTCACAAACGTTGCTCCTGTGATGCTACAAAGGAACTTGTGAATAATAATTTCTTCATTCATTCTGAATGAAATTCTTTATTCATTCTGAATAAATGCCTAAACATACTGAAAATTAGCTGATCCTGAGGGGAAGAAGCAGTACTTGAAAGCCAAGGGCAGACATCCCAGACCTGAAAAATCATAGAATAATATTATAGAATCACAAAATTGATTGGGTTGGAAAGGATCTTACAGATCACCAAGTTCCAAACCACTGCTGTGGGAACGGGTGCCAGCCACTAGGCTGCCCAGGGCCCCAGACAACCTTGCCTTGACTGCCTTTAGGAATAGGGCATCCACAACCTCTCTGAGCAACCTGTTCCATTGTGACACCAGTCTGAGTGATTTCCTTGAGTGATTTGCTCTTTATATCTAACCTAAATCTCCCCTGTTTTAGTTTAAGCCAGTCCCCACTGTCCTATCACTATGAGACTGTGTGAAAAGTCAATCTCCCTTCTGTTCACGAGCTTCTTTAAAGTACTGGAAGTGCACAACGAAGTTTCACCAGAACCTTCTTTTCTCCAGGCTGAACAAGACTAGCTTCTTCACTCTTTCTTTGTAAGAGAGGTTCTCTAGCTCTCTGATCATCAAAAATGCATTGTAAAATATAAATTACTTATAACTTAGAAGTTGGATCATAGGTTCAGGCTAAAGCAGAATACACAATATGAACACAGGCATAACAATGCAAGTTTGGGGATACAAGATCAGCGTTTTCCCAGGATACTGAGGAAATAGATATTTGGTCTATCTTCAGTTTTTCTAAAGCTGGCATATTCACCATCTGGTTTTGTGCATATATAACACCCCAGAAATGATTTTGACTGTTTCTGATTTTAAATCCTATTCAGACTGTATTTCCCTGGGATGGAGTAGATGTTTCTCATCCCTCTGGGAAGTGAACTCTTAACTACTGTTATGAATATAAAACATTTTTTTCTATTGTATGATTTGAATAGATTCATCGGTAAAATATAGGAGTTCTTGTTTCATGATGTCAGTTATAATTACTGTCATTTGTTTAAAATGCTATTTTTTGTATCACTACTCAAGATAATAAAAATAGGTAAAATACCTTGAAATAAACTGAAAGAACTAGAGCATGCAGGATGACTTTTTTGCACCTTTTACTAGCACCTGCATTCAATCATTCCATATTAAATAAAATTTACTTAAAGAATTTCACCATTTAAGGCTGAATGTTTGTTCATATTCAAATATTCTAGTTCAACTACGAGTAGTCAAAAAGAAACTGCTTACTAGTAAGACAAAGAAATGGTTAAACAAAGCTCTGTTGCAGTAGCTAGCAACTGTCATGTCCAAAGGAAAAAAGCCTCTACTGAAATCAGCTTCAGTGCAAATTTATCTGACTTCAGATCAAATAAATGGGCATCTTATGAAAAGGTATTCATTACTATAGAGAAGAATGTCTATAGAAATCTTTTCTTTCGAAAATTAGTTTTTCTGCATTAGTGTTATGATGTCACATGTCATAATTCATTATTAAAAAGAGATAGTCGGCACTTTTGTCCACAGTCTCTCCTTTATCTAGATAAGTCAACATTGCTTTAATTTTTTTTCATCATTTACATCTTCAGTTTTTCTCTAATTAGCTAACAACTGTGGACTAAAGAACGACTGTGAAAGCATTATGTTCTAACAAGAAGATTTCCAATATACAGTATTACTGACCAATGTTCTCATTCAGCATGCGAAAGAACAAGTATCTAAGGCTTTGAAGGCATTAGGAGCAAAGATGCCAGCCAAATTCCAAATCACTTAGTTACATTTTGCTTACTTGCATTCCCTTTCCACTTCAGAACAGACATGCTATTCTTCCTTTTATACCTTAAAAATAGAACTGAACAGAACTGTTAGGGTACAATAATTTTCCCATTTATAAAAGAATTCAGTAGCAGCAAAAAAGATCTCAGTTATGTGACATACATTCTTTAATAACTAAAGGCAAAAGTTAAAGAACCTAAGACAAGCGGTGCTCAATTAGTGAGCATTTATGGAACAGATGAAAATAAAATGTTTAGGTCTTATGAGAATTTCAAATACTATTCAGAATATACCAAGCCATTGTATTTGCAGAGGTACACTCATAAAATGACAAATGTCCAACTGTCTGGAAAAGTCTGATACAAATCAGACTTGATTTGTATCTCACAGAACACTGTGGCACAGACTGAATTCAACTACACATGGCAAAAAACAAACCATTTGAACCATATTTACTACTTAGCAGCCTCCTGTGTAGGAAGGAAGAATGATTACCAGAAAAATGACCACAAAATTTAAGTTTTAACCACATTTTAACAAAGATATGTACATCTAGATATAGATAATTATTGGAAGAGACCATAAACATTGCCTGCCAGTATGCGTACGTAAAATTCTCCAAGGAAGAAAAATGGTGAGAATTTTAAGGTTCCAGGACAACCACAGGACAAAGGTTTTTTTTTTCTTCAAAAGCAAAGGTAATTTCTGTCCCCTTAACTCCTTTTGTTCTATCCTTAATTGTCTTGGTTTCCTGGGCCTAGTACATTTTGGAGAATGCATGCTCCAAACTGTAGCCTCATTGTAAGCCCTCTTCATCAGGTGATGTGGACTATGAATAATTTTATATGGAACCCTGAGCAGCAGCAGGCTTTTGAGTAAATTCAACAGTAGACAGCCCACACTGTAGCCCTGGGGCCAGTATAGATGGGACATGATGTAAAAAATATCCTTTACACTGCTGCTGGAGATGTCCCACTTGGAGTCTTTGTCAAAAAGCCTCTGGAGGGATCCAAGGTCTATGGGTCTGTTCAGCCTTGGAAAAAGAAGACTCAGAGGGGATATGATCCATGTGTACAAATATCTAAGGTGTGGAAGGCAAAGGGACAAAGCTGTTCTTTTCTCAGCAGTGCAAGGTAATAGGATGAGAGGAAACAGCCACAAACTGAAGCATAGGAAGTTCCACACCAGTGTGTGTGGGAACTTCTTCACCGTACAGCGACAGAGCACTGGCACAGTTTGCCCAGAGAGGCGGTGGAGTCTCCTTCTCTGGAGATGTTCAAGACCCACCTGCACGCCTACCTGTGCAACCTGGGCTAGGGAGCTGCTTTGGCAGGCAGTTTGCAGTAGATGACCTATGGAGGTCCCTTCCAACCCCTACAATTCTGTGACTCCTTGGATTCTGGAGTTGTGTGTACAGAAGGTTTGAAGAGTACTATACTTGGTCTGAAAAGAGATTTTAGCTGTGTATGAAGGGGTTTGGTCTGCTTCTGAAGTATTCGGTACTGAAACACAGTAGCACCTTGACTGGCAGTGTTAACACTGGATGTTCAAAGGAAAGTTCCCCTCTACCCATCATGCTACTAATGCTACTTGGAGTAAGTGCATTGTGTTGATTACACGATGAGCTTGGTTGGGGAACCTCAACTGTCCAGGGATCTTACAAGCAATCATGGACTAGTCTGAAAGTAAAATGTTTGGAACATCACCAGAGAAGAAGTAATGTGTGCTGAAGAAGTCCCACCATACAATGAATTACTAAAAAATGAAAAGAAATATGCCCTGTTCACTGATGGATCATGTCATACTGTGGGGAAGCATTGCAGATGGAGAGCTGCTGTGTGGAGATCTACAAGTTGCAGATACCACTGAAGGAAAAGGAGAATCAAAGCCAATTTGCAGAGGTAAAGGCTGTCCAACTGACCTTACATGTTGCTGAACATGGGAAGAGACCGATGCTTTATGTTTACACTGACTTATGGATGGTGGAAAATGCCTTATAGGGGTGGTTACAGCAGTGGAAACAAAACAACTGTCATTGAAGGGGTATATATATTTGGGCTGTTGAAACTGCGGAAAAACATCGCTGCCCAAATAGAGAATACAGTTGTAAAAGAATGACATATAAATGCTCATGTGCCTGACAGTCAGGCTGCTAAAGAACAACAGAATAACCAGCAGGTAGATCAAGCCTCCAAAACTGAAGTGGCTCAAATAGATTTGGACTGGGGACACAAGGTGAATTATTTCTAGCTTGGTGGGCCCATGAGACCTCGGGCCATCAGGGAAGAGATGCAACATATAAGTGGGTTAGAGACTGAGAGGTGGACTTAGCTATGGGACACTATTTCACAGGTTATTCATGACTCTGAAACACGTGTCACAGTTAAACAAACCAATAGGATGAAGTCTCTCTGGGCAGAAGGGCAATGGCAAAAGTGTAAATACAGAGAAGCATGGCAGGTTGACTATATCACCTTGCCATGAAATCACAAGCTTCATGGGGCTTTAAGGAACCTGGTCTAGAGGGAGGTGTCCCCATTTACAGTAGGGGGGTTAAAATTAGGTGATCTTAAAGGTCCCATCTAACCCAAATCTTTTATGCTTCTACAGTTCTACATTCTTACCATGGTGGAAGAAACCACTGGGCAGCTTGAAACATATCATATAGCTGAAACACCATATTAGTTCTTGAAAAGCAAGTCCTATGGTGACATGGCACTCCAGAAAGAATTGAGTCAGATAATGGGACTTATTTCAAAAAATATCTTATACATTTTTGGGCAAAAGATCACGGCATTTAGTGGCTTTATCATAATCCCTATCATGCAGCAGCAGTTTTTAACAACCAGTTGTTAAAAACTATGTTGAAAGTAATGGGTGAAGGAATATTTAAACACCAGGAAAAGCATCTGGCAGAAACCACATGGTTGGTGAATACTTGATGATCTGTCGAGATGGTCCTGCCCAATCCAGATTCTTACACATTGTAGAGGGAGATAAGGTTCCTGTAGTATATATAAACAGCACGTTGCATAAAGTGGTATGGGTTTTTCCAGCTTCTGGAAAGGGCAAATTTCTCAGAAGTGGTTTTGCTCAGGGACCTGGGTTCACTTGGTGGGTAATGCAGAAAAATGGGGATGTTTGATATGTACCATAAGGGAATTTGATGTTGGGGAAATGCAGTAATTCCATGTACATATATATATTCATATGTGTGTGTGCGCATATTTAATGCATGTTAATTATTGTTTATTTGTATATACGATCCTCTGATTAATTAAGCATGATGTAGTGATGTGGAATAACGGGTGGAATGTCATGTTTTTATGATTTTTGCTGTTGGTATTCCACATCATAACATCATGCAGTGCATAGGCGATTAATGAGTTCATTCTGCAGTCCTGTGGAATGTTGATATTTCTGGCTACCTGTCTCAGAAGAGAAGAACTCCAGCTCCTGGAAGACTTCACTGCTGTATTTCCATTTTTCCATTCAGAGAGAAAGACAAAACTCTTTGGGAGTCATGAGAGTAACTCTTTTTCTGCCCATCTCTGAAGCATGTGCTCATCTCACCCTACAGCATTAGAAAGGCCTCTGGTTTTTGGAAACTCTCCCTCGTTTATTTGATTTATTAGCTTCAATTTCGGTTATATTGTTTTATATTGTGTCACCTCACATTCCACTATCAGTAACTATATTAGTTTTTTTTCTTTAGCTCACTGCCACTGTTATGTTTTTAGGCCCACCTACCAATGTTTTCCCTAGCTCTCTTCCAGTTTTCTTGGGGCCTGGAACCTTTGGTCCCCCTGCCCTATTAGTCACTGAATCAGGCTGAATTGGGCTGGAACCATGATACTAATGGAACTTGCTTCTGGGCTAGCCATCTGTACCAGTCACATTCCTTTATGAATCTTCATCCAGTTACAGCCTCTAATGTTCACTTTGTTTCACCCCTTGCACACTGCCTTTCTGAACTATACAAAGTATCCTACTAAGGAATAACAGCATCCTAGATTCCCTGCATTTCTGATGGATAAAATTTACCATACAAGTATAAAACAGAATAAGCTGGTAATAAAAAAAAATAAATTACTAAGAATAAAATGCTCAAAAATTGGTATTGAATTCTGTGACAGCATAGAGACTCTAAAAACAAACAGGTCCTTATTTCCCATTCCTTTGTTTCATATACTTACTTAAGTCTGTACCTACAAATTAATCTCTAATTTTCCGATAATCTTATGGGCCACTAGGACATGCATTCATTATTCAAACAGGTTTTAATGACCTTTTTATTTTCTTTTCTTCTACTTATGTCTTAGCTTTTTCTGTTTTGATGGTTTGTAACACCACATTCAGTATTCATTTGCTTTTGGAATGTAGTAGAAACAGTACCTACTTTGATGCCACAGAATCTTTGAAAACTTTCAATTCTACCAAGTCTCTAGTTCTTCTAACAAACAAAACAAGACAGCATATATATTTCTGATATTATTCAATATTATACACCACTGTCTACTGTAGATGAATCCTGATAAACACACCACACTGAAGACAGTGATTTCTCACTTGAAGCTGAAAAATTCTTAAGACCTCAGTTTAAATATGTAAGTGCTGTAACTGAATTAGCACAGACCATGTTGTCTTAGATGCAGCAAGTAAGTTATGGTTCTGAATAATGGGCTACATTATCTTTTTCTTCAGCTGGATAACAGTTTGGAAAATAATAACAAAATTTAAAGAAGCTAGATATAATATCTATCTGCTCTGTAAGCATTTCACTTATGTCTTCTTCATAATGAACTTCTCTGCAGCTCTTAATCTTTGCTGAGTCTTGCCCAGCAACCTACTTACACTAAAGATGAACCTACAAAATGATAATTTTCTCTAAAATACAGAAAGAAAGAACCATAACAATATATTATTGAAAACAGAATACTTCAGTATTTCAGACTGCATCATACATTCTCATCTCTATTTGAACAGAATTGACACACTTGTTAAAAGGTTACTTAAGGAGTAACTGCAATTCTTTCAAATACATTAGAATCACAGAATCATGGAATTGTTTGAATTGGAAGGAACCTTTAAAGGTCATCTAGTCCAACTTCTCTGCAAAGAACAGGGACATCTACAGCTAGATTAAATTCCTCAGAGTTGGATCAGCCTGACCTCAAATGTCTCCAAGGACGGCGCATCTATCCCCTCTCTGGGCAGCCTGTTCCAGGGCTTCACTTATCCTTGCACTATAAAAACAAATCTTATATGCAGTCTAAATATTCCCCCTTTTAGTTTAAAACCTTGTCCCATCACAGCAGGCCCTGAAAAAGAGTATGTCTCCTTATTTCTTACAGACCCTGTTTAGATACTGAAAGGCCACTATCAGGACACCTCGGAGCCAGGTCCTCTACAGGCTGGACAGCCCCAGCTCTCTCATCCTGTCCTCTTAAGGTGTTCCATCCAATGCATCATTTTTGTGTCCCTCTTATGGACACAAACCGACAGGTCCATGTCTCTCCCATTCTGAGGACTCCCCATCTAAACAGAGTATTCCAGGTGAGGTCTCACCAGTGCAGAGTAAAGGGGCAGCATCACATCCCTCACCCTGCTGACAACGCTGCTTTGCATGCAGTCCAGGATATGACTGGCTTTCTGAGCTGCAAGAGCACATTGCTGGCTCATGTCCAGATTCCCATCCACCAGTACCCCAGGCCCTTTTTGTTGGTGCTGTGCTCAATCCTTCTATTCTCCAGCATGCAGTGGTAGTGCAGGTTGCAATCCATCACATGTGGCTTTGTTAAACATCATAATGTACAACTGGGCCCATTGCTAAGGCTATCGAGTCCTCTCTGGAGAGAGAGACCTTGATCCCATTATTCATGTGAGTACAGATAGTAAAGAGAACTGGTCCAAGTGCTCAGGAATATCATTCAACACCGATCACCACCCCGACATTAGGGCATTGACCACCACTCTCTGGGTACCAGTTTCTTATCCCTCAAGTAGTCCATATATCAAAGGATGCTTTGAGGACTGTGTCAAAGGCCCCAGTGAAGGCCTGGTAGATGACATCATTGGCCCTTCCTTTGTCTTCTGATGCAGTTATGCCACTGTAGAAGGTCATTGGGTTGCTCATGCTGATTGTTTCATATCACCTCTCTATCTTCTCTGTACCTTAGTGTAGCTTCCAGTCAGATCTGTTCCATGATCTTCTCTGGCACAGAAGTGAGCTTGTAATTCCCTGGATCACCATTTCTACCACTCATGCAGATAGGTCGATGTGACAATGCCTTTTTTTTCAGTTACCGAGGGGTTTCACCTGACTGCCATGACTTCAGTTACCCTTGAGAGTTGCTTAGCAACTCCAATATCTGATTAATATATCCTTTTCTGTTAAAATGATCCGTTTGTCCTCTAAGAGAGCCATCACTAGATCCAGCAAAAGAATCCTCATGATAGGGAAGCCATTTCAATGCACTCTTCCGGAAGCTGTGTCGACTGAGACATTGATGTACACATTTCCAAAATCCAAGTCTGCGTCTGAAGAGGAATCTTAGTATTGAATGAAGTAAGAAACAAAAAGACAAACAATGGTGAAAAAGACCTGTACTGAGTCAGTAGAATTTTTGTATTTCACATTCTAAATTGAATGTTTGTGGCAGAAACTATCGTGACTCTTAAATGTGAAGGTAAATAATAGCATTACTGTTCACAAAAGAAAACACTAGCTTGCAGCTTGCAAGATAATTTTACAGGCAAGAACAGAGTGAACAAGGGTGACAGGACCAAGAGCCACGTACAGCTACAGCACCAGGACAGGAAAGAACTGAGGAGAAATTAGGAGGAAGTCAACTGGGATAAAGATGAACTAATTTAATAGAAATGGTACAGAAATGTGAGATAATACAGTACGGAAGAGATCATGGCTAACAAATCAAACATATGGGAGAGAGATGTCTTCTAACCGTGCTGCTATTTGGAGGTACAGCCAGACGAAGGCTGTTGTCACCTCTTTCCCTCCTGGATACTACATGGCAATGAAGACAGCTCCCAAGAACTGCAGTTCATTGGCATCCACCACCTATTCCATATTATTACACCATGCTCAAACTGTATAACACAGATACACATATAGATAGATAGATAACACACAATAATTAGCATTATATATGGATATATACTTATGCATGTGTACTACTGACTGTTCTCTCCCAGCATCAAGTCCCTGCGAGGTACACACAGAATGTCCCCATTTCTTTGCATTACCCACCAAGTAAATCCAGGTCTCAGAGCGAAAGCAATCCCATGGATGGGCTTACCTTTGCCTGTGGCCTGAATAGCCCAACCATTTAGCAGAGTACATTCTTCATACGTACTACAGAAACGTTTCCCCTTCTACTGTACCTAAGAGGCTGGATTGGGCAGGACTGTCTTGATTGGCAGATCCCCAGGTGCTGACTAACCAGGTGGCTGCTGCTAAATATTTATCCCAATGGTTGAATGTTCCACCACTCATTGCTTTCAGTATATTTTATAACATTCCGTTCTATGGTTGAACTTTTCCAGAAGCTGGGGCATGATAGAGAATATTATAGGCCCACTTGGCACCATGGTCTTTGGCCCAGGCATTTGTGAGAGTATTTTTTACAAAAGTCCCATTACCTGAGTCAAGGCTTTCTGGGGTACCATGTCATCCTCCCCACTCTCATGTCTTTTATTAAAAAAGGCATGTTCTGGCTCAGTCAACACCTTGACTCCACTCTTAGTCTCAATTCAGAGAGATTGGGATCAATACAGTGAACTGCAAATTGCTTCAGCTTGCAATGCTAAATTGGCATTACAGACAGGATACCATTCCCACTCTGAAGGTGCTGAACCAAGCAAGACAGGCTCAAGACCCTGGGATACAGGGCTTGAATTGATCAAAAGTTCCTTTCTTTTCATCTCTACATTGTGGTACTCCCCTTGAGCAGGGCAGCAAAATCTGAATAGCTGGTACTTACTATAGAAGGAGAGATGTGCTATGGTACTCCTTCATAAGAGGGGCGGCAAAACCTAAGTACCAGGGTGAGCCTGTGCGTAGTTGGTACCACGTGGGACTAAAATCAATTAAAAATCCTGGATTGCCCAGATGGACCAATCAGGTTTTTTTCAAGCAGCTTAAAGTATGCTGAAAGGTGATATTCTACCTGGAAAAAGAGGCTCTCTGTGGTAACATTAGTGTTCCAGGAGGCAAACTATTTCACAGCAGTCAGTAATTCTGCATGGGCACTTCAAGATCTTCAGGTTAGTGCTAGCAGAGACACCTCTGCTCATTGGAGTAGCACAATGGGAAACAGTAAGGAAGAGGTATGTTCAATTGGATTACTATTTTCACCTCTTTAATGTTACAGAAGGAGTGCCTATGATCCTTACTATAGGAACGTTGTTAAGGAGATTTGTTAATATGGAATCTTTAATCTAAATCGCTGCTTCTACAACAAAGGAAGCCTCTCCATTCCAGGAAGGAGTGAGGAATGTCTGGTTTACAGAAGCCTCTGCCTGGCTGAAAAGGGAAGTGTGCAAATACTAAGTGGTAGCAGTGCAAACAGAAACCAGGCACAAAGCAGTTAGTGAAGGGGAGGGCAGTGCCCAGGCTGGGGAGTCAGTTGCAGTTTAGGAGGTACTTAAGAGCAAAAGGGACAGTGTCAAACTGGTGTGTGTATAAACTGATTCCTATGCAGTCTTCAAGGGGTGCACTGAGTGGCTTCCCTTCTGGAAGCAAAATGCTTAGGTGGTAAATTGAGTCCCAGTGTGGCAGAAAGAGAAGAAAAAGGATATCCTGGACACTGCAAAGGTTAAGGAATTTGAGGAAGGCTGGGTGGCAGCCCACCAGACAGGGCCTGATTCTGCACATAAGTGAAACAATGAGATGGATGAATTAACAAGGGTCCCTTTTGATGAATACGCTGATACAACCCCTCTCCTTTAGCCCAAGCCTGAGAATGAGTGATGAGTGATGAAATGAGGGCACTCAGTAGCACTGAGTCTATATAACACTGCCCTAAGTTAAGGATGGCCTGTTACCAGAGAGCAGTGTCAAAAGGTGATTTCTGCATGTGACAGCCTTCATCTCTGATTCAGAGAACATCCTCTGAAGTACTAACCCCTTCCTATTAGAGAAAATCAGGAGTTGTGGGAGGCCTGGCAGGTGGGTCATGGCAGGGCCATTTAGGAAGCCTGTTGGCAAACAGTACACACTGGTATGAGCAGAAATCGTTTCTGGTCTCGTTCATGCAGAGGAAGTATCCCAAGTACTGCAGAAAATATGAAGGGGTTGAAGGAATGATCTGACCACCACCCTAAGACAATCACCATACAATCTGATAATGTGACACACTTCACTGCCCAAATGGTGCAAGAATGGTCTAAATAGAAAGGGATATGGTGGATATTCCACACCACTTATCCCCAAGCCAATGGACAGCTGCAATGACAAATAGCTTGTTAAAGTGGTTTCTCGACTACAAGAATCAGGGTAGACTGATCAGCTACCAGACACAGTAAGGGCTGTAAAAGACTACTGGGGGATAAATGGGTGCCCACAGCTGAATGCTGTCCTAGTACACTGAGCTACATACCTAAAGGCTGGGTAGAAGTACAACATGCACTTGGGCAGCAAGCACTTGTAACTTACCTATGAAAGGAAAGGTCCCACTGAACCTTGCAGCAGCCATAAACCTATGCATCTGGCTAGCCAAAGATGCAACAAAGAAGGAACACAAAACAGTTTTGAAATAGTTTCCCATCACTTACCTTGCTACCTCTTTCCAAGGGAATCAAGAGTGTTTGTTTCCTTCTACTTTTACACAATGAAGAGGACATGCACCAGCAGAGAAATTCTGTATGCAGAATCAAGATGACCTCGCTATTGGGAATACTATTCCTATTGGGATTGACCCAAAATGGGGAAACAGATGAATCATCCGAGCTTGAAGGAGAACATATGGGTGTGGCTAGCTTGTGAAGCAGCTAACACTATAGCCATTTGAAAAGCAGGAGGACGATGTGTTTTGGAGATTTTAACCAGGTGCATGATAGGTATTTCAGCTTCCCCTGAATTAATCCAGAACTGCTCTCTTTTTGAACACTTTTATTTTAATATCACCTATGGCATGGTGTCCATCTGGAGCAGGGTGACAACAAAGATAATTTCAGCAATACTTGCCTTTAGATTGGCTAACTTTACTTACAGAGGAATGTTTTCAAGTAGTAAACTGCATCACACCACAGCATACCCTCATTAATACTAATACGCAATGTAATCATACGAGCAATGCCTCCTGTAATCACACCCATATCATTCTTCCTCAGAGATGGTTCTTTCTTTGTGAAGAGAAGCATATTCATACGTACATGCAAATTCCAGTGGCGGCCCCTTCTCATTGGAAGAATAACAGTAGCTCTTCCCCTCTATGACTATACCAAATGCCATGTCAGACAAACACCCTCATGTTAGGGAGTGACTGCAATGATAAAGTCTTGTGTTAAAGTAGCAGCACGTGCATTCTCACTAGTATGTATACCTGCAATGACTGTACACAATCACAAACAGCTCAGTGCTTTGGCCAGCATGCTTACCAAAACCATTAACACTGCTTCATAAGCTGTCACTGCTATGAACTGAGAATTAGGACAAATCTGTGCAGCTGTATTTTAGAACAGCACTGTGACTGAGTATTTGCTGTAATGCCACAATCATGGATGTGAAGAATTTGAGGGGAGCTGTTGTTTCAGAATTTCTGACAGCTCTCAGCTATTATAGGAGAAAATTAAGGATCCTAAATCATTGATGGATCAACTCAAGCAAGATGATGATAGTTAACTTACTAACTCCTAGTGTTTGGGAGAACAGACAAGACAGAAAGCCTAGATGATGCAAATTCATAGAACACTGGTGGGTGGATTTAGCTATCTAATACTAGGCAATGGCCTAGTGAAGTGCATGATAAAACAGGCTTGTCTCTTCTTCCTCTTTTCCTTCTGTACAATTGACAAGAGGAGAACCACTTACATCTCCTATCTTGACTTCAGTAAGGCCTCCAACATGGTACCACACAACATTCTTCTCTCCAAATAGGAAAGATATGGATTTGATGGGTGGACTGTTTGATGGATGAAGAACTGGCTGCAGTATCAGGTCCAGAGGGTGGTGTTTAATATCTTAATGTCTGGATGGAGACTGCTGATGAGTGGTGTCCCCGAGGGATCAGTGCTGGCATCGATAATCTTTAAAATCTTCATCAATAACATCAACAGAGGTGTCAAGTGCACCCTCAGCAAGTTTGCTGATGGACGTCAAGCTCTGGGATGTGGTCAACCAGAGGGTCATGCAGAGGGATCTAAATAGCCTTGAGCAGTGGGCCTAGGTGAACCTCATGAGGTTCAACAAAGCCAAATGAAAGTTCTTGCACCTCGGTCGAGGCAACCCCCATTACAATTACATCGAGGCAACCCCCATTACAATTACAAACTCGGGGTTGAAAGGACTGAGCACAGCCCTGCCAAAAAAGTCCTAGGAGTACTGGTGGATGGGAAGCTGGACATGAGCCAGCAATGTGCCCTTGTAGCCCAGAAACCCCAAATGTATCCTGGTCTGCCTACAAGTTGCCTAGTGATGTATTCGCTGCCCCATTCCAGGGACTTTCAAGGCAAGGCAGGATAAGACGCTGGGAAACCTGATCTAGCTGTGCATGTCCCTGTTCACTGCAGGGGAGTTGGACTAGATGACCTTGAACGGTCCCTTCCAACTCTTAAGGACTTTATGATTCTATGCATGCTATGTATGCATCATCACTGTGGAGGAGTCACTCCAGTGACTACATCGATATTGGCTAGATAACAAAAACAGTGTCAGCCACTGGGTGGAATGTGGGAATAAAGTGACATGTTTCCTTCTGGCTCAGACTCTGCGACAACAATATACAGAACTGTAACACTGAATTCTCACTGAAGGCCTCAGAACAAAAGCTGCATTGTAACACTCTTGTCAAAGTTGCAGAACAAACACACGCTGTGCTGAAGTGCAAGGAAGAACTCAGGATTTAAACCATCTTGCTTAAGGTACTCTTGGGTCTACTCCCAATCACCATCACCACAGAAAGGGAGAAAACTGTGGCCAATATGGCATGCTCAGAGCATGTGCTACCAGACACTCTTCTCCAGGCAACAGCTACTGGTCCAATTGAAAGGGACAATCCAATGGCGTAAGAGGTATCGCCAATCCTACATGCCCCACCACATCCTCAGCCACCCCAGTAGAACAACAAGAAGGATGGGTCCTTATTACATCATGACATCTGCCGCAGTGACCCCTTCCCTTCCCTCCCCCTTCCTCTCCCATCTTTTAACAAATAAAGGTGCACTCTGGATCAACCAACACCTTGACTCCATTCTGAGTCTTAATTTGGAGAGACTGGGTTCAGGAGAACAAACCACAGGCTGCTTTGGCTTGCAACACTTGTCCTTGGTGAAATCATGCTGGTTGTCTTGTATCATCTCCGTCTTCCATGTGTCTTAGCATTGCTTCCAAGAGGATCTGTTCCATGACCTTCCCTGGCACAGAGGTAAGGCTGACAGGTCAGCAGTTCCCTGGGTCATCCTAGCGTCACCAGGGACTTCACTTGACTGCCAAGACATTTCAAATATCATTGAGAGTGACTTGGTGGCTATGTGATTAAATTCCCTCACAACTCAGGGATGCACCTCGTCATGACCCATAGACTTACAGGTGTTCAGGCTCCTCAGGTGGTCATGAACCTGATCTTCACTTAGAGTGGGACAGACATTGCTTCCCTTGGCCCCAACTTCCAACTCACCTGCTTCAAGGCTCTGTGAAGAGCAGCCAGTGATGACAGAGGCAAAGCAGTTGTTGAATATTTCAGCTGCCTCCTTGTCCATTATTGTCAGCCTGCCTGTATTTCTCACTATGAGGGGTACACCTTCTTAGGCTTTCCTCTTCTAGTAAATGTACAAGTCTTTCTTGTTCTTCGCACTCCTTGCAAAGTCCATGTTGGTCCTTGGCCTTCCTGATCCCATTCCCACACAGCCTAGTAGCATACTTATATGCATCCTGCAGTATCTGTCCCAGCTTCCACTACCTGTGCATCTTCTTCTTGCTCTCCAGTTTGATCTACAGGTCCTAATTCAGCCATGCTGGTCTCTTGCTTTCCTCTCCTGGCTTCCTACATCTTGCACAAAGAAAAGCTTCCTTAAATATCTGCAAGCTCCAATCTGCTCCCTAGTCTATGAGGACAGTTTCCAGGTGGTTTTCTAGACAATCTCCCTGAAGAGCTGTAAGTTTGCTTTCCTAAAATGTAGAATCCTGCTTACTCTTTCTCCTTTATTCTTCAAGAGGATGAATTCCAATATTGCATGGTCATTACAGCCCAGGCAGCCTCCAATTCTGATGCCACCGATCAGTTCATTTGCACTGGTGAGCAACAGGTCCAGTAATGCATCCTCACTGGCAGAGCTACAATATGGTTGAAACAGTTATCCTTGATGCATTTGAGAAGCCTATTGGTTTCCCTGCAGTTCACAGGGCTACTTTACAAACAGATGTCACAGTGGCTGAAGCTCCCCAACATGAGAACCTGTGATCACAACATTTCCCAGAGCTGAAGGAAGAAGGCTTCATCAACAGGCTCTGCTTGATCAGACAGTTTGTTGTAGGCACCAACCACAGGCTCTCTTTGTTGCCTCAGTCTCTCTCATCCATAAACTTCTGACTTACTCATGGCCATTTCCAGGGACATCTCCTCACAACCTGTTCCATTCTTGCTGTAGAGGACAATGCCTCTTCCCCTCCTTCCTCACCTGCTCCTTTAATCAGCTTGCAGGCACCAATAGCCACATTCCAGTCATGGGAGTCATCCCTCCAGGTTTCAGTGACAGCAACTACATCATGGTTTTCAGGTACCACAGTGGATCCTGCTCCTCCTGTTTGTTTCCCAAACTGGGTCTATTGGTGCAAAAGCACTTCAGTGAGGGAGATGGCCTTGCTGCCTTCTTGGAGGTTAACTTCTTAATTTCTCTGAAGTATTTCCCTTGAGTTTCCCTGTTGCCTTCTCCTGTTGCCTCAGTGGTCCCTGGTTCATTGTCGTTGAGATTTCAGGTGTGCCGAGTACTGTCAACAAATCTAAGGGCAGAAAGTTGAGGGCCCCCACTAACACCCTGCCTTTCTAGCCTGGCTATGCTGCCCCACACCTTATCATGTGCAGGCTCACTATTACCCACCAACTTTTTTACAAATCTGTTCTAAAGCCCTGCTAACTTTTCCCCATGGACTCTCTTCCCTCTTTGAGAGGGATGGAAGCCATCCGGTGACTGCAAGCCTAGTGCCAGGCACACCGCCCTGTTGTCCAAAAAAACCCCATCAAAATGATGGCATTGGTATCAGCAATGAAGCCAATGTTTATAGACTGGATCCTTCTGTTTCTTACAGCATGCTTACCCATTAAAGGAAACAGAGAAGATGACTTGCACCCTTGATTCCTTCAGCAAACATACCAAGGATCTGAAGTCCCTTTTGACTGCTTTTGCTTTACATGTAACTGACTTATTATCTCCCCCATAGAAAAGCAGTAATGGGTACAGATCTGTTTGCCACACAAGGCCAGGAAGTCTCCTAGTGATGTTCTTTATCCAAGCACGAGAGAGGCAGCTGGGAGTCGAGTTCCCAGCAGGGAGAAATCCCCAATATCCGATACTCCTCTCTTCTTGTATGTGTCCACACTGTATATTTCTACAATAACATAATGTTTGTTCCACAAAAACTTAAAGAGGGGACTTCTATTTATTCATTATTACAGTACTTGTACAGTACATTTGCTTCTTAGCCAAAAAGAGCTGAATAGGCCAAAGTAATCATAGAATAGATTGGAAGGGACCTTAAACATCAACTAGTTTCAACTCCCCAGCCAAGAGCAGGGCTGCCAACTAGTTGGCCAGGCTGCCCAGGGCTCATTCAACCTGATCTTTGCCTCAGGTTCAGCTAGGACAGAATTGTTTTCTTCAGAGCGTCTGGTATGATGCTGTTTTGGTTCAAAGAGAAAAACAGTGTTGATAACACACAGATGTTTATAGTTATCACTAACCAGTGTTGTATGGAGCCAAGGCTGCTCCAGTTTCTCAGCTCATATTAACAAAGGGCTGGGAGGGGCCAGAATCAGACAGCTGACAAACTAGCCGAAGAAATATTCCATACCACATCACATCATGTGGAAGGAGAGTTTAGAAGAGGACAAGAGTTCGCCTCTCTCTCTTCTGCTCCTTCTGGGGTTAGCTGGGCATCAGTCAGTGCGTGGTGAGCAATTCTTGTGCATCACTTGTTACATACATTCGTATACATGCATACATACATATAGTGATAACTATTATCCTTTACCTTTCCTCTATCTTAGTAAACAGTTTTATTTCAATTTACAAGATCTCCTTCGTTTTTGATTCTCCACCCCATCTCACTGGGAAGTAGGGGAAGTGACCAAACAACTGTGTCATGCTTAGCCACTCGCTGTGTTAAACCACAAAATGCTTCCCAAGACAGGGCCTCCACAACTTCCCTGGGCAACCTGTTTCAGCACCCCATCTCCCTCTGTGTTAAAAATTTCCTCTGTATAGCCTAGAATTTCCATTTTTAGTTTAAGCCCCTTCCCCCTTGTTCTAACTATCAGACCACATAAAAAGTTGATGAACCCTGGTTTTCCTACAGAGAGAAAAGTCCTGAGCCCTAATACAGTGGAAGAGACAGAAGATCACATGCACTATTTTTTAGTTCTTAATCATAGAGCAGCTGGAAACAAGAAAGGTATTGAAAAATCAGATCAACCTGCAACTCAGCTGTTCAATGTAATTTTTTTTTAAGAATGACGGAACTACTGCAGTAGTGAAAGTAAAAAGCACAGAATGCAGATATGAAACACACGACAATGTACTTCACAAATACATAGTAACAAATTGTTCATTTTAAGCTTGGCTAAGGTACAGAACACCTTAGCACAGATCACTACCAATGTTAAATATCTTCATAGATTCAAAGACAGTCTGCATGTATTCCTGGAAGTAATTAATTGTGGGTGTAGAAAATCATTCAGCCACAATCGGTGGTGGCTTGAAAAATATTCTGGAGGGAGTAACTACAGGTCTCAGTCTATACTTTTCCCTTACTTCTTTCCCAGAATTTGTTACTGATCAATGTAAGAGACAGGAGACTGGACCAAACAGACATCTGGTCTGAATTAGCTGTTGCCTTGTGGTAACAGAGAAAACCAGGGTAAGGAGTCTGGACAAGGTTCCAGAGTCACAACTTTTAAATGTCAGAATGAGCTTGGAGATTTAGCTAGCAAACAGTTGTGGAAACATGCTGTAAGCATAAATTTCAACATGGTGAAAATTCCTAACTCTTTCTTTAGAACTTCATCCTATTCCGTGCTCAGTAGAGATACTCAGGAGGATGCACAGGGGACACAAGGAAAAGAAGGACAAATGTAGTTGAAACTCAACTTCAAAGAGAATTTCACCATCTGATCATGCCAGAGGGAATAAATAATGTGCAAAGAAAAATCATCAAAATAGAGAAGGGGGTAAAAAATGTAATGGCAAGGAAATAATCCAAAAAACAACAAGAGCAACAACATCAATATTACCAAATTTTAATGTGTCTGTAAACCATTTATACACCATTCTAATGATGAAAAATTCTGTTGCAGAAAAGGAAACTCCTGAACACAAATTATCCAATTGCACTGCATCAGTTTAATGCTTCCACTGTCATGCACATCTGCAATTTAAGAATTCCAAGCATTTCTCTATTTGCCTTTTCCTAACCTTCACTGTATAAAAAAAGATATACTTCCTTCTAATTCCTTCTTTAGTTTAGGATCTTGAACCTTTCCAAATTCTTCAATTGTCCTTCTGTGATGAAAAACATGTTTTTGACAATAACTTTAAAAACTGAATCTTACCTTTTTTTATAATTTATACACGTTGCTATTACATCCATGTGACTAAAAATTGACAATAGCCATAGTTTTTAACAACAACAAAAAAAAAAGAGTCAGTAACATCATCCATTCACACAGATTTGTCCAGGAGGCTGAAAGGAATGAAAAGTAGCAGACTATCCCTGGCACTTCATTTCTCTCTGTATTCAGCAGATTGCTATTTGAGGCCTTCTGTTCCCTCTCACCATTATAGATAACACTTACAAGCAATCCCCTTCTCTCTCAAAGTTCATAGGAGGATACATGAAGTTTGAAATAAATAATGATTTATTTTGTGAAAAATTCAGATGCATTCTATAGCACAGCATCAGTGTTTAAAAGCTACACTAACCAATGAACACTGTCCTACAGAAAAATCAGTTTGGAATTTCCAGGACAATCCCACTGGAGTTCTTTGCAGAGAAGTAAAAATTGAAAAGAAATCAAAATGAATAACAATCCTGTTAAAAAATTCCAGTGTTTTCAGGAAAGGTAGGATTAGGGAAAAAGTTACCTTATTTGTTGTCTGCAAGTATTTTCCTTCAAACAATCTGTGGACTCAGCTTTCACAGTGAAGAACACAGACATCTTTCCAAGTTCTTAAAAGCAGAGAAAGAATGAAGTAAAAATTGATTACTACATCATTCTATCACTACTCTACATAATTCTACCACTACTCTGAATTCTGTAACTCAGATACGTTAATTTGTTCAGTGTTAAGACAGCCCTAGTTGAAACAGCAAATCACTACTGAATTTTTTTCTCCAATTTTTTTTTTGCAAAACTGACTTATCTAAATCAGATTTTACGTCTATCCCAGCAGAAAAAAGTAAGAATAAAAAGCTATTTTTGTGATCCATCGATTATGACAAAGGAGTTGAAAAAGATCCATAGAACTTCCTGGAGATACATTAAGTACCAGCTCTTCAAGGTCGGAGGTTATTCAGAAAGAAATGCTGAACTTAATACAGATGACTGTTAAGTATATTTAAAATACATACATTGATTTCTGGAGCTGAGGAAAGAATTCCACGATGAAGCTAAGCCAGATTCATTCTTTGTTCTCTGACATAGCAGAAACACACTCAGATGGCAGATACTCAAAAATGCAAGCATGGTTAAAAAAAAAAAAAAAACAAAAAAAAGCCCAAAAGGTTTCTACTTCCCTTAAGG
Organism: Callipepla californica brunnescens; assembly: GCA_023055505.1. NCBI lineage: Eukaryota > Metazoa > Chordata > Aves > Galliformes > Odontophoridae > Callipepla > Callipepla californica. Next base: position 10,763,639 of record JALIRH010000009.1, on the reverse strand, counting down.
AGTCGGTATTTTTTAATTTAGAATACACAGAACACTTTGTAGCTTCAAAAGGATTCCCACTTCGAAAGAACCTCCCCCCTCTTGCAGTTTCTATTGCTGAATTCATTCACCTGTGGCTAATTTTACCATGACCCTTTCAAGCTATAAACTACTGCCCAGTTACACATTTACTTTAAGACAACTCAGTAACTTGCTCTGATGTAAAGCACACCCTCTGCAAAACGCGCAGAGATTTGCTCAAATCACTTCTGGATATACAAAACCCACAATATCCCAATTTATGTCAGCCGTCGATCACTGCTGCTTTCAAAAACGTTTTATTTAGATCTCCTTGCTCCCACCTTTTCTAGGTTAATTAACACTTTAAGATTCGGTATGGCGCTGAAAGGCAGCCGAAAACTTGATTACATCAACTTCAGATTTTTTTTTAATGGAAGAGCAGAATTTAAACTCCTCCGGGGAACAGCACAGATCTTCGCTTTCCTACCGTGCCTTCCACCAAAAAGCACCAGAGCTACGCCAAGCACCTCAGCGTGCCACTCAAACCGAGGTGACCTCAGGAAAAGCGGGGCAGCGCAACAGCCGCGCGCGCGGAGCCCGCCTCGGAGCAATCCCAGAGCCTGCCATTGGCTCCGCTCGCAGCGCACGAGCAGCTGCACTGGCACACGAACGCCTTACACAAGAGGCTGCTGCGGAAAAACAGCCCTGCCGATGTGCAGCACTCGCTCACGCTGGCACAGCTTTTATCGGTGTTTTTTTTTTTTTTTCCAGCCTTTTCAGGTTTTGCATTTCCTCAGCCCCCTAGCCCCGGATCCCTTCATACTGCGCTTTCGCGGCAGTTTTTGCCGCTGTGCGATCCGATGTGTAGAAATGATTCCAGATTAATTTCCTTCCCCTGCCAGGGCGGTTTTTCAGCCTAAGAGTCCCCTGCTCTCATGAAGCAGACGGGCCAGCACTAACTCAGCCACGGGCGGCTCGGTGGAACGGGGAAGCGATTCTCACAACACCTATAAAAGAGCAGCGAGACTCGCGGCCGCGCAGCCGGGAGAAGAAGGAGGAGGAGGAGGAATAGGAAGAGGAGTAGGTAGCGGTGGGCGCACCGCCTCGGACAGAGGGAGGAACAAGCGGCAGGAGATCCGCCGGCGGGATGACAACCACCTGTATCGAGGACCACCCCCCGCCACGAGCCTCCCCGGAGCGCGGCCGCCCCCGCCTCAGCCCACCCGCGCTCAGCGCCTCACGGCCGCGCCCCGCAGGCGGGCACGCGCCCCTCCTCGCGGCGCGCTCACCTTCCTCCTCGTCTCCCCGCCCCGGCCACACCCGCGCCCCCGCCCCACCTGCGGCGCATGCGCGGCCCTCCCGCAGGGGCGCGCGCCCGCGGCGGTAGGGCGCGGCGCCGCCCCCCTCCTCTGCGCATGCGCACTGGCGCCGTCGCCGTGGCAACGGGACGCGGTGCGAGGCGGCGGTTAGGGCCGCGGGCGGGTGGCCGTCATGTCGGAGATTCTGTGCGAGTGGCTGAACGACGAGGTGAAACTCTCCCGGAGCGTGGGTGAGTGGCAGCCCCGCCGCCTCGGGAGGGGACGGGGGCTGGTGGGGTTGGCTGCCCGCGCGGGGGATGCCGCAAGGCTAAGCCTTCATCTCGCCGAGAGATGCGAGGTAAATCGCGGCGATCTCCCACCGAGCCCTCCCGCCCGGGGCTGCTCCCCGTGTGCAGCATGCTGGTTCTAGGGGTGAAATTAGTTTTCGTTAAGTCACCGTCGTTCTCGGTGGATAGGAGGAGCTCAAGCTTCACCTGCTAATAAGGACTCCAGAGAATTAAAGTAGTTTGATAAGTTTGGAGGGCAGTGCTTAGTTTGATGGGCAGGAGCGGTGCTGGCTTTGGGGCAGCGTTGCTCTGTGAGGTGTGAGGGACTTTACACAGAGAAGCAGAAGTTCTGTTCTCCTGTCTTCGTACATTCACTGGCAGAAAGATTAGAAACTGTCACTTACAGACGTACAACTCAGTTACCAGTGTCTCAATGGCAACCATGGCAAAGTTTACTCTGCAGCAGTGAATGAGACTCAAGTGAGTACATGAAGCTCACGTTGCAAAGTAGCTTCTCTGAAAGCAGATTTGTAACTTAAAAACTAGTTACTTGTATACTTACGTCACAAAAATAATAATGAGGTTTATTAAAATTAATGTCCACATTCCATTAATGACCTTCTTTTTTTTTTGTGGAAAAAAAATGCACAACCCAGATTCAGGATCGCTTTCAGAAAAATTTTCTACTGGCTACCTCCTAGGAGAACTTTTACATAAGTACGGTCTTCAGGATGACTTTAATCAGTTCTCACGGAGCAGGTTAGTACTTGTGGGTAACACGTTTCTTACAGAAATTAGACAAAATGTTTGTTTCTCCTTCAGAATTGTCTTCGGTTTTTGTGATCAAAGAGCAGGACTCAGCACTTGGTCTTGTTAAAACTCATACAATTGGCCTCTGCCAACCAGTCAGCCTACCTAGCCTGCCCTCTGTCAGATCAGTACTTCCTCCCAACTTGGTGTCATCTGCAAACTTACCATGGGTGCACTCCAGCTCCTCATCCAGGTCATCAATAAAGATATTAAACAAGACTGGCCCAGTACTGACCCCTGGGGAACACCGTTTGTGATCAGACACCGGGTGGGTTAAACGTGATTCACCAAGAAACAAGGCAAGAAGTATTATAGGGAGAATAATGAGCTCCAAGTCTATTTCCTCTAGTGATATGGTGAACACTATTACCAGAAGGCCTTTAAATTAAAATTCAATGTTTTGTAGATCTATGCTGCAAAACTACTGGCCTTAAAAGCTTATTGCTTCACATCAAGAAGTTACTGTGCAGTGATAGAACACGAAAGCATAATGTTCTGACCTAGCTAGTAGTTAGTGATCTGCTGATTGAATCTGATAACGTGTTATTTATGAAATATCAATAATTTATTATTATTCTTTTTTTTTTTTTGGCCTGTATATCTGCTGATCTCAAGTACTTTCACAGGATAGTCTGCATGGCAAGTGCAACATTAATCGGCAATCCACCATTTCAGTTTTAAACATACATTTTTCTCAGTGGAACCATAGTCTTTATTTTCCAAGTCTTCAAGGCATTGTGAGAGTTGATAGATTATATAGGCTTCATTTTTTACTTTCTTTTTTATTTAATTTTCTATATTTTTACTAGTTGTAGCTCATGTGGATTGATACATAAACTTTCTTCTAATTCTTCATAATTTTTGTGGGTGATATACTTTTAGCTACAATTTGTAGTAAGATTTTGCCGTCAGGTGCTGCTTTTTTTGCGTGCACACATCAAGATTTATATAACACAGCGTATCTTCTATTTGTTTTCCAAGAGTTATGCCTAGCAGACCAACTCATTTGTAGATACTACAGTATAAAATCCAAGCTGAAATGAGTATTATGTCACTCTAGTCCAGTCCACTGTGTTTTTCTTTTTTTTCTTTCCCCTCCTGTTCTGGTATGATATATGTAATGACCATGGTTATTGCGGTGAGTTGGAATTGCAAGTATGTTTAAATTTTGATTTTTGAACTCTTTTTTTTTTTTTTTTTATTACATAGGGCTGCAAATGCAATGCTTAACAATTTTTCTCTCCTGGAGCCCACACTTCACCTGCTTGGAGTACAGTATAATGTGAACGTGGCCCATGACATCATGATAGGAAAGCATGGGGCTGCAAAAAAGCTTTTATATGAATTGTACATTGCTTTAGAAAAGAAAAGAAAGACAAAGCTCACTGGAGTAGCTATGGAAGCAATGAGACCTGCAGCACCTGCAAGGCTCAAGTCTTCTGGAAATGTTTCATTTCGAGAGGTATCTAATTATGCCTATTTTGTATAAATCTATGGGGAAAAAATCATCACATTTACAAGGGCCTCTCAAGCACGTTGTGTATTTCCCTGCCCACTTTTAAAAAATCTCCTCTTCAAAATTGTTTACCATATATAGAAATAGGGATTACCTGGCTCGTCAGTGATTCATGAGGATAATATGTGATCTGTGTTCCTTTGTTTTGGCTTGTTCCACATTACCTTCTCTGTTTCTTTTTCCAACCTTCAAATATGAATAGCGGCAAAGACTAGAGTAGTAGTTCAGTGGGTGCTGTTATATTTATTTGATCAGTACAGATTGCAGACTGCATTATACTTAGTTATAAATGTGTCCTGAAGGGAAAATTAGTCCATATCGAGCTTTGTGCCACAATGGTCTCGTTCATTCAGTTATATATCTTCCCATATATAGTTCTACTCGACTCCAGCTGAGCAAATAACTGTATGCTGAATACTACAAAGAAGAAAAAAATGTATCTAAGAGGAAGATCTTATCTAAGTATTAGATTCTGTTAGTGACATTCTTCTCTTCAAAACTAATGTTCAGCATGTTCAAACCATATTTTTTTACTGGGATGAGCAGTCTTTAAGAAGCTATGTATCATGAATCAAATTCAGCTGAGTAAATTTCTACATATTTTCTGACACACGTCCTGGCAAACAGTTTACAAATATGAAATTCACTGACAAAAGCAGGGATAGCACCAAACAACCAAGAACCCCTTCACCCTATATGGATAACTTAAAGAAAGAAACTGGGAACTCTGAATGCTTATCATAGAACAGTTGAGGTTGGAAGAGATCTGTATAGGATTCATAATCTAGCTACCTTGATGCTCTAAGCAGAGTCAACTAGGCCAGGTTGCTCATGACCTTGTCCAGTTCAATTCTGAGAATCTCTGAAGATGGAGTTCAGAATGTTTCTAGGCAAATTACTGAGCACCATTTTCATAAAAAAACTTATGTTTAAGTCAAATTTCTTGGATTTTCATTTGACATCGTTCAAGCTCAGTTCTCCATGTTCTTCTCAATAGAACTAGTCCTTTCATCGAAAAATATTCAATCAAGTTTGCAAGATGTTCTGTATACATTATCACAGGAAAAGTTTCAAATGACTACTGAAAAATTGTTGCATTTAAATACTACTTTTCTTATTACTTATGACTTTATTATTGTGACATTTAATTCTAGCGTTTGAAATCCTTAACATCACGCCATACTGATTTGCGACTACAGCAGATTTCAGAGCATTTTGAAATGAAACCTAAAGCAATAGAAGATAAAAAAGCTCATGTACGTGTTTCAGAACAACAGAAATCTCTAAAGCTTCAAGAGGAACAAAGAGCCCAAGACACTGGAAAGGTGAGTGCTTTCATATTACTGAGTCTTTTGAAGAAGTGTTTTCCTAATGTTGTGTATGTAATTCTCTTCTGCACTCTTCTGTTTGTAGAAAAAAAAATAATAAAGGGGGTCCATTTGATAAGCACTAATATGTAGATATAAAGCCAACATATTGTTAAAAGATTCTTAATAACAGTATTTAAAAATCACGTACTTAATACTGTTTGCATGTTGTCATGCATGAAAAATCTTGATAGATTTGAAGACAGAATGCAGATTTCACAGCTGGATGTATTTAAGGTGTTCTTGTAATAGAGGCTTGTGACGTATTTAATTTTTGAACAAAAGAATCAAGAAAAAGACATGAAGAAGGGGACCTGTAGAAGTGAAGGCCTCTGCCCATCCAGCTGTGTGTAGCTCTGTTGATTAAGTCAAGAAAAGGAATTAATATCTCAGCGTATGGAAATATGCATCCAAAGTACAAGCTGTATTTTATATAGAAGAACTGGCTGTCAAGCTAAGGAGTATTTAACCATTATGGAAGGGGAGCTGATTAATTTGAGATGTAATTTATATGGCTAGAATCACAGAATGATAGAATATCCGGATTTGAAAGGGACTTGCAAGGGTCACATAATTCAATTTCTGGCTCCGCACAGGGCAACCCAAACCCTGTGTCTGACAGCGGTGTCTAAACATTCCTTGAACTCTGGTAGCATTGTGCTCTGACCACTGTACTGGGGAGCTCCAGTCCCTGACCTCTTGTTGGAGAACCTTTTACTAATCTTCAGCTACTATAACCAGAGATCTCAACTCTCCCCTGTGCTCTCATGAAGAAGCTCAAGGCCGCCATGAGGCCTGTCCTCAGTCTCCTCTTCTCTGTGCTGACCAGACCATGGGACCTCAGACATGATGACCTTTCCCCATCATCTTAGCCCTTCTTTGGATGTCGTCTAATAGTTTTATATTCTTGTATTGCAATGCCCATAACTGCACCAAGTGCTAGAGGGGAGGCCACACAGTGCAGAGTAGAGTGGGACAACCCCTCCCCTTACCGCAGTAGTGGTGTGGGGCCTGAGGCACCCCAGGGTATGATCAGCCCTTTTGGCTCCAGGAACACTGCTGACTAAGATTCAACTTGCCGTCAGCCAGATCCCTCTGATCCATTTACATGGAGAAGCTGACAAAGAGAGTTGTGTTTATTCACTACAAGAAAAAGATTTCAAAAAGAAAATGAATTTACTTGTATGTATACAAGGAAAGAAGAACAATATTCTAAATACTTTTCAGAATAAATTTTTGAAATAATAAAAAAATCCTGTTAAGGTTTGTATTTACTTTTTAACTTTCTTTGGGTCTTCATAGAAAAATACTTTTTCTACACCATTCTGCTTTTCTCTATACATATCTGTAGTGCAATTAAGCAGCTCATGCAATTTTTACTACTCGGTCACCTGAGACTCAGTGTTGATTGGTAGTATTACCTAATAGTACGTATGTTTCTTAGTTCCTGACATGAATTCTAACCTGAAATAAGTGCTAGACTAAGGGTAGCATTTAATACAACCCCTTATATGCTTCTTAGGCATTGAACACAATCTGCTCTTCTTTACAGATGAGCTTCTGTTATACCTCACTCTTCCTTAGAGCCAAGAGAGTAACTAGAATAAAATAGAGAATAGTTTAATTGAAGGGGACTTTTAGAGATCATCTGGCCCAACTGCATGGGTGTGCCATTTTCTGATACTAGTACATTAAAACAAAATGAAGACAACAAGCATAAGAAAAAGAATCATTTACTCAAGCTATTTTTTTTTTTAACTTCAATGATTTTTTTTCATTATGGGTCAGTTACAATAGTTACACTTCATAGATAAACAGATAGTGTATTAGGAGTGTATGACATGTTTTGTTTCAACTCAAATGTCTGAACACGTGATGTTGAATATTCAGCATCACATAGGAAGAAGACAAAATGAAATGATGGCCGGGATTCAAGCAGCCATTATTCAAGTTCCAAAGCCATCACTACGCCACTCTTTAAAACCTAATGAAGCCAAAAAAATTCTAAAGAAGAAAAGAGAAGCGGAGGTAACTGTTTTTGTTGTTGTTGTTGTTGTTGTTGTTGTTGTTTTATTAGTAATTATATGAGTTTGGAAAAATTTATTTTTCTAAGAGCATTTACACATAATAATGATGCACTTGTTCCACCTAATATAGCTCTTGAAATTATGAAGGAGCTTCAGTCAGTAAAAATTTGGCAAAATATGATTCTGACATTTGTTACATAGGAAAATTTTGTTTTGATGGAAGTGAAAGTTGTTACTGAATAAACAGGAACAGATTGTTTTAAATGTAGAGCATACAAACAGAGTTAATTTAATAATTATTAGGGATTAATTCAAGATAATAAATCTAAAGCAGAGCATGGCACAGAATGTCTTGTTTCAAAAATCCCTGATTGGGGTAATTATATGAATTACTGGAATCCAGTGTAAGTTGGAGTTACCCTGTAAATGGAGAGCTGCAAAAACAGAATTCTGTATGGTGAACATAGATATAGCTAGTATAACGGGGTAAATAAGTGGAAATGGAAAGCAGAAGGAAACAGCTTTTTATCTGTCTAATGCTTAATATACTGTCAGTGTAAACTTTTCTATTGAACTAATATTATGCAAAACTAATTCCCTATTATTTAATCTGTGAATAGTTGATGTTTCCTTATGATACTTTGTGAAGAGAAAAGAAGCATTAAATTTTGTGTTATTTCTTTAGGACACTTACAAGGAGATTAACGAGTTTGAGAAGTCCATGCTAGGAAATGCCTTTGCAGTACACAGCCAAGTCACTGATAGGTAATATTTGGGTATTAGATTGTTTATCTTAGGCAGGATCTTAACCGTAAATGCCTGCTATCTATGCAGACAGCTACCTGAAGAAAATATAAGGTCTTTCTTTGCTTAAACTGTGATTCTTTTTTGAGATGTTGTCTCTTGTTCTCTGTTTATTACTATCACTGAGTCTGTAACATCAGTTAGACGTGCAGAGGGTTGGGTTTGGTTTTGGATGTACACAGGTCACTCCAAAAGCCACGCCTCCTATTTCTTGTGGAAACTAAAATGAAGAGCACAGTAACACTATTAGATTGAGCAAATTCTCAGCTGCTGTTTTTCAGCAGTTGCCACCATTTAGGTATGCGTTTCTGCCAATGATCAACAAGAGCCTGCATGCTGTGTTTGTAAAAATGTGCATCAGCAGAAGTGACCTGCTGCCTCCACTGCTGAAATGCACCACCCACTGCCTCCCTGTGCCCACATCCACTGTTTGGTCTCCATAAGTGTTAAGCAAACATTGATGAATGTCAATTAGTGCAATTTTTTTCCGCATGGGGGAATTAAGTTACATCTTTTTTTCCATATGTATTTCCATGTCAGATGTCATTTTGTCAGACTGCCCCTCTGCTGCCATCTGTAATAGAGCCACAAAATGTAGCAGAATATTTGTGGGAAGGTTCAGCCTCCACTGCAATACTGCCAACCTCCGTCACTGACGTTGTAGGCCAACAAAATAAAATAGAAGGTGTTTCATTCAGAACAGCCTTCATATGTATGCGGTTATACATTTCAAACTAAACTTTCTCCTTTGAATTCTGTTGTGTAAGCAACAAATGTATGTAGATGTTGCTTTGTTTGTGAATAATTCTGAGTAACAGCCATTCTGTCACCTTTAGTGGTATGTATAGCATGTTCTGAGATGATGGTATACTGCTGTGAGTACTTCTGTATTAAAACAGAGCCTGATTAATAACTCTGAGAGGAAGTGCACTGAGAGTATATGGATATATTTAAAGAATAATGTATCGTGCTTTGATATTTTGCAAACCATACTAATTTTGTGTTTCTGCAGGATTTGTTTTCTATATTAAATATTAGGCAAATTAACTAATTGACAGTTGGATATGTAAAGACTGGAGCTCTCCTCAGGAATCAGCAGTGATTGATGGGTGCACAAGGGTGTCAAAAAGTAATAACAATGCTTATGAACTGTACTGTTCAAGATAACACTGTTGTGCATAGGTTAGACTTGTGCCCAGCTTCATGAAAATACCTCTAAAAAACCGTTAAGTTCTATGAAGCTAGTGAACTTCTGTTTAATCTTTTTTTATCAGTGAAATACAAGGATCATTGCAAACACAGAATTTACAAGAAACAGCCCTAGAAACTGAGGCACAGACAGCAACTGAGCCGTTACCTTCTTATTCAGATGATGAGTACGTAAGAAAAATTCAACAACGTAAGGAGGAAGATATGTTTGCTAGAGAACGAGAAAAGAGACGTCACAAAATGTTAATGAAACAGTTAATAGCACATGAAGCAGAAGAGGTGAGAGAAGTATATAACACATGCACAATTACTAACCTAAATATTTGTTTACAAATACAAATCAACACTGTTTTGGAGGGTCTAATAACATTTGCAAGGTAGAAAAGGTGGTATATACAGTTTATCTCCAAAAAGAACTTCTATGCTTTGCTTTTCCTTGTAAAAAGGAAAGGAAGAAGGTTTTCCAGTCATCCTTACTACTCTTATGTAATACTTCATCCTTGTAAAATACAAAGCCTCAAATGAAAACGGAGCTAAGTTGATTAAAAATCAGTTGTAGATCTGCGTGTTCTTTTCCTCAAAACAATAAGAGTTGAACTTTAAATTATCATTATGTTTACTGGGATCTGAAGAAAGTACTCATTAAAAAACAACAAATATGACATTACTCAGTTTAAAACGTGTATTTGCAAATATGTAATGTAATATTTTTATGTCTGGACTGAATGACTTCTGAAGTGGCTGTGCAGTAGGATTTGACAAAGCAAAATACTTATTTTCCACATCAGAGCTATGATTTTTGGCGTATTGTAGAATAGAATGTGTGCCCTGGGAAGATGTCTCTACTCTGTCAAAAAATGTCTGTTGAAGATTATTACATTTGAATCTTGTCACGCATTGGGATAGACGTATAGAAGTCACAGAACTTCTCAGTATCTCTTGCAAACTTCTATGAAAAGCTGAGAACACCTGTAACTGGCTTAGACTGAGAGTCGATTCACACATGCTATCTTTGATCTCTCACAGACAGAGATTCTAGATAATGTTCTTGCTAATACACATAGGTCATGAAGAAATCAGCTGTCACAGCCCCAGCACTCCTGGCCTAATGATTCTGATAACCACTGACATTTGGTAGAGACAGCTTTTAGCCAGCAAAGTGAGCCAGAGCTATCCTAGTCAGACAGCTGGTCCACCTCCAGTTGCAGTTTGAGCTGAAGGAGGTACTGCAACATGCTTATTACCAGACAGTCTCCTGTAAGGCTCCAAAGCAGGGCAGATGTAACAATAGTGTCCCTAGCTTCCTGATAATTAAGTTGCTGCTGATATAGGGACAGTAACAATCACAGACTCAAGGATTAAAAGGAAGGTAAGCATGCAGTTGACCAAAACAGTAGCCTGACCAGCTGAAAGAGTCTATTTAGTGTCACTTTTGTTTTGAGTTATCAGAGGAAGAAGAAACCAATTGGAATTCTTTGGAAGTTCAGAAATTAGATACTGCTTGATTTAGAGAAGTAGGAAATAACCTGAGTTTTTCTCCTCCTCTCCTCTCCTCTCCTCTCCTCTCCTCTCCTCTCCTCTCCTCTCCTCTCCTCTCCTCTCCTCTCCTCTCCTCTCCTCTCCTCTCCTCTCCTCTCCTCTCCTCTCCTCTCCTCTCCTCTCCTCTCCTCTCCTCTCCTCTCCTCTCCTCTCCTCTCCTCTCCTCTCCTCTCCTCTCCTCTCCTCTCCTCTCCTCTCCTCTCCTCTCCTCTCCTCTCCTCTCCTCTCCTCTCCTCTCCTCTCCCTCTCCCTCTCCCTCTCCCTCTCCCTCTCCCTCTCCCTCTCCCTCTCCCTCTCCCTCTCCCTCTCCCTCTCCCTCTCCCTCTCCCTCTCCCTCTCCCTCTCCCTCTCCCTCTCCCTCTCCCTCTCCCTCTCCCTCTCCCTCTCCCTCTCCCTCTCCCTCTCCCTCTCCCTCTCCCTCTCCCTCTCCCTCTCCCTCTCCCTCTCCCTCTCCCTCTCCCTCTCCCTCTCCCTCTCCCTCTCCCTCTCCCTCTCCCTCTCCTCTCCCCTCCCCTCCTCTCCCCTCCCTCTCCCCCTCCCCTCAAAATGTATCTAAGAGGAAGATCTTATCTAAGTATTAGATTCTGTTAGTGACATTCTTCTCTTCAACACTAATGTTCAGCATGTTCAAACCATAATTTTTTACTGGGATGAGCAATCTTTAAGAAGCTATGTATCATGAATCAAATTCAGCTGAGTAAATTTCTACATATTTTCTGACACACGTCCTGGCAAACAGTTTACAAATATGAAATTCACTGACAAAAGCAGGGATAGCACCAAACAACCAAGAACCCCTTCACCCTATATGGATAACTTAAAGAAAGAAACTGGGAACTCTGAATGCTTATCATAGAACAGTTGAGGTTGGAAGAGATCTGTATAGGATTCATAATCCAGCTACCTTGATGCTCTAAGCAGAGTCAGCTAGGCCAGGTTGCTCATGACCTTGTCCAGTTCAATTCTGAGAATCTCTGAAGATGGAGTTCAGAATGTTTCTAGGCAAATTACTGAGCACAATTTTCATAAAAAAACTTGTGTTTAAGTCAAATTTCTTGGATTTTCATTTAACATCGTTCAAGCTCAGTTCTCCATGTTCTTCTCAATAGAACTAGTCCTTTCATCGAAAAATATTCAATCAAGTTTACAAGATGTTCTGTATACATTATCACAGGAAAAGTTTCAAATGACTACTGAAAAATTGTTGCATTTAAATACTACTTTTCTTATTACTTATGACTTTATTATTGTGACATTTAATTCTAGCGTTTGAAATCCTTAACATCACGCCATACTGATTTGCGACTACAGCAGATTTCAGAGCATTTTGAAATGAAACCTAAAGCAATAGAAGATAAAAAAGCTCATGTACGTGTTTCAGAACAACAGAAATCTCTAAAGCTTCAAGAGGAGCAAAGAGCCCAAGACACTGGAAAGGTGAGTGCTTTCATATTACTGAGTCTTTTGAAGAAGTGTTTTCCTAATGTTGTGTATGTAATTCTCTTCTGCACTCTTCTGTTTGTAGAAAAAAAAATAATAAAGGGGGTCCATTTGATAAGCACTAATATGTAGATATAAAGCCAACATATTGTTAAAAGATTCTTAATAACAGTATTTAAAAATCACGTACTTAATACTGTTTGCATGTTGTCATGCATGAAAAATCTTGATAGATTTGAAGACAGAATGCAGATTTCACAGCTGGATGTATTTAAGGTGTTCTTGTAATAGAGGCTTGTGACGTATTTAATTTTTGAACAAAAGAATCAAGAAAAAGACATGAAGAAGGGGACCTGTAGAAGTGAAGGCCTCTGCCCATCCAGCTGTGTGTAGCTCTGTTGATTAAGTCAAGAAAAGGAATTAATATCTCAGCGTATGGAAATATGCATCCAAAGTACAAGCTGTATTTTATATAGAAGAACTGGCTGTCAAGCTAAGGAGTATTTAACCATTATGGAAGGGGAGCTGATTAATTTGAGATGTAATTTATATGGCTAGAATCACAGAATGATAGAATATCCGGATTTGAAAGGGACTTGCAAGGGTCACATAATTCAATTTCTGGCTCCGCACAGGGCAACCCAAACCCTGTGTCTGACAGCGGTGTCTGAACATTCCTTGAACTCTGGTAGCATAGTGCTCTGACCACTGTACTGGGGAGCTCCAGTCCCTGACCTCTTGTTGGAGAACCTTTTACTAATCTTCAGCTACTATAACCAGAGATCTCAACTCTCCCCTGTGCTCTCATGAAGAAGCTCAAGGCCGCCATGAGGCCTGTCCTCAGTCTCCTCTTCTCTGTGCTGACCAGACCATGGGACCTCAGACATGATGACCTTTCCCCATCATCTTAGCCCTTCTTTGGATGTCGTCTAATAGTTTTATATTCTTGTATTGCAATGCCCATAACTGCACCAAGTGCTAGAGGGGAGGCCACACAGTGCAGAGTAGAGTGGGACAACCCCTCCCCTTACCGCAGTAGTGGTGTGGGGCCTGAGGCACCCCAGGGTATGATCAGCCCTTTTGGCTCCAGGAACACTGCTGACTAAGATTCAACTTGCCGTCAGCCAGATCCCTCTGATCCATTTACATGGAGAAGCTGACAAAGAGAGTTGTGTTTATTCACTACAAGAAAAAGATTTCAAAAAGAAAATGAATTTACTTGTATGTATACAAGGAAAGAAGAACAATATTCTAAATACTTTTCAGAATAAATTTTTGAAATAATAAAAAAATCCTGTTAAGGTTTGTATTTACTTTTTAACTTTCTTTGGGTCTTCATAGAAAAATACTTTTTCTACACCATTCTGCTTTTCTCTATACATATCTGTAGTGCAATTAAGCAGCTCATGCAATTTTTACTACTCGGTCACCTGAGACTCAGTGTTGATTGGTAGTATTACCTAATAGTACGTATGTTTCTTAGTTCCTGACATGAATTCTAACCTGAAATAAGTGCTAGACTAAGGGTAGCATTTAATACAACCCCTTATATGCTTCTTAGGCATTGAACACAATCTGCTCTTCTTTACAGATGAGCTTCTGTTATACCTCACTCTTCCTTAGAGCCAAGAGAGTAACTAGAATAAAATAGAGAATAGTTTAATTGAAGGGGACTTTTAGAGATCATCTGGCCCAACTGCATGGGTGTGCCATTTTCTGATACTAGTACATTAAAACAAAATGAAGACAACAAGCATAAGAAAAAGAATCATTTACTCAAGCTATTTTTTTTTAACTTCAATGATTTTTTTTCATTATGGGTCAGTTACAATAGTTACACTTCATAGATAAACAGATAGTGTATTAGGAGTGTATGACATGTTTTGTTTCAACTCAAATGTCTGAACACGTGATGTTGAATATTCAGCATCACATAGGAAGAAGACAAAATGAAATGATGGCCGGGATTCAAGCAGCCATTATTCAAGTTCCAAAGCCATCACTACGCCACTCTTTAAAACCTAACGAAGCCAAAAAATTTCTAAAGAAGAAAAGAGAAGCGGAGGTAACTGTTTTTGTTGTTGTTGTTGTTGTTGTTGTTGTTTTATTAGTAATTATATGAGTTTGGAAAAATTTATTTTTCTAAGAGCATTTACACATAATAATGATGCACTTGTTCCACCTAATATAGCTCTTGAAATTATGAAGGAGCTTCAGTCAGTAAAAATTTGGCAAAATATGATTCTGACATTTGTTACATAGGAAAATTTTGTTTTGATGGAAGTGAAAGTTGTTACTGAATAAACAGGAACAGATTGTTTTAAATGTAGAGCATACAAACAGAGTTAATTTAATAATTATTAGGGATTAATTCAAGATAATAAATCTAAAGCAGAGCGTGGCACAGAATGTCTTGTTTCAAAAATCCCTGATTGGGGTAATTATATGAATTACTGGAATCCAGTGTAAGTTGGAGTTACCCTGTAAATGGAGAGCTGCAAAAACAGAATTCTGTATGGTGAACATAGATATAGCTAGTATAACGGGGTAAATAAGTGGAAATGGAAAGCAGAAGGAAACAGCTTTTTATCTGTCTAATGCTTAATATACTGTCAGTGTAAACTTTTCTATTGAACTAATATTATGCAAAACTAATTCCCTATTATTTAATCTGTGAATAGTTGATGTTTCCTTATGATACTTTGTGAAGAGAAAAGAAGCATTAAATTTTGTGTTATTTCTTTAGGACACTTACAAGGAGATTAACGAGTTTGAGAAGTCCATGCTAGGAAATGCCTTTGCAGTACACAGCCAAGTCACTGATAGGTAATATTTGGGTATTAGATTGTTTATCTTAGGCAGGATCTTAACCGTAAATGCCTGCTATCTATGCAGACAGCTACCTGAAGAAAATATAAGGTCTTTCTTTGCTTAAACTGTGATTCTTTTTTGAGATGTTGTCTCTTGTTCTCTGTTTATTACTATCACTGAGTCTGTAACATCAGTTAGACGTGCAGAGGGTTGGGTTTGGTTTTGGATGTACACAGGTCACTCCAAAAGCCACGCCTCCTATTTCTTGTGGAAACTAAAATGAAGAGCACAGTAACACTATTAGATTGAGCAAATTCTCAGCTGCTGTTTTTCAGCAGTTGCCACCATTTAGGTATGCATTTCTGCCAATGATCAACAAGAGCCTGCATGCTGTGTTTGTAAAAATGTGCATCAGCAGAAGTGACCTGCTGCCTCCACTGCTGAAATGCACCACCCACTGCCTCCCTGTGCCCACATCCACTGTTTGGTCTCCATAAGTGTTAAGCAAACATTGATGAATGTCAATTAGTGCAATTTTTTTCCGCATGGGGGAATTAAGTTACATCTTTTTTTCCATATGTATTTCCATGTCAGATGTCATTTTGTCAGACTGCCCCTCTGCTGCCATCTGTAATAGAGCCACAAAATGTAGCAGAATATTTGTGGGAAGGTTCAGCCTCCACTGCAATACTGCCAACCTCCGTCACTGACGTTGTAGGCCAACAAAATAAAATAGAAGGTGTTTCATTCAGAACAGCCTTCATATGTATGCGGTTATACATTTCAAACTAAACTTTCTCCTTTGAATTCTGTTGTGTAAGCAACAAATGTATGTAGATGTTGCTTTGTTTGTGAATAATTCTGAGTAACAGCCATTCTGTCACCTTTAGTGGTATGTATAGCATGTTCTGAGATGATGGTATACTGCTGTGAGTACTTCTGTATTAAAACAGAGCCTGATTAATAACTCTGAGAGGAAGTGCACTGAGAGTATATGGATATATTTAAAGAATAATGTATCGTGCTTTGATATTTTGCAAACCATACTAATTTTGTGTTTCTGCAGGATTTGTTTTCTATATTAAATATTAGGCAAATTAACTAATTGACAGTTGGATATGTAAGGACTGGAGCTCTCCTCAGGAATCAGCAATGATTGATGGGTGCACAAGGGTGTCAAAAAGTAATAACAATGCTTATGAACTGTACTGTTCAAGATAACACTGTTGTGCATAGGTTAGACTTGTGCCCAGCTTCATGAAAATACCTCTAAAAAACCGTTAAGTTCTATGAAGCTAGTGAACTTCTGTTTAATCTTTTTTTATCAGTGAAATACAAGGATCATTGCAAACACAGAATTTACAAGAAACAGCCCTAGAAACTGAGGCACAGACAGCAACTGAGCCGTTACCTTCTTATTCAGATGATGAGTACGTAAGAAAAATTCAACAACGTAAGGAGGAAGATATGTTTGCTAGAGAACGAGAAAAGAGACGTCACAAAATGTTAATGAAACAGTTAATAGCACATGAAGCAGAAGAGGTGAGAGAAGTATATTACTCTCTCTCCTCTCTCCCCTCCCCTCCCCTCCCCTCCCCTCCCCTCCCCTCCCCTCCCCTCCCCTCCCCTCCCCTCCCCTCCCGTCCCCTCCCCTCCCCTCCCCTCCCCTCCCCTCCCCTCCCCTCCCCTCCTCAACTCCTCGGATTAGTTTCCAGTTTAGGTCTTTACATTTGTACTTGAAAATTCATAGCAATTTTTCTTTCTTTGAGACAAAATTCGAGGGGATCCAAACACAAGATAGACCAGCAGGGGTGCCTCCTGACCAATGGCCCCCTGCTGAAACATGCTTACATGTAACAGCTTCCCCATACATGGCAAGTGAATTGATGGACCTAGTACAGCGATTCCATCAGCAGCCTAGAGAGAGCATACCATCATGGCTCCTAAGGTTATGGTATGCAGGAGCTGAAAGCATACTAGTCAATGGGACAGAGATGTCCAAGTTGGCATCCATAACTATACATCCCACCTTAAGGCAAAGTTATACACTGCCATCCATTATACTAATGAAACCCTGTGAGATCTGAATGAAAGACCTAGAGATGGCCTACCCAGGGCCTTGAAAATGTTGCAAACAACATGGGCCTCCCCACTTAGGTTCCAAATTATGGGTACTGATAATGAGGTAAGACCTCAGACCGACTGTGAGAACAATCTCCTGCTCCCTGCCCCTGAGAACCAGAATCCAGGCACCAATAAAATAAGATGGCCTTGGAAGGTGCAGGTAGGACTATGATGATGTGGCCTACTTGCACCCTGGGGGAGATTATTAAAGGTGGAGCGTTCGGTAGTCCCTCTGGTAATTGGTACATGGCCTACTGATATCCTGGTCAACACTCCAGTCCTTATTGCTAAAGGGACCCCTATCATGTTTCTGCGGCAGACCTGGACACCCGCTTTGGTGCCTGATACAGTTGTGCAGCCACAGACATTGGGCCAAAAGGTTTGGTACAGGCAGCCAGGGCATGCCCCTGTACAAGCTGAAGTGTTGACTCAAGACAGGAATACGGCCTGTATCTTACCCTGGAGGACGGACTTTCCCTCTTGGTACCTTTGAAACACCTATATTACTCCCTGTGAGTCTATGAGTCGACAGGAGGAACCAAATAATGCTGAAGTGTTCCAGGGTTGCTATAAGATCATGTGCAACATCCGGTGATGATCTGCCCAGGACTGATGAAGTGTAGGATGGACCTGCACCACGTGACTGCATGCTTCCGGTAGATACCACCGAGCACTGGCCCAAAGAATACAAGCCATACACCGATCATCACTCATCCCAGATTACACTGATATGCATTGCAATGGGCAATTATGTAAGCATTGCGATGTATTGGGTCTGTGTATTAAGGAGGGCTCACCCTATAGTTCCTTAATCAGCGGTTCACGTCGTGAAGGGGTGGAGTTTATGGGAACTATTGAATCACGGCCTGAACCACTGATTGGTCTCCTGAGGTGAACACTGAGTCAGCCGCAGGGGCACAGGGGAAGGAAATGTACCTGTGTGATTGGAAGGGGTGGAGTCTGGCTCCACCTCTCGCAGACCCCATTTAAGGGCTGACCACCACCAGGGAAGGATCTCTCGCTGGGGATCCCTCCCTAGTGGAGTCATTGGTGAGCCTCAACCATTGTAAAAGGTGAGCCATCCTATACTTAGCAGTAGTCTGTGTACCATCTCTATAAAGCCTTACGGAAATATACCATCCTCCACGATATTTCCTCTGAATTCCATTCTCTAGAATTATCTGCCCTACACTGGACATGTGTATTAAATTAGCAATTGAGTGCTGTTATATTCCTTCATTCGTATTTCATAGAATCATAAGGGTTGGAAGGGACCTCAGGAGATCATCGAGTCCAACCCCCCTGCCAAAGCAGGTTCCCTACACCAGGTCGCACAGGTAGGCGTCCAGGCGGGTCTGGAATATCTCCAGAGAAGGAGATTCCACAACCTCCCAGGGAAGCCTATGCCAGTGCTCTGTCACCCTCACCGTAAGGGTGTCTTTCCTATGAGGTAGTGATGACTTGTCCATGAAATAGTTTGTAACCTGTTCTTAATGCTGTTTTTTATATTCTAGGAGATTAACCAGGAAGAGCAGCTTATTTACAGGCTAATGAGACAATCTCATCAGGAGCGGAGGATTGCTGTTCAACTCATGCATGTTCGACATGAGAAGGAGGTGTTGAAACAAAATAGAATTTTCAGGGAAAAACAATATGAAGAAAGACGACTCAAAGATTTCCAGGAAGCTCTTGACAGAGAGGCGGTAAATAGTTATTTATTCTCTGGGTCCCTATGGGAGAGTTACAGTACCTACCTGTGGAATTTGCATTGTCAGCTGTTAGAATTTAGTTTTTCTCTAGGGACAGGGTGACCTGATGATTAATGCATCACTTTCAACTATGTTTAAAGTTACCGCAAAGTTCATAGTGGGTGGAAGTGAGCAATTTAACATTTAATTGGGTTCTTTTCTTGTGAAGTAATTTTAACCTTTAGGACAACATTTCTATGTGCTGAGATTGAAAGAGTTTTGAAGAGGCAATATTACAGAAGTGACAGAAATGAGAAATCGACAGAAAAACTGGTCTCAGGAATTATGTATTTCATTTCCCTTAATGTAATCCGCTAACATCCTTTTGTGACAAGTGCTAGTAATAAAGAATTTCATTTATGAGTGCTCGTTTCTACCTTTGGGCTTGGAGTTGATTAATAGTAATAATAAAGAAGAATTCATAATCCTGTGACAAACTCCCAAGTACTGTGGCCCTAGCAGGCCATAATGTGTAGAAATGCTACTTTGATCCTGCCAAAAACAATTACCAGCTTTAAATCCTTCAATCCATCTGGGCTCCTATGTAATCAGAATCTACTATGTTTTTTGAAGGACATGTTTGGCCAAAAGTACACCATCACAGGAATTACCGATAATTTTCTACCAGCACAAAAAAATCTTTCTCAATGGCTGAATGGTACCAATAATCTCAAATTCTTTGCAGATCAGAATCTGTCAAGTTAAACTGCTTGTCACGTTTTCTAAGTATTCCACATGGTTTTCAGTGAAACTCAGCCTTTACTAACTCATCTATGTTGTCTCAGGAAGAGTAGTCACCATCTTGTCATGTTTCTCTATCCCCTAAAATCTGAATATGATCTTAATGAAGTAAGGGAAGTATGTTACTTCTTTCATGATATACATTATGTTTTCCTACTTAGAAAGTAAAAAAACCTGATACTTACATAACAAATAGAAGTTTTTATATTTAATTGTATGTTAATGTTCACTCTCTCATCTCTGGTAAGGATCCATTTTCCATTTTACCTTAACTGAGCAAGTTTGTTTTCTTACCTAGGATGGTGATTTTTGCAGTTTGATTTTTTCTTGCAATCTCAATACACTCTTTAAAAATATTCTAGGCTCTTGCAAAACAAGAAAAAATTGATTGTGAAGAACAAATTGTTAAGGAAAGAAAGCGTTACGAGAAAATGGCAGTTGAAAGAGCTCAGGCTCGTTATAAAAAGCATTATTCTGTATGTTGGGATGTGATTGACCAAATTGTGGATTTGTCAACAAAACTAGGAGAATATCGAGCATTGACAAACAAGTGAGTATGGTAGCTGTATGATAGCAAAACTAACGTGTTAGGTAGCTGTTAGACTTAATGATTCATGCTGTTTTAAGCACTGGTAATGTTTCATGTGGGTACTCAGAAATCTTGAATGACAGCTTGAATTACTTAATGTGAGGAAAAAGATTATACTCCTTTCACGTGAGGATTCACTGATGTGTGATACAGAGCAAACTAGTGCTAAAGCCCTGATTTCCTTGAAAATTCAACTAACTTGAATCTGAGCTAGTGAGCCCTCATTTCCTGTAAGTTGTAGAGCTACTGACTTCCTTTTACATAAAGAAATTCCATTTTTATGAGTTAAAAGCAGTAAAGTGCTAATCTCATAGTAAGTTACTCCACTGGCTGAATGCTTACTCAATGTTATGTAAACAGAATTAATTGCATAATATACATCAGCCTACCTGGTCTGACTTAGAAGTAGCAGTTCAGTCAAAAATATTCTGAGTCTTACAAGCAGCCTCCACATGGCTGTGTTGTAGTGTTGTGAACTATACATGTTTATAGTTAATGGAAATTCTATAAATTTAGGCCCAGTAAGTACTTGATGAAATAGTCACCCTAGATGGTGTGAATTCCTTTTGTGACACAGTCATTATTCCAGTGAAGGCTAGTTGTCAACGTTTGCTTGTCACATTTGCTTTCAGTAGTGAAAAGAATCTATAAATATCTGAAATATTTTTTCCAAATTTGCATGTTAAGATTATATCTGTTTACTGCCACTACTTGTGTGTTTTGTTAATGTTTCTGTGCACTTCATTGTGCGTGGTGCATATGGAATGTATTCGATTATTTAAATCACAAATAGGTTATTTAAAGCTGTATTATGCATCTACAGTAATTACTAAAAAAAGAAGGAAACTAATTCTATTCAAAATAGAACACATTGAGCATTTGTCAAATTTAAACAGTTGTTTATAGGATTTAGCATCTAAAATGTCAGTGTCATGTTTGCATTTGGAAATAGCAATAATTTTTTATTTTTTTCTGCATGCTGTTTGTCTGTTTGTCTTGTTTCATATGAATATTTTCCCTTTGCAAAGAAAAATAAAGATTTTAACTGTTCATACAATTCTGAATGAATTTTAGCTTCCAGCAAAAAATAATTGTATAGGTTTTTGGTGAGGGGAGGATTTACCCCACAGAAGAGAATAGCATTTTGGTGCAGTTAATTTAGGTCCAGCAAAACTGTTACAACACAGCTCTGCTAGCTAAATACCATATGATGACATACTTAGGAAGATAATGCTGTCATACATTTAAGCTACCATGATAAGTATTTTTACAGTTTCCCCCCTAAAAAAGCTGTAGTAATTACAGAAAACATTATAAACTCTATCTAGTTTAGCATATTCCTATTTCATGATTGTGATTCTTGTAAGGAACTGTTCTCAAATGTTTAACTACTTTAATTTTTGTTTTTGGAATGCCTTCAGTTTTGTTTGTTTGTTTGTTTCCTACTGCAGCAAAGTTCCATTAAAACTGATCTCTCATTGGAAGGAATTTTTTTTTAATGGAAAATCAATATATGAAAAGGCCTCAATTAAACCTTTGCCAAGTGAACCAAGCCCAGAACAACTTATAGAGTTGAATAAACTGGATCTGTTAGATGAAAAAGATTATGGTGACTACAAGGTACATGAAACTGATAGGCCATAATGGAATACAGTATACCTTGACTCTTCATAATTGTAAAAAAGTTGTTATAATGTTACAATTTTGTTCTTTCAATAATTTATGACATCAGAATTTGACATGCATTTTCTTTTCCCTACATGAGGTTCTATTGGAAATATATGGCTATCCTGTATGTTAGCAAAAGAGAGCATTTAAAATTTAATGCTTATATATAAAATTACTTGTGTTTACCTACTAAGTGTGCAAGATAAGCAAGGAAATTGCAGTGCAGTCAATTTTAGCTAATGGAATTTGAAAGTGTGATTGCTGCTATCACATTTGAAAATGCAAGGGGAGAAAGACAGCAAAAAAAGGTAGTAAGAAATACATTGTCTATTATAAAACCTGTTAGTCTTAATTTCAGTAATCTTGAATAAAAGTTTTTTAACAGGAATTACTGGTTTTCAGTAATCTATTCTCAGATGGCAACTTTTATAAAAATTGATTTAAATGGCTAATAATTTGATAGGCCTTCTGTTAGAATACAAAATACCTTAAAACTTTTCTTCAACTTCATGATATATGTATTTTTTTTAATATCAGAAGTGAAAGATGAAGGGTGAATATTGCTCTGTTATAATTAAAAACTATTGTATAATATTGTCCAAATTACATTATTACTGATGGTTTCTTTGGGGAAAAAAAATACAAAAACATACCACCAGTATTTTCCAAAAATCTGTTTAACTGTAAACCAAATATACTTGTCTTTTGACTCTTTGGGAAACTATAATCACAGGATGTTTTTGCTCTTACCTACTCCCTGAACCAACTGGTATATATATTTTCTTTTTTTGTAATGAGTCTGAATTTTTGTTAGGGATTGTGGTAAATGCCTTACAGCTGAATATCTTTGGTTAAAATGTTTTTCTTCTTTATTATAAGCTACTTGTTTATAACATATCAAGTCACATAATAAACTTCATATTCAATCTCTTCAGGTGTGGGGGAAAAAAAAGAAGCAGGAAAAAAAGAAAGTTGATTTTTTTTGTAGTTGTATTATCATTTTTATTGCAGAATCTCAGTATAAGGCCACTGACAGTGTTAAACATTTATTGACACATTTAAAGCCTCCTTCAGTACCAGTCTGTTTCAAATGTACATTCACATACTTATTTTTTTCCAGATGTTATTAATCTTATGCTTTTTCTGAATGTGTATTCACCAAAAGATGATATCTTGTGACTTGTGTTAAATTGTTGACACCAGTCCACACTGAAGTCACCTGAAAACCTAAGTGGACAGTTAATACCTTCACAGTATTCTGTCTTGATGGAAGTGCATTGGCTGGACATTCTGGCAATGTTTATGATGATTTCTTCACCTCAGATTAAAGCCCAACACTGGCAACCTGGCAAGTCTCAAGAATAATAAGATTTTATTTAGGATGCTGAATTAAAGGAATGTATTTGATAAAACAAAAGAACAAAAGTATGCTCTATCAGTCTGTTGTGTATTCCACATTAGAACAAGTATGGAAATATTTGGAAACTGCCACAACATCAGTGATGGCTAATCACTTGATAGATAATACAATTCATGAAAAATACCCCGCCAGACATAACAGTAGGCACTACGCAAAATATCAAGTAATTTCGAGTTTTTTTTGAGAGTGTTGACCAGGAATTAGGTACCTCTGGCCTGGATACCTGAAAACTTGTTTCTGACAGGTAAGCTAGTTTAACTAAGGACAGATACGATCCAGCAGTTTTCTGATAAAAAAAAGCAAGAAATTTGAAAGGTGAGTACTTCAAATAAGAAACCCACCCCATTTAGAATTCTTTTGTACTACTACGGGTTGGTTAGAATTAAAAAAAAATTGATCTACCTCATAATTTTTAAGGAAAATAGTTCAGATAGAACAAGGATTTGATTTCTTTTTAAAATCTTTTCCACAGCTTATTAAGTAATACACTGACGGATATTTTAAAAAGGAAATATTTTACGTCTCAGAAATATTTTTTCTGGTTTTAACTGATTAAACATAGGTCATATTTTCATTTAGAGTAACAGTGAGTTACATGGTATTAGTTTACCTAATGCATATATGTTCAAAGTAAACTGCCAATAGAATATATGCTATGGCAATGTATAGTTTATGATTACAAGTTCAGAAAAAATGCATATTCTACACAGAAAATAAATATGCATAATATTATACCTTCATTCACAGTTCTACTGAAATATATGTTGCTGTTCATGGTAGTTAATATTTTAATTTATAGAACGAAAGAATAGCTTAGATTGAAAGGGATTTGGTTGTCATGTAGTTCAACCTCTTTGCTTAAAGTGGACCTGACTTCTGAATAGTTTGCTTTGTGCAATTTCTGGTCAGCAATCAGAGGTTTCCAAGGATGAGGCTTGCTGTGTGACCTGTAGCTGTTCTTAACTACCCTCATTGTGAATTTTTTTCCTCTTTTTTTTCTAAAAAAAAAAAAAAAGGAGGTTGAAATTCCTTTACAGGTATGTTTGACTTTGCTTCTCAACCCTTTATTGTGCACCCTAAATGAGCCAACAAGTCAGAATCTAATTGGGAGTATGAATAATCCACACATCTAGCAAGCAGCTGTCTACAATCATGCCATTAAATAATAACTGAAACAGAACTAGTATTTTCCTACATACAAAAAGGTTCTTATTATAGTATAAAAAGCACATTTTCTTCATGGTACCTTCCTAATGTTACAGGATGCAATAATACCATGGCCAAAGAGGTGTTAAATTTTTCTGACTATAGCCTTCAATTCTCATCTTTTTCCAACTGCAATTGTCAGTAAAAGCTACGTGCTTTTAACTCAACTGGTAGCTTCTAGTATTTCATTTAAGGTTCTTGTGTCTGTCTTGTTGATTATTGATTTTGATTTGTTTTCAGTATTGAATGTGTATTAGGCAGATAAATGTATTTTAAAGCTTTGTACAAATTTTCAAAGATAGGAGTGTGATACTGAGCAATAATATTGTCCATTTGTTAGAGTGCTGAATGCTAGGATAATGGGCTTATATTCCAAAAGGGTGTAGCTTATTCATTCTGTTGTATTAGTGAAATGACTTTTCCTGTTTATGGGATTTTAAATAATGATTCTAGACATCTGAAAAATGATTGTAGGAGTACTTGTCTCTCAGCTAGTTCTTAGTGAATAGCAGTAAGAGCTTAATGATTATGACAATTACATCTTTTAACACGGCTCTAATTTAAAAATATTTTAATTTTAGTACTATTCATATTTGGTTATTTAATGTTTGTTTATATAATTATATAGAGAGAGAAAGATGAAAGACTATTGACTAACTGTTTGATAAATTTGTATTTATACAGAATATGACAGGGGAATGGTGCCCAACTGAAGAGAACAGAGAGAACCAATCTCCTCTTACTAATAAGATATTGGATCATGTGCTTCATAGGCTGATGGAGATTTTCTATCCTTCAAAACCCAGATCTTCACTGTCTGTAGTTCCTCCATTTCCCATCACAGGATGTATTTTGGGAAAACTTTTCAGTGGAAAAAGTACCTGTGCAAAGTTTCTTGAAAAAGGTCGAGTTTTGTTTTGTTTAACTTTTCACCTAGAAGTCTTTAAAATGTTTAATTGCTTTTAGATTTGTCTCTTTCAATGAAGTTTGGACAAATCCTTTCATTACTAATCATTGAAGCTCATATGCAATCATATTTTACTGAGGTTCCTTTCAAGTCATTCAAACATTATCTTCCAAAATAAGACTAAAAACAGCTGAGCTCTTATGTAGTGTTGTTAGAGTATTTCTTCTGCATTTCTTGAGAAATTTAAAAATTCTTTTGATTTCTCTGAAGACATTTGCTCTTGAAGAGGTATCTTTGAGACTGTGAATGCACACTATGCAGTTGTTGCAGAGAAGAAACAGTAGAAACAGAGTATATGAAAAGTCCAAAAAAAAAAAAAAAGGACTTGTGCTTTCCTTCACATGTAGTAATGCTGTCCTCCAATTACTAATTTAATTTCATTAATAGTCTCTATGTATGCTCAGCTCAAACTACAAAGCTAACTAATTTTTCTGTGTATTAGTTTGCAATATTCAGGTACTATCTGTTGATACTCTGGTTCAGGAGGCCATCCAAGCTTTTCTTAATAATGAAATGAAAACTGAACACAACTTGATTTCTCAGGAAGCAGAAAGTTCTCCAAAACAAAACAAGGTAGGAATTCTTGTTAATTTTGGCTTTGGCCTTACACAGAAAAGGGAGTAGTGTATATAAGAAAAAAAGCATACTGTTTTTATTTCTTACTCAATTTCAGACTTACAATTAAGTTTTTTCTTATCAGACTTCAAGGCTCATCTTCAATTTACAGGTTTGTTTTCCTGTGTTCTGTAGTTCCCTTTCTAATCTATTCATTTTCTTAATTGATAAAAGGTCCAAAAGAACTCAGAATCATCAATGAAATTTCTAACAGGAACGTTTACTAATGGAACCAAAGGTATTTGTGTGTGTATGTATATACAAATCTAAATTAAATTTCATATGATTTAATTCTTATTACATTTAAATTACCATTCTCCTTTCTCCTGTTCACTTGAAGTAGAATCCATGACATCGTAGTCTTCAGAATAGTTTTCGTTGTGAATTTTGTGTTTCTGCATATTCCTAGAGTGTGGGAGAAGCAGAAGCGTTCTTCTCCACACAGGAAGGTGAGGCATGTGGTGACAGTAATAAGTCAGGTAGGGCCAACATTTCACCAATAGAATGTGAACATATTGACAGAAGGATCAGATCCAAAGACAGTGACCTGCATAAGACTCTGTCTGTTGATGTCTATTTATGCAGTAAATCTAAGGTTGAGGTAGAAAGTTGAGTCAGCAGGTGTAGATCAGAGTCAGAAGTGCTAACATGGTTGCAAAGCAGCTAAATGAAACACAGACAGGGTCTAGGTTGAAAGTTCCATCATGAAAGCACCTTCCAAAGGAAGGTAAAGCAAGCCCTCTCTCTTTTCATCACTTTACCTTTCTTTACAACACTTCTTAATAGCGAAGGAACTGATATTGGGCTTAGCCAACTAAACTCAGAATCACAGAATGGTTGAGGGTGGAAGTAAACTGTGAAAGTCACCTTATCCAACACTTTTCCAGACAGATTCAGTAATGCATATTGTTCAGCACTGTGTTAAACTTCAATGATGGAAACTCGACAGTCTCACTGAGCAACTTGTTTCAAGTTTCTATGCACCAAACAGTTCATATTTTATCATTTACATGAAATTCAATGTGTTTCAGTTTGTTTCCATTGCTTCTTGTCCCCTTTTTTTAATTGGCATCACTGAGACAATTGTGGCTCCATCTTTACTTCCCCACTTAAGGTGTATACAAACATTGACAAGCTTTCACTCTGGACTTCTTTCTCCAGGCTGAACAATCCCAGCTCTCAGCCTCTTTGTGTTTTGGGTATTCTAACACCTTAATAATCATTATGGCCTTTTACTGGATGTGCTGGTCTTTCTTGCTCTGATGAATCCAGAACTGGACACACCATTGCATATGTGGTCTCACTGGGGCTGAGTATAGAGAACATACAACCTTCTGATGGCAATGCTGTTTTTAATGTAGACCAGGGTGCTGCTGGATTTCTTTACTGCAAAGACGTATTTCTGGCCCAGAGTCAGCTTGCTGTTCTCCAGGCAAAGTTGTACTCTGTAAAGTTGCTTCTAAGATAATTGGCTTCCAGTCTTCCCTGCTAACCTCAAGGGCTTGAGATTCCTGAAGACAGGTTGTACTTGTAAGGTCCAAGAGAGAGAAGGCATTAAGTATCTCAGTCTTTTTGCATATAGTATTTTTTTTCCCACTGAGTCCTGTGTTCTGTTCTGCAGCAAGCTCATGTTTCCGCTAGTCTTCATTTTGCTGTGGAGTTACCTGTAAAGGTTCTGGTTTGACCATATGCAAGAAAAGATCGTTTTCCACAGAATTTCAGAGCACTGAAACGGATTGTCTACAGCAGTAGTTTCTGTCACTGGGGATTTCTGAGACTGGGTAAAGACCTGAGTAATGTGATCTGGCATTCCAGCTGATGCTGCTTTAACTGTAAAGTTCACCTGACCTCTACAGGTTGCTTCCAACTTGAATTTTTCAATGATCCTGTGATTCTAAGAGTTGCAAATTCCTTCAGTTTTGATTTGGTCAGAGAACAATAGGACATGTATTTTTATTATTTAGTAAGAAATATTACAGATGTAGAATTGATGAACTTTATAATGAACCTATTTTAGGTAATTGTGCTGTCAAAACACATCCATCAGATCAGAAAATTGTATCAGACCATGAAGAGAATGACATATCCAAGGTCTGTAGTCCATTTTCACTACTATAATATAAAAACATTATTTAGAATCTTATCATTAAACAACAGATGATGCTCTGTCACCATTTGCCTTTATTTATTAACCTTACTGCAAGCAATTTCTGTGTGAAATATTAAAAGAGATTTTGTAAAAATCTATTGCTGTGTGTATTTCTAACTATTTGTACAACTAGAATTGTACCTAAGTGTCTTCTCACAAAAATGTGAGATTAAACAAGACTTTCTAAATAATTTCTGACTTAGCAGAAATGTGATCTGGATGTTGCTGGTAACACACAAATAATAAACGTATCAAAAGGTTTATTTTCTTTATGTTCAAAAGTAATTGAATCTACAATGCTCTCTGCATTTATCTGTCTTGCTGAAATGTACTTCAAAAGCGAACAAGATCCCTATGTATCAATTGATGTTACATGTTGCTACAGAAAACCTAACTGAGCATTTTCTTAAGCTGTCAGAAATCAAAACATCGATGGGCTCAGAGTACTGAAAATCAGAATAACATTAGGACAAGGACACTTATTTTTTTCTTTTTAGGCTTTCATAGTCTTTTGTTTTTCATCTTATTTCTGTCATTTTCTTGTGTGTAGTGACATTCAGTACAAGTTTTCAGTTGAATGAAGTCTCTGTAACATCAGTTAAATCTGTTTCTAGCAGATAGATCATACAGTAAACATTAAATATGAATAAATAACACAATCAAGACTAAATATAAACAAAGAATGAAGAATTGAAACATATAGGTTGCTCCAAAAGTAATGCCTCCTACTTATTTCCACAGAAACAGTAATGGACACAAAGAACACAATAACACTAAATAGAGCAAATTCTTGCATGCCATGCTCATAAAAATCTGCACCAGTTAAGTTGACTTACTGTTGCTGTTGCCACTGCTGAAACATCCCCCACTGCCTGACTGTGCTCACATACACTGTTTGGAATCCATTAACGTACAGCAAGCATCAATGAATTTTACTGAATTTTATTTTTCCTTATGGTGGAGTTCAATTCCATGCCTTTCTTTCCATGTCAAGGTACCATTTTGTCAGTCTACCCCTCTGCTGCCATCTGTCACATGGCAACACAATATAATGGAATACTGGTGAGAAGGTTCCAACTCTATTGCCATACCACCTCTGTCTGCCTCTGATGTCATGGACCAGCCTAACAAAATAGGAGGCACTGTTTTCAGAACAGCCATTGTATAATCATGTTCATTTTAACTGTGAGTGCTGTCAAAGTCATGAGCTTTTTGTTATTACATGTTCTTTTAACTGCACTTTTCTGCAGCTATCTGTACGTGCCCAGCTTGGTGCTGCATCACAGAAACTGTTGAAGAAAGGAAAAAGTATTCCTGATGAATTACTTGTTGACATCCTATTGGAAGCAATTAAGTATGGAATTATATAGTTTTTTTTTCCCCTCAGTTATTTAGAATGTAATTGTCTTTTTTTTTTTAGGGTCAGACTTAGCCATTTCTCTTTAGTCAGTACATTATTGGAATATTTGAGTGTGCTTCTGGGAAAGTGGGACTGATCAGTGAAGTTAGTTAATGCTCATTTTAAAGTAGAATTTAGCTCTAAATTTTTCAGGCATTATTGTACATCACTGGCAGGAAGTAAAAAAATAAACAACTGTCACACAGTCATTAGATGTAAGTAATGTCTACATTTTGTGTATCAGTTTTAAACTACTCAGAAAGTACTAGTATTTTTTTTTTCTAGGTTTAATGTGAGATTCATTATCTGAACAGTCATATTTCAGCAGTTAAATTACTTGTTTTTGTCTATTCTTACATGATAAAAAATTATCTCAAATATCCTCATATGCAATTAGCTCTTACGTTCTCACATGAATGTCATTTAAGTTAGATTTACTCCCATTAGCACTTTAATGTTATAAATTGTTTTTTACTACTTGTTTCTTTAGTGCAGAAGTTAGCAAAGCAGTGAAATCACATCTCTTATCACAGTCTGCATACAGACTTTTTGAAAACTCTATCAAGAAGCAAGTTTTGTTTTGTTTTGTATCATTTCTATATTTGTTGCATTTTTCTGGTATAAAATCCATTGTTGCACTATTTTGATCATGGTGCTGTCTGTTATATTCTGAGTACTTCCTAAGGTGTTAATTTCGTGCTATCAATTTTTTCTACAAATGTCATTTTTCATTAAATTTCAGACAACTACCAGAGAAGGGATGGATTCTGGATGGATTTCCAATGACAATTAATCAGGCAAAGCTATTTGAAAAAGCCTATACAGGGAATGATCCAGACGAAATGGAGCCAAAATATGTGAACTGTGGAAAGCTCGAACTTGTTACAAATCCTTTGATGCCTAATGAGCCTACTGTTTCCTTACCTGCATTTGATGTTGTTGTATTATTGGATATTTCAGACACCACAGTACTAAAACGTGTGGCTCGCTTGAAGCGTAAGTTTCTATCTTTATTTAAACAAAGCTAGTGACAAGCACATATTGATGTAAGGGGAATATAAAGATTGTTATAAATATGGAAACTTCAGAATCAAGAGTACTTTGCAGTATGATAGCAATGTGTATTTTAATTTAAAATACCAATATTTGTCTTTTTTTGTAATTATGAAGTTGGATTTTTATTTCTTTTACTCTTCTTTGATTTGTAAGACCTCTTTTAACTTTGTTCACTTGTCTAAAAATATATGACTGAATATAAATAACACATTAATCCCAAGCATTATTTAAGGTTTTACTTGTATTTAACAGTTTTAACCTTACATTATACTTATTGGAGCAAAACAGCTTTATTTTTCAGTTTCTTTGTATCTCACATTATCTCATCCATTAATTTTGCATTATCATCTTAAATTCTTCCATGTTATCCTGAATACTTATATTTGTTTCAGTCAAAGGCTGATTATTGGTCTGCAAATTCATGTGTGTTTTTGGGTTCATTTTTTTTGTCCTGCAATTTCATCAAAGCTGAAGCAGCACAGTGGCTAGTGTTAACTACTGTATAAAGCAACAGTTGGGAAAAGTGTAACTTGACAGCAGCTGCAGAAATATGACTCATTCCAAGTGTGAGCATGTCCAAATAATGTTTTTCTCCAGGCGATACATTTGGAAAGAGACGAAAAAGAGTAAATAAAAGAATGTGCTAACTTTCATTTGCTGAGATATGCCAACATTAATTCCCCACAGATTACTGCATTTCTTATCTTAATCAGTGAACAACCGAAAATAGTTGATTTTGAATGAAAATAGCAAAAGCAGCAAAGGCTTATTGATGGCTGTTTGATTTCTAGACTACTTATTTTTCATTGCTCTCTTTCATCTTGACAAAATAGAAATTTGTTTCACAAATATTTCCCACATTGTCCAGATTATAAAGAGGTTACTCTTCACTGTTTTCACTGCAGCACTTGCATAGCACATAGGTTGAATTAAATGTTGTTTAGCTTTTATGTGTTGGTAGGATGAAGACAAGACAAAATTGATGTAGGTTTTGCTAACTATACCACCAAGATAAATGTGTAGACACTAATATTCATGTTTAAGACTTTTTGTGACGAAAAACTTTGAAGATGTGATAATGCATGATATTGTCTGAGGAATCCTAAAAAGAATTTGTTTCTTAAGATATCTTGTGG
Organism: Callipepla californica brunnescens; assembly: GCA_023055505.1. Taxonomy (NCBI): domain Eukaryota; kingdom Metazoa; phylum Chordata; class Aves; order Galliformes; family Odontophoridae; genus Callipepla; species Callipepla californica. The sequence continues at coordinate 10,731,713 of JALIRH010000009.1, read as the reverse complement.
TGATAGAAAGAGGCAAAGGAACAATAAACATCAGAAAGCTATAAAAATTTGCTTATTTCCAGTAGAGGTTGTTTTTGGGTTTTTTTGTTTGTTTGTTTGTTTGTTTGTTTTTAATCTTGAGAATCTGAGATAGAGAATACTTTGTCTTCAGATACAGTGGTATATCTATGCACTGCTGTTTTGGAAAGAAGTAGTTACTTCGAAGATTCAGGTTAGACTGGAAAAAAACAGAAACACCTTCAAACCCTAAGAGTATGCCTGAAATAGTCCACCCATCACATCTCTACAACCACAGATTTCTATAACTGCAAAAGATCCGTCAGGAAATGCTACCATTATTGCTGAGTTCACATTCAAACAAAGGTGTCCAAATCCTTACCCATCTCTATGTCGTATTTCTCTTATTTATTTCTGTCCTTTCCTTTCATTTGGGAAGCTCTTGAACTTTTAAAGGAAGAGATGTAAGATCAAGGAAAGCTAGAATCTTTCTTTTAAAGTAATTATTTAGGTCCAACGGCTGCTTTTTCAGTGTATGCTCACATATGCTATTTTCCACACAGCAGATAGATCAAAGCCCTCTCAAATAGAACAGGAGGACAACAATCAAAATTCAGATGCTAAAATTCTAGAAGAGAAGATGGACTTAGTAAGAGATCAGGTGCTGCATAGGTATGCTATATTAAGTACAAAAAAGTTAACTTCAGCCACATGTTTAGACATCTAATTAATCTGAAATTCATATGTGGTCTGTGATTGCACTGGCATGCCTTAAGTTAAGATTTTCCTTTAGAATTTCTCTGACTGGAGCTTTAAGAGGTGCTTAGACTTTTGGTGCAATGTAAAGAATCCTGGAAGTTAGGAATTCTCACATTTTACTTTTCCAAGGCAGTTTTTAAAGGAAAATTATTTTCCAGGTATGAATTGAAAAAATAAAGTAACTATCTATCTATCTGTCTGTCTATCTATTCATCTACCTACCTACCTACATCAGAGCAGCTCTTGTAGTTTTATGTATTTTATTCTATTATTAGATTTTTTATTTATAATACTAATATTTAATTTTACATATAGGGAAAAATCAAGAGCAGTAACTTTAGCTTTTAAATATTTAATAATATTGACTAGTTTATACTATTATATTGTTGGTTGTCATTTTTGTTGTGATGCAAGAAAACATAGGCTTAACTTGTGATAAGAAAGGGTAAGAACTATTTTCTTACGCTGAGTGGATTGATGTGGATGGAAACTTGAATATCTACAGAAGTATTGCCTGGATTTGCTTTAGTATTGAGTTAGATATTGTGGCCTTTCTTCTGTTTATTTTGGGAAAATAATTTATTTTCTTGTAGTCACTTCAGTAGTTCTATTTTAGAGGTATACATTTATTAATATGATTTTTGCAGAATTTCAGGCTTCCTAGACACATGGCCAAAATTAGAGAACTGGCTTTCGGTCCATCAAAATACTGTAGTGAAAGTCAATGCAGAGACAGAAGAAAGTATTGTGTGCGAAACTGTAAAGGAAATTCTGATCAAAGAAATTGACAAAAAGCAAAAAAGTAAGTTTTTCCTTTCCTACATTTTACAGTTAAATAAGGAAAGACTTAGTTTTTTATAGACAACACTAATAATTAAAATATACTAGCCATTTTCACTGTACCTACAAGATTTTAGGAATTTATGAGTTAGTGAAAACTGCACTGGAATTTTGAAATTTTCTGTCATGTTTTTACCTTTACACAGTATATGGAACAATTTCACATATCTACAAAGATAATTTGAGGAAGGATTTTAAAATATTTTAAATAAACTGCCAGTTGGATATATTTAAATTCACTAATGCAAAGAATTACTAAATTCAGTCATTTCTTCCAGATTTAAATATTACAGCTGGGATCTGCACTGTGTGGGGTAGCATAATGACAGAATAGGAAGGATAATTTGTAATTATCAACATACATTCATTTATTTTAAGTGTAAAAGCATGGATAACTCAATGCATCTTATTTGCATCTTTTGGTGCATCTTATTGCACATTTCTTCTTAATCTGTATACTCAACATACATGCATACAACCCCATACAATAGAATTGTTTAAAAAGTAAAAAAGGTTAATCCCAAAGAAACAGTTGAATCAAGTAAACCTGGATTAGATTTTTAATAGCTATTTTCTTTTTTTTCTTTTCTTTTTTTAGAAGAAAGACTTGATGTGTCCTTCACATTATTCTTTCTTGAATCTCACATGGAAAACATTAAGTGCTCACAAATGTTCATTAATTAGGCAGAGTCCTTGAAATCATGATAGCTTTAATGAATATCAGAATTGTATAAATACCAATAACCTTGCCTTACCTGGTAAAGAATGTTTTGTATAATCATACTCAATCATACTGTTACTGTTTCTCTCACAGAGATGGTTTTGGAAAAGTTAAAAATCCTGCAAAATACAACCTAACTGGAAACGGATTTATAACTATGGCATCACATATTTGATCAGCATATGTTCTAATGAAAAATGCTCAAAGAATGAAATTCTGAATAATTTTATTAGTCTGAATTTGTCATAGATATCTTATTTATGTTTACTGATACTTAAAATATGTATGGAGGTACAATAGTATGTTTGTATACCAGGGTCTGTACAAGAAAAATCACCAGAAGAAAAGGCTTTGCCAGTCACACCTCAAGATTTCCTTTCTTCTATTTCTGTGACACCACCACTGATTAAACCAACCACAGATGAATGGATTTATGTAGATGAGCCACTTCCTAAGGTATGTTAATTCATTATATTATTAGATATCTATGTATACATTTGTCTTAGTGTTTTGTGCATATTCTACCTAAACTTTTTTTCTCTGCACATTATTTTCTTAAATATTTTTCAGTTAAAAATGTACTAGTGCTTTATAATAAATACCTGGTAATACAAACAGCTTTCACTACCAAAATATGTAAGAAAGAAACATGCCTGAAAATTTTTGTCATTGGCTTATACTAACTTGCAATGGTGTTGAAGAATAGCATACAAAGGCCAAAATAAAAATGGTTTTTAATATAAGAAATATGAGCACAATATATATATGACCCTAGATTCTTGTATTGTGAGATTCAGTGAATTCTGTATTCACCCTGTGGAGATATTTGTGATGTTACAAGCATCTATCACATACCCGTTCTTCATTTTGCCTTAGTGTTGCTTTTCAAACCAGACATAATGTTTAGCTCTACTCATGCAGAAACAGTTCAGTATTTTCAGTCATGACTTCTGCCTTTAGGTCTGTCTGTTCTAGTTTTACTGAATTTTTTGGATGTGGAGATGGAACTGCATGCAGTAACTGAGATAAAGATTTGAAAGATTCTTATTGATGCTTTGTATTTTGTTCTGTATTTCTGTTCCTTATATTTACCAGTTTTGACTTTGTGACAGCAGTTCACTGGTATATGCTATGAATCTCTTTCTGAGAGTCTAAATTCTGCAACTCAACTTGTTGGATTTCCACTTGTCATGGACTATTTTAGCTTTTTTTGACGGTCAGTTAGTAAAATGTTGCATTTGAAACATTTGACAGTCACTTTAAAATGTTACTGGATTAAACAGTTGTGTACAGCCTAACTACTCATCCTTCTTTGCCAAATTTATGAATGTATCAAAAAAACACATATCAGCAGTATTTCTGGGGACCTTCGCAATCATTTTGAATGCTGACGTATTTTTTTCAAAGAAATGCATCAGGTAACCTGTTTGTTGGTACAGTGTTTATAACGAGCTGAAAATGGTTCAAAAGCAAAATAAATACATAACGATACAAGTCAGTAGTATGATATGAAATATTCTTATATTTTCTAATGATATATCTAAATGAGTTGCTGAGAAATGTATTAATTTTGTTGTTTTTAAAAATATTCATAGGAGGTGCTCGATTTTTTAGTACCTTATTGGGAAATGGTAGAAAACGTGTATGTGAATACTGTCAAAACTATACTTAGATGTCTAAGGGACGAACAGTACTCTATGATACATTACTTAGCAGATATTAGGTGAGTAGAAATAACTTAGTATTTCAATATCCATATCTTATATTTTTCCTCTGGCATTCTGTCTGTCTTGTAACATTAGTTTTACTATAATTTACAGAAAAGAATTCCAAGATTATTTAAAGTGTCCAGATTTTAAGCAAGAGTTTGTATCCCAGTGGCAATCAGATTTTAATTCAGTTTCTGATGACCTGCGGGAAGATGAGGAAACAAAAGCAGAACTACACCAAAGAGTAACTGTAAGTAAATTTAAGAGGAAATAACATGTCTTAAAGTACTGTTAAAGTTGACTGTATACAATCTTGGGGGTAACATGATATTATCATTTACTTATTTTTTCATTTTTGCCACTTCTCTTATACTATTTATCATCCATTTATAAAAAGAGGATTCTTCACAGCTATTCCTCTGTATTTTTGGGCATATCTTACTTATGCCTTGCTTTTTTCTTTAGGTAATGACCTAAAATATTGTAGTATTCTGGCACTCCATTGAACAAGCATTTGAAGAACAAGTATTTCTCCACTTTTTTTTTTTTTTTTTTTTTTTTTGCCGGTAAGGCAATTCCTGGTATATATATTTATATGTATGATTATCTGCAGCTCTGTTTCCAAATGACTCATTCTGATACTTGTGGATTCCAAATCCTTTGGTGAATGTGAAGATGGTGCTTCCTCTGTGCCTTTAAGCTTGACCACTGTATCTCTTCCAATGTGAGAATTCTGTCATTCATCCCTCCTTGATATTAGAAAAGGAGAGAGGGGAAATCAGAACAGTAAAAATCTCTCAAATCTATGGAATGTTTTTTCTCAAACATTTCAGCTTTCCAAGTCTGTTCCTCTCTGTCATCTTGCTGAAACACCATCCAAGGTGTGAAACCAAAACACCAAATTTCTGTGTTTCAAAATGGATAGTGTAAAATACAGCCCATTTTGTCATGTTTGAAAAATTCCCCAAGTGTCTAAAGACCAAGGCTTTAGCATGCAAGGCTTTGTCATCTAAACTCATTACAGAATCACTATGGATAAAATTTCTGCTAAACTATCTTTTAGGTATTTCTCCCACTTTTTTTTTCCACTACATTGCTATCAACTAACATAGTCAATGAAAAACACTACCTCCCTTGTTCCAATTAGGGGTAGCATGTGCATCCATTTTCCCTCATCCGGGGTACAAGGAAATAAGGCTGGAGAAGCTGCTTCATTTTTCAAGGAGGAGGAATGATGAGGGCAGAAAAGAAATACATAAAATGCATTTATCCTCTCCCTGAAGAAGATAGTACACCACCTAACTTTCCATCTTTCTGCACTGCTTACAGTAAATCAGTAACAGACCTGAGTAAGATGAGGACAAAGAAGCAAATGCTTCTCATTACATGTCTTAGGATCTAGAAGGAGGTGTGTTCCAATTTGTGTTGTGTCCATAAAACATATAAATTCTGTTCTTACATCATTTTATTCAGTAGATCCTTATATATATGTCCTACAGTGTGGGACAACTCTGAATATCTGATAGCCTTTTGTTTGGCTTCCTTCTGTCTATGCCACTGATTTGTACTGCAGCTCAAGGACTACTAATCTGCCACTACCCCTGTGGCTCTTGTCCAACAGAGAACTTAGGACACACTGGGAGAAGAAGGATCTGGCCTTTTAGACTGAGACCAAGACCTGGTGAATGTAAAATTACTTATTGCCCAATGCCTAACCTCATCACTGTAGGGTCAGTAGCCTGGAAGACCTTTTCTCTTTATTCCAGAACAGATCAGATAAGCTAGAAAAATGCTTGGAGGCCAAGAGACAGTTCTTCTAAGCATACCACTGCATTTAATAATATTCCTCTTTTCTTGTCTCCTCTTACTATGCAGAGGACTGTCATGCCACTTCCATGCATAGTTAGCAGTGGGAGCAGGGCCTGTGTGCGTGATATATTCTTACTAGGCTCTCAGTGCTGAAAGTGAGACACAGTGGTGTTGTCAGAAATAGTTACTAGCTGAAAAGAACTTAGTCAAGAAGCACTGTCCATGTTAAAACAAAAATGGAATGGAGCTTTGTAAATAGAAGGTTTAAACTGTACCATAATTTTCTTAGAATTGTTTGTATTGCACATCCTCCTTCTTCTTATATTGCAGTTATCAAACCACTTAAGTGGAAAGTTGCTGGTACTGGTAGCTTTTTGTGTTCTAATTCTTTGTCTAGCTTAGGTAGCTCTGTCTGGGGAAAGCAATGCAGCCTAGCTCCATCCTATATATTTATCATAGACCTCTGGACTCTTGTGTCTGGCACATTTGTAAAGCTGCTTTCTGTCATTTCTCTCACATACTTACAATCAAGTAAGTCTTGGACCAGGCTTTGACATTTATAAGAATTAAAAAAAAACAAAAACCTTAAAAACATTAAATGAGAATATGTCTCATGCACAGGCAAAGAATATAGTTTTAAATAGTAAGAAATGTATTTACAGTTTTGGTTTTTTTTTCAGTTATTTCACATATTTTATTTTGTATTCTAGGACTTAAGAGATCTTCTCTGGGATATCTGTGATAAAAGAAGGGAAGAAGCAGAGCAGGAATGTACTGATATAATGAACAATGGCTGGTTGCGAGATCATAAGGGGATCACAATAAACCATTTTTTTTCACTTATGCAGGTATGGCACAGAGGTCTACTGTGGAGTCTGCACTGGAAGGAGAAAATTAATTAGATTTGTAAGACAGTAAGCCTCAGAGGAGTGTCATGTCTTCTGCTCTGAGTATGTCAGGGATCAAGAATTAGATGAGAAAATGCTCATGCTTCTAATTTTACCTAGAATGACTAGAAACATTTAGCCAAGAGACGAGGAATAGATTGCATTCCAGGTGTTTAACCATTTAAAAGGCAGAAAACTTTAAGAAGAATACAATTATTGTTCTCTACTGTCATTCATTTTCGACCTGTAATGCATAGTGCTGCTCTGTCAGTTCTATCAGTATGGTGAATTTTCTGAGTTTTGTAACAAGTGTTAGAACTGTTTGTACTTCTGTAGGTGTATTTACATGAGCTCTTTTTTATGGATTACAAAATTTACTGCTGTTGCTGTCCTACCTTCTGCTAAGGTTGGCTTGTGTTTCCCAAAACCAAACAATCTTATCAGTTATAACTTGAAATGTTACCAAAAGTTTAAAAAAAATATTACTGCAAGAATTTTTTTGAGATAATTGCTTGTTTTATTCTTGAGAAAATCCATTAAAATATTTCACAAGTAATTGTTTCATGAAACCACCTTCACTTTACTGGATCTCTCTTTCCCCATATTAAGCCTTTCCTCTCATTGAGCCAGACCATGAATTACTTCAGTTCCTGAAGTAAAGAAAGATGTATTTCCCTGTGACTGCCTTTGTAGGTGCATAAATTGGACATAGTATTGGAATGGAATGGACAGGTCTGTAAATGAAGTGACCTTATTGTGAAAGTCTGTGCAACTTTAAAGAAGGCAATTAAAAAACTATTTGGAACACATTACGTGTTATGCTAATTTGGCTGAAAAGTCAGGCCTAACCACCTCTGGATAGGCTCTATGGCTTTAAGTCTGTCTTATTTTTACAGGCTTATCAAACAAGGAAACCACTCTTTACTCTAACTTGCATGTGAGATAAATCTAAGTAAAATGTGTGGTACATTCATCTGCAGTAGCGTGAGAATTATTAACTCTATTTTAAAAGAGCCTAAATAATGCCATAAATGAAAACTAAGGCCACTGGATAAAAAATAAACATCTAAATATCAAATAATCATTTACTATCCTGTAATTAGGCTTCTTATATGATTATCTATTAAAACCTTTGTCTTAAAATAGATGCTTAAATAAGCCAAGTAAAATAATATCACTGGCTTCAAATCAGTGGCCGAAGAGCTGTTAGAGAAGACAAGTTATTAAAAATATATAATATTTACATATTGCTTTCCAAAAAGGCCCCTACTTTTTTTTTTATTTCGTAAGCTAGTACACATTATACAAGTTAAATAATTAATAATTAACACTAGGGCTACAAAACTAAAAATGAAAACTAAAAGTTATGGTTTGAGAAACAGTCAAAAATGGACTTTTGGTTTTGGCTCTCCTTTTGTGGGTTTTTCTGTGGGAAGTTAAATGTATTCCCTACGTGATTCTGTTACTCAATAAACAATAGATTTGTATAAATTCTTCTTAAGAATGTCATAACTTTAGCAAGGTTAAATCAAATTACTTTCCACCTTTCTCTGTGCACTGTCATAACAGAAAATATTTTCTCCTTCGCTTAAGGATGAGAGCTGTTTTACACCACAAAGGTTTTATTCTTTGTTTTGTGAATGTGGTTTTGTGCATTTTCCCATGAATATTTAGTACTGTTTTGACAGTTAGAAGCTAACACTTGTCTGTATCAATAAATCAAAACATGACAGGTGTTAAATGTTTTTTGAATCTGACTTGATTTCTCCTGAGAGAATTCGCAGAAAAATATCTTCAAGATACTTAGCTCTTTAAAGCCTGTTGATTTCTTTGACCAGGACACACTGAATGTCTTTTTACATTGTTTTCTCCATCACTTAACTCTTTTTATTTTATGTTACTAATGATTATAATTATTTCAAACAAATCAATGTCTATAATTTTTTGGTACTGGTATACTTACTAGTATAGAAATAAATATAAATCCAAATATATTATATTTAAATTTAATGTATCAAACATTATTTATTGTAAATATTTTTTCTTATTCTAACAGGATTTTTATTATCCTTAGAAACACTTGTGTGCAAATCAAGAAAGTAAATTTCAAAAACATTATTGATGCGAGAAAAAATATGCATTAAATATGCTATAAAAAATCAAACAAATGTAGTTTGTTGTTCTTGCTGTAACTCTTATTATTTGGGCTTGCTTTTGCCATCATATATTTAATAATGTAATAGAAATTGTTTTGAATTTCATTCTTTCTGTCCTTTCTTACTGAGGTTGAACTGGATCGTTTCCAAGATACAAAAAGGCTTCTTCAAGACTATTATGGAGCAATGGAAGGAAAAATCCCAGAAGAGGACAGACAAGGTTTCACTAGACTCCCATTGCTAGATATTATTAATGAAGAGCAGAAAGAAGTTCAGAATGAATCAAGAAGGTAGAAATACGTTATTAAATTGTACAAAGATAAATGATTATCATGCACTTGTAGCTTTGTGCTAATATGTGGAAATAAATGTGGGTATATTTCAAAGGTTAGAGAAATAAGATTGTTTAAATAGTGATCACAGTTAAATGACTGATCTTGAATTACCCTCATCATTTTCACTAGTAGATTTCTGAATTATAAAGCATTTTAAAAGCTGCCTTAGAAATATATTTGCTATAGGAATATTTCCTACTTCCCTCTATATTGCTGGCAGCTTTCAGCATAATTATCACATAATGAAGAGAAATATTATTTTAGTACATCAACAGGCTTTAAATTTGCTCAGATAAACATAATTAAATGATTCAAGTAATAACAAATATAAATCAGAACAGCCTAGAAAGGCTCACTAGACTGAATTCTGTATTAAAGGTAAGGAATACCATTAAATAATTTCAAAATATCAGAAATGTTGTCAATAGTAACACCTTTTTTGATACCTACAGTTCATTTAGAAAGTAATGAGGTTATGCTTCTATCTTATTTGGAATATATAATTTAATCACACTTTCATTTGACATAATTTTATCCATATTCTATTACTCCTTAATTTCTGTCTTTAAACTAGCCAATTTTCCTGTCATCCACAAGTTTTAACACTTTTGCTCATAAGGTAAATTCATCCTTTTTTCTGTTATTACTGCAAAAATAGCATACTTTGAAAATAGCATTCTCATTCTCTTGACATATTCACCATTGCACATATAAATTACCTCTTTATAAGGTGGATTTATGATTAATGCCTTATATTTTATTTTTCAGGATTCCTCTGGTTTCTTATGAAGTGCCTTCACCGGAAACAAATATTGCAAAGTCAAAAAACAAGGGAACTCTACTGAAGAGTGCTAAGGATGAGAATTCTTCTAAAAATGTATTGGTCTCTTTTGTGAAAGATGAAAATCTTATTTCTGATACATGGCAGACAGCTGTAAGAGCAGTATCAGAAATGGTAGGATTATTTTTTTTTAAATAAATATATATGGATAAGACAGTCAAGGCCTTCCATTCAGCATGCATGTAGCCTAAACATGCAGCCTTTACAAAGCGTATCTTAGTTTCACCTCTATTACTGAATCATAGAAGAGTTTTCACCTAGCAATGAATATGCCTCAAGTTAACCTCATCTGATATGTTTGCATTTCTATATTGTTTTTACAATAAACCCTTTCATTCTGCAGCCTTTCAAATACATTGAATATATGTGCTTTTTCCATGTTGAATGTTTTACATCATTCCTCAATAGAAATATAAGGAGGGCATGTTTAATCATGGGATGCAGCTTTTACTCATACCTTTCACAACTTCAAAAGCTGTGGTTACATTCTCTTTTATGCATAATTAAAAGTAAATTTTGTTGGTTTTCAAATGGTTGGTTCCAAGATTGTTTTTTTGTTTGTTTGTCTGTTTTGGTCATTTTTAAACACATAGCCTTTTGCACTCTTATGGTGTAACTGTATTGTTACTTTGGTTACATTCTTAAATTTCAGATCCAATTCTTACATTTCACACTTTTTTCTTCAGTTGAATTTTTCCTGTACAATTTTATTTTTGATAAATAATCAGAACAATATCAATTTATTGCTTAAAATATTTCTTATTTATATGTGTATGTCATAGCAAGTAGTTGCAGTAAATTTTGGCTATTTAAAACAATGATTGCATAGTATTGATAACATCTATTTGACTGTGAATATTGTGTAAAGGTAAGAGCTGAAGAGCTGAAGGAGATAAAGGAAGAAGAAGAAAAGCAGCTAGAAGTGAAAGAAGAACTGAAGTTTTCTCAGACAAAGTCTGGCAAATCTTCCGGGAAAAATGCCAAAAACACCAAAAAATCTCCCAAGTCACTTACCAAAAAGAAAGGTATTTGAAATACTGACTTTGTTATAGTACTGCTTGAGATTACTGAAGTGTAGACGTGACAGTCATATGGAAAGGGATAATTTATGACATTTAATTTGCATTTTATTTTTTCTTTGAAATGTTGGATGTGATACAAAATCATGAAAAACTGATGGTAATAAAGGAACGCAGAAGCCACAGAATGACTGCTGGGTTTCTTTAATTATATGTAATATTTTTGCTATTATCTAGGAGTTAATATTCAAAACAGAACTTTGAAAGTTGGTATGAAGTCTTTAATGCATAGTTTAATACAACTTTTAGAAGCAACATGATAAAATAATACGTCATAAGATCTGTGCATAGCTGTGTAGGTTAAAACAAGATCCGCTGCAGAAGGAACAGCTATCACTCAGAATAAGCTTGTTTATGTGTGGATTGTTATAAACTGGTAGATGTTAAGCTCAAAGGATCTATTTTGATTCACAGCAGAGACATACATACACGCATTCAGTAATGATATTCAGGAATATGTTTTGTTGTGTTTAGCTTTTTTTAGAACAAAGGAAGATGTTGGAGTAGTTTTATGCAGTCTTAGCATCTCTTGCAAATATAAATCAGATTTGAAGAAATCTAGGTGTTACATTAACATAAGACATCTAGGTAGCCTTGTATTTGTACACTTATAAAGTAAGATGGACAGTAACATTTCAGAAATATCTTGTGAGTGCCTTACTGCAGACACAAATTCACCAGCAAAGTCCAAAGATTTTGAGGGAGTCTCTTTTTCTGCAGGACCTCATTCTGTTGCATCTGCGACTGAAGAAATTCCAGTTCCTTTAACCTCTGAACCGAAGAAACAGGAACTGACATTTAAAATACAGCAAGAATACTTTGCTGCCCTGAAACATATGGGTATGTTTCTATCCAGTGGTGACAATTCTTTCTAATTTAGGTATTGTGATAGTCACGTTTCTACAGAATAGAAGGTTAAATACTTATTAAATACAAAGTTCAACACTGAAATTGCTTTCAATTATCAAGTTTGATAATAAAATATAGCTTCTTGTACTCTTAGTCTTCTCTTTCTAAGGCTCTTAATGCCTTTCAGTGCCTCTTTCAAGTCTCTGTTAGTACATTAAGTAAGCTGTGTTTTCATCCACTTGATATCCTTTTCTCCTTGGATATTGTACCTTCTACTCGTTTTCTAAATTAATGTCTCAGTGAGAGGCTATCAGTTCCTCACATTCTGAATTTGATATTCTCAGTATTTTTCAAAATTTGATGAAAATACTCAACATAATCTTGGTAGAGATTATTTTCTTAGTGCTCATTAACCAATCACTGTTCTAATGCAACCTGAGATTTAGAGTATAAAATGTCATGTGTAGGAAGCCTCAAGAAACAAACAAATAATAAGCTTGATTTTAAACAGCTGGAAGTTAGCAGAAAGTAGAAGAAAGAGAAAATATTTTTATCATGATTAAAATATAAAATGACTTCGGAAGGTTTTCTTTAAAATGTATCTGTAACATGAGACATCCACACCATTAAGCTTCTAGACCTCATTGCCATGTAGCATTTATTTAGATTGATGTAATGTATGACTAAAAATCCTCTGAAGCTTGACATTAGTTTTATCAAGATATTTTTTACTTTGTGAATTCTAATGTTTATAGAATACACACCTTTGTAGAACATGTGGTGCAACTAGGATATTCTGAAAATGTAGTTATTCAAAATTCTGAGATCCTAAAGAAATATTTAGCTGAATAAATACAGATTATTGTTGTAAACTTCAGATGCTTAAAACCGTTTTCTTCAAAATTTTATAAATAGTAATTGCTTATAATAATAATAATATTTTAACAGAGAAAGACACAAAAACTCGGCTAAAACTTATAAAAGAAAAAGCTTTAGCATTTGTTGAAGAGTTGACACTGAAAGCAGAGGAAGCTTATAGAGATATGGAAAAGTGGCTTGGAGAGAGGTTCCTAGCAGAAATGTCCAGGTAATATGTGTCCAATTTTGAATAGAAATATATTTTTTAATTTAAGGGTTATTTAAGATGTTAATATAGAAACAAACATTGTGCAAAATGTTTGTAGAAGATAATAGTTTCATTTCATGAGCTAGAATTTAATTTTAACTTAAATAGCTGAATAGTAATAGTGTGTTTCTTGAATGATTAGCAGGTTCTGCCAACTCTTCTAGGGGTATGATGACTATTTCTTCTGCTTTTCCACACAAAGGATTTAGCAGATCTATGAGCATCAACAGACACCTGGATATTCTGTTTCTTAGCAGTATCAGTGGGTTCTGCCACTTTTGGTTGTAGATTGTGGGTTTGTTTTTTTTGTTTGTTTGTTTGTTTGTTTTATGTGCTTTACATATGCTAGAAACCTCTAGCTGCTGTTATTACCACCATGTGTAACGTTTCTCAAAAATACTTCAAGGTTGATCGAAAAAAATAATCATGGTCTTGGCTATTTTCTTGTCCTATATATATATATATATATATATACATATATATGTCCCCAAGGATATTATAATGGTACACTAGGGCAGGCCCATGACAAAAAAAAAGGAATGTAGGATGTGAAAGCTCCAACAGGCACTAACTCAAAGAAGCAGAGCTCTATGTGCTGGCTTGTTCTGTTGGCTCTCCTGACAACAACAATGGCACCGAAAGGCATACACAAAGACAGCAAATGATGAACAATAAGAGTATGCCATTACATTTGTAATAAGAGTCCATATGCCCCTCCAGAATGTTACTCTGGAAAGTATTCTATCCAGTATTTATTTGTCAGAAGAGCAGAGGGCAAGGCATTGAGATAGCCTACAGGATGATTACTAAAGGAACATGGATGTGAAATTTAATAATAAAAAGTTTAAACATTTCATATTTTTCTATCAGATCTCTTCTATGGCTAACATCTGCCTAAATTTCTTAGCAGTCTTGAAACTTCTTACTAACAGAGGAGGACAGCAATTTTGCTGGTACTGAAGTCACAAAGGATTTGTAATTCTTGCTTCAAAACATAAACATGAATCTGTTATTAATATTCACAATGAAAAATAATTGTTTTCTGCATTTATATTTTTTCAGTGTTGAAAAGCTGATTGAGGTAGGACGACATTATATTGAATGTTCTAGCAAAATTCAGTACGAAATGATTTTAGAAGGCACAGATTTCTTCATCAACGGTGATGTAAAAGTGATTCCTGATCCTGTTCCTCCACCACAAGTTCCACTAGTAGAGACTTCTGAAAGTAGTACTCTAACTATTTCACAACTTAACGCACTTCATGAAGATTTTCTACAAGTGGCACCTAAAGGTAAGATAAAAATTTATTTTATTATGGGCTTTTTATATTTTCAAGACGGTGTTCTTGATATTCTCCTAGCAGGTATCTCTGTGTGCAGTATGTTTTTCTAATAGTGTTACATATCATAGTTGTGGTTCCTGTGTTTGCAGATGTACCATGCCAAGTCATAAACAAGGGAGCTCACATTAACAAGTTTGTCAAAAATAAATTTTACAGCCAAAAGTTTCTTGCAGGAAGGGTAGGCTGGTTTGTCAGCAAAGCAGGACTAACCTGTGAGAGAATGGGATATCATAGTTTCTGATACCAGCCTTTAACTTGTTGTCATGGTGATAGCCTTGCTCTGGAAGTGTTTTAGCTATGCCAAGCACACCCCACAGAAGTTAGAAAATGCTTTCTGTTGGTCCTTTACAACAAGTTACTGGTCACCTTAAAATACATAAATCAACAATCCACTGTGTTTCAGTAAATAACCTAAGTCACATGATTTTAAAAATGTCTACTTTCTCAAAATAAGTAACTCAAAAATTTTCTCTTCACTGTTTCACTTCAGAGGTGAATATACCTAAGCTATAGAATGTGTACATGAGCTCCCTTCTAGGAGGAATAAAAAAACAAAAACAAAAAACAAACACAAAAATCTTCTTTCACTCTTTTCAAAAAAAAAAAGTAAGTTTCCCATATGGTCATTAAAATAAAAAATAGGTTCCCTTTAGCAAAAGGAGGCTGTTTAAATTGCAAAAATAATTCTTGTATTAACTTTTATTTTATTAGGTTTTATACAAAAGGAAGTATTTATTGACATTTTTATAGATCTGATTAATTCAAATCTTGGAACAAAGTACCTTCCTGATGCATGGATGAACCTAACACTTCCAGATGTAAGTTAACAACTACTTTCATTTCAACAGATTTATTGGTGTAGAAAATGCAGCATTACTCTTCCTCTGTCAAAGTCCATTATGCATTATTATCAGTTTTTCCTTAAAAATCTTATATTTCTTTAGAGAAAGATTCTAGAAGTCACTGTGACAGTAACAAAATGCTTTTATACATCCAAATTATATT
Organism: Callipepla californica brunnescens; assembly: GCA_023055505.1. Taxonomy (NCBI): domain Eukaryota; kingdom Metazoa; phylum Chordata; class Aves; order Galliformes; family Odontophoridae; genus Callipepla; species Callipepla californica. The sequence goes on along the minus strand of JALIRH010000009.1, from coordinate 10,716,257 downwards.
TATTTACAATTTTCATATCACTTCACTTCCTTTGAAACCATGGAAAAATCACTTACAGATGTTAAAGTAAGATGGTTTATGTTTTTTATTCCAAGACTGGAGGATGACCTCTGGAGCTACATGACCTTAAACTTACTTATCCAAGATTTTCAGATTTAGAATTATGAAAAACTGTAGTTCAGTCTTTGCTAATCTTTCATCACAGAAGTCATTGTCTAATTTTACTTTGAGATGTTGCTGGTAAGCGTATGGGATTAAAAAATAACATATGCTAGTTTTAGCATATTTTGATAATTATTTCTGAGACAAGGTCACAATTCACATTAAGATCATAACTGGACTTCAGATGGGGGAAAGAGTTTCATTCAAATATTCTTCATGCAGATGAATCGCATGAGTAAACCACTTTAAAATTGCTGATTTTTGTGAAAACTAGTCACAAATGTCCTCAGTATGTAAAAAATCTAACCTTAAAACAGGAAATTAATTATAAGGGGAAAATATGAATCAAACATTCAGTTTGATAATAGAGCACTTGTACATTTATCTTGATGTTTTCTATTCCTTAATAGCAGTTAGTACTTATAAGTGCTATTTTTTTTTTAATAATTGGATTTGCCTTAAAAGAGTTTTCTTAATAGCATGGCTTCAAAAGGGGACTTGCACATTTATAGGGAAAGCAATAATTTCTATGCTAAAGGAAAAAATTGAAGCACAGACTACTGTATATATTTATTCTGCACAAGCTGTTCTGAACGGAACTCACCATTTCATCTATTGAGTGGGTGACAATAGAATTGCACATAAGGTTTCAAATTATAGAAAGCAGTGCTATATCTGCCAATAGTAGGCAGATGGCATCTACACAATAAAATTGACTCAGGCTGCATTGCCTAAGGCCCTAATCCCTGTAAATATATTTTCTTCTTGTGGAACTTCAGCCTGGGGCAAACCAGACATTTAATAAAGACATATTTATATGGAGCAGAAAGTTGTAGAGAGGCACGTTGTACGTTTACACTGGATCAATAATGCAAAAAATAAACTGTGACAGATTTGTTACCTCCATGCATCACTGTACAGGGAGAAGAAGTGGGTGGTAGTCACTTTATGTGTTCATGTTTGAGGGAAACAGTATTCCAAGGGTTTGGAGTGAACCTCAGATGCTTTTCTCATGAGGACATCATGCACATGTACTTGCAGACAGTGGGGGAATGTCAGTGTTTTTACTATACAAAGGCTCTTTTATTTACTAAGTAGAATTATGGTTGTGCTTGCACAAAGTAAAGTCACTATAAGCTGTGATTTTCATAGAATTGTTGGTGTAGCTGCACTGTGTCGACAAGGATGAAATAGAAAGAACTCACAAACCATTACAGATCTTTGAAATCTTGCTACAGAACCTTACATGGCTATGTATTCTTATGCATGCATATATGACAATATTTATTATTTTATTTTTATAGATACAAAATCTGACAAATTCATTCACAGTGAACACAGAACTGATTGACTGGCGCAGATTCATGTTATCAGCAGCACAGCCTTGGCCAGTGCCATCTGTGACACAGCTTCTCAAGACCCTCCATGGCTTCAAGTCAGTTGATGTAGATGGATCAGGCTTTGTTACACTGGAAAACTATATGCAGGTTATAATTACTTTCTCAATAATATTCTATTGTTAATCTCTTTGGGTAAAATAAGGTATTGTAAGGTTTTTTCACACTCAAACATTCAGCTTGAATTTTATATGCTTTGCTATTTGAGAGTAAAATTTAGCCCTCTAATTTATTGTGAACATATGAATTGCTTTTATTGCATTTTTAATATCAATTGAGAGCAATTTATGTCAAATTTCACTAGGTCATTACTAATGTCATTTTCTCATAAATTCATGCTTGAAAAAAATGATTCATGTTCTGTAGAACATGCTGCACTAGTGTTAATGAGTCAGTGCAGTCCATAAAAATAAGGAAAGAACAATAGCAGAGTAAGAAAAATAGTTGTTCAACCACCTCATAGGCACATCATCTACCATCTGATTTATTTCTAGAAAAGGATCTCAGAAACAACAAAAATTATGCTTTCTTGCTGTTAATTTGCTCAGTTTTCCCTGCTATCTTGCATGGAGAATAAACAGAAAAAAAAATCCTAAAATCTCTTAATTTTTTTCCTTCATTGCCATGCATTGTAAAGAAAGCACATAAAAATAATAGTGCAGTATTTTGTATAACGAGATTTTAGTAATTAATCTGAAATATGGAAAAGAATGTAGCTAGTAAAATACATATCTTCATCACAGTATTTTAACAATGTCAACACTGAAAGACTGTTGCACCTTTTGTTTAGTACCTATGATTCATAAGATTTCCAATGATTTGAAAATCCTGTTTTAGCACCTTAAACAAAACAAGAATTACACTATTTTAGGATAACATTGATCAATAAAAGTGAAGATGAACTTCCCTTTGCTTTAATACTGAGACTTACGTGCAGGCAAAATTTCATGAAACTTTGATTTATTAATTTTATTTTACTGTCTAAACAAAGAACAGTGTCAAACAACATTCAGTGAAGATAACAGGAAGAGACTTCCATGGGGAATTTGAGGTGCCTCAGTATCTGCACTTCTACTAGTACACTATGTAGCGCTAGAAAACATCCCAAGGTGATGGAACTCAATTGTCCTTACTCTGACATTCTTTGCACCATTTCTAGCTTGATTTAACAAGATACAGTTATGAGCAAGTGAGTTTTACTGCAGATGGTCTGGTTCTGGCCATCCCATTTTAGAAGATAGGATCTCACTGAAGTTTCTTTACAGCTACCTCATTCATTTTCACAGTTTTCAAGAACATAGTGTCACATCTATGCCACTCCACTTTCAATAGTTCTGAAATTATTCATAATAAGTTGAAAGAGCTACTTTGTTTGACATCATTGTAAATTAGTAACAAACTCAGCTTGATTAAATCCAACATATATGTAGAGCACAGTGAAAATAACACCTCCTATTTATTTCCACGGAAACTGCTTCAGAAGCAAGGAGCACAGTAACACTATTTGATAGAGCAAATTCTCAGCTATTAAATACTGTTATTCAATGTAGTTGCTACCATTAGATATGCACTCTTACAGCAAGGAATAAGAGCTTGGCATGTTACACTCATAAAAATCTGCATGACTGTTCAGAACATGTTACTGTCACCACTGCTTGTAAGCACCACTTGGCCCTCACTGTAATCACATCCACTGTTTCATCTCCATAAGCATTCAGCAGATGCTGATAGAAGTCAATGAGTGCCATTTTTTTCTGCATGGAGGAATTCAGTGACACACCTTTGACATGGACATATGTATGTAGCAGACGTGGTTGTGTCAGCCTGCCCCTATGCTGCCATCTGTTACACAGCAAATAAAAAATTACTGAATATCTGCCTCTGACATTCTGTACCAGCATAATAAAGTAGGAGGCATTACTTTCAGAGTAGCCCTTGTATTGTCTCAAAATTTTTGAGCATGAAGACTGTCCTATTGTAATATATGAAAATAAATGACTTTTTTTTTTTTTTTTTTTTTTTAGGTTGGCTTATGGTTTAAGGGAAATGAAGATCTAAGCATGACAGAAGACTACACAGAACATTTGCATTTTGATAGGCTAGGGCAACTCTTGAAAGTAAGATTAGAAACATAGCCATTTGGAAGAAACCACTCACTGTTACATCTCCTTTCTGAGATTGCCCAGAGGGATTGTGGATGCTGTGTCTCTGGAGGTGTTCAAGGCCAGGTTGAAAGGGGCCCTGGGCAACCTTATCCTAGTACTAGATCTAGCAGGTGGCAACCCTGCCTGTGGCAATGGGTTGGAACTTGATAATCCTTGAGGTAAGTTTCAACAAAAGCCATTCTGGGATTCTGGGATTCACAAGATCCACAGAATCACAGAATTGTAGGGTTCGGAGAAGACCTCTGGAGATCATCGAGTCCAACCCCCCTGCAGCTCTCTAGCCCAGGTTGCACAGGTAGGTGTCCAGGCAGGTCTTGAACATCTCCAGAGATGGAGACTCCACCACCTCTCTGTGCAGCCTGTGCCAGTACTCCATCACTGCACTGTGAAGAAGTTCCCATGCACATTTGTGTGAAGCTTCCTATGCTTCAGTTTGTGGCCTTTTCCCCTTGTCCTGTCCCCACAGACTGCTGAAAAGAGGTTGGCCATGTCTTTTTGACTCCCACACTTAGGATGTCTTATAAATAATGTTATTATTAAGATCACCTCTGAGTCTCCTTTTCTCAAGGCTGAACAGACGCAGATCTCTCAGCCTTTCCCCAAAAGAGATGTGCTCCAGGCCCTTAATCATCTCTGTGGCCCTCTGCTGGACTTTCTCCAGGAGATCCCGGTCTTTTTTGTACCAGAACTGGATGCAGTACTTCAGCTGAGGTCTGACCAGGGCAGAGTAGAAGGGGAGGATCACCTCCCTCAACCTGCTGGTCATGCTCCTTTTAGTGCACCCCAGGATTCTACAGTTCTTTGTTGGGTCTATTCTTCCATAATTGCAGCAATGCTTGAGTGGCTTTTGAGGTCAGGGGGGTGGTGCTTCAGAATCTGATTTCCATAGATAGAAATGTACTAAGAAGTGTAGAAGGGAGGAACAGGAATCCATGAATTATCCTTCAGTATTCTAAAACATAATCAGAATTCCTGTTTTCTGTTGAACTGCATTAATTTCACTACACAGTGATCAGCTTTATAAAGAATGAGAGACAAATGACAAAAACTTCTGTCTAAGCTCAGAGACATTCCTGTGGAAGTATAGGTATAATTTGAATGTAGCTAACGGGTTTTCAGCTAATTTGTAATGGTATCACATTTTGTGAATTTCTTCCTTGTTTTCTGAAAGTTCTCACTTGAGAGAAAAAGTTCGATTTATCTCAATTCATATAGCCTTAACACAGTCTTTACTTTATTTCAGTTTTTCTGAACAGCCTGTGATTTGTGTTTGTTGAAGTGTCACTTGTAGAAATTAATTTATATATTTCTGTCCTTCTACAGTTTTTCTTCAGTTTATTTGCTAATACTGGAATAGGTCCTGCACTGCTCAACTATTCTGAGATGCTACTTTATTTTGCTTCCCACTCTGATCCTATTGAAGGTGTCTACAGAGCACTTAGCGTAGCTACTGGAACATATATTCACAGGAAAGGAGAAACTTCTCTTGTATGTGAGGTAAAATACTATAATAAAATTGTATATATTTATATACGTATATAGTGGTGCTTCCAAATCACTGATTAGTTACATTTCTGTAAATATTTGTAATGAGAATAGCTCCTGCTCTCACAAGCAGGGAACTCCTGGGAACTCTGAAAATATTCCCACTGACTTTGATAAAAATACTTAGAAGTATTCTTCCTGAAGTCTTAAATTTTGCTTGTTAAATAATAACATGAGTTTAAGATGTTTCCTGGTAACTGCCCATTGCAGAGATGAACTGAGAACATTTTTTGACCTAATCTTAGACAATTAGGTCCAGCTATTACTCCAAAGGAATAAGACTATGATGTGACTTATGATATTGTCATCAGGAGATATAAAAACTGATTTCATTATTATTCTTACTTTCTTTCCCACTGTATATTTCTTTGGGACACTTAGAAGTACATACACTTTTGTTATCATTTTCTATTTTTCCAGTTTGTATGTAAATCAATTTAACATTAAATATGTTTTAAATTGTTTCTAGAACCATGATGAGTGTATTGTCATGTAAAGTGAAGATGAGCTTTCAAACATTATTATTGTTTATGGAGCATGTTATTCTGTTCCCATTATTTAAGGACTCAGAACTGCCATTACTGCACAGTATGCACCACCTACATATTACTGAAATACAGTTCACTTTCTGAAGCCTACAATGCATATCTGTACACACCCTGGAAAAAACTCACTCCTTTAGATAATGAAATATTTCATGAGTTCCAATTGACTGGAGTGAGAGGGAGGCAGTAGAATTTTTAAAACTGTCAGTCAGTGAGACTTTTTCACTTTACACCTGTCTTCAGAAGTGAGACCGGTTATCCTTGGGGTACTCTACCATCCCCAGACTTGGAAGTCTGGGATGGAGAACAGAATAACCTCCCCATACTATTCAGGTGAAAATATCAAGAGATGTTCTGCTCCACCTGTACTGTCACAAGACGATGGGGCCAGAAGGGATGCACCCAAGGGTGTGGAGGGAGCTGGTAGAGGTGATTGCCACACTGCTTTATACCATCTATCAGTGTTCATGGTCAACTAGGAAAGTCCTAGAGGATTGGAGACTTGCTAGTGTGACTCCCATCTAGAAGAAGGGTTGTAAGGAGGATCTGGGGAACTACAGGCCTGTCAGCCTGATCTCAGTGCAAGGAAAGGTTTGTGGAGCAGATAATCTTGAGGGAGATCACATGGCATGTGCAGGACACTGGGGGATCAGGCTCAGATAGCATGGGTTCAGGAAAGGTGAGTCCTGCTTGACCAACCTGATTTCTTTCTATGATTGAGTGACCCAGCTGGTCGATGAGAGAAAGGCTGTTGATGCAGTCTGCCTAGTAGTCAGCAAAGTGTTTGACGCTGTCTCCCACAGTATTCTCCTGAAGAAGCTGGAAGCCCCTGTCTTGTACAGGTACACTCTTTGCTGGCTGGATCCAGGTGGAGGGCTGGGCCCAAAGAGTGGTGGTGAATGGAGTCACATCCAGCTTGTGACTGGCCAGAAGTGGTGTTCCCCAGAGTTTGATATTGTGGCCAGTCTTGTTCAGAATCTTTACTGATGACCTGGATGAAGGGATTGAGTGCAAGTCAGTTTGCAGATGACACCAAGTTGAGAGAAAGTGTTAATCTACTGGGGGATAGCAAGGCCCTAGAAAGGGATCTGAGCAGGCTGGATTGCTGAGCTGAGGCCAATGGGATGAGGTTCAACAAGATCAAGTGCTGGGTCCAAGTGCTGGGTCCTGCACATGGCTACAACCACCCCAGTCAGCACTACAGTCTTGGGGCAGATTGGCTGGAAGACTGTGGAAAAAATGGACCTGAGAATGTTGGTCAGTGCTCAGCTAAACATGAGCCAGCAGTGTGTCCAGGCGGCCAAGAAGGCCAATGGCATCCTGGCTTGTATCAGAAAGATACAAGAAATTGTGTTGCCAGCCTGAGCAGAGAAGTGATTGTCCCTCCGTACTTAGCACTAGTGAGGGTGCACCTTGAGTATTCTTTTCAGTTTTAGGCCCCTCACTACCAGAAAGATACTGAGGCTCTGGAACATGTCCAGAGAAGGGCAATGAAGCTGATGAGGAGTCTGGAGCACAGGGCTTATGAGAAGTGTCTGAGGGAAGTGGGATTGGTTAGTCTGGAGAAGATGATGCTCAGGGGAGACATTATTGATCTCAGCAGCTACCTGAAGGGTGACTGTGGTGAGGTAGGGGTTGGCCTCTTCTCCTGCATAAGTAGCAATAGGACCAGAGGGAATGATCTCAAGTTGCATCATAGGAGGCTCAGTTTGGATATAGGAAAAATTTCCTCTCCAAGAGAGTGGTCAGACGCTGAAATGGGCAGCCCAAGGAGGTGATTTAGTCATTGTCTGTGGAGGTGTTCAATAAATGTTTAGTGGTAGTAAGGAACATGGTAGTGGGGAAGTATTGGTGAACAGTTGGACTGGATGATCTTAGACAATCACCTCCCTGATCCTGCTGGCAACACTGTCTCTGATGCAAGCCAAGATGTCATCAGCCCTCCTGGCCACCTGGGCACACTGCTGGCTCATGTTCAGCCAAGCATTAATCAATACTCCCATATTTTATGTACGTAAATTTAATATGTGTGCCCTTCAGTACTGAAGAAATAACCTGAATTTATAAAACACTGTTTCTCCAAAGGGAATGAGAGTTTAAACCACAAGCTTGAGTATGGCCAGCATTTCATGCAGGATTTTCAAGAACCACAAGGGGGCAAAAAGTAAATTCTGAATTGGCTTTGTGTCATCTTTGATTCAGATGAGCTCTATCAAAAAGAAAAACTTAAATTCCTGAAGATATCCAAAATTATATTCATCTTAAAAATATGAACTTAAACTATCATCTTCCAGTGGTCGCTTACGTGGTATTTAAATATCCAGACTCTCTTCTTCTACTGGAAATCCAGTACATATTATCAGTGGAATATTATCAGTAGAACATGAAGAGCTGCCTGATTCATTCCCAGCTAGCAAACCAACACACAAGGACATCTTATTTAATTTGTCCCTCTATTTTTCTCATTATGTACTAAGATTTTAGTGACTTTTGATTGGTAGTTGCCTAAAAAAATTTAATAATATAAATGAGATGAGAACAGACAAAACACATCTTAGAGATTTCAGTTACTTGTACTGACTTCAAATGCTTAGGTTTTAAGTCTAAAAAATGTTGCTATTTGTCTTGTATAGATACTTTGTGAAATGTAAATAATTCAGTGGAAGTGCTGTACCTAAGAGCTGATGTTTTTATATTCTCCACTGCTAAGTGTTAAAAAGCTGGCTCAGTAACTCTGCTCCTTTTGTACTGTAAAAAATAAAGAACACATCAAAGGCTAAGATATGTAATATGTAATATGGCAGAAACTCAGCACTCTGTCCTTTGCGATAATAAGAAAAAATGGCATGCTGAAATAAATGCCATTTCCTATTATTGTTCGTGGTTATCCTACACAGAATGAACTAACCTAGACAAAGTGACCTTTGTGAGGTCCTTTCTTACCTTTATACTCAGAAATCTCTAGAGTGGTGTGCTTTTTTTTCCCTTTCTTCAGTTGTGCCACCTCTAATGTTACCACAAAGACAACTAATTGCTTGTACCGTGTTTAGTTTAGGGCCCTTCACTACAGAAAGGGCAATGAGTTACTCGAGCATGTGCAGAGAAAAACAGTGAAGCTAATGAAGAGATTAGCTAAAAAAGATGGAATGTATGAGGGAAAAGTGTTGGATGAAAGGACACTGAGGAGAAACCTTATTGCTATCTACAACTACTAGATTGGAGGCTGCAGCACGGTTGGTGTCAGTCTCTTTTATCAGGTGGCAAGAAATATCACAGGTAGACATTATCTCAATTTGCACTATGGGAAGTTAATTGGATATTAGGAAGAATTACTTCACAAAAAGGGTGGTCAGGAATTGGAACAGGCAGCCCAAGGAAGCAGAGGAATATGTATTCCTGGAACTATTTAAGAGATGTATATACATGGGAACTATGATATATGTTTTAGTGATGGAAACTTGGTAAGTTCAGTTGACGGTTGAACTTAATGATCTTGAAGATCCTTTCCAACCTAAATGATTCTATGATTCCTAGATTCTATGAATTAACAAGTTCACTCTGCACACAAATGCAAACTTCTTGGTAGAATGTTGTAACTACTGTAAATTGTATCTATTAAGTACTTTTATGTTATGTTGTTTTGGAAAATATTAATTTCTCAGGGAACATTGTTGAGATTCCTGGAAAGAGCTGATTATTCAATTTCTACTAATGTCAGTGTTATAGATATTTCTAAATTTTCAGTATCCATTCCTTCATCTTATATTTCAGTGAGTGATTTTATATATGTTGATGATTTTTGTTCTGCAAAACAAAAGTTTTGGAAGTTTGTATGTATAATCAATTGACCCCTAATAAATGTCTAAATGAATCATATCTTACTGACAGACTATCACTTCATGTTAGTTTGTTCTTCTTTTCTTAGACTTTTCCTTATACCAAAATAGAAGAAGATGAAAATGAACACTTAAATTACAGAGGTGAAGGAGTAGTTTCACTGGCAACTCTGCTCAAAGTGTTTCGTGATGGAGGAAGTAGGGATGAAGATTATCATAGATTTAGTAGGCTGGAGACGGAAGGTAGTTATGATAAGGTAGGATGGTGACTCAAAAGATGTTTTGTACCTTACATTGTATGCTACAGAAATGCCTCTTGTGATCTTTTTGCTTTTCCTCAGGTAATTTTTTAAGCACTTACCTAACAAATTCAACCAATACTTTTTTTTCTTCAAGCATTTCACAAGAATATACAAAGAACTAGGCAATGAAGAACTGACACCTCTTCCAGTTGAACTCCTTTTGAAGCACTGTTTCATTCAAGATTTGATTAAGAAGTACCAAGGGTACAAACTTCATGTAAGTACTGTCTTCAGGAACTATGGACTTCCTAGGTAGGCAAATAGCAATTTGCATTATCCTAGAAATGTAATTAATTGATATATTGCCAATTTGCATTGTAGACCAGATGTACAACATAACAGATTGTAGATCAGACGAGTAGATTAGACATGAAAATCTTGTCCATCAGTGTGCTGAAAGAATCGTAGAATCATCATAGAATCAGAATTGTAGAATCATAGAATCACAGAATGATTTGAATTGGGAGGAACCTTAAAGACTGTTTAGTTCCCATTTACCTGCCATAGACAGGGATACCTTCCACTACATCTGGTTGCTCAGAGGGCCCATCCAGCCTAAGTGGGAAGATAGAATGCTACATCTTTACCCACTCTACTTCCCTTTCTATTTTCTCTGTCCCTTGTGATTTAGTTGTGCATACGTTTCCTAATTTGAACTTTTTTTCCAAGTTCACTGAATTTCTCATAGGCCACAGCATTTCTGGAATGATCTCTTTGTTCAGTACATGATCTGTCTCAACGACTACTCTTTACACAAACACTTCACTGACTTAGTAACACTCAACATACTGCAGTCTCTCCATAAAAAAAAACACTACACAACCAAAAATAAAATGTAACAAGGCTGCAAAATGAGTAATGCTGTATGTATATACACTGCTATTTACAAGGAGGGGAATTATTTTTGAAAACCTTCACACAAACAAGAAACTGAATATCAAGAGCACAGTGTTTACTTTTAACCAAGATTTCTAGAACAACTTTAAGAAGAAACTATTTTATATTGACTAATGGGTGACTTGTAATATACATTTAAAGTTTATTGGCTGCCATCAATAACCTAAGTTATTCGTGCCTGGTAGGATGTATTCAAGGCAGAATAATGATAAAATTTGTCACTGTCTGTGAGAACCACCATACATGAATCTGATCAATAGCTGGGGTTTCAGAGTTCATACTCCAGCCAAAAGTAATTTTCACAGCTTTTTAACGTGATATTGTGATTATTTAAGTAATACCTTTTTTGTTGGTCTGGCAGACTCGCTTGATGCTTGTGTCTCCTGACTTGACAGTTAGAGGATGAAGAGCTTTAGTATTTGTTATGCTTAGAATTTCTTCTTGTAAGCACTGATACTGAGATCACTTCAGATATATTGTTCCATGGTTTCTATGATTAAGAAGACAAAATTATGTTCCTTGACTGCACTGATAGATACTGACTGCTCTTTTATGTGTATAATCACCATTTTGCAGTCTTACTTTCAGACTCTGACTTATTGGTGTAGACTTGAAGACTGCAAGCTCTTACTCAACTTTACACCAAATAGTTATATGCACCAGAAAACATACATAGGAAGCCAGTGGCCACTCTTTTATATAGAAAAGTATTCTGGTCAAAAGCACATGTAGTTCAGAAGTAGTTTTCCTCTGACAATTTGTGTAACTATACTTGGTAACGTTTTCAGTCTTAACACAATTCCAATATAAGTAAACAATATTCTTAGTATCAATTACGTTTCAGAAATTCTCCCAAGACTATAAAAAACTCTATAAAATTGAAATCCAACCACAGTGCTGTTATTTTGAGATCTTTTAGAAGATAAATATACCAAAGATAGGGTGTGGTTTCTGAAGTTAAAATGCTTCTACTACTTCAGTCATGAACAGTGTAAATGTTTTGCTGAAAAATATAAATGAAATATTTAGCTTATAATTGGTAAAAATTGTGTTGGAACACCAGATTCCTTTGTCCTTCTGATGACCTCTTCAGTTCTAACCAATAGGATGTCTGAAAAAGACTACTATCTGAAGGTGAGATATGTAGCTGTCTTCTGAAGTGAATTTGTTGTTTCCATTTGTGTATCAGTGGGCTGGCAACAGTCTGCATAATGACAGCCTTCCTGTGAGCAAGGATAAATTGCAATAAATTAAGTAGTCTGTAATATATTCTACAATTCTTAATGCTTTAATTAATGCGTTATTTTCAGAAATCTACGTTCTTGTAATTACTGAGGATAATAATGTAGTTTAAAAATTAAATGGAGAAACATTCTGTCTGTTAATTTCAACACTTTTAGGCATTTAAAGCTATGTTACATTTTATTATCTTTCTTTCAACTCCTGAATAGTATAGTTACCACTAGTTTCATTTAAAAATAAATAAATAAACCTAAATTTGAAAGCTGGGAGACCATACTGTATTTCTGTACATCTGTTTTCAGAACGCATTTGATAGAGGATCCTGTTCTAGGCTTTCAGCTTCCAAATTACTTATCATATTATAACTGCTGTTGTTGTTGGTTTAGTTAATCATTTCAGTAACACTGCCTAGATATTAACTTCAATTGGAGTTCCATTGGGTTAGGATTTCTTATGATGTATAGTAAACATGTCTGCCAAACATTCAATTGTAAGCTGGGCAATTATTAAAAAAATCCTGCTTATACTCACAGCATTCATTTAATGTTAGAGAACTCAACATCATTCAGAACTCAACATATTATTTCACAGTTTAAAAACATGTTCTGTCTTACACAGAGTTCATGCAGACTCTTTCAGTTAAGTCTTACAAGGCAGAGCTTATAGTTCACAGTCAATACTTAAGGCTTTAGAGGAAAAAGTGTTGCTGAATCATTGTGTGTAGGCAGCAGCTGTAATACTTAGGAAACTTGAGAAACCTTTTTCATGTGGTGTTTTAAATGTCCCAGTGCGCAATGAGAAGTTTAACACTATTTAAATACCTAGTCTAAATAAGAGACCTATGTTAAACTTCTTTTGATCATGTATTCCATTGAAAATACCTGTAGAAATGCAAAATATGCATGAAAAATGTTGCATTTCTGACATAATAGTGCTAAATATATTTGTTAATGTAACAGAAAAATTATGTTTCCTTCGGTTCTCTTATACAGCCCTAGTAAAACCATGGGGGAACTACTTCACCAGGGTATTGATGTTATTCAATTCTGATGTCCTTTGCAAAACTGGTAGTTACATAAATTGGATCTGTCCAGAGGAAACTTTTTGCTTAAATGCTGTTCTATCAATCTCTGTTCTGCATCAAATTATAAATTTTGATCATTCTTACTTTTTTACTGACTTTAACTATATTTCTGTGGCATTACTAGGACGCAGATTTTCACTTCCCACACACATGAACACAGCCGCAGTACTGGAAATTACTAGATAAATAATTTGTTCCATGATGATTAGCAGTAGCTTCCTCAAGCTTATTTTTTACAAGAACATAGGCTTATGCCTTATATTTAAAACACTCATAATCATGCCAGAAGCACTATGGTTTACTGAGATCATCATCTGCTTTGTGTGGTAGTGATAATGGCTGATAGCAAACATGCTGCAGGTTCCATTTGCTAACATTTGCTTTTGTCAACTGAAATTGAAATGTTTTTTCTGACTCAGTGTACAGAAGTAGGCCTCCTTAAAATCAAGTACTTTTTAGAGTCAAAGATCATAAAACCTAGAAGCAGCAGTATTATGTGGATAACATGAAGGCATCATCTGAGTGACATTTAGGAGGCATCACTTACTCTTCTAGAGTTTGCCATGAAGAATGTTCTTTCTGCAGTTGCCACTGTATTGTTGTTTTTCCACAAGCGTGTTGAACATACCTAATGCTAAAGCTGAAGGACAGTGCTGGGAAGTGGGAAGACATTTCATGTTAGCTAGGAAAGGGATAATTTATAGTAATACGTTTTCACTGAAGTTATTTTTTTCTTGAACTCTTAGCCACTGCTAATTCTTGTTTGACAGGCGCTATTATCTGAATTTTTAAGACGGATCAGGCTCTTACGTTAAATGACCTTATTTAACTTTTTGTTTTCCTTTTCTTAGGATATTAATCTTTCTTCAAAGAGATGAACAAGCACATTCAATTGATGAGAAAACTACCTGAAAAGACAGCGATGTATGAAAAACTGTGGTTTATAAAAGAATATATTTTTTTGTGTATGCAGAGAATGAGTACTAGATCTCTACTTTTCCTTTCCATGGAAAAGATTCATTCATTTACTGTAGCAAGAGTCAAATCCTGTAGCAATTACACATTTAGATATTTAGTTCAAAAAAAAAAACAAAAACAAAAACAAAAAACCCACAAAGAAGAGCACAACAACCAGAAACAATAAAAATGTTGAAAACGGGGAAATAAATATGCTAGTTCATATTAAACAACACGATAGAAGTTTGAAATAAAATAAAACTGTTTTCTGAACATAAATAGATGTGATTGTGTTTACTAAAATGGTAGAAGAATAAAATACGTCATATTCTTGTGAGCTAGTGTATATATTCAATTTTTTTAATGTATATATTATATAATTTTTTTTCTTAAATTTTTTTAAAGGTGTCAATTCTATTAAAAAAATAAGTAAATGAAAACATGGCTTTCTTTCACATCAGGGTAAATACCAGAAGAACATGATGTCCATGGAAGCGCAGTGCTTGTTGATAGCAGAGATGACAATTGTTTTTTATCTAACCTTTGCATCAGCATCTGCCTCTGACACTATGGGCCAGCATAATAAAATAGGAGACATTATTTTCATAGCATCCCTCATAAGATATATAATTTGGTTGATGTTCAGCAATCTGGAAACCTGTTCTGAAATTCCTTCATCAGAATTGAAAGCATGACTGTATACTTTTCACTGTTCACAGGACTGTGTTTAGCCAATGTATCAAAATGCATACAATTATTTGATCTTGGCTGGCACTCCACTGCTCCTTCCCTGCATCCCAGTTTCAGCGTAGTCCATACTGGTCACACAGCGAAGTTTGGCTCTAGAGAGAAATAAGTGTGCACCTAGGGCTGGATCAGGCTGCTCAGTAGGGAGGAGCTGCTGCCATGATGGCACGGGGCAGGGGACAGCTACAGCATGGTGTTATAGTTAAACTTAGTTAAACCTCCCAACTTACTGCTGAAGTTGTGTTATTTTTTTTCTACATCCACTCAGACTCTGGTTGTCTCTCTGTTTAAAGTTGCTCTGGGGTAGTTTTCATAGTTTACAATATGACAACTGCCCAAATTTTTGCATTCTATATTCTATCATTTGCTTAGAAACATAATTAATAAGTAAACACTTAATCATAGCAGAACACTGCTTTGTCATTCTGGAATACTTTTATCTGCATTTTGGCAGCATCCTGGTAACAAGCATACCAAACATTTAAAGCTTCCTTTCTTTGGTTTGATTCAACAAAGTACTGAAACAAATGATGCTCTCTAAGAATACAAATCATCCAACTGAAGACAGCTAGCTCGTAGTGAACCACAAACCTTTGTTGAGAAAAGCTCTCTGCACAGACTAATTTTACATTTTTGTTAATTCTTTATTAATTTTTAGCCAAGTACACTTGACATAGTATAGTATTTGCACACCGTGTCTTGATATTCCTAGATAAGCCTAAAATTTCTGCTTGAACTATAGAATGATTACGTACAAAAAAAGTAATAGCAGGATGCAACAAAAAGAAAAACTGGCATAGTTAGACAATGTCTAGCAGACTAACCCATAAAATATGTTCTGCTTTCTCTAAAGATAATGTGTTTTGTTAGAATTGTAAAACTTCCTGATGTCAATGGTAAGTTCATTTTTTTGTTGATTTCAGACAGTCAAATTTTGAAAGGAAACTTGATAGACTAGTGCAGCAGATCAAAGAATCTGTGATACACAAATTCAGAATAGAACTCATAAAGCTTAGGCTTCAGGGAAATAATGTTGTATCTCTTCAGTCTACATGTTTTGTGCTAACCACACAGACACATTGTAGCTAAGTACTATCTTAGAAACAGATATAACTCTGCTGCGCCTCCGCAAACCATGTTGAAACCTCAACATCCTCGTTTTACCTACGACAACAGGCTGTATGATGCATACAAATTAATCTGCTTTTTAAAATTATTTTCATAGCACATATAACTCAGTCAATATTTCATTGTTTTTTATTCCCAATATTCTTGAAACGTCACATATATATACTCACTCACACAAGATTTTGTCTTTTTTCTCTTTTGGTGAAAACTACTACGTGGATATAAAAATATATATATATAGTGCAGTTCTCTGCCCAAGGCAGGATTTGAGTCTTTATTTTTGCTGTTGTTCCATATCTAGTCTCTCTAATAAATGCTAGGTTCAATTACTAAGTGTTAAATTCTAGATTTACGTACTAAAGTTCTCCATGTAAAAACAAAAAGATATTCTTTTCTGAAAGGCTTGCCCAAGATCTGTAGCTACCAATGGGTTAGAGGGAAACATCAACTTCTAGAAATCGTAAATTGCTCTTTTAGTTAGGATCCTCACAGGATCATTTTTTTGTCATACATTATATGTTTTATCAGTGGCCTAAAATAGAACGAAGAATTATTGCTGATAAAACTTGAGAGTATCATTAAGTTTTGAATTAGTGATGAATAATAGAAAGTGAAGTGGATTGCATGGTAAAGTATAAAACAATGCAAGTGTAAAACAGTACATATGGTTAAAGCAAAGGCATAGTTTAAAAAGCAAATAGTGTAGACTCTGATTATTTATCTTAATGGATATTACTTCAGTACAATTGAGTGTCACAGTGGATATTCGTTACACTTTGAGTTCCCTCCATAACCATAGGGCTCAGAGCACAAAAGAGGTGGTTGTACTTAGGAAGGGGAAAGGATGAGTAGCAATACATTCAAACTTGGCAGTGGAGTTGTATCATATTATGGTATCTGTGCTTCAAGCACAGTGTTGAAAACTGGTAAGCACTCAGAGAAGAATCTCAGGAACAATAGATAATGTTTTGTATGAGAAAATTCAAGGAACTTAATATTTTTGCTTCAACAAAAGGAAAGGTTTCAGACTTCCACTTAGAAAGATCCACATAAAGCGTCTTCATTCCAGTATACAAAGGCATCGCAAGATTCAGTGGCTTGAATCTTAGGTTTCAAAACAGCACAGCTTTTTAGCAGGAAAGTTTACATGAAGGAACTAGCTAAATGTCATGGTGAATTCCTCATCACAGAGCCACAAAGTCAAGATAAATAATTCTTTTAAATCAATGTTGTGATGGAAATTGAGACAAGAAATAACTCCACTTTTAATATTACTAGATTATAATAATAATAAAAAAAAAACAACCTGAAATACTAGTTCAGCTTTGAATTGATTGTATGTAATTTGTTTGGTCCCGTCTTTGCGTTTTCTTTTAATGTATTTTCTGTCTTTTTATTTCCTTTACTCCTTCATTTCACTTTTAGAAAATGAAATGGGTAGCCTGCCTTAGAAAAGATGCAAGAGAGTTTGTCTTAACAACATTCTTATCACAATTAAAATTACTTACTTTTCATCCTTGTAAATATGTCCCTTCAAAAAAATCAGCTAACTAGAAAATAGTGCTGACTTAGGTATTCTCTTAACACTTACTGGCATGAAAACTCACTGCAAAAATCTGTCTCAACAAATCATTCAGTAATGATTCCAGACTGCAAGAAAAGAAGCCCTCGAGGCACATCTCTCAGGAAGCAGTCTGACACAAGAGTCAAAACATTCTACAAGTAACCAGAACCTTTTAAAAAACAGCATTTTACTTACTTTAAAATGTGGCTACATGATGTCACTTTGCCACCATACTAGCAAGTTCCTCAATCTGCTCTGTGGTCCATACCTCAAAATTTCCACTGAACATGAGGTTCAGCATTTGTTTTCTTTTCACATTCTTCACAAGTGAAGCAAGCCATTTGGTGAAAAGCCTCTTAGCTATGCTGAATTTTCTTGATGTCAGTAGCCTGCCAAAGTTCTCCTAACCATTGAAAGGGGCACAGAATGATAGATACAATCTCATTAATGAAAATCA
The DNA here is from genome assembly GCA_023055505.1 of Callipepla californica brunnescens. Taxonomy (NCBI): domain Eukaryota; kingdom Metazoa; phylum Chordata; class Aves; order Galliformes; family Odontophoridae; genus Callipepla; species Callipepla californica. The sequence goes on along the minus strand of JALIRH010000009.1, from coordinate 10,698,229 downwards.
AGCATACCACATTGGCAAGAAATATTATTGTTATGAAACTAAAGCAACAGCAATTTAAAAAAATTCAAAAGAAGTCATTCAATTTATCAGTACAAATTACCAGCTTTGGTACTGCCTTTGTTATCTCCAACAGATTCTATGGCAAATATGCACAATCATAATTAAGATGCAATTTTATTTCATTCCTGATTTTACAAACTTCCCTCGATACCATAATATAAAATGTTTTATTTCCTTTATTTTTAAGTATTATCTACAACAAAGATTCTATAGTTTCATGTGTTTTCAGTGGCTGTCCCTGTATTTTCAAGGACAGAGGCAAAGGGCTATGCCTTTGGAAGGAGTAACCTCCAGCACTGATTAACACTGGGTGGTTACTAGCTGTGGAACATCTCTGCTGGAAAGGACCTCAAAATATTCATGGACAGAAAGCAGAAAATAAGTCAGCATGCCCAGACATCAGAAACCAACAGCACCTTGACCTGTATAAACAAGAACATACATAGCAATTTGAGAATAATCACTCCCATTAGACAATTAACACTCATCACCTCCAGAATACTGTGCCCAGTTTTGGGCCTCCAAACACAGGAAATACATCATCAAACAGTAGAGGCTTCAGTGAAGGGCCACCAAGAGGTTTGAGGAATTGACCACTTTCCGGGAGATGAGAGTCTGAAGAAATTGGGTTTGTTCAGCCTAGAGGAGAAAAGTCTTTGAGAGAATCAGATAGCAGTTATAAAACACCTGTGACTGTTATCAAGGAGACTAAGTCACACTCTTTACTGTGGACAAGAGATAATGGACACAATTTGAAAAATGACTCATTCTGAGCAGGAAGAAGAAACTTTTTCTCGTGATGACAGTCCTGCTGTGGAACAGGTTGCCCAGACATGTTTTGCAAACTGTGTTCCTGGAGATTTTCTATGCCTGATTGCAGAAAGCCCTGAGGAAGCTGGGCTGACCTCATGATGATGATGCTTGAATAAGGAGACTGGACTGGGTGACCTCTTGATGATCCTTCTGAATTATTCTGTAACATTTTATTATTTTCAGGTGTACTCTGTAGAATCACATACTTCATTGACATCACACAAGCAAAACTAATTGTCTCTTAATAAATAGTTCTCCCGAGAATGAAAATAGATAAGAGCTCTATCAAGTGTTACTGCTTATCTCATGAGCACAAATGAGAAGAAAGAAAAAGTGAACATGATTCCTTTAACCTCTCATATCAACAGGTATGACTTTGGCGATCTTCTGGTAGCACCACTGTAAAGAAGAAAAGTTATTTTCTAATAATTTTAAATGTATGCTAGATTTCAATTTTGACCTTGTCATAGATGCAATATGCACTCTATGGTTGGGTTGATTCAGAACTTAGAAATAAAATACCACTTTATACATTTTGTCTGGAAGCATTCATACTGTAAACAAAATAGTAGGGGAAATTTCCAGAAATTTGAATATTCTATACATAATTTTAAAATTCTCTGAAACAGTTGGAATAAAAGACAATCATACATTATCACCTGAAGTTTAATTATATCCTAATTATGAGCTGTTCATTTTCCAGCAAATGACACGCCATGCTTAGTTTGATATTATGTTTATTTGCAGCATTTTAACTGTTAAACTCACAATCTGATCCACTGAAGAATTTCATGGACACTATATCTTAGTAGCAGTAGCAAAATAACTAACTAACTAACTAAATAAATAAATTAAATTAAATTAAATTAAAAAAAAATTGGTCAATTTTGAAAGGGAGAAATAGGTTTGTTTAGAAAGTAAAAAGTATTTGGAATGGTCAGGTAGAAATCTTTACAGGGGAAATAAGAAGAGGCTCTTAATGAATGACCAGGAGGACAAGAAATACACAAAGTATTTGAAGCTGCACTGATTGCACACAGGGAACTGAGGAACAGAAGGTGAATGCCAGAACCTCTTAGTTTGCAGCAAACTTGGACAACGGAATGCCAGGATCCCAGCTTACTCTGCCATATTTTAAGCATGATGGTGATTCTCTGCAGCAAGGACTACAAAGGTACAGAGTACCTAAAAGTTTGGAAGGTCACAAAATCTAGAACAGCAGTATCTGAGCAAGTGAGGAAGCAAAGGCCTATGCAAAGCTGAAGGGAGCTTGCCAGAAACACAAAATTACATAGGCAAAACGGTGGTGTTTTGAAGTAAGAGGTCGTGTTCTTCAAGGCTTGTCTGTTTTCCAGTCTTACCTTAAGACAGATCATAGGAGCTGTTCTAGATCATTGCTAACTCTAAAGAAACAACATTTAATTTCATCAGTCTGTAATTATTATTTTGCTTTTTTATTGATACAAATAGCAATGCCTACAAAAATCAAAAAATTGTTGCCAATATTTGAAAAAAAAGGTTCTGAAATCTGTATGAATTCTAAGCCCTTTTTGCTGCAGGGAACGCTGCTGGCTGAAACTGAATTTGCTGTCAGCCAGACCCCCAGATCCCTTTCCATGGGGCTGTTTTCCAGCCTCTCATCTCCCAGTCTGTACATATAGCCAAGGTTTGTAGAGTAGCAGATTCAGAATCTGGCACTTACTCCTGTTGAACTTTGTGCTGTTGGTGATTGCCCAGTCCTCAAGTTTGTCAAGATCTTTTTACAAAGCCTTTCTGCCCACAAGGCAGTCAACATTTCCTTCCAATTTTGTATCATCCACAGACTTCTATAGTATGCATGTGAGTCCTGCATCTAGAACATTTGTGATATCACTAAAGAAAGCTGGCCCCAAAATGGAGACCTGAAGAATCCCACTGGTGACTGGCTACCAACCTGATGTAACCAGTTGAGCATGATCAGTCACTCACTCCATTCTGTTTTTGTTTAGCTGTGTGCTGGACATTTTGCCCATTTTTTGTATTGAAAGTGTTGCCGAAATCCAAAATTATTACAACTGGACTCTCTTTGTCAGCTAGATAGGTATGCTTGTCACAGAAGAAAATTTATACTGTGCAATAAGGCTTTCCCCTTGTAAACCTATGTTAGCTCAGAACAATGATTGCATTATCTTTCAAGACTTTTTCAACTTCTAGAACAACTTTCTCCTTGATTTTACCATGATCTGTAGTGAAATTGATAGGCCTGTAATTGCCTGGGTCTTCCGCACTTGAAAATTGAGATAACCCTTGCCAGCATCCTGTTGATTGGAACTTCTTGTTCAAAAGTAATTGAGAAAGGTCACATGATGACATAGGTCAGTTTTTTGAGTACCCTTGGATGAATTAAACAGCAGAACTGTTCTACCATGACAGCTTAAAATAAAGTATTTCATGCTGGACTTGATTTAGCATTGTATTTTCCTTTTGAGCCTCATAATGATTAATTAGGGACACAATGAGTTCTGTTTTTGTATTATTATTATTTTATTTTATTTTTTAAATACTGGGCATATCATTTACATTGTTTCTAGGAGGAAGTCTGAAAGGGAAGAAGGATAGTGTTGTGGTTAGGGCTCTGTAATAAAGATACGTCTACTTTGTCAAGTGAAATGTAATACAGAGGTGTCAAAGCTGGCAGTAAGTAGGTTAATTTAGGCAGTAGAAGCAGTCCTTCTGCCACTGAGGCTGGTATTTTACTGTTGTGCCATCACTAAATTTAGAGCACCTGAACTTCATACCATGTATTGCTGCAGGTATGCATTCCTAGGAGACAAAAATCAGTTTTCTGAAAAAATACCTCTCATCTCTTTTGTTCTTGCATCATACAACAGATGTTATCAGCTTAGAATCATCTGGAATCTCAAAGAATATATGCAAGATTTTTAGATAAATGTTTAACTCTCCTTCTTCTTCTTCTTCTCCTCCTTCTTCTTCTTCTTCTTTTTTTTTTTTCCCTATCACATTTAGCAAGAATTAACTTTTATTTTAGAAGAAATACTTTTTCAGTACCTCAGCCTATTTGGCTTTTTTTTTTCCTCCCTTACCACTTCCTTTGAAAATCTCTTGAATTACATGAGCCCTCTGAGGCTTAGCCCATAGAGTATTTTTTGCCTGAATTACTTAGGCTACTCAACAACTAAAACAACCTTCTCTTTTCCTCCAGTAAGCTATTCTGACGGGGGTATCTCTTTCTTGAATCAGGAGTGAAGGAAAAAGAGAAAAATCTTTCTTCCACTTCTTTCTTGCCAAGTTCATTTGTAAGTACAAATTGTTAAAATGAGCAGCTCCTTAAACAATCCAAAGTTGAACAAAGGAAGGGCTAGGGTTGCTTCTCAGAAACAGATGAATTAGAAGTAAGAAACAGATTTCCTCTTCTATACCACTACCCACATCTGAACATACAAACAACAAAAACAATGGTAAGGTAAGGAACAAAATGATGACAAACTCAAACTCAAAAAAAAAGAAAGAAAGAAAGAGAAAAAAAAAGCTGATACTCAGATAAAATCAAAGATTGTTTCTTACATTCAGTTTGTTTTTGTGCATTTATATACTTAGGGTGATTTTTTGCCTATACTGAAGTCAGTGGGCTGTGTTACTGATCTCAAACTAAGCCTAGCGTACATAAGGAGATTTTACCTTTGGATTACAAGAGATTTCACCCTGAAATGACCAACAAAAAGTAAATTCTTGAATTTAAAATAAATAATTCTTATTGATGGTTTTAGAAGTGTTTATACACTTAGGAGAAAGTTAACATCATGTACTAATTAATACTATCAGCTAATTACTCTCAATATTAAAAATGTGTACTCACTCTTCAGATTTCTACCTTTAGATTCTAGTGCCCACTCGCCACTGCACTTTGTATTCTAAGCTGAAAAATATTGTTTCCTTTGGAAACTAGATACAATGACCAAATATTTTCTCAGTCTTTCATTTATAGGAAAACACATGATCTGAAGTTTTGATGCATCTCCACCTATGTCTATGCAGGCATTCTTTTACATTACTGAGTTCTTGTTTGGGAGTCAGTCATCCTGGGTGTTTGGCCACATCTACAGTTTGGCTAATGCTAACATGTCCTGTCTATGAATCACTTATTATTTAATATTCACAATTCTCCCATCTTCTCATAAATAAATCACTAACAAAAAATTCTGATAGGTTTTCTGGAGTAGAAGAGGTCATTTATTTAAAAATATAATAATTATGCAGTTTGGAAACAAAGCAGCAAATTAAAATAACCACTGAGACATTATTACATTGGATACTGTTTCCTTTAAAATGTGCTATTGACACCACCTGCGCTCTTTTGGACCTGGCAAGGGTTTGGGAAACGCGCTATCTTCTAGCGGCTTAATTCAATCCCCTTGATATTCAGAGCTGGTCATGAGCACATCAGTGCTCTTGGAGGCTTAGTTATGAAACACTAAGCTTGTGACACTGTTGGTTTTATGCTTGCAATATTAGCAGTCAAAGCACTCTCAGTCTTAGAGGATAGCTTAGCAGTTAAGCAGACTTAGGTGCTGTAAATGGGTTTTTCAGATCTGCATTATTTATTGGTGGTTTTAAATCTAGAGGCAAGAGCTGATACTAGAACTGGATATACTTACTCACCTGTTCTATATTTTGAAATACAAAATTATTCTGATCTAGTACAGGTTTGAAAGTTCTTACATTAGATCAAACAGAACTGGATTTTCTTTATAGAAGTTGCACAATATTTTGAAAAACATTTTACCAGAGGTTTTCAAGATAACATTGTTATGGTGTTAGGTTAACGAAGCTAGCTATGTTAAGCCATTGCATGCAACTAGGCTTTTAGCTCAGACAGGTGTAAATTATTAGGCTTTTAGCTCAGATGGTACTCACAGCAGAAGTCAGGAAGAATTTCAGAAGGTTGGGAAAAATATTGTTCATTTCTATTGCAGGCATGAAGGACATTTATATTAAATAGTTTTACTCTATGGGATGAATCTCACTTTTTTCTACAGTGAAGTGCCAAAATACTGATCTTACCATACATTTATGTTTTTATGAACCATTATAGGGAATTAATAGTTTGAATTTGCAAGATACTAAATCAATCTTATTCTAGCAGTACTGTGTTATTAGAGATGATACATGGTATAACATAAATTCCCAATAAATGCAGTTTAAGTAGTTTAGGGAAACAAAAGCATCAAGTTTAGTTGGGGAAGAAACTTTATACCTTAGAAAAAGCTTCCAATATATGTTATGATATTTTCCTCCTTCGCCCAAGAGTGCATGAACATGAAAAGTAGACAGCTAGAAGATGGGAATACTTATACAAAATTAGAGATGAAAAACTGCAAATTTTATATTATAAGCAGAGAATATATCTTTACTAATTTTCATCTGGCTAATTTAACAAATGTTTTCAGCTGGACATCCAGTAGAAAGAGAACAGATAATTAGTATTGGAGGAGGAGATGCACAATATTGGGGTATGGGATAAAAATAACATTGCATTGTTTAAGGAGAGGAGTACTGAAAAGGTATTTTCTTCCTTCCATTTGTAATGGACAAATTTAGATACTGTTGTGAAACAGATTGTGGCATGTTTCCTGTTCTAGCTTTCTCCATTTATTTTTCAAGAGACCTTGTATCTTTTGTTCTAGAGGCATATTTTGGCAAGGAGGACATTGCAGGCTGACCTGATCTGATTTGAGTATGTTACACTTCCAGTACACCCATAAATACAAGGTGACCTAATTTAGATCATGCATTACTATGATGAATAGGTCCTTGCATTAACTTGATAATCATGCTTGTGTGAGAATAAGGCGATTTGGAAACTTTTGAGACAGACAAAATAAATTATGCTTATGTCTCAGTAACTGCTGAAGCAGCAGCGACTCAGATATAATCACGTGTTTGAACTTAAGACAAATGCTTTAAACACTGTTTCTACTTGCTGTTTAATCAGTGTTTAAAATAGCCATATAATGTCAGTTTTTCACAAAAGATGGCAAAGATATTTTGAGTTTGTTGCAGTGCTGGAGGACATCTTCACTGTGTTCATGTAACCTGTGTTTTCAAATGCAAAGTCAACTGCATTAATTAGGACCTAATTTTTTTCTTTTTCTTTTTTCTTGCCTTCTTGGTTCCAAAGCAAGTTTTCCTTTATTTCCTCCCTTTCTGCATTGTGTCTGTAACTTATTCTGGAGGTCTAGAACATGAAGCTAGGTTCAGTTAGCCCCTTCAGTTTAAAAGACTATTTGAAAAGTGATACAGCCATTGCAGGGGGAAGCCATTATTTTTGTTTTCTTCAACCTTGCTGCTGTTCTATACTTATAACATTACTTACGGCTAGCATTTTGAGCAAAACTAGTGAGTAGTGCTCCTGAAGAATATCAGTGGGAGAAAAAGGTGGGGAAGGACAGAAACAGAAGCTGTCAGATCTCAGAGACTGCACTGAAGAAGAGGTTGAGACCTACTCTCTGGCAGCAGAAAGGCACACAGCCTCTGTCTATACTGCTAAATAAAGGCCAAAGACCATCCTGACCTGGTGGTAAGCACAGGTTGGCTGGCAATCAAGATGCTCAGGATTAATCTCTCAAGAGCTGCCTCCACAACGCATCACACTTGAACATAAGTCTGCTCCAGGAGTCCACGATACCTTTGCACTTTTTCAGTTCAAAGAGTTTTGTGCAACTGCTCATTAGAGCAGTATCGCTGGATCATGAGCTTGGAGATATGTCTTGCAGTACTTCCAGCTATTATCCTTGGCAGCATGAAGTGCATCTAAGGATGAAATAACAACTGAAATTATGTTGGAAAACTGTGGAGAGTCAAAACTATTGTAATTGCATTCATAAATCTCTAGACATTATTTTGGCATTGTCCCACAGTGCAGCGTGGATGGGTGTCATACGAGAGCTCATTACAGTGGCCCTAGAGAGAGCACAGAATATATCCAGCAAGTCAGAAGAGTGGCAGGTCTGGAGTGCAGTGCTCAAACTGTCCTCTCCTGAGCTTTCAAAACCATTGTAAATGTACCTTGCCTGACTTTGGCACTTAAATATTACTGGTTTTGCTACACATTCTTTATCTCTGTAGTACTGGGAATGTTAATTCTGAGCACTAATCTTCAAACATTTATCTTCCATTTCAGTCCAATATCTCTGGGACAGGCGAATAGAGACAAAGCGGCCTGACACCTAGTTCTTAGGAAAGATTTCATAAAAAATTAATGAAATGACAAGTGAGTTCTGAAGAATTAGTCTGTGTTGCACATGTCAGTTAGATTTTCCAACCTTAGTACATTTGGAAAAGAAGTGTCTAGAGGGGAAGGGAAGGGAAGGGAAGGGAAGGAAGGGAAGGGAAGGGAAGGGAAGGGAAGGGAAGGGAAGGGAAGGGAAGGGAAGGGAAGGGAAGGGAAGGGAAGGGAAGGGAAGGGAAGGGAAGGGAAGGGAAGGGAAGGGAAGGGAAGGGAAGGGAAGGGAAGGGAAGGGAAGGGAAGGGAAGGGAAGGGAAGGGAAGGGAAGGGAAGGGAAGGGAAGGGAAGGGAAGGGAAGGGAAGGGAAGGGAAGGGAAGGGAAGGGAAGGGAAGGGAAGGGAAGGGAAGGGAAGGGAAGGGAAGGGAAGGGAAGGGAAGGGAAGGGAAGGGGAGATTTTGTATCCTGCCAAGCATGCAATAGTGCATTTTCACCTTTGAAACTACTTCAAAAGAGAGATTTCTCTTCATACGCAATTAAATAACTGTGTAGTGCTGAACTACGAGAAACACGTAGACCACAGTCATTCATTCCCATTGTGAACTATCAGCAGCAGGTTGCCTGCATGCTCATTAGCTCAGTAGTTCATTAAATGAAACAGTTCTAACACATAAACCACAGGCAAAAGTGTCACGTCGCACCCGCACCTAAGTGAACCAATTGCACATCATCAGGGTAACTAAAAAATCTACACTGGTAAATGTGTTTTCAGAAGTATTCTTGTTTATATTTACAGAACAAAGCAGTTTATCAAGTGATGAGTTCAAAAGAGGTGTAACAAAACACAGTAAGATGTATTTCTTTATCTCTGAAGATAGGAAACTGCATAAAAGATGTTATGTGTTATTTGAAGAAATCAGCTGGAGCTTGTCATGTGAAATAGCTGTCATTGACTATATCTTCAGAAGTAGTGAATTCCTGCAGCTGGTTTGGAGGCTCTAGTTTTTTGTGAGTTTACTGTAGATGAATGGCTTTCAGAATAAGCTTCATGACAAGTATCAGAGTACTCAGGTCCATCACTATATATAGTTATTGAGATTATTATTTTCAAATAAATTTTCAAACAAATGTAGCCAATTTCATTTTTGCCAGTCAATCATAAACTTGTCCGAAGACATGGAAAAGAACTTGTGATTCATAAACTCCATTTTCACTTTGAATTAGCAGTTTTCAGTTTGTGTGTTTCAGTCCTATGCACATCTAATAATTTGCATGGGAGGCATACATTCCTTTTTACACAAGTGCATAAAATGAGAGGGAAATGAGTAGCACATGTTCTGGTTCATACATTACTAATAATTGCCATCACATCCAGGTACACATGTTTGTAGGAACTATAGAAAAAAAAAAACAACACCACCTTCAAATATTTACATAAAACAACTATTGCTCCTACAACTATTGGTTAATAATACACAAAGAGAAAAAGAAAGCAAGATGAGTCTGCTTCTCACCAAAGCCCATGACAAAATCCCACTGTTGCAGTGACCCACTACCCTGAGCATGAGAAACAGCTTTGACAAATAAGTTATCAATCTCCTGTTTCCAAAATCTCAGTTCTGAGGCTTTCTAGCTTAACTACATAACTAGTTCCAACCAGTTCAAGTGGTTTAACTCTCTGTAGTCCTCCGTCTGTTATCTTCTTTGCTGATCACTATCACTGAACCCTCTGTTTCAGTAGCTGAGTGTGCTTACACTAGAACAGAAAATTTCAAGTATTCAACTCACATTAACTTTGTAATTTTTATAGTTGTAACAAAATTTTAATATTTTTATATGATAAACTTTTCAAGTGATTGGTATTGACTGTGCTGTGTAAACAGGAAAACACAGTTTTTTGATAGCTTCCTATCTGAACCATTTTCTTGTTTGCATGTGTGTATAAGACGACTGTCAGGAAACTTCAAGATTCAGCATATGTTTGCTAGAATACCACTTCTGTGACAATGTAAACCACTGTTAGATAGCAAAGGAACATGGGACAGACTCAACATAACTATAGAGGACCGAGAGCTGCCTACATGTGGCAGAGAGAATGTCCTGCTCTGACTCATGCTATGGTTCCCACACTACATCCATTGATGCTCTCCTCAGCTATGTGACTGAAACCCACAGACCATGTTATCATTTTACATAAGTGACCAATTTTAGGGAAAATAGAGTGAAGCTGAGATAAAAGCGGAAATCCAAATTTCATAAGACTAAGAAGTTGAATTTTTGGTAAAGGCTTCAAAAATGTGGTTTCAAAAATGAGCAGAAATGAAAGGTTTTGTTATTATTTTTGTTAGTAAGTGTAAGATCCTGGTTCATGAGCTACCACTTGCGTTTGGGCCATCTACTATTTCTTCAGTGAAAAGTTGTATTCATTCATTCATTCATTCATTCATTCATTCATTCATTCATTCATTCATTCCAGCTACTAATTACCGCTAGTGAGGTTGCCTTTGTTAAGTATACAGTGTGGCAGAAGTAGAAATGACTCCAAAAAATGCAGTTCTGGTAAAGCATAGACATTTTTTCCAATCTTATTTCATAACCCACCATGTTAACTGTCCAACTGCACTTCTGAGCCATTTCAGCTCTTTGAATCTGATGTACAAATGAAAGGAATAGGGGGCTGAGATTTGAGTTGCCAGGCTCCTGGGAGGATTTACAGCTCACACTGCTAAGTGGGCTTCCTTATCTGAAAAAATAAGGTTTGTGGGTTTTATTATCTAAAATTTCAGTTCAGTGTGTCGTAAATATAATGGTTCCACTTACTTTGTTTTTGCAAAGCAAGTTTGGGATCATGTCTACATCCTCTTTGCTGTGAGGTTGAAGGCACATACAACAGACAAAGTCAAACTGTGCAGCCAACTTGCACTGGGTAGAGGATTGCTAGCGTGGACTGACTACAGCCCTGTCCATACCATGAATGCCCATAAATATACACTTAGCAATGTCAGCACTTAAACAAAAACATACAGAAATTGTTTATTGGCTATCACTTTTTTAATTCTTTCAAAAGAATTCAGGATAAAATCAGCATTCCTCTTACATAGTCTAAGTCTCTAAAGAGTCAACATCAGACCCCTTACAGTACAGGGCATTTCCACAAAGTGTTATACATTCAATTTCTCACAATTGTTGAGAGAGAATTACAAGTGATCAGTAAAACTGTCACATGAACCCAAGAGCTCAGCAAAGAGTCTATGAAATGGGAATAACACTATTTAGAGCAGCACTTTGGTGTATGCTATTCCACAGAAGAAACAATGGACAGTCTTCTAAAATTACTCCTTAAAATCAGAAATCCATTTTTAGGTACCCAAATATACAGTAAAATATTTAGAAGTAATGATCAGCTTCTAAGAGATCTATGTAGGATGCTGAAGAGCTGTGAAAATCAAGCTAAATACTCATTAACAAAATGTTTATGATGGGATTTTCCAAAGCTTTCCAGTCACAGAGGAATACAAATTCCAGTGGAAGGAGATTTTTCTCCTCATTCACTTCTGTAGTTCAAAAATCTTACCTTAGAATGGGAGCTAAACTGAAAGGTTCAATTTTGAAAAACATTGTCTATGCAACCAGAGAGCTGAGAAATTTAAATGTAACAGCTGAGGAAGGGTGAAGTTACTATTCTAATAACATTTGCAATGCTAGACCCTTGCTTTTCCCTCCAAGGGTTTCTTCACATCAAATATAAAGAGATGATGAATACTTTAGCCTTCAAAATAAGTTTTTGGTGGAAGAAGCAAGTAAGTAAAGCACTGACAAGTAATGGAAAACTTTTGTTGATGTTATAAATATGTTTAAGTTTGCACAGAGAATTATAATATTACACCATATACGTTAGCATAATCATCCTGAATGTATCTATGGTTGTGAATTATGATGCTATCCTGCTTTTCAGTGGTTATAATATCAAATAGATTAACTTTCTCCTGATTTTTCTTCAAGTGTTGTTAAGTCTTTAGAGAATACTTTGGTAAATTCTACTGATTGTTAGACTTGCAGGGAAATGAAACATACAGGGAATGGGAAAAATCAAGTAAGAAAATATAAATGCTAAAGTTCTGAATTGCCCAAGTAATGATCTGATCATGTTGGAAGGCTTCAGGGAATGAGGGATGGCACTGCGTCATGTGAAAGGAGGGTCTGAAGGATGCAGACACCAAGATGCTGACATCTTCCTTGGTGTGCTGACTCTCTTCTTCTTGTCAGTCATGTGGGCAGAGAGCCCAAACCATCAGACTCATTTGGTTTTCATCACTGTCCCCTTAAGAGAAGTGCTTTGTGGGTGCTACTTTTGGCTTGACCATGAAGGGAAACAATGGGCAGTGCCTGATCCTAGGTAGATGTACATGGTTCCATACAGAACCTCAGAATTGTAGGGGTTGGAAGGGAGCTCTAGAGATCATCTAGTTCAACCCCCCAGCCAAAGGAGACTCCTTATAAATAGGACTGAATTTTATCTTTTTAAGCTAAGAATGTCTGCTGTACTTCTATATTTCTTTCCAGGACTATTGTAGTGTATCATTTGATAGTAGCCTGCTAATAGTGACCTCAAACCACCATTCTATTTTCTGCTCTACTTGCACGTAGTTTCTTACCGAAACTTTTTCCTCTTTGAATCTTGCTTTGAAACATATATGCATTTCAGCACCTGTTGTTTTTCCTCTTTGTTTATTCAGGATTCAAATTTTTGTTTCCCTCCTTATTTTTCTTTTCTCTTTCTCTTTTTTCCAATTGCTTTCGTCCCCAGCTAAGGTGATTAAGTGCAGGTTGGCACTGTTGGCACATTCTAGTTGTGAATACAAACATTTTGAGGCCAATAGCTCCCAGTTTTATCTCACACTGAGAAACTCAGCCTGTAGTGTTTTCCATTGAAAGTGAAACCAGGGGAGGAGGTATGCTTGTTTTCATGTTTTGTTTCAAACTCCACCTCAGGCCAAGGTCATTGAAAGGTTGGGCAACCTCCACAGTCTGTAAGCAATCCCTTGTTTATTGCTTTTCACCAGCTTTTCTAAACTTTCACATGAAGTTTTAGCACAGGTTCGTGAAACTAACAAATTTATGATGTGTCTATGGCATTTTCACTTCATCTGGACTTCTAAAGCAACACTTCTTCCTTTTACCCATATGGAGTGAATTCTAAGATAAAAATTTTGCCTTTTATAAAAAGCTCAGTGCCCCATTTATAAATCCAGACTACAGTATTTAATGTTAACCTGCTAATCATGGAAGCACAGAATTATTGAGGTTAACCTTGAGAAAAGAAGACTGAGAGGGGATCTGACTCAGGTTTATAAATATCTGAGGTGTGGGGGATAAAGTGGAGGGGCCAGACTCTTTTCAGCAGTGTGTGGCGACAGGACAAGGGGTAACGGACAGAAACTGCAGCACAGGAGGTTCCACACAAATGTGCGCAAGAACTTCTTTACGGTGAGGGTGACGGAGCACTGGCACACAGGGGGGTTGTGGAATCTCCTTCTCTGGAGATATTCAAGACCTGCCTGGATGCCTACCTGTGCAACCTGGTGTAGGGAACCTGCTTTGGCAGAAGGTTGGACACAGCGATCTCTAGAGGTCCCTTCCAACCCCTATTATTCTATGACTCTACGATTCTATGACTCTCTGATTCTATAAGGCTGGACCTTTAAGATCATCTAGTTCAATCACCAATTGATAATCACCTTGCCCACTAAACTATGTCCTTAATTGCTACATATTCACTTTTTAGTGAAAGGCTCCAGGGACAATGACTCCATAATCTCCTTGGGCAGCCTGGTTAAAAGCATTACCACTCCAAAGGAGAAGCTTTTCCTAATGTCCAACCTGAACATCCCTTTGTGCAACTTAAGCCTATTACCTCATCCTATCATTAGTTACTGTGAAAAGAGGCCAAAACCCAGCTCCTTACAGCATTATTTATAGTCATAAGGAGTAATAACATATCGCTCGATCCTCCTCTTCTCTAGACTAAACAATCCCAGTTCCTTCATCTGCTCCTACTAAGATTTGCGCTCCAGACCCTTCCCAGCTTCACTGCCATTCTTTGGACATGCTCCATAGGACCTCAGTGTCTTTCCTGAAGTCTGAGGCCCAAAGCAGAACACAACACTCAAGGTGAGATCTTACTAGTGTCAGATACAGAGTGACTATATCCTCCTGCTCCTGCTGACTACATAATTGCTGGTACAAGCCAGGTTGCCATTGGTTTTCTTAGTTATCTGGGCATACTGCTAACTCATGATCAGCTGGCTGTTGACTAATAACACCAAATCCTTTTCCTCCATGCAGCTTTCCAGCCATTCTGACTTAGTCTTGTGGTATTGAATGGAGCTGCTGTTACAAAAGTGCTGAACCAGGCTTCTTATTGAAGCTCGGAGCCCATCAGTCCAGACTGTTGTAAGAGACTATTATTATTTTATACCATTACCTCAAAGTTTGCTGATGAACATGTCTGAACTTGTCCAAGGAAGTCCTGGACAAGGGTTGTGAAATCCTTTGTCTAAGGGACAAGCCTGAGGCAGAGAAAGAGAGATAAGCTGCGCCTCAATGGCCGCTGAACACTCTTTTGTGTGGTACTCATCTCCGTGGGGAGACAGCCATCTCAGGAAATGCTTGCCTGGTGCCCTAGCACGGGATTTGTAGGCTGGAAAATGGAGGATAAAAGAGGGATCGACCTCCATGAGAGGGGTGCTCTTCCATCAGACACCTTATGAGAGGTTCTCTGCTGCTGAACTCCCACCTGGACCTGCTACCTGAGACATGCTGCTTTCTCCTGGACCTTGCCGCTACATCAAGGTGTTCTGCCATCTGAACCCTCACGAGCTGATTACTGTTTGCTGCTTCCTGGAGAGATCTTCTCTTAGGAGAAACCTCATGAGCTGATCACTGTTCGCTACTTCTATGATGTTGACCCTTCGCTGCTTCTCCGCTGCTGGCTGGCACTGTTCCTGGGCTGACCCCACGCCATTTCTCCTGTGCTGACCCGGTGCTGGCACTTCAGGACAACTGCTTGCTGCTCAAGGCTGCCCGTTGCTGCTGCCTAAAGAGCATATTCAGCCAAATCCAAGTCATTTTTCAGTAGTTCAGATTTTTTAACTAAAAAATAAAGGAAATTCTTATAACAAATCGTGATTTGAAGCATATTTAATTTCAAATTTTCAGGAATATGGTTAATGTATTTTGTAGAATTAAAATGCATTCAAAATTATTCCATTGTCACTGAACCTACATGTATTTTTCCCAACATTGTGTTCAAAAATTGTTGTAGAGAAAACTTGGCCTTGAGTGAACATTATGTTTGGCATTACTTCATACATTTCTTTTAGACTTAGAGAAAATAATGTAAAGGCAATCTAAGATTTCATTTCTTTAACTATGCTTTAATTCAGGTTGTTGTGGAAAACAGATGAATTTTTTTTCCACAGCGTTCCCTAAACGCACACTTAGAAACTTGAAGGCAAGCATAGGAAGCCCAGAAGCATGGCTGTTCTTGTTACTGTTGTTACTGTATTTGTCAAAAAGGGGGAATATAAGAACTATTTTTAGCCCTTTCTGTAGCTGTAGGGGCTGGCCTTGCATTTCAAAGCCTGACTGAAGTGCACACATGTCACTATTGTTTTGCACCTCACCCAGTAATATTTTTCTTATTTTTCTTTATTCCTCTTTCAGTAGCACAGGGCTCCTTTGTTAATAAATTTATTTGTTCTCCAGTAGGAAATTTAAAGCAATAATTTCAAGCATCAATACATCAAAGACAAAGGAAGTGAAAATAAACTGAAAATTTTCTGCTCTTTGCTCTTTTTTCCAATACAATGTGGGACTGGACTAAGTATTTTTAACTCTGCACTGGTCATTTTATTCTAAATCTCATCAAAGTAATTTGGTGATGGAAGAAGCAAAACATCCTGCAGAGTAACTACATTCAATTTCAGGATATAATTCTCGCCAGAGCTGGTTTCTTATCTAACATATATACATAAGCTTTTTCTTTCTCTGAGGCTTCAAGTCTTGTTGTCCATGGTGATGTTGCCTTAAGCAAAAACAACTCCCACATGCTCCTGATCCTGGATGAGAAAAATACCGAGAAAAATGATCCTGAGGTAAATGAGAAGTCCCTCAAAGCAGGTCGGAATGAGAAATGTCAAGAAGCAACAATAAAAAATTCTAAATTTCTCATGTAAAAGTCTTCCTATACTGCTGAAGCTGGTTGGATGTTTCTACTTTTGAGAAAATCTGGTAAAAAAATAAAAAAACTTAAATTATACTTCAGTAAATAATTAATACACCTAGCAAGAGTCTGCTTTATTCTCACTTCAGCTTTACCAAACTCTTTCCTAACAGCAAAAACAAAATAATAATCACCATGTGTTTTAGTCTTCAGCAATCCATAACTGTAATTTACACATATGGTCATTTGTTTGCATATGGATTATGTATTTATTGTATTTAGAAAATTTTGTTTCAGAGCATGATTCCCCCTATTTTTTTCCTGTTGATAATCATAAAAAAAAAAGAAAAGAAAAGAAAAAAGAAAATAATAACCCTGTAGCAGATTTTTTAAAAGTGCTGAAGGACTTTTACAAGCATGTTGAATTTATGCACAAATTTAAATACTATCTTGAAAGAGGATGGGCCTAAATAGGTGTCAAAAATCTGTCTTGAATTAGACCCCAAAAAGGGCTCGAAGAAGGCGGTCACCAAGACACAGAAGAAGGGCAACAAGAAGCGCAAGAAGAGCCGCAAGGAGAGCTACTCGATCTACGTGACTCATTGAAGGGAAAAGATATTGTGCCTTCCCTGGAGCGTGTTCAGAGAAGGGCAACAAAACTGGTGAGGGGTCTGGAGCACAAGTCTTATGAGGAGCGGCTGAGGTAGCTGGGATTGTTTAGCCTGGAGGAAAGGAGGCTCTTGTAGGTCCTTTCCCACCTAATGTATCTATGAATCTATGAATCCTTTTCCCCATCTCACCATCTACTTGAGGTTCAAGGCAGAGCAGGACTGATCAGGTGAGGCAGAGGGACCAACACTCTTGTTCTGTAATGGAATTACATAATTTATTAATAGCCCAGGGAACTGAAAAAAACACGTCCTGTGCCATAGAGAGAGCCAAGAAACTCAATAAAAAAACTTCTGGCAAATCTTATTAACAAGAGAAACATGCCCTCCCAAACCCAATCTGAACTGTGATTTTACAAAAAAATATCTGACTAGAACACACCAAATGAACTCTTTGCTCACAAGGATGCCTGTATCTTCTGACTGTCACTGTCTATATGACCTGTGCCCATACTAAGATTTGTCTGGAGGGCTCGTTTAACTTGGCATCTGCACATGCTGACAGACCTTGAACTGATACGGTTGAAATGGGTAGATGGTAAAATTCTGACACTCACCATCTTCATCTTTCTAAAAAAAATATTAAGTAAAATTCAGAAACCTTCTCCTTTTTTTTTTTTTTTTTCCTGAAGCTGAAACAGAATATAAACAGACCTTGCAGCCTCACTGTAATAAAAAATGGGTGAACAAGTTATATAAAAAAGTGAAAATTTGTAAATGACTTGCTTGATTAGTCATAATCACTAGCTGAAAAGCAAGCAGTAGAACAAGAAATTAGAAGATCACCTGTAGAACTGAGGGGAACTTCATGACTGCATGCATTTATGAACCACAGGACACAGAAAAAATTCCTTCCACACTGGGGTTATATCCTGGACTTTGTTTATTGCCAAAAATGTCAGAATGCTTAGGATAACTCAAAAACTCTAACAGTATTGAGACTCAATGATTACTGGCACTCCACTGGGAAGGACCGGTACATTCTTACTGTGGCATCAAAAGTCTTACTTGTGTAAATGGTTATTACCTTAAGCCATTTTTTTTGATACAATTTAATGTTTTGCTGATCCATCAGCTTTCCAGAGGGCCTAATACTGTTACAACAGAATAAACAAATGTTTCCCTCTGCTCAAATGTTAAGCCTAGATTTAGGAAAAAATATTTTTCTTTCATGCTAAGACTGAACTAGGAGGTAGATGCAGAGTAAATTTGTAGCAGTGTAAATTCATAGCAAGAAAAGATTAATTTTCCTTTCAGTCTCCTTTTAGTCCCTTGAGAATTAACACTTCAGCTACCCTAAAATATGGACTGTCACAAATTTGATTTCCTATTTCCAGTACATTAGAGAAAGACACCAAAGCGAGACTGATGGACTCACATACTTCTTAGAAATCAAATGCTTTTTGAAGCAGAGACTGAGAAGTAAAACAAAATGTACTTTTGCTTCTGTTTTTCTTTTTTTTTTTTTTTATACTAGTATTTTTTTTTTCTTTTCATTGTGGTCCCTCATTTCCCCACCCAGACAAAATGCAGCTATGACAACATGGAAATCCCCTCAGCAGCACAGCTCTGTTAATAAGATTGTCTGAGGTTCAGCCAAAATATTATTTCTTAAAAGTCTTTTTCTTTTAGTCTGCTTCAGCTGAAACAGGAAAAAAGGAAAAAAAAAATGATTGAAGTGATAGCCCACTCAATCATAAACAAGACAAATTTAAAGTGAAAAGGTGTCATTTCTGGACAGCAATCAGTTTGCCCAGGAAAACCCTCTTTTATTGATATTTCTAGTTGAAAATGCATTAGAAATTAGCTTAGGACCTCTGAAGGGGTGTATTTCTTGAGGTGAAATGGCAAGAATGAAGAAGACCTCCAAATAACTCTGCAGATCCCTCTTGAGTGGGTCTGGTTAGGCCAAAATGAGTCCATTTCCAGTTGCTTCATGGCCCTTCATCTAGCTCTTATTCTGCTTTCTACGAGAGGTAGCTGCAGCCCAGCAGATCCCTCCTGTGCTGTTGAGTGGGATGGATCATGGAGATCTAAGTAGTAGATGTTTACCTCCTTACCAGCTTGGGTTCTTTTTATGTTCAGTGGAGAGAAATTAACGTGTTTAGAAGATTTAATTTTGTCTTTTGAATGCCTCATCAAAAGGGGCCATTTCTTCCCATTAAAACAAAACTAGAGAGCCCCTGCCTAGGGTAGGGAGCTACACCGGAGGATAGACCTTAACACCCAGCTGAAAAGGACACTGGTCTAGACATGAAGGTTGAGTTTTCGCCGTTTTGGCGAGTGGTTTAAATTCTTTGAAAATGAAATGTTAAAAACACTGTGGGTTGTACTTTGCACTTTTTATTGTGTTATGACTTTCCAGTTTGCTTGGGCATTGTTACAAACTTAGCCCTCAGTCTCCTTCATGCCTGCAATATGAAGGATTTTTTTGGTGCAGCCAGTGCTGAGCTGAAGCTTGCTCTCTTCTTTCAGGTCTTCTGCTCACTTGTAGCTAGTCACATCAGTCATCTAAGTACTGTATGCAGTACATACCAGAGTATGTTGGTGTATACATCCAGAGAAAGTGAGCAAAGGAAATAGTTGACCCCATCTCCATGCCCTTTTTTTCTGCCTTTGCTTTGTCAAAAGCCTAAAAAAATTGTGATGTGCCACTTTTGTTCTCAGAACGGGATTTTACAGGATTAAACCTGTAAATCACAACTTTTTTGGTCAACATTGCCTTTTTCGGGCCTTAGAATCATAGAATCATAGAATACTTAGGGGTGGAAGGGCCCTTTAAAAATCATCTAGTTCAGCTCCTTTGCAATAAACAGGGACATGCACTGCTAGATCAGGTTTTCCAGGACCTGATCCAGCCTTACCTTGAAAGTCTCCAGGGACAGGACATCAAACATATCTTTGGGCAACAGTGTCTTACTAACCTCACTGTAAATGACTTTTTCCTTATATCCAACCTAAGTCTACTCTCTTTTATCTTGAAGCCATTTCCCCATGTTCTATCACCGCAGTCCTTGCTCAAGAGTCTGCCCCCTTCTTTTCTGTAGTTTCCCTTTAGACACTGAAAGGCTGCTGTCAGGTCACCTTGCAGCCTTCTCTTCTCCAGGATGAACAGCCTCAGCTCTCTCAGCCTGTCCTTGTAGGAGGGGTGTTCCAGCCACGGATCAATTCTGTCACCCTCCTCTGGACGCACTCTCAACAGGTCTGTGTCTCTCGTATACTGAGGACTCCACATCTGGATGCAGTACTCCAGGTGATGCCTCACCAGCACTGAGTAGAGGTGTAGGATCACCTCCCTTGCCCTGATGACCATGCTGCTTTTGATGTAGACCAGGATACTTTTGTCTTTCTGAGATACAAGGGTACATTGCTGTCCTCGATGATGCCAAAACTTGATGAATATAAACCAGTAATTATAATTAATATTTCATAGATAGAAGATTTTTCTCTCTTGGACCTGTGTATCTCCACTGAGAGGAAAGCAGCTGTGTGGTCTGAACCATCTTCTCAGGAAAAATCAGCAGCAAAAATCCCAGGAGCTCAAATAAGAGCATGGTTCAACAGGCTTGCTCTTGACCCACTGGACTTCGCCAGTGTGTTCAATGGGACTGATCCAGAAGGTCCTTAATTTTGAAGTGGGAAATGTGTTTCAAAGTAAAAGCTCTGCAACTATCTTCTCTTTGGTTTCCTGCTCTCTGCCACTAGTCATCCTCGCCAGCATGTTTACGTTTCCCTTGCCTGCGGTCTCTTTATCAAGCAATGGGTTTGTTCTGCATCTAGTATAAAGTCAGTGAGTGAGGGTTTCACACACACACATCCTGCACACATGCAGTGTGCTCAGAATGACACGGATGGGTATGGTATTGAGCATTTTCATCTTGTTTCTTCATACCACTTTTGGGGAAAGTGATTGCACCTCAGCAGATGGTGATGGTGAGTCATTTCATGTTCATCTTTGCAGTCTTGTAGGACCTTGAAAACCTGAACTAAGAGCACAAAAATGCAATTGCTGGGTTGAATATGTTAATGTTTTAGCCTCCATCTCTTTCTTTTGGTGCCAGTACCAGAGGTGTATGCAGAGCTGGAGGATTATCTGTTTCATTCCCAAATTTTTTGCCCTTGTAATGTCCAAACATGTATGAAATGAAGGAGATGATAGCTGTGTGCAGAGAGCAATCAAGATCAGATCTGTTAATTCTTTCTTGTTGCTTCTAGCATTTATGTGAGGAGTTGCACCTAAGAGTAGGGTGCTTCTTTACTCTTCTGCAGGCTAGGGTCACTCTGAGCTGCCATCAGAGGAGGCTGAGGTTCTGGCTTCTCTTTCTCTTGGCTCTTTCTCTTGGCAGTTTCTTCCTCAAGTGTGGCATAACCTGTTCCCTTTCAAAATAAAAACTTTCTTTTTTTCTTTTAAACAATTGTGGAAATTGTATCTGGGGATAGTTCCAGTCTTTGTCAGTGCAGCATCTGAGACCAGGGGCTTCTCACAGCCCATCATTAAGAATATTCATCACTTACATGACAAAGAATTATAAACTTAACTCAACAATTTAAATTCTTATTGCAGATTTCATTATCTTATTTGGACAAGTTTAGAAGCATCAAAATCAAAAAGCAAAACACTAAAAATCAATAATAAAATATACTGTCTTTTAGTCTGCTATCCCTTTTCTTAAAAGGAATCTCAAAAACTGCATGTACAGATTCTGTAACAGATCTGTTAAAGGCTTAGTTGTCTAATAGTAACAAACAGCAGTGAGAGAGATTATTGCATTTTTCTGAAGGACAGTCACTGCTAGCTTTGGGTTGACATGGTATCTTAATGTGAGAGCAAAAGAATCTTCTGGTTATTATGAAGGTTGTAAATCTGTACTATATTCTCTCACAGATTTAATGACATGGAAACTCTTGCCTGGTTTGCATGTATTATATAGCATTAGTATTATATGTATGTATATGAATATATATTCTCATATAGACATAGATAGGGTATGCATGGTAATTTTTTTGAGTTAGAGGAAAACAGAAGAGAGCTCAGAACTGCAACTTTTCAAAGTTCTTTGTTTCTGTTCTGTTTACATTTTGTTTATACAATCTGCATCTTCTTAGAGCCAGGTATTACAAGGCAGTACAGTGGTGAGTGGTCAATGCCAATGATTTATAGCTGTTGTCAGACGTGCTCCGGGCTTCCCAGCAGCAGAGAGGAGAAGAGCTTTCCCTGATTTCATCACTAGCTTCCAGTAAACCATAACAAATATTTTGCTCAGAATTAAAGAGAAAGATGCTCAGAAATTCCACACAGAGCAATCACCAGCTTTTGTGATTTCTTCATGAAACTGAAGAAATGGCACTTGCCTTCATCTCCTTCTCTTTGATGAGTGGCAGGCTGTCTTGTCAGAAGTGCTTCTTCATCTCTGGCTCTGACCTGGAAGAGCAGCCACAGGCAAACTACAGTGGGACAGACAAGAACCTGCAGGTGGGCACAGGCAGGGGAGGGTAGAGTGATCAGGATGGCCAGCATTAGTGGCCTTCTCCAGACTTGGACAGTGCAATCCACATCAAAACTATTGATATGAAAACAAGTCCTCCCTAAATCAACCCGAAGTCAAGGTGATGGGCTGTCTGCTGCCATCAGTGCTAGGGCTCTCTTCACGGAGATGGTCACTGTGCTGACTTTGCAAACTCAGTCACTGAGCCTGCAGCATTTATGAGTGCCTTCCATTTTACACATTGTGGTTAGTCCTAGTGGCTTCAAAGCATAAAGCTGATACACAAGAGTAGCCTCTGCTAGCAGTCTTGGTAAAGGCTCGCAAGACTACTGCTGTGATTTGCATTTCTCTGCTGGATGTTAGCCAAACCCAAAGGATGACCATTTCTGCAAAAAGCAGTTTTTCTCACTGTGGAATAATTCCGTCTCAAGCCCTGTCTTGATTTCAGCATTGCCAGGTTCAGGTATCAGTTTGGTCTGGGCTTCTCAAAGAGAAAAAAAACTACAGTCTTGTAAATTTTTAATTGTGTAGTAAGTCCTCTGCAATGTGATTTGTATTGGAGTCACTGAAACTGTTTATGTAGTGGACAAATGAGCATGCTGTGTTTCTGAGGGTTAGGGAATAGGTATAACTGAGGCGGTGCACATACATACATCAGATTGAAAAGAATTACTCAGTCCTTGGAAAAAAAATGTAGGAAAAGCATTTCAAATTTCATACTTCATAATCTTTAATTATGATATATTCTATGATTGGGACACTATTTCAATGAAAAAGGAAGCACATTATCAATTATGTGAAAGTTCAGTGTGAAAAAGGTTTGGTAAGTTTTCCTTCGGCTCAGCACCAAAGACTCTCTGTGCTGTTTAAACATTACATGACAGCTGGAACTGTGTAATTTACAGTGAGACTGACAGAGATAGACTTGAAATTTTTGTCAGTTTTCAGCAAAACTGCAGCAGATAGCTGAAAAAACCATTCTGATCTGCTACTTCTTAAAATATTTCTCCATTTTGTGTGTTTGTATGAAGTATGATATATATGATCTTTATACGAAAAAAATACACAGCAGTGTATTTCTAATATATTAAGATAAGATCTGTCATTCTACTTCATAAATTTCAGTGTTACCTTAAAGTAGCTGTGAATATAAATAAGCTAGTCTGCTGGATTTTTGTAGACGAAATCTTAGAAATGAGTGTGTGAGTTTGAGTTTATCCATCTAAAAAGTGTTTGGTTTTGGTTGATTATTTTTTTTTCACTTTCTATATAGATTCATTTCAGCTCAATTTTTGTCCCTTTGATTTTGAATGTAGGTATGTATATATTCGTGTGTGTGCGTGCATGTGTGTGTGTGTGTGTGTGTGTCCACACTCTTACCCTCAAATATATAATTATATATAATATACATTTTTGTAGCTACTTATCTGCCCAGACATCTCAGAGTTCTGTCTGTCAAGACTTTCTGTGCATGAAATTGCTGCAGGGCTTGTTCTGGAGATGCCCAAACTCCTGTGTGTCTCTTTAATGTGGTAGTCAGACGGGGTGGCACTCTACCTTCACTGTCTAAGCTGCACAGTTTCCTCAGTCCTGCAGCATTGGTGGAAGATGTCCCATGTTCTCATCTCTCAGGAGGGACTAACTCCCTATGGGATGAGTGACATTAGACGTGCAGTTAAAAAGGAAAATCTAGAACAGCTTCTTAGCACCACCTGCTTCCAGTGGCAAGCAGCCACACTTAGCTCAGGGGATAGATAAGAGAGGCATCACATGCTCTCGTCCCTCCTGCTCACCAGCACAGGTGTTGACAATGTCCACTTCTCCTCAGCGGGATTGGCTGGGAATTATGGACGTCACTACTTGGACTAGGAAACATGGTGTCCCAGTGGCTGCTCACCCCTCAGTGATCTGAGTCCACCTGGGCAACAGCAGAGACGACTCATGTTCTCTCTGGGAGCGATTTTCCATTGGAAATATTTCCATGGACATTTCCTCACACTGTAAATACCAGTATATGAATCACTAATATCCCTGGAACTGCCCAGGTCTTCTTCACACTGAAGTAGATGTCCAGTATGGAATGGGCACATTGGAGGAGTGGGAAGGAGAGGACCAAGAAAAGAACTGCGGATAGACCCTGGACATGGGAATAATTTTGAATATCATCATAGGTAAGCTAACCCCCTGGTGGAAGAGGATACAGACAATCCTGCCTTGAGGATCCATTCAAGGGCTTGTGATAACTCCATTGTTTGCTTGGCTACCGAGTGTGACATTTCACGAAATCAGGTTAAACTGGAAAGGTCTTCTAGAGAGAAGTCCTCTCAGAAACATCAGCTTTTGTTTCCCTGACATCATGTATACCAAGTGTAGGACACAAGACGTATGCTCTTAGTCAAATCATGATTCTTTTATGAGTCATCAAAGCAAATTTGCAGGAAGACACATGTTCTGGCAGAATGTCTGAGCTTTCCTTACTCAGTCCAAATCTGTGACATTTTAGAAGACTATACAGTACAGTCAAAATATGCCGTGGTGCTTCACTGCTTCATGACACCACGATACTCTTGTTTTCGTAAGAACTCCCACAATATTCCCCAGGATTTTCAGGAACCTGGGGACCGAGCACGAGTAGTGCAGAGCCAGGAGGAGGCTGCTGGGGGCTGCTGATATATCTGGTGCAGGCATAGTGCTGGCAATTGTGCGCCCTCTTTGCTGTGGAGCTTTTGTTTCAGTGCTACAGGTTTTTGATACTCTTTCATGTTGTCTTGCACTGAAATTCCTGTACAGTTAGCTTCTGTTAAAACTAGCCTGTGCTTATAAGCAGGTACTAGCCTTGAACATCAGCCCCAGAGGCAGCTGTACAGTATATATTACCCAGTGCATGTTTCTGGGCTGTTTATTTTCGAAAGTGTTTTGGTCCTTGACATGACTGTCTGCTTTACAACAGTCATTGTGAATGTGAATTACTCCCTTCTGTGTGTGTAAGGACAGCAGTATTTTGTGATTCCTAATAAAAAACCTGTTTGAGAAAGTTCTGAGATTATTTTCAAGTGGATAAAGTCCTGCTTTTTCTTGATATGAGCATCATTCATAACTTTTACAGTGACGATTCTCCCATTCCTGGCTCTAGCTTTGAACGAATTGTGTTGCAGTGTGGACAATATATTTCCTCTGTTTTCATCTGAAGACAGGACTATTTCACAGAGGATTCAAGGACAGCATTAGTATCCCTCTTTGCACATGAGTAACAGAATAGTGCAGACATAGGTTAGACTAAACTGTGATGAAATGTTGTTTGATAGTTTACAGACTGGTGATGCCATATGTTCCTCACTGCATGTCAAGCGTGTGAGCTTCATTGGCATGCACAGAGAGCAATCATGGAAGGTGCAAGTGTCTTTTAATTTCATTTTGAGTGAGTTTTCTTTGCTTCTTACAAAACATGGGCTGATCCTCTTCCTTTCAAGCAACCACATAAAGAAGCAACCTTCTTTACAATGAAGCTGCAAATTGAATACTCACTCTGGTTTGCTTCAGTAACACCCCATTAACCTCTCTCTAGGGACCTTTGGAGACGATGAGCCTGATGCTTTTGACATTGACTGCTTTAGCCAGCTGGAATTTAAGGATTCCTATAGCAGCCTGACCTGCAATTTTACAGAGCTGCCTCTTCACAACACTGACTATACCCTGGCTGTGTGGTAAGTGCTCTCAGTCTTTCCTTTGGTAAACTTCTGGGAAGTTTAAGTGTCAGTGAGTCACACTGCTGAATGCTGGGAATGAGGATCAGAAAAGTTGATCTAAATTCTGTTTGAGTGCTTTACCAAATTTGAATACTATATTTAGCAAAGAACTTACTGAAACAGAGTCTAAACCCAGCAAGAAAAAGAATAGACAGGAAGGACCTGTAAAAGACATAATAATATCTCCAATACTCCTCATTTTGCACTTTTTGCTCTGAAACATTAGTTATTTCTGGTGAAGCTGATCATAAACTGAAAGTATTTTACCTTTATGTTAAATGATACTAAAAAAATAAAAAATAAAAAGAGAATTCTGGTTTTCCACTGCAAATAGCATTATCTAGGTCAAGACAAAAATTAAACAACTGTATTTTCTCGCACTGACATGCAAAACAACCATAATGGAATGAGTATACAAAAACTGGACAGTTACCAAATACATCAGTTATTTCCCCTTGTAGTTGAGGCCCTGAAGCTCTTCCACCTTATTCTTTAACCGATACATACAGATGAAGAAGTTCAGATTTTGTTTCTGTAGCATACTTCTGCTTTCTCTTTGTCTGATTCTCCTGAAACTAACAGTACTATGGCTGCAAGCAAAAGAAGTGGATTTTTTTTTTCACCTTACTGTTCTATTCAGTATTTTTTCCCCCCATCTAGTTCTTTAGAACTTTTCTGTTGTCATGAATTTTACTCTGGATTTTGTCTGAAGTTTTATGGCAGTCTGCAAACACAGGAGGCGTGCAAATCACACAGATGGAAGAACAAACAGACATGTAGTCACTTCTGGAACAGTACCATGAGAGCCTCTTGGCCTGGCTGACCAATGACCCTGTATTTAATGCCAATTTGATCAACAGGAAATTCCTCATTACCTTCAGAGAGTATCCACACATCTCTCTTAATATTTAAAAATGGCAGCAATGAGACAATTTTTAGAGATACATTGACACATGCATCTCCAATATAATAATTATTCCTTTGAACTGTTCTTTTTCTTGGAGAACTCCAGAATTCTTACTGTGACTCATATCACTTGACTGTTATGCTCAAATACCATGAGGAAAAGCACTATCAATCTTTAAACCTCTTTATTTGCGTGATATTTTTTCTTACTTAATATGGTGTCTCACTTCATTTAATTTGAAATTAGTAACAAGGATTTGTCCCTTACAATTTTATAGTTAGGCTGAGAAGAAACTAATGTTGTATTGCTTTGGCCAACAGTACCAAGGAAGATTGCAGTCATCTGTGTTTCAATATGGAGAAACAGGAAGATGTTTATTTTTTACAGTTCACCGATATACTCTCAAATAAAGACATTTGCGTGGAATATGAGATTAACAGAAGGTTCTGCAAGAGTCTGATTGTAACTGACATCGGTAAGACACTGAACATTCTGGACATATTAGTGTAAGGATATTAGTGGAAGGAAATAAGATTGTCCAGAGCAAAACTTAAAAGGTCAATCTAGATTGCATAGGAGCAATATAAAATTATGACAAAGGAAAGGGGGAGGTCTGGATTTGGGTGCTGATAGAGTGCGATCCTTCAAAGCCTAACATGATTTATACCCATTCAAAACACGAATCAGAATTCTGGCTTTTAGAAGCCCAGAGCTGGATCTAGATTAAATTACGCAGTTGGTTGAAGCAGCTAACCCTGGGCCTGGATGAATTACTAAGCAAGAACATTTTGTATCTCCAGTACTAGGACTTGCACAGTATTAGGGCTTACCAGTTCAATTCTACTATGAGCTCAGCAGCACATAGGAGTCCCATACAGTGAGCGCAGAGTTGAAAGGTCTCATTTTTTCATGTTTTGCATTCTGGTGGGGCCTGTAGTGCCTGTGGTGCTGAAAAGGCACTAAGAGCCCACGAGTGATCTCATCAAAGCCACAACGGGGACCTGTCTAAGCTCAGAAACTGCTGTTCAAGAATAAATGTGACATGTCACACTCTTAGGCTGTGGTTGTCGTAGCCCCACTTCAACTGGTCAACGTAAAGTCCCTTTTGTGACCAGAGTGTAATGACGAAATGGCCTAAGCACGAACCTCACCCAGCTCAGGGCAAGCCTCGTTCTAAACCCATAGTTATCCTATATGGGTTTTAACTTGAAAATGACTCAGTTATATCTTGGTTTGTTATTATTTGCAGTCAAGCCTGAGGTACCATTTGACATAAACATAACGTACCAAAAGGAGGCAAATGAATATCTTATTCATTATAGTACACCACACTCACGGAAGAAATATTTAAAGGACAAACTAATACACCAAATAGCCTACCGGCAGGAAGAAAGCACTTGGAAGGTAATTATATATTGCAAAGCTTACCTAATTTCTGAAATTAAACGTTGTCATGCAAATATCAGTATAATACAAAAAAATTCAGGTCTGCCTTTCTCAGTTTTCCCACTGACAGCTTGAAAAGGAGCAATATTTGGCATGTGGAAATTCAGTTAGTCAAAGCAATTCACAAATGACAGTGTTCTTGTCTGTTAGGCACCTCTCTGGACTACAGAGGTTTCATTCATTTGTACTTGGTCTTTGCCATGGAAACAGAAAACATAACATCATGAAGAAACAGAGTCATCTTAACTGTAATAGTAATGATGTTTGCTTTGGTGGTTCTGCTCATCTTCTATGCCTATAAGAAAGTAATCACATTTTTTTTAATGTGTTCAGACCATAGAATCACCATATCTTCAGGTAAAGTTACTGGGAAGAAACCTCGAAACAGATGCATTGTATGAGGTGAAAGTACGTTCTCGGCCCAATGGAGACTATTTTAATGGCACGTGGAGTGAGTGGAGCACCTCGAAGAGCTTCAGAACTACAGGAGAGCACTCCATGGAGAGCTGTACGGATGAAAACCACTTTGGTCCAAGGGAGTTAAGGGGTTCTCAGACCACAGACTAGTTTGCTGTGGCAGCAGCAGCGATGAAAGCATGCGGAGAGATAAAATTAGTGGCCATAGCAGTTCTAGCCCTTGTCAACACCTAGACATGGTGTGGGCTGGAAATTGCATCAGTGCTGCCATAAGGACACAGCAAGTAGCAGCAGAACACATGGTGCTTCAGTGCAGCTGGGAACCAGCCTGAAGCTCAGCTAAGGCTAGAGCCATGGCCACCCAACACCTCCCCAGCTTCATGGAATCAGGCAAACGTACCACTGCTCCAGATCAGTGGTAAGAAGGTGCAGTGCTGGACATTCATCCCAAATGGATTGTCCAATGTGGTATTACAGTTAGAGTGTCTAACAGTGAGGCATTACATAAGTGCTGACAGATGTTCTGTGTTTGCCTTTAGACAGCAGCATGTTCATGATTATACTCTCCATCCCAGGATTCCTTCTGTCAGTTGTCGTGATTGTCCTGATCCTAACATTTTGGGAAAGCAGGTAAGGTAATCTAGATCTCTTCATATGAGAAAGAGAGTTGCAAGCCAGTCCTGTTCTGACAGTTCTATTGCTTCCCCTGTTGTACTTGTGAACTATTCTCTTTCTATTTCTGAGCCTCTGTACCATGCCAAAGGCAAAGAATAGAAGAGAGCAATGCAAGAAGCAGTGCTGGCGAGCAGTAGATTGGCTATTCTACCTGTACTGCTTCAATTGGACTTTAGTCCTGGTCTTGAACCAGGGACCCTTGGGAACCTGAAGCCACCATTAAACACTTACAGAGTGTCTCACTGGAGGCACGTTTGACTCCACGGTGCTGTTTCGTTTACAAGCATGGGTGTAGCTTGAGAATTCTAGCTCTTGCTCTTCAGCGTTACTGGTCACCTGTAGTTCTCCTGCTCTGATGGAAGTTCTGCATGTGTAAAACTGCTGAAAAAAAAAAGCAGATGTTTAGACCTTATAGTATTTATTTAATTATCATTATTATTTTAAAAATATTTCTTTATTTATACATATTTTATATGCATTTAAATTTATATTTTTGTATATATGCTCACATACACAAATACTAATATGAACAAAAATACAGATTTGTGTGTATCTCTGATATTATACCACTGCTGATATAATGCTGATATCAGTTGCCACACTTATATCACCGCAATCTTGAATTTCAGGCAGGATGTGTTGCCTGGTCTATCGCAGCTAAGCGTTTGCACAGCAGCACAGCATGAGAACTTTGCTAGAAGTAAGAAGGGGTCTACGGGACAAGGCTACACTGCAGATACCTGAGGCACAGAAAGATGACTGTGGATTAGGACAACATGCAATTCGTTGACTAGTGTAAATATGCAGAGGCAAATTTCTGAAAACTTGCACTTTAACCACAGCCTCTTCTTTCATTACAAAAGATGGTTTCACCATGGAAAACATAGTTAACACAGCTAAATGCAAATGAGATCTTTGCCAGAACCATTTTCTGCTTTCCCAGTACTTGATGAAATGTCTTACTTTAACTGAGACAGTTTGTACACTCAAAAGAATAGTTACTTTTAGGTGACTTTTACATCACCTCTTCTACTGTCTTCACTTTTTTTCTGGAACTTTTCAGTCATAATTCTGGGTAATGCAAGCCAGTCCTAAGGCTTTGTGAGAGTTAGTACACATAACACAATATGAATGTCTGATACCTCAATGCATCTTATTTTTGCTGCTGTTGAACTCCATTATGCCTCCTGTTGCTCTTTCAGGATCAAGCCTGTTGTGTGGCCAAACCTTCCTGATCACAAAATAACTCTGGAGCGACTGTGTAAGAAGCCAAAAAACGTATGTATTTCTACTGTCTGTTTCACTTGATTATAGACTATTGGGAACAGAATTGATACTCATGACGGAAGGCACATACCTTTACTGCACAAACCAATCCACATTTCAGAAATGACTTCTACATTCCACTCAAGAGCTAATATTTGCACTAGCAGATGCCAGCAAAAAGTATAGATATAACAGACAGCCCAACTAGTGCCTGAGTTGTGGATTACGCAAAGTAACTATAGACAGCTTGAAAGCCTGATATAAGTAGAAATGTTGAAGCAATTGGGTTTGTTCGCAGGAAAGAGAATGCTGGAGTGCTAATCACAGCCTACTGATAACTAAATAGTAGGAAGCAGTGAGATGCTTTCTTCACGATGCTTGATGACAGGACAAGAAGCAACAGGCCAGCACTGCATCAGGGAAAACTAATCTGGACAAAAAGTATCCTTTGCTATGAGAGCAATTAATATAGTGTAGATTGCCCAGAGAAGAGGCTGAATATCCCTTGCTGGAAATGTTTGAGTCTTGGTTTGACAGGGGCCTGAGAAACCCAGTTTAAGGTCCTCTTTGTGCAGACGGTTGGACCAGGTAAATTCCTGTAGTCCTCTCCAACATTTTTGTACTTTTGTGAAACTGTGGTCATGGAGCTGGATGGGATTCCCTCTGCCAACTTCAGACATCCCTGTTGATATCCATGTGCCCTTAAATGGATAAGATAATTGCTCATAGACCATAGAGTATATGAACCCGTATTTTCCAGATAAAAACCTGTTGGGTAAATGATATAAAATGTCTAGTTTTTTGTTTTTGTTTTTGTTTTTTTCACTCAGGAACTCATCTGCTCTGTCCTGTAACACTCCAGCTGGTGATTTACTAGCAAGTTCTTAATTTTCAGACTCTTCCATCCTTGTGCTCCTTAGTGCAGGGATTCCTAACGCATTTCAAAAAAGGGTAACAACATTTACTTAGTCACACTGCAAAATTAGGAAGATAAAACTGAAAGGAGCAACCAGGATCAACAATTTCATTCCTATAAAATAGCTGATGTGCAGCAGCTAAGTGGCTCCAAAAAGTCTCTGAAACACAACATTGGGCAGAGCAGTCCAGTGATGCTACCTGCATCAGAATACCTGGCAGAATAGAGTCAGATTAACATGCAAAAAGTTTTCCAACAGTGTGATAGTTAATTCTCTGCTAACCTACCTTTTAGTCTGTTCAGGGCTACATCCAGAGTTAAAGAAATAACACCCTCCTAAAATCAGATGAGCTCTTGAAGCATCTTTTCTGTTATACAGATGGCCACTGTTAACGGACTGTGCTGTTCCTTTTGCCATGCAGAATTTTGATACAAGTTTTAACCCAGAGAGTTTCGGTTATGTTTTTATCCATGAAGTGGATGGCATTCAAGCAAAAAGTGAACAGGAAAATTTTCTACAGCCACCACCTACTTCAGAGATGGATGTTCCACCAAAGTTCAGGAGTGGATCAGACCTGAAGCAAAGCCCTGCAAGGATTGACAAAAGCAGCCTGAACCTGTCTGTGAATTATGGAGGAATCTGGTCTGCAGAGGCTCTTCGTGGTCTCCTTGGCAGCAGCCAGTCTGCAGACACTACTGACGTCTGCAGCTCTGGCACATACGAGGCGTGCCACAGCAGTGGGATGCCTCTGAGTGATAATGGCTTTCACACTCGTTCTGCTCCTCCCTTGGATCCTCCAGGCCAACCTGGACCAGAGCCCCAGAACGGCAACACGGTGCCACCTAGCAGTGAACTGAAGTCACCAAGCGATGAAGAAGCCTATGTCACCATGTCTAGCTTTTACAAAAATCAGTAGGCCTTACAGATAACATGAAACACTGCCTTTTCCAAGCGGGATACTGGAGTTTTCTATTTTGTTCTTCTGTTCTCTGTGCCATCTTGTTCCCACTTCCACCACACCCTGCTCGCAGTGTAGTGCTGTTTAGAGAAGTGTGGGTTCTCCTGCCTTTCACTGTTGGGTGGGCTAAGTTCTGTCCTCCATGTCCCAGCAGCAATCTCCACTGCAGCAGAAATGAAATTTAACTTAATCTGACTTTAATCTTCAGATCTGATTAATCAAGAGCAATGATGCTGCACTCCTAGCCAAGGATAACAGCATGTCTAAGTAAAACCTTCTGTTAAGCAATTATTAATGCCTAAACAAGAAAAATGGCAGCAAGCTCAAGTGAAACTCAGTCTGATCTTTCTAACATTAGATGAAGAGTAACTCCTCTGCAGTTGGTGGAAGTATGCAAGCTTATAAAACTTATGGACAGTAAATGACAATAAATGAGAGTTGCTATCGAGCATTATTCACCTGGGAATTCAGAAGCTTGGTTGATACAAAGGTAGTTGCCTGAGCCCCCAGGAAAGAAGCACATGGAATCACTTGTGGAAGACATTTTCTCAGGCTGATTTTTTTGAGAGATGAAAACAACTCAAAACCTGACATGCCACTGTCTTTTGCTTGTAAACACACCCCAGAGCTAAATTCAGGATCCATATGTATTTCTGCTACTGTCGTGTTTTAAAGACATCCGATATCTCATGTCACGTATTTGCAAATTTTAGCTAAGAAGACAAAACAAAATCAATGAAAAACTAAGTCCTAGTTCTTCCTGTAACTGAACCGGGGCTATAAAATGCATGTTGCTTTCTTTTTCTGCAGCTCTTGTGCCTTAGTGTAGCACACAAGTATTTCCCAGGTCAGAAGGGCTGTGTGGGCAATGTTTGTTCACTAGAAAGATCACCAATGGTTGTGTCTGCATAAGAATACTTTCAATTGGGCCAAGCACTCTTTTTTATGTAGCTTCTGGCCTAGAAATATAGATGGAAGCTCTTGATCTTGCCACTGATCCAAAGACCCGTATTTCAAAGCTAGTAGCTTGTAAATTGACTGGAGATAATGTAGAAAAAGTCTTCTATGTTATGACCCAGGAAGGCATCCTGTCCTTTCCCCTTTCTCTTTCTGGACTCTGTGCCCATCTCTGAGGGACTCCCCATGTGCTGCCACTGAGAGGACTGAGCCACTCCACTGTCCCTGTGGAACGCTGTACACTGCGGAGCACGTGCTTGGAGACAACGCTGCTACAGCCACATGGCTGCATGACAGCCCAGCAGCGTGGCCATGGGAAATTCAAGCTGCCTTCCTGTGTGGGGATCAGCGTTCACCACTGTGAAGTGCCAGCTCCTCTAGCTGCTTGAAATGTCCTTTACTGACATTTCCACATCCCAGAGTACAAGGGCAAACAGAGCCCTCCCTCATCTTCATAGCTACCCAAACATTTTCTGACTGCTAATAACCATTGAGAAGCTGTTATATTTGCCATAGTCTGCTGGACAAAACCAGTGCTCCCAGCACAGCTCTCTGCCAGACCCAGGTCTCCACATGTACAATGGCATGGGTTTTGGCTTGTGGAAGTTCAGTGACATTTGCAAAAGTTTTTTTTATCACTGTTTCTCAACAAATTACAAATTGTTTAATATGGTAGAAGAAGGTAAAAGCCCTGGACATTCATTTGCTTTGCTTTATAATGCTTTTTTTTTTTTTTTTTTTTTTTTTTTTTGTTGTTGTTGTTGTTGTTAAAATAAATAGCTGCTGGTAATGCTCATACTATGCAGACTTGCACTGTGCAACTGTAAGTGCAGAGGGAATGTACTTGAAAGATAGCTACTTCCAGTAACACAGTGATAAACACAGAGGGGATAGAGGAATAAGCAAAAGCGTATCATAAAAATCCAGTACAGTATGTGCTGTGCTTGTTCTGAACTCATACATACACTCTTAATGAATAAAATGTCCATCACTCATATCTTTTTGCACTATTTAAACAGTAAGTTACTCACATGTAACAGTCCTCCTGTTTGTCCAGAGTGGTACACTGTTTTTTTAATATGGGAAGAGTGCTAGCAACTTGATGTTTACTTGCTTTTGCCACTCTGAAATTGATATATTTTTCCTATGTAGTAGTCGTATTTTTCCATAGCTGCTAATTAAATATTCATTCTGTTCCTTATGTCTTATTTTATTTAATTAACCTTGGTTTTACAATGTCTTCACTGTATTAAAAGGACATGGATAATTGCATGACCTATTCATGATGTTTTCAGTCTCCCTAAATGTATACTGCTTTATCAGCACTGGCATTAGGACAACTTCACATCCAGGAAAAATCCTAAATAATTCCAGACAGCACAGAGGTGAGAAAGTGTGGAAGTGGTGCTTTATGGCTGCAGACCCTCTTCCACGGGCTTACAGCTGCTCTGGGAGCCAGGAGCTTTGACCAAGTCCCTGTGTGCAACCACAAGTCCTCACCAGAAGCACCAGCAAAAAGCAGAAATCCTCAGGCTTGTGACTCCGCGGATGTGTCTACACTTAGGCAGACTCTCATATAGGTTGCATCCTCAGAGATGCTTCAGTAACACGCTGTTGAATGCTGATAACTAAAAACAAAGCAGCCTTTTTGTCAGCTCATTCATTCCAGTGTAGCTTTTCCTCAGAAATGTTAAAAGCTAATTCACATCAAATATGTGGGTTACTTTGTTCCAGGTATGCAGCTGGGCAGAGCGTATTTTCACAGCTGAATCAAGGAGGGTTTAGGGTTAGCAGTAAGGTTCCCAAAGGACCCTGTCCCTCAGAAACATCAGTGAAAACCTGAGTCACACCCATAGAATCATGGAATCACTAAATGGCATGGGTTGGAAGGAACGTTAAAGCCCACTCAGTTCCAACCCCTGCTGCGCGCAGTACTGCCCCACCAGCTCAGGCTGCACAGGGCCCCACACAACCTGGCCTTGAGTACCCCAGTGATGGGGCACCACAGCTCTCTGGGGAGCAGTGACAGCGCATCACTGCCCTCCGAGTAAAGAACTTCTTCCTAATATCTAATCAAAATGTCCCCTTTTTTAATATGAAGCCATTCCCCCTTATCCTATCACTCACAGACCGCATGTAAGAAGTCAGACTCCTTCCCTATTATAAGCTCCCTTCAAGTACTGGAAGGCCACTACCAGGCCTCCCCAAAGATGTCTCCAGGCTAAATAAGCCCAGCTCCCTCAGCCTGCACTCATAGCAGAGGTGCTCCAGACTTCTGAGCATTGTAGTGGCCCTCCTCTGAACCCACTCCAACTGCTGCCCAGCCAGTGCCGACAGCCCAAGCATTGCAGCAGTGTTTGGGAAGTCCTGTCAGGCTGTGCTCTCACCAGCACTGGGCTGGTTGCTCTGTGCAACTTGCAGAGACCAGCAGGTATCCCTCAAATTTGGCAGTGGCCTGAGCTGTGGAAGCTGAATCTCTTGGAAAAATCAGTCATTGGCTATTTTGCTGGTGCTGAGTCATCATGTTTCAGCAGTCCCATTTTCAGCATTCCTGAACGTGACATGCTATTTATAGTCATTGAGGTAAATACAATGGGTGTGTATAGGTCTAAAATGGCTTATTAACTTATGGACTTCTTCTTGGGGGCAAAAAAGGAGAAATCCAAATAGGCACTAAAACAAGATGTACCACCCATACTCCTGGTCTACAGAGACACAGTACACACATGAAAGTTGGGTTTGAGTGATCTCCCTACTCTACAAGACAAGCATTTCCCCCACTGCTGTTTCCAGCTCCATGTCAACACCTGCATGCAGTCTGGCTCTCACATACTGCAGCATGCCTCCTTCTTCTCTCTAACGCAGCCTTTTTCACCCACTCCTTCTACATCCTGCACTTGAAGTCAGCTGCACATACTGTCTGCAGAGAGCCAGGCTGCTCCATGGTGTGAGTCAACAGCTGACAGCTGCCCCGTGTTGGGGCACAGGGCACCCCAGTTCTTTTCTGTGCTAGTGGTACAGCACAGCTGCCCTCATTTCTATCATCATCTTTCCACAGCTTGTTTGCACAGTGCAAACATCTCAGAGCACACAAATTATCACTGCTGAAATAAAATCTCTCTCATCAGATCTAACAGAGTTGTAGTCTAATGTTAATGATGCCAAAAAATGTTAATTATCTCCCAAGACTGTATTTGTTCCCTGCTGGGTTTATTAGTTTGTTTACCAGATCTCCTTCTCTTGTATGTGTTCTTCGAAAATGACAATAAAATGCAGGAAAATGTGACTTGTAGGGTCTTAAGAGACCAACTAGGGGCTGAGCAAGAGGAAGCAGGGGGACTGGCTCTGTTCTGCTTCTCCTGGGCTAAGGATGAGTGTGCATTGCCTGCATTTACACTGGTGCACTGTGAGCAGGGCCATACTCATTGGGCTTCTGGCTTTAGTCAGTTATCGGTTTTTACAAGTTTCTGAAGCTATCTTTTCAAAGCAGCTAATGTGTAATGTAAAGGATGCGGTATCTCTGTGGAAGCATTGTTTTAGGGTCAAAGAGTTCCGTGTTACGATGACCACAAAGAATCCTGAATTAGCACTGCTGTGTCTAACAGGATATTGGCAAAACAAATTGAATATGTTGACACACAGGAAACCAAGTGTGAATGCTGGGGAATGCGGGTGATCCTTTACACAAAGCTAGTCCTTATCAGCTAAGAGCCCTATGGCACATGGAACCATAGGGGTATGTACAGGACACTGCTGGTGTCACCACTTCATGCTGCTTGCAAATTCTGTTTGGACCAGAATGAAACGAAAACACAACAAACAGAGCAGTGTTTCACTTTTTTATAGCCTCGACTTTCCAACAAGCTGGGGCAAATGGAACCAAGAATCAGTTTCTATGATTTCTGCACCATTAAAGTGAAGTAGGCACTGCTGTCCACAGAAGCACTCACTCCAGTGTAGTAGCTCAAAAATTCATCTTCTGTAACCTAGGAACAAGAAAAGCAGAGTTTAGAGTGTATGATGTCTCTAGGCTGCAGCACACATGCGTTTGTGTAGCACATTCCCAACTTTTTGCAGAAAATTATTAAGCTGCTTTCACAGAATTCTGATGTTTTGATCAGGCTGTCCTGACCTCACATCAGGATGCACTGCCCCAGCAAGCTCTCATAGTGCACTTACTCCAGTGACTCTGAGGTCCATGGATTGAGTTTCCTGTGTTCAGAGAAACAGCTGCTGTTATGTCCTGGAAAAATGAATCTAAGGAAGGTATTCTTATTATAGCTAAATATTGCCAGTACAACTTAGGTGCTGTGACACTAGCACCATCACCAAATGAATGTAAAAATCCCCAAAGGGCAGTCAGGCATGTAAAAATGTGAACCAAAGCAAAAGTGCATTGGTAGGACTAAAGGAAGAAATCTGCTATAGGGTCAGAGCTTGTCTGGAGGACCTTTGATCGTAGGAAAAGACACAGAAAGTGGGCATGTGGCAATGGCATCAGGCTTTCTGCTCTACTATGGGCAGCTGAACGTGCTACTACTTCTGCTCCTGGCATAGAGGTCAGGGACAAGTTCGGATGAAAACACTGGTCTTGTGTCAGCAGGGTGGAATAGCCCTGTTCTGCCCTATGTTTGATGGCTGGGTAGTTGCTGCCATGCTG
Organism: Callipepla californica brunnescens; assembly: GCA_023055505.1. Taxonomy (NCBI): domain Eukaryota; kingdom Metazoa; phylum Chordata; class Aves; order Galliformes; family Odontophoridae; genus Callipepla; species Callipepla californica. Next base: position 10,659,806 of record JALIRH010000009.1, on the reverse strand, counting down.
GCTTTCACTGAGCAGTGTGAGCAGCTGATTTAATCTACAGCTTTAGTCATTTCCATCTGTTCCTGCAGCTCTGTGCAAGGCACTAGCAATGCTAGCCAGCTCTTCCAGTGCAACCTGTGTCCACATATGTGTATACGTGCTCAGTAAGCAGAGTGTTCTGGTTGCCTAAACCAGAAACTCACTCTGAGGGAGGAAAATGTGACCCAAAGAGCTGTGGATCAGATCGAGCCAAAAAGCTCCCCTCCAGGAACAAAAACACAAAGCCACAAAACCACACCGGGGCAAAACCAACACTAAGTCATGAGTGAGCAGGCAGGAGCAGCCTCAGCCCAGGAGGGACCAAAGGGAGAGCCTGTGTCTTGTGCTGGCCTGCAGGGTCATGGAAATGCCCTGTTAGCTCAGGTGGGGGAGACCAGGACGAGCAGACAATGCTTTTGCAGCAAGTTTGGAGCAGAAATCATCACCTCTGGGGTTGCCTTTCAGCTGAGCAGACTCAGATGTTCCTATGGTTTATGCCATCCTGTTTAGCATCTGTTGCACAATCATCAGAAAGAAGAAATAAAATGTTCGAGCATGAAGCACTGACTGAGATCTGACAATCTTGATGGCAGCGCCCGATATGGTCGCGTGCATTGCCACCTATCTCCCAGCATCTGCTGTGTGCACCGTGCAGCCCTTGGCTGGCAGGACACCTATCTACAGCATGTGCACCCGGCACACAGCGACCTGCAGCTGAGCAAATTGGGAAAGCCACACAGGGTGTCCTCCTGAAGGTGCTGAGGATTGCACCCTGTGGGTGATGAGCAGGGGGGTGGGAGAGCAGGGTCAGATGATAAAAAAAGCATTACTGTTTTGAGTTCAGCTATTTGGGTCTTTTGTTCCTCCTCTCACAAAATCCTCCCCCCCAGATTAGTAATTTCAATTTGGGATGAAGGGGTTAGTACTGGGAAGACAAGCAGGCTGGGAGTCATGGTTATTCAGATGTAAACTTCCATTGCCCCTGTTTAAATGTCAGCTCAACAGATCACAGTCAAGTCTGAAACCACGAGCTAGCAGGTCAGGAGGAAATAATGTCTTCATTTTGTGATGCCTGCAGTCTGTTAACATTATTTTCTTCTCATTTGAAACAGAAGATAGCTAACATGACATGATGCCCTGTTCTGGAGCCAATTAATAAATGAAAATGAAACAGACTGCCCACAAGCTGCCAGCACATGTAAAGCCTCTATTTCGCGGCAAATTTGTTTTTCGTACAAGCAATGTTGACACCTCAGTAGCATTCCAGTAAGTAAAAACTCCTCATATGATCTATGTCAGTCACAGGGTTCAAACATTAGCCAGTATGCAGGAGTCTGCAGGCTTAGAGATCAGAGAAAACAATTGAGTTCACACAGCCTTTACTCAAGAACTGCAAACTGCTCTGGCTTCTACTGAGGTAATAGCTAGAAAAAAAACACAGACAGAGCTTGCACAGGACCAGAGCACTCAGAGCTGCAGTGCCTGAACTTATAGCAGTCTAGACTAATTATGAGCACAGATTTCATCATTCAGTCTAATTTGAAAGTGCGCTGTATGAGTCTATACTGCTTTTAGCTGGCTACCAACCTGAAACAGACCGAATGCTGTTGTGCACAAACCATTTACTCTTGGCCACAGCAGCAACAGCTCAGTCTGAGAGAACAGCAGCATAACATGAGAGAAATAGAAAGAAGACAAAAGAAAAAGAAATCAAGGCAGGAGTAATTAGATACATTCCCACTTCCGAGATCGCGTTTTTGAAAATGTTTCCTCATTGTGCCATTTTCTCACTCCCTGCATGGGGAGGGGCCAGCAGATCTCAGAATGGATGGAGTCCCACTGGTGCTGATGGGACAGCAGGAGATGTATCTGTTCCCATTCTTTCTTCAGCATCAGAAATAGAAGATGATAAGACAAGAAAATTTTAAGTTCTTGAGTTCCCAGAAAGTTTCCTGAAGTCATGAGCTTGGTCATAACCCAGTGCAAGTATAAAAAGCAGTAAAAAACTTTTGGTATCTGTGTTTAAGGACAGCAGCCACATGGCTGGTAAATGTTCCAGGAATAGAGAGAAGAAAATACTGTTAACACAGTTTTGCCCTTTAGTGAGATTGATTCAGAGTGCAAAATGAAAAAAAACTGAAGGCAGGGAAACAATCAACAAAACACAGTTTTGAAGCAAGGCAAGTGCAAGAAAGATGACTGCATATTATGCATTATTAGTTGAAAGAAATGGAAAAATTGGGGTTTTAAAGAGTCTTTGACACTTAAAATTAGTCCATGCCTCTCCTGCTTGATTTGTTACCCCTCCAGCCCTTGGCTCTCCAAGGTGAGCACTGGGGCAACTGCTCTGCCCCACCCGATGGGAGCTGAGAAGTCAGAAGATGTTGCAGGAGAGGAGTGCATGACCCTCCAGCCTGCACCAAAGAGGCTGGTCCCTGCTGGGACGCTGTCACTGGTGCTGCATCAGGCCATCACCATTCCAGAAAAGCCAATTTTCCTTCTCTTCCATTCTCTATCCAACAACAATGGAGGGGGAAAGCATTCAAAAAACAGGGAAAAAACTGTGATGTGAGGAAAGCAGCTCATCTCAGGGAGGAGAAGATGTTTCAAGGATGCAGGCAAAAAAGAGAGAGCTCTGCACAGTGGCTGGGTGCCAGATCTGCTCCATAATTATGCTGTCCATCCCCTGAGCCTCACGCTACCAAAGCATCTGGGAATTACTTCTGTAGATTTGTAATTGGAACAGTTACGGGAAGCTGCTATTTTGGAAAATGAGCATATTGTTGTGCATACACTTAATCATGAGAACCTACAAAATATGGAAGTAAAGTCTCATTCGTTTAATCATACAATCAGAGTTTCCAAGCATTCTTCATCATGATGATAAAATAGACATCAGTGTCTATTGAGGCGCTGACTCCTGCATAGTAGTTCATGAATTCTTCTGTTGTGACCTGGAACAGGAGAATTAAAAATAGAAAAATAAACATATATATTTTTCAAATAATAGTAAGTTAAAACCAAATAGTGAGGAAAAAAAAAAAAAAAACTGTCATTTTGCATTGTTGGTAATGAAAAGAAACCACGGGAATAATGAAGACAGTGAAAGTTTATAGAGTTCATTTTTCTATCAGAAATACAAGCTCCTCAAAGAACTCTTGGATGCAGATTAAATGTGCACAGTTAAATTATCTTATCAGGAACTAAAGTTAAAATCAGTGCTGTCCATGAAGACAAATGTTTTAATCTGATATTTTTTTTTCAAGAATTTATCTCCCTGTTCTTTGCATTATCATTAATGAAAGTAGATGGGGTTTCTGGAGCACCCCAGAGATAGATAGGAGCTTTATACCCCTTCAACAGAGAGGAAACATCAGTGCTCCACACATGCCTCACTTAAAGAAGCAAAAATTATTTCATTTATTGAAGAGATTTTAATATCTTTAGTTGGTATTTTGAGGTTGAAAATGGGAAATATCTCCTGTGATATCTTAACTCTGGAACTGTAGTGGTCATTCTTTGAAAACATCACACAGAAAAATAATTGCTCCTATAGTATTGTGCATTTCAGATCTAAGCAAAATGTTGCAAATGGGAGAAGTGAAGCCTACAGCCTGTCCAACCATTACCAACTGATCACAAACTTCCCTGGCCATGCCTGTGTCAGAGACATACAGTAAGATCACAATGAAGAGGACCTCAAGAGTAAATGCTTAGTCTAGAGGCATTTCAGCTGAAAGCCTTTTGGGTATCCTCAGTTCATAGTGGGGCCATTAGTGACCTCTGATTCTAGTATGGGAAACTGACGAACAGTTCTCAGAAGAAACCACAATCACAGCATCAGGATTGTTGAACAAGAGGTGGGGCATAAGAGTAACTTTTACTTTAAGGTCAAAAGCTATGATATTTTTGAGAAACACGGTATTGGTGAAGCCTTGTTTATCAACGTGAAGCCTCAGTTTATCAAGGATCAATCTGAGGACACATCTTGTTTAATGTATTCATTTATGACTTTGGCACAAAAAACAGGAATATTTTGCTGGGGTTTGCTGTATATCACTAGAGTTGCAGGAAAGGGGCAATTCACACAGTGGTACTTCTGAGAGCACCAAAGTAGAAAAAGGTCTGAAATTCAGCTCTATCAAGAGTGAAGTCTTTCCAAAGGGAAATAAAAACAATCGCCTCTCAACCAGTTGAGAACCTGCCTATTGGAAACGAGCCAGGTTTGTACGTTTGAAGCCTGGATGGCTAGCAGTACCCTGGGCTGGATCAGTAGAGGGGTGTCAGCCAGGAGAGATAGGGGATTGTTCTCTGCTCTTCCCTTGTGAGGGCCCATCTGTAGTACTTCATCCAGATCTGGGGCTCCCAGCATGAGAAGGAGGTGGAGCTGTTGGAACAGATCCAGAGGAGGCCACAAATATGATAATAGGGCTAGAGCACCTCTGCTGTGAAGACAGGCTTAGAGAAGCCTGGAGAAGAGAAGGCTCTAGGGAGACCAGACTGTGGTCTTTCAGTACTTAAAGGAAATGCATAAGCTGAAAGGGAAGCAATTTTTACAGGGTCTAATAGAGTTAAGACAAGTGGGAGGAGAAAAGAGAGAAGATGTACATGTGATGTAAGGAAAAAATTCTTTACTCAATGGATAAATCTGTCACTATTGCAGACTGATTTTCAAGAAAAGCATCATAGCACTTACAGGTGCTAGGTAAGGGCTAACTGTGAACTATTTAATCTATTAGGATACCTGCTTTTGAGATGGATTTTGGTTTTTGTTCCCCTAAAAAGTAAAAATTCCTGCAATTCCTGTGGATTTTGTATATTAGCAATTGAGTGGAATAGTTTAAAGAAACAAAATATTTAAATAAGTCCATAAAAGCTACAAGCTCATAAATGCAATCACACACCCATCCTTTTACCTTCTGCAGAACCCTTTTCCCCTCAATGACTCGGCAAGAAGTACCAACAGTTCTACCCAGGGGTTACACTTTACTGTACCCTGTGTATGTGACACAAATGCATGCTTGGTAATGTCCACAGTACCAAATGGTACCTCGTATGTTTAATAATTTAACTCAACTAATGATTTCATAGCTTGACATCAGGTGTTTTACTTACCTTCCCATCTTTGTCATAAGGTAAATCAAAATTATCCAGGAAGGCCCTAAATACTTGATCTTCTGTCCAGTCTCCATTTTGGTATTTGGGATGGTGCTTTGCATTATATAACCCCCGTAAGTCTTCAATTGTGATGACACCATCTCCAGTTTTATCCAGCTTCCTAAATGCCTGCATGATTATCTCTTTTCTGGCATTTGACATTGGAGGCTGTAAAGAAATATCAACAGATTAATTTTCTGTAGTAGAAACATAGGAAAAAAAATTTGTTCAAGGCACATGGGATAACAAGGCGTTGACAGATTGCCCATGACATGGGAAAAGCAATATATCATCAGAAAGTGGTTTGATAGAGTTTAATTACTACCTATCAGTAGTATAGTAAATGGACAAAAAGAAAGAAAATATTTTCTATTATATTTCTACCAATTTTAAATATTTATATCATCAGTAATCAATAATTGTTTTCTTTCTTAATTGTTGAGACTTCAGCAGATCAGATGCTCCAGCCAGAGTCACACTATATCCCTAGCAGTCTAGCTCATGTTATAAGGAGGAGCTACAGTATAAAATGAAGGACAAATAGATGTTAACAGGCTAAAATACATACATACCCAGACTATAATATAGGAATTGATGTACTCAAATCAAAACAGTAATTCATAAAGATCCATCAAAACCATTTATTTATTAGGAAACTTAGGCTTTGCCAATAAATTGTAATTACATTTAAAGTTCTGCCAACCATAGAAGGGTTATTTGTGGCAATTTTCCTTTTAGCATATTTAGATGGAAATGCAATATTTTAACATCTCAAGAGTTACAGACATGTAGAGTACAGCTGTAGATTTTGCTAATTACTAATTACTCATTAACTATAGTGCTGTGTTTTGCTTGTTCTAATCAAGTTTAGCTAACGAGAAATCAGAAGAAATTTAATGCAGTAATGACATAAATTCCCAGACTTACTCTCAGTGTAACAAGAAATTCATCAAAATCAATTGTTCCACTGCCATCTTTATCAAATATCCGGAAAATCTCTTCCGCTTCTTCCTTGTCTATCATCATAGCATAATCATTCAATCCTTTCAAAAATTCTTTGAAATCAAGGGTTCTGCTGTTGTTGTCATCCATAATCTGAAATGCTCTGTGGAGAACGTGCAAATTGAGGAGAACAGAAGGGAGAACTTAGAGGATACTGCAAAGGTTTAGCACTGAGCTGGAGAATGGTGCCTCAAAGAATTGTGTGTGTCACTGAAGTTTCAGCTGGTCATGCAGGGTCTCACTTGTGGCTAAGTGGAACAAGGAGAGGGGTTTCAGGGCGTGGCCCGGTTCCCCTTTCCTCAGCTGGGGTGTCTGCAGAAGGGTCTGGGTTTCCCCCTTTAGCTACACAACTGACAAACCATTAAACAAGGACAATTGCAGCCCAGTGAGTCTAAGGACAAAATCTCCAGTATTGGGATACTACAGAAAATGCCAAGGGGTGAGAGACACCTTCTCTTCATGATCTTCAGTGCTCCACTGCAGGAGCAAGTCAGCCTTGTCTCCCATAGCAGGGCTCTGAGGGTTGTGGCATCTGCATCAGAAGTGGAAAACATGTGTTCTAGACCCTGCTCAGACTGCTGTTGGCCAAAGTACAAGGTTTTTCCCAAATGGTTAAGAAGTACTTATGCAAAAGCAAAGAATTCAAATCTTGAGTGGGCAGTTCTGAGGACCAATGTTGGTCCTTAGAATCTGGGCACAGGCAGAAAAGGAATGAGTTGAATGGGATGAAAATCCCTAATTTCTTCTCTAGATCCAGACCAGAGTCTCTTGGAGATTCACTTCTCACTTGAAACAAGATACCAGAATGGAGTGCTGTGCTTTCCAAGTGTAAACAACTGCACAAGGCATGCAAACCATAGCTTATACTTGATGGGAGCAGTGAAGATTTCTCAGCAGGGCCAGAATTTCAAGAGATGAGATTTTGTACCTTCTTATATGCAAGTAGAGAATAATTCAGGTTGAACAGGATGTCTGGAAGTGTGTCATGCAGCCCTTCACAGAAAGCAGTGTTAAAGTTAAGCCAGATTTCTCAGTGCTTTGTCCAGCTGGCTTTGGGAATCTTCCAAAGATGGAAGTTCTGCAGCATCGGCTGGTGCTTAACCATTCTTATGGTGAAACAATTTTTCCACATATTATTCTGGAATATACTTCACATCAACTTATAGCTGTTGTCTCTCACCCCACCTCTGGACACTCTATGAAGAGCCTCCCCTCTCTTTCTCCTGTATTCACCCTTTTCCTACTTACCACTGGGGCCTCCTGTGACACAAACTATTGGGTTTAACAAAGAAATTGACTTATTAGACTTACTTGCCAAGCCCTTTGATGCCTGCAGACCCTCTTGCTAAACACTTCAGTCGAAGTCTTTCTACAGGGTCAGTGGTTTTGGATAGGTTCCTTTTGGCCTGGATTGCCATCTCTCGGTCATGCCTTGCTGTGCCCGGCATCTGGAAGATAAAGGCTCTCAAACAGACTGGATTCTTACACACAACAGATTGTATTTAAGTCAGAGTTATTATAGAGAGCACCCCAAATCACCCACTTGTAAGTCACCGGCAGCGCTTTCATGAGGACTCCTTTTCACCCCTGATTTCCTTTCCATTAGATCGCTTACACAGAAGAGGAAATTACTGGAGGAATTACGCATTATCTTTTCACTGGTGAAAATGATTGCTTTGACCTGTGCTTAATGGCCCACCAAATCTGAAAGGAGAGCTCAGACAACCACATTGTAGCTGCAACCTAGATACAAATAGGAAAGTGTGGGTACGGGTTGGCTTGGCCTACAGTGTACGAGGATGCTGAAAGCTGGTGGGCGCAGTGAGCGCAGTGGTGGGCGTACTGCTGCCACTGCACCTCCTGCTCCCCTCTTCAGTCTTGTGGTCTGGCAGTTAGTGTTCTCAACCCAAATTGTTCTGGATGAGGGCTGCCTTCTTGTTTGTAAGCTCTTCTCTGTGCTGATTCTAGCGGAAGGATCTGAAGCCCATGTGGGCAGTGAAGACACATGGCAGCTCAGGTCCCCATCCTCATACAGACTCCACTCCTTATATACAGCAACGGCTACAATGGCTTGTGCTGTACATGTTTCAGATGCATTTCAGACCTCACCAGCTGGGCTTAAGAAAAAAAATAGAGAAAATATTTTTGTTCTCCAAAATGGTTTTTGCTTCTAGCATAACTGAGAAATTCAATGTGAAAGAAAAGAGATTGTTGTCAGCTTTTGCTTCAGCCAGAAAGTGCAAAGTTCTCCCAGGAGTTCATTAATGAATGACCAGGAAGGCCCTCTAGCTATGTGAAGTCAGCAGTCAAAAATGTTTTTTAGCAAACAATGACCTGTCCTTAATGGCTGCTTCTAACCAGCATGAATTAAAAAATCAGTGAGTTTACATAAATAACGTCTGAACTGCATTCTTCTTCTGTGTTTATATACTACATAGCATGATTATTATGTCTATATGTCTATCTATTTATAGTATGCACAAACATGCATGCTTTGCACACTTACCACTATGTAATATGCCTCTATGTTATGTTTTATTTAGGTATATAAATAGTATGCTAATGTGGTATGAGGCAAACAATAATTTATCTCCATTTCATACTGCAAAAATCTACACAAACACACGGCATGTGAAGACTTTAGTACCTCTTTGCCTCAGGCACATGCATATTTCCTATGTACTGCAATGTTCATCAAGTAGTCACTGCATTGAGACTCATGTACTGAGACTAGGGAGCAATCATCTGATATCATATCTATTATTATCTCCTACACCTCAATAAAAGCCACTGAAACTGGTCATTCCTCAAATATCTTTGCAGTGAATACATAATTTGCTCCTATGTGTAGAAACATTTCTAGCTGAGCATTTACTATTTCTAGGTTAAGCAATTCCATTATTGAGTCATTTTTATTTTAAAATATCTTCTTAGTCTGAATTTTCCTCTCATTGGACATTGTTAATATTTTCTTTTACCAGATTAAAGAGATATCTATTCAAAATTTGTCTGGGTGCAAACACTTGAAGAACCTCCTTTAAACCTCCTTGGCTAAGGAGTAAAACAGAACCTTGCAGCAAATTTCAAATTTAATACACTTTGGCTGTTGTTCCTGACTTCTTTCATTATTTTGCCAGTATTCTCTTTTAGATTACAACAAAACTCTCAATCTAGTGTCACGGGCAGGAATAACCCCATTTTTTATCCCCATGCACAATAAAAACGCTAACAGCGAATGTTTCTGCTGCTCTTCGAGAATCTACACTCTAAGAAGTTCAGCAACAAAATAACTAATACCATGCTGTGCTACCAAATTCAGCATTTAAAGTCTGTAGTAATAGTGATCTTAGTGGTGTTTTCCAATCTTCATGACTCCATGATTTGTACATGTTTTGTAATTAGATGACACATTGGAGGACGGTTGAAGCCTAGAACAGGCTCCCCAGGGAGGTGCTCATGGCCCTGAGATGTCAGTCAGAGCTCAAATATAAATATATATATGTATACAAAGATGTCAACATGACTCTGGTCCATAGTAGCGTGTCTGACACTTCCCTATTTCTATTGACAGCTGCTTTAAGATAAACTTCTCCAAGACTGTTAAAAGATTATTTTAAGAAACACTGTAGGAAAAGAACTCCTGAATCATAGCATGGATGGAACATTCACAGCAATTCACATGCTCTCTCCTCTGCTTTCATTTTGTTGTCCATATACACTGCTTCTTCCAAGAAATCCTTTCTTTGCAGACTGTCCTGCGAAATAAAAAGCGAGTGCAATATATGATCATGTTTATGCTAGACACAAGTGACAAAATCTAAGTTATTCATCAGATCTGACTGCTGCCTCAGAAAAGACAAGAGTTACAGAGTCTACACACAATTAAGCACTTAAGTTGTGACCTTGGAAAAGTAGTCACACATAGTTATTAACTCAGGATGGCCTACTAGCCAATGTGATGGGAATTCCTGCTAGGATAAAATCTATTTGTTTGTTTGTTTGTTTGTTTTGGTTTGGTTATTTATTTATTTATTAAAGAGGATCCTTCCAACAACATAACAGCAGCACAGTTTAGGGTGACAAGCACCTACAACCTAAGAGGCCACCCAACAAAAGACACTGGTATCTTCAACTGGAACCTCCCCAGAGATGAGGAACTTTCTCTGAGAGGTCACAGAAGACCACCAAACTAAAATCACACTGTAGATATGGGCAAAAGGTGGCTGCTTAGACTCTGCACTGTAACATGGAGCTCAGTCACTTTGCTTTCCCCAGCATACCCTGCTCAGTGCTGCCCTACAGAGCTGGAGGCGCAGGCTGAGATTTGTTGCCTCTTTGAAACATCGTCACATTATTGTGGGAACTGGGAGACAAAACGCTTAACTGCAACAAGAGATCAAAACAGTGCAGCTTGGTCGGATTTGCCACCATGACACTGCTTTGCAGAGGGGCTGAAGGCTTTTCCTGATCTCTTGTCCTCTGTTTCTTCAATTACTAAGTCCAAGCAGCTCTTCCTACAGGCTGATTTTACCTGTCTGTCTCTCCCTATGCAATGAACAAGAGAACTGACACACATAGCACAGCGTGTGCCAGGGGCACCCTGCAGGCACTTACAGAAAAAACATTGCAAAAAAAATTGTTTTCTTTAACTAAGGCCCTCTTTTTGATCTAACATGAAATAATTACACAGGCAGTCAGGATTTTTTGCATGTAAGAATTCACCATGCACCTTCCAAATGCATTAAACATTTATAATCACAAATAAAGCAAGAAAATATCTTAGCAGTAATTTTATAATTCCTATACTTCCTAAGATCATCAGACATATCCCACTGTGAAATGAAAAAGAGTCTGGTTAAGTTAATTAAATGCTGGAGAGCCCTGTTTTGCCACAGATTGGCTACAAGCAGTCACAGCACTGATGGTGTTTGTTTCCACAGGCAATGTTGTGTTGTGCAGGCTGAACTACAATGGTTGCGTTTCCTAACAGAAATAAAACCTGAAATATTGGGCTCGGTCTTTTTTTCAGAAACTCTCAGGTTGTTCAGCACCCAGATCCCCTTCACATCCCTTCTGCACCTGAAGCTTACATCTGGAAAGAGCGAGAGATAACCAAAGTGACATTATGGCTCTGAACCACTAATTTACACATCATCCTTCAGCCGAGCCCAAGAGCTTCCTTGGAAAATTCAAGCCTTATTTTCCCCAAGAAACATCAAGGTGTGGTAGATACAAAGCAGCTCTGAATTCTGGATTACTGTCAGTTCTGCAAGTGCTGGTCCTGGCCAAAATCCCAAGTCACTCACCACACCTGAGAAAAGATACTGGAGTCTGGTGATCAATTTAAACAGTTTAAACTAATTGCATGTGTTTGGGACTTTTTTCTAATGAATTTGTTACATTATTGCAACCTTGAAAATTGCATGAGTGTTTTGTGACTACCCAAATATCTAATGAAAATTTGGTTTACCAGCCCCACCAGCCCCTCTGTAACAGGCTGCAGCCTCCCCTCTGCCTCTGCCCAATCTCAGGAGCACCCGCTCCCTTCTGTCAAGTGAGGCATTGCTATTCTGTACATATATATGTATGTATATATTTAAAATAAATATATTACATATATATGTGACACACACACACACATACACATATATGTAAAATAAGCTGCCTTTAGCTGAGACCCAAGCTCTGCAGATCAGAGAAACTCCTAATGAGCCAGCAAACAGAACAGAAAGCCTTTTACCTTCAGTGCTATCCTGCACCTGGGTTACCACTTGGGTTTCGGGGCTGTGACCGCGAGGAACCCCAGCTGCTCCCAGGCTCTCTCCTAACAAGTAGAGGGGACGTGGAACCAGGCTCACTTCAGAGCTTCCTCATCCACCTCGTTTTACTTGTTTACACAACCAGCTGCCTTACCCCCCCCCTTTTTGGGAGGACTGGAGTTTACCAGCCAGTCTCCAGGGTGACACTTGTGCTGCAGTAGGCCCAACCTGCAGTGACGCTGCTTCCCCAGGCAATTACCCGTGCCCCTTTACTTAACCTGATTTTAAACGGAAGCCTTCATTCTCCTCCCTGCCCAGTTGGGCTGGCTGCACAGGGCCTATCTAAGAGCCTCAAGGTTGCTCCTTTGAAGAAAGGCTAAGGCAGCTGGAGTTGTTCTGCCTAGAGAAAGGAAAGCTCTGTGAGACCTCATTGCAGCTTTCCAATACTTAAAGGGAGCTTACAAACGAGACAGAGAGTGACATTTTACATGCTTTGATAGTGATAGGACAAGGAGGGACAGTTTTAAACTAAAACAGGGGAGATTTAGATTTTATATCAGAAAGAAATTCCTTATTTGCACCCATGGGTGGGATTTGGACTGGGCGTGCTCATGCTGCCTCCCTGCCCAGGAGCACAGGACATATGCCAAGGGTGCTGTGGAGATGGTGATGTTTTGGTGATATGTTTCTCTGCTCCACAGCTGATAGGCTGAAACTTGCTGGTTCAGTTTTTCACTCAGTGAATAACAGGAGAAAGTGATTAATAGTCTAGCAATTGTGTTTCGATACAAACAAATTACTGCTGTATTTTTCTCTTGCTGGTTAATTGCCATTTTGGAAGGCCAGACAGTGGCAAGAGCCCTTGGGGAGATTACGCTCATCTGCAGGAAGAAGCAAATTGGAAAAGGTTAAACACTCATCTGATGAGAGACATTTTATCTCCATCTTGACACCGCTATTAACAATCCTGCCTGAAAAAGGTCACCAGCATTATCAGCGACAAACTGTGTCACCTGCAGAAAGAGCTAGTGTCTTGATAGACTCCTTAGGGGTGACAAAGCCTGTGTGTTGCCTCGCTGTATTTCCTGAGCTCATGGCTGAGGCCAAGGGCTAGGGCAGATCAGCAGTGCTTCAAAAACGGGGAGAGGGCCCTTTGCTGCCCACAGACTGGAGCGAGTAAGAGCAGGAAATTATTTTAGACCACTACTAGAGTAATAACATTTGCATCCTGGCAGGCTGCTTATCTTTCATCTACAGGTACTTCCTGGTACTGAACTGCGGCTTGTGCAGGGCTTCGTGTACTCTTTATATCTCCCATCCGGCAACTGGCTGTACATCAGTGCACAACCAGGAAACAATGCATGTTTAATCAGTTACTGATTCGAAAACCATAGCTCCCTGGCAACACGTCAACCTTATCTGCCCACACTGCAGGCAAAGCAGGAACATTCTCCAAGCAACGGCTTGATCTTTGCAAGGCAGCATCCTTACAGAGGGAAGCAGTTCTCCGTGTGCAGAATTTGCAGTGTTCAGGAATGCCCATATGTTAGCATAGCAAGGCAGACTCTGAAACACGAAGAAGCAAGTTGACACTTGGATACTCAGCTGTTATTGTTGAAAGCAATTCATATGTCTGAGCAAGAGTATACAGGTGTTCAGACCTACCTGTAGCACACCTCTCTGAAAATGGGCTCATAACTCATTAAACTCTGTTTAATGAGTTAGGAATCTGAATCTGGATAATTATTCATTTGCTTTCAGATGTATCAGATAACAGAGCCGAGGAGACCCAGAGTTCATCAGAAAGGAGATAAAGGCTTCACCAGAATTCTGGAACTCTTTCTCCTCTGAACACTTAATCATTTGGTTTTTGTTCATGTTAAACAGTCTGCTCAGTTCATTCTGCTCAGTTTGTGGTCGAGAATGTGATTGAATTTAGCAGTCCAGGACATCTAATACAGATGACAGAGAAGACAAATCTTACTGATGTTCAGTTCCAAATAATTCAAACTTCTTGTTGAATGTACAATATCTCAAGAAAAGAGAAAAGCAACTGCATATTTTACTGTAGTTAGTTTACCTGAAGTACTGTTGTTTCTTAGTGTGAGTGCGCTGCTCTGGTCAGTGAATATTGGTGACAAGAAGTTCTCCAGCAGGAAGAAGAGAGGGTATGAAGTATGAACACAAGTGTGCCCATTTGCACGTGGTAAGAAAGTCAGCACAGGGCTTAATTTACACTATAAGCTGGGGAAAAAAAAAATAAATAAATAAAAAGCATGAAGTATCAGGATTCACCAAAGATGACTATTTATGTGGTGTAGACCTTTGGGGTTTTTTCTTCCATTAAAACTCAGAAAGTTTCACACACACCAAAAAAAAAAAAGCCCTTGTGGTAGATCATATTGCCAAGGGAAACGTATTCCCATTTAAAAGCAAACTATAAACAAATTAAATTGAATTCCCAACTTATAAAATATTTTTACATCCCGAATTGCTGTCTCTATGTGGTTGGCAGCCATCCAGCTCTGTAAGCTGTGCTCATGATTGCTCTCCTGAGCTGAGGCCGTTGTGTGTGCAGTGATGTTCAGCTCCCACAAGTCCCTGGCGCACTGCTGTCAGTCTGTATGCTCTCCTAAGGAACACATCCTCAGCATTTCTCACCTTCACTGTGTCTTACCCACCCCTACCTTTCCCTCTGGAAAAGTGATACAATTTGCTGTTAAATGCATGTGTTGCTTGACAACTTCCTTAAGGTGATTTGCAGAAAAGACAGTTGTTATGAAATCTTGTATTAGTCCTAGCAAAAATCTTTTCTCATCTGGATAATGCAGATATGGAATATTTCAGCTGTTTGAGAAGCTCAGCAACTGATGTTTACTGAAAATAAATTATTGCTAGCCCAAAACACAGAATAATGAACATTTAAATTTTAAAGCTTTTACATAAAAAGTCAGTGTGTGTCTTGGTCCCCTGAGGTGGGTAACAGGTATGTGGGATTGTGCAGTCAAGATTTGCCCTGGGGGGAAAAGGTGCTAAGGAAGCAATTTCAGTAATCATACAGGAGAGGATTGGGGCTCTTCCTCTGGGCTGGGCAAAGCATCAGTTTGACACTGCAGAGAGGGGGAGCTCCTTATCTACCAGTGAGGGCATGTTTCACTGGACAGTCTGTGGAGCAGATCTGACAGAACCTCTTTAGGCTGCATGGTACAATCTTTAAAACGACAGGTAAGATGCACTTCTTTGTTGTTCTCTGGAGCTTTCTCTCCAAAGTGCAAGAGAGGTTTTGATGCCAGAAGCTTGTGGCATGTGGCTCAAATTCTTTTTCTCTTGACACGTCAGTACAAGTGGTAAAAACATCTTGCTTGGGGGAGCTCATAAGTCTACTGGCCCAATCTCTTAATCCGTACAGCAGCCAACAACCATGGTTGGGGTACGGGCACTGGGTATGGGCATATAGATTTCCTCCCACCTGCCCTCCAGCAACCAGCCATTTCCCAGTATCCTGAGCAGGAAGATGTGGACCTACAGAAGTGTTTTCCATGGGCTTCTGTAGTCCCTCCTTGAGCTCATTAATACATTTATCCTTCATGGGAACCTTACAGCAGTGAATACCACTAGCACCAAGTTACCTCATCCTGCATGTCTCTTCTGGTGCTGCAAGTAGCTCTTAGGATTTTATGGCATTCTCACTGAGGAATGAGGAGTAGAAGGTGAGAGGGGACGCAGTAGAAAAAATTCAGCAAAAGCCAATAGGCTTGTCAACCTGTGATCATGGATTTGAGCCAGTTTGTTGGGATGACTGGCCAAAGCCCATGCAAAAAGAGAGGCATGAAGTGGCCCAAACACCTTTCATCTCAAAGGAGCACTGATGGCAGTCAGTTCAAGTGCCTATATGGAACTGATGCATACATACAAGAATACAAGGAATTACAAGTCTAAATGCTCTCCTCATTTACTAGTTTCTTCTTGATTGTGTGATGCAAGAGTCAGAACTACAATTTTGTAATTCCAGCCTTTGTCATCAGATTTGACTTTTCAAGGATTCTACTTTATAGCCTTGGTGGAATTAAATCTTCTTGTTGTATGAATCTTCACAAACCTCTGGTTAATGGGTTCCCAGTAGAATAATTCTCAGAATAGGTGCTTGCATTCCCTGCCTTACTAATGGATACACATAGCTGCCTTTGGCACCCCCAAGGTGAGCCCAAGGGAGTTCAGTGGCTGGTTCCCCTGAGGCAATAGTGAGGCTCTGCAAACATTCCTATTATTCAGCAGGAATATGCAGTCTGCCACCACAGCATGAAGTACTGATCTGATGAAACACAAGGATGCTCTTCTTTCCCCATTAGCTTTTGGTAAGCAAAACTTAAAACAAAACAAAATACTTACCCTATTATTTTTTTTATTTTATTTTGATTTTTCATGGTCCTCATTGTGAAATTAAATTTGGAAAATTCCTTTCATTAGCTCCACACAGACACAGTCCTAAGGGCTTCCTTTCTCCCACTTAGTGGTTTCTGAGATCATTTTACAGTTAGACAACTGTACTGTTGTCTCTCATTCTGTGTTGATGGTACCAAAGGCTTCACCCCAACAGATCTTACTTCAGAAGTCCTTTTTTTTTTAAAAGTAAATTCATGTGAAGGAGCTCACATACAACTACCTGCACATGATTACTAGTCCCTGGATTTTACAAACCACTCAAACACAGAAACTGTAGTGCTGAGGGGATTTCATTACATGCACAATTTTCTGATGACTTTGATACGTGCAAGATTCAAGAACTCAGTCACTCCTTTGATTCCAGCCTGGTAGCATAGTATTAGTGGTAGGAAAGGTCCTGGAATATATTTGTGCACTAAAATTTAACTAGACACAGTATGATGTGGGAGGGAAAAAATAATTACTATCTGCTCAGAGCTATTTGTCTCTATATCTTCCAAAATCTGGATCCTCTCTCATTGTTAAACACTCAGCTTGACAGAAATGACCACAGCACATCATAGAAATGTACAGAAAGACCTAACACTGTAGGATGTCTCATCCCCAGAGAGGCGGGCAAGAAATGCTGGGATGTGCAGCTGTGTTGCCAGTAGCCTGTCATTACTACAGACAGCAGCATGTCAACAGCTTTGTGCTGAGCTTGCAAAGCCTCAGGGAGAGCCTTGCAAGCCTTGCACTGTCTGAACTTTCCTTCATCTTCCTCTAGCTTTATGTTACTATTTTTTTGGGACAGCATTTTTTCTACCTGACCAGCTGCCTATGGCTAATTGGTTTTAAGAATTTTATTTTTATATGACACAAACTCAATTTTACACAGATGGCAGTAGCAGATAGTATCTCTGCATATAACGAGGTACTTAATGCAGTCAGGGAAGAGGAATGCCAACCTGATACAACTGCAGAGGCCCTGATTAGTGGGGATTAATGTTAACAGCTGTGGCATGGCCCTGTCACTGGAAACTCCATGGCTCTCATCAGTGTCCAGAGAAATGCATACCTGAAGCTGTACAACGCTGGGTTTGCAGTTTACAGAGAGTGCAATGAAATAAATTTATCTGCAACATGGACTTACAGATCAGTGAAAAATGAGGAAGGTGCAAATGCATGTTAGGAAGCTCACACCAAAATAGATGAACTTGTGTGTGGAAGAAGCCAGCACCATCAATGCCAGTTTTCCTAAAAAAGGGCACTAAAAGCTGAAGATGCTGCAGTGTTACGTTACTGCAGTTTGAAGATAAATGCTTTATGACCCGGAGAGATAACTCAGAGGTGAGCATAATCACAACAATATTGATAAAAATTAAGCAGTGTGTTACAATATTAACTATATTATTGTTATTGGCAGGTTTCCCTACACTGAATATTTTCTGAAGTATTTAAACTTCAGTTTCTTCCTTTTTTTTTTGTCAACAAGTTTTTTGTTTGTTTGTTTGTTTGTTTTGTTTCTTTTGTTTGTTTTGTTTGTTTCTGAGACAATTAGATCTGGAATAACAGTTGTAGACTCAATTATACTCCCAGTAAATTATTGGCTTTACTTATACACTTATATATATGTTCTTCGTTGCCCTCTTTTTGTTCAGAAGAACAGAAGAAGGGAGAAATGCATATGCAGACTACTTTAAACCCAGAACAGGGACAGAAAGAGCTGTGTAACACCACTCAGGCTCCTTATGAGCTGTGTATCTCAGTGCTGCCTGCAAGCTGCACTAACAGGAAGTTGTATTGTTACGTTTTTTTGTGGTTGTATTCACATCTCTGTGACTGCACAGAGCTGAGGTCGGTTTCAGCAGTGAGATTGCTTTGATGTGTTACTTTTTTTGCATGATTCCCTTAGAATAGGATGGTAAGTAGTGCTTCTTACCTGGGAGCCAAGGAGGTGGTGTTGGTCTCCATATTCTTTCTTTTACCAGACTGGCTGCAGAGAAGTGTTTTTCCCCTTTCTTGACTACATAGAATTGTACAATCATAGAATGGGCTGAATTGAAAGATCTGCCCTGGGCTGGCTGCCCCCCCCCACCGGCTCAGGCAGCCCAGGCCCCATCCAACCCAGCCTCCAGGAATGGGACACCACAGCTCTCTGGACAGCAGTGCCATTGCCTCACTGCCTTCTGAGTAAGGAATTTCAGTCTATTATCTAATCCAAATCTCCTCCCTTTTAGTTTAAAGTGATTTCCTGTTGTCCTGTCACTATCAGACTGTGTAAACTGTTGATCTCCCTCCTGCTGCTTACAAGTTCTCTTCAAGTACTTGCAGGCGACATTGAGGTCTCCCTGGAGTCTTCTAGACTCTGAACAGGTACAGTTCCCTCAACATTTCTTCTGAAAAGTGTTTCATCCCACTGATCAGCTTTGTGGCCCTCCTCTGGACCTGATTCAACAGCTCCACTTCTCTCTTGTACTGGGAGCTGATCTGGGCACAGTACAGCAGATGGAGCTTCAAAAGGGCAGAGCAGAGGAGACAGTCCCCTCCCTCTTCTTGCTGCCACCCCTCATTTGATGCAGCACAGGATACTGTTGGCCTTCTGGGCTGTAATCACATACTGCAGGCTTGCATACAGCTTTTTGTCCACCATATAATAAAGAGTGATTTTAAATAGAGGTGAATGTATTGGTTACGTCCAGCAGATTGGACACTGGTTATCCCAGTCTTCCTGCAATTATTCTCCTGTCCACCTTCCAAGGAAACACTCCTCATTTGTGACATTTATTCTCCTTCACACCAGCAAGCTTTGTTCTCCTTCTGTCTGCCTGTTTCCCTGTTTAAGAATCCATGCCAAACTCATCCTAGTGCACATAAGATTTCCTTCCCTAACTGAAGTATGCATGTTCACTTGTAGGTTAGGTGGGAGTGCCAGCAGAGCAGGAGAGTTCCAGACCATTCATGGACCCTGTGCAGTGCAGCAGACATCTACATGTCTTGTGTGGTAAGGAAGTGAGGGGCTCTGAGTGTTGACAGAGGAGGAGACATCTGACATGGCCTGCAGAGGGGTAGGCATGCCCAGGGTGACAGAAATGGTAGCAGGATCCTCAGTGCTTTTCTAGATCTATAAGCAAAGTAATATTGTATTACAGTCTCTCCTTTGTTTTAAGACCTTGTTCACTAATAAGATCTTAATTTCAGTCCATAGAGGAGCAGAAAGAGCCGTTTACACAGTATCAGGCCTAAAATACTGGGAAATGCCTGCATGTAAGTGTTTTTAGAATAAATTTTCTGCCAGAAGACATGTTCTCTATTGACAACAAATTGGCCAAACCATCCATGTGGATTTATGCTGGTGCAAAATGTAGTTCAGTCTTATGAACAAGCAGCCGGACTACAAATACTGTGCTTCTGATACACTGTTCCTGCATTTCAATCCAGATAATGCTAAAAAGAATTTGTTAACATTATCTACCCAGAAATTGCATAATCTGGCATGTTTGTTATCGACGGGAGGAAGTCATTATCTTCTGATGGATGAAACCTCACAAGTTTTTGTACAAACAGTCATGCAATCCAGATGTCACCCAAGATGGCTGTTTTGATGATGCCAACAAGAAAGAAAAAAGAAGACACTAAAAAAACTTGACCCACTGAGCAATAACAAACACCACATATTTCTTAGAATAGAACATTATAAAAATAATGCAAATTCTACACTGATAATCTGCATACTGCTGTGCATATTGTGCACAGGGCAGTAGAAGCACATTTAGTCCAGTACTCATTGCCTCTGGCAAGGACACTGGCTGCAGTGCAGCACCACCATACTGTGGAGCATCAGGAAAGGTGTGAGCAGAGTCCTGAGACTACTGCTGTTGTTTACAGTGGTGTTTTGATATGAATGCCAAGTAAATAGTCCTGACTGCACTATCACCCCAGTGCCCAGTTGCCTATAAAGAATCTGACTGATCAAGGAAAAACAGGGGGCTATAAAGTCGTGGAAAATTCTGATTCGAGGATTTGTGATTTCATAGCACAAATTTGGGCCTATCCCTTGGGAAAGGACAAAAAGAGTAACAAGGGTTTACTCTCTGCTAGACAATCTTTCTGGGAGGTTTGATTCCTTTTATCCAACTGTCCTGTCATTGTCCAAAACTGGGATCCAAATCAAAACAAATAGTGAACTGTTTGCCTCAGTGCTGTGAAAGACAAAGTGTTAATCATTTCTCAGTTGGACTTGTTTTTGAAGACAAGGTAAATTTTAGCCTCAGAAGAGTTCAAGGAAAAAAGAAAGAAGGCTGAATTTAAAGCAGTATGTTTAAACTGTCCTCTTTTGGAAAAAAAAATATATATATATATAATGTGGGTTAAAATAGTAGATGCTCCCTATCAAGGTAAAAAAAGTACACTGGTGTGCAGGACTACATCAGTGAACACACACAAAAAAGATTTTAAAGCAACAGAGATAAGTTTGTGTATGAGAAAGGCTGCCTGCAAAACCCATCAGCATCGCATGGTCCCAGCTAGGATCTTCTTAAATTCTAGGCAGTAGATATGGAAGTAAGACTGCAAAAGTACATCAGTGGAAGTATTTTACCTCTTCCTCATTACATACCATTATTTACCATATTACTCCTAGGCAAAGCAAATCCTACAAGATAAAACCTGCTTAGAATTAAGTTCTGCAGACTGTTTTTTCATGTCTAGGGATTTCCACAGTGGATCTTGTTCTTAGAATAAAATACAAAATAATTCTAGGCATGACACTGAGGAGAGACAGTGTAGTTCTCAATTCAACACAAACACTTCAGTGTAGGATTAAGACCCAAAATGAGTAATGTGAAAACAGAAGGAAGCACAAAACACAATGCATTTCTTATGTAGATAGTGTTACACTTTCTCTACTTGAGGCTTTGGCTTTTGGGTTGGAACATCCCTGGTCATCATCATCAGAAATCTTCTGTGGCTGGTTTGAGTGAGGCATCAGTCACCCACCTTAATGATCAACTCCTCAGAAGTCAGATGGTGCACTGGGGGAACTTGCAGAGGATATAAGCTTTCCTTTGCAAAGTTTACAAAACACTTAAATGCATCGACATTTTAGCCCTTACCCAGGGACTTTCCCAGTACAGAAGCTTCCTGGAAAGAGATACTGTGTTGAGTCAGGGGTTACTGACATATGGATGTCCTCCGACTGTTGCAGCTTAGATTGAAAACAAACACAAAACACCAAACTCTTTCTGCCTAACTCTAAGAACTATGTCCAGATCTCTGTTATCTTAAGGTAGGGAAGGGGAGAATTTCTCTTGATTAATTCTGCTCCAGTTGTCACAAAACCTTGTTCCAGAGTCAGCATCAGGCCTGAGAGACTGCTCTAGGGACAAGCTCTTCAGTTGCTGAGAAAGATGAAAGGATCATCACACTGAGCTTGGGGATTTTCTGTGTTTGGAGCAATGATGAAGAACAAACTACTCAATAAGTTCTTTGTCTGGTGTAGGTAGATAGACTTTAGATTTTGCCTGGCACTGCAGTCTGTTCTGTGGAGTTTTTAAAGACTGCTAGTGATTTCCTGGGAGGCAGAACTTTGCCTAACTTGAATGGTGAGGCTATTTCAGGCACTGCAGTGCTTATCTCAGCTCTGATCTCTTGAAAACCAGCACATGGTTTCCCGTCAACATGAGCAAAGCAGTAAGCAGACCAGAAAAGTTTGTTGTGGTGCAGGTTGGAAGTGGCAGCTATAAGTGGGCATGCATGTAACTGGCAAGAGAATTAATAAAACACGCTCCTTACATTTAAGGATGCTCTGATAGTAAGCCAGCCTTACAACTATGGATTTCAGTGGTAAAAAGGACCAAGGGATCCTTTAAAAGAAAAACTAGTAGGGGTTTTGTTCCATTTGTCTGATTGTTTTCTTAAATACAGTCCATAACACACTTTCCAGAGGACTCATTGAAAAGTTAATCAAATTTGTTGATTTCTAAGCCATTAAAATCTACAGAATTCATGATTTATAGATACCAAAAAGAAATAGTAATTAAAATGCTTAAAAACAATAGGACCCAGATAAACAGTCTGGCTTTTCATTCCACACGGACTTGATTCAAGGCTTCTGAGTTTTAAATCAATTGCTAAACCAATATACTTGAAGACTTCAATTACTTGAAATAGAAGTTCGGCATAACTCAGCTCATGCTTTTATTACTTCCTGCCCTGATGTAGAAAAATCAAGTCTGAACTACACAGTGTAGTTTTCTGTTGACAGCAGTTCACAAGGCTGAATTGCCATACACATCCCATGTGCCAGTATTTCACTGTCACCTATCCATGGAATTCTGGAGCCATGTAGAGTTTTGTGGTCTCTGATCACTAGCAGCAGAAAGTCATAAATAAATCCAAAAAGATCAGGAAAGAAGAAGTCGTCAAATTCAAAGCAAAAGTAACTCTACATACGGACACCTCTAAAAATACTTTAAATATTCTCTGAATCCAACTAGGGAAACAGCTACTACCCTGTCCTCCTAACTGTATGGCAAAAGTGAAAGTGACAAAGACTTTCAGAATTCTCAAAATACAGAGAAACAAAGAAATACCCCTGAAAAAATATTACCATCCTTACTGCTGAAAATGCTCTTCTGGAAGTGCACTGGTTTTGATTCTCTACCCTCAAGCACCTGAAATTATCATCTGTGCCCTTGGCTAATGAGCTCAAATTGCCTCATGGTGAAAATTACAGGATGATCAAAGAATGGTTGAAATTGGGAGGGAGATCTGGAGGTCATACTGTAGAATAGTAGAGTCACAGAACCACAGAATCATAGTCATAGAATGGCTTGGGTTGTGAGGGACCTCAAAGATCACCTAGTTCCAACTCTCCTGCTGTGAGATCAGACTGCTCAGGAAAATATCAAGCCTGGCCTTCAGCACCTTCAGGGCATCCACCACTTATCTGGGCAGGCTGCACCAGCACCTTACTGCCTTCTGAGTGAAGAATTTCTTTCTAACTTCTAAACTTAATCTCCAGTCTTTAAGTTTAAATACATACCCCATTGTCCTCTCACTATTTACCTGCGTGAAAAGGGTCTGCTGGGGCACACTGCTGGCTCATGTTCAACTTGCTGTCAGTCAGAACCCCCAGATCCCTTTCCATGGGACTGCTCTCCCACTCTTGTCCCCCATTCTCCACATATAACCAGGACTGCACTTTCCCAGGTGCAGAATCCAACAAAACTTTATGCATTTGGTAATTGTCCAGCTCTCCATTTGTCAAGATCTCTCTATAACTCCTCTCTACCTTCAAGGCAGTCAACAGTTTCTGCCAGCTTAGTGTCACCCACAGACTTGTAGTATGCATTCAACGCATTCAAGACCAGAATATGTACCATTTATGAAAAAAGTCCAAGAGTACTTGTCTTAAAATTGAGCCCTGGGGAACTCCACTAGTGACTGGCCACCAGCCTGATGTAATCCCATTTACTGTAACCCTTCAAATCTAACCCATCAGCCCAATGTTCACCCATTGCATGGTGTTTTTTGTCTATGCTGGGAATTTTGCCCAGAAGGATGCACTGGGAAAATACGGAAAGCTTTGCTGAAAGCTTTCCCAAAAGGAACACACCTACTGGATTCCCTTGGTCAACTAAGTGTGTAACTTCATCGTAAAAGGAGATTATGTTCATTAAACAGGATGTTTATTTTCCTGCACTCATGTTGGCTGTGACCAGTGACTGCACTTTGCTCCAGGTGTTTTTCAGTAATTCTCAAAACAATCTCTGTAATTTCACCAGGCACTGAAGGTAGACTAGCAGGCCTGAAATATGTTCAAATACATTCATGCATTCAGATAAATGCTGTAATAGTTCCCAAAGAAATAACCATATAAGATACGGCCTGATCTGTTAATGATGAATGTCCTGTTCATTTTGATGGGATTAGAACCAAACTCACAGATCTTCATGCACAGCAGTGTTGTTTCTGTCCTGTGCAGGGGTAAACTCTTTACAACACCGTGTGTGCAATGGCTAGATTCCTTTAAGAGAAGCAAACTCCACAGGGAGTTTGCACAGTACTGGTCCCAGCATGGGTCTTCACTGCTGCTCTGCAATCATAAAAGTATGCATTCTTAAACCTTAGGGGTCAGTGTGTTGATATCAGACTTCATTGTGAAAATTCCAGGCAAGGCTATGAGCAGGGAAAGTTTTAAGACTGCACCAGGGTTAGGCAGAGCTCAGACTTTCCTCATTGCCTACTGCCCAGGCCTTGCTGTGCCTCTCCCATTGCCTCCCCTGTCCCATTTCTCTGGCTGTGGTTCCCCTTGCCTCACTCCTTTCCACATGCAGAACAATACACTGCTTTTGTAACTTGTCGATCTCCATAGATGTAAAAGACAAAATACTCCAAAGTAAAAAGCTTAATGTTTTTACCATAGTAACGCTTATGGAAGGAGCCTCTGAGGGACAAGAGGGCGTGCAGTTTTTCACAGAGGATGTCTAGACACAAGGCTGTTTTGTGTTTATGCTGACTGAGCTACTGAAGTCCACACCTTCAACCAGATAAGCTGTTTGTGAGGACTGAACCCAGGAGGTTTTCTTATTTTTGTGGATAACCTGACAACTGTGCCAATACTTGGCCTCTGAGTTGGTTCTGAGCTAAATCTCTGTCTGCAACCTGGGTCACGTTCCCCATGAAAGGAAGAGAATTCTCAAGACTCTTCAGAGCATAACATTCATTGAGCATGCAAGATAGGTGCGTTATCAAACACTGAGAATTGAACAAAAGAGTCAGTGTTGCTCTGTGAGCATGTAAAAATATGACAATGAACACTGGAATGATAGAGGATCATTCAACTACTCCTCTTTTTTTCCCAGTCAATTGAGGAAATGTCATCCCCTGGAATATAATAAATAAGATGAACTTCATTACTAATCTTTTCTACCATCTGCATGCATAGTTTATCTGCTGCATTGTCCCAAACCCACATATACATAAAATAGTAAACAAAAAGGTCTGAAGAAATTTGGTAGTGCAGCAACAAAGAGGGAGAATGGGTGACATCCCACAGAGGATGCGGCAGGAGAAGTCTCTACCAATAGTTTGAGTCATTCCTACTGCAGCGATGGCAGACACTGGTCTTGACAGGACAGAATGTTTCCTGCAACTAATTTAAAACAGCAGCTAGAGATTAAAAGTAGGGGTATGGATTTTCAAATTAGCACATCCAAAAGATTAATTCTGCAGTTCCCATGATAAATGATGTTTCATTAGGATGAAAAAAAGAAAGCTAAATACACGTCCTGCTGTATATAATATTCATTTTGGATTATTATTATTATTTTTTGGAAGGGCAGAAAAACTTGATAAATATGCAAGCAGTGAAAGAAAAGAGTTAACTCCTTCCTTACTTCACCTTTCTCCTCACAGGAAACAGTCTCTTGCTTGATACCAACAGCTGGATATACCTAGAAGGACGTCTGTTCCAGTGTGTTGATGGAAAAGCCTGGAGCCATGCCTTTTGCCCATCTTTTATCCCCCAAAAGTACCAAGGGCCCAGTCAGCTTCAGGAACATACAGGTTCTTTGCAGAGTTTCTGCAGGCACTGTGGGAAGCTTTACAGTCTTCCTGCATCCACAGAAGCATGAGCAAACTGTCAGTAAAGGGACTGGACCAAAAGTGCTGGTCCATGCCTCAGCTCTGGGCCCTGACAGTGACATTTCAAGGTATGCAGGCTTCTGGGCAACTTCCCTTTTGAATCTGCTTTAAAGATGTAAAAAAAGGTGACCAAAACGTGGTTGTATTTCTTGTAGAATAAACTATCTTGAAAGAAGAAACAGGTAGAATTTCCGTGAAAGATCATCAACAAAAAATATTTCAGAAATATACCAAGAAAAAAATGTATTGCAGAAATGATTTATTTCATGCCAACTTAACTCATTGACTAGATATTTCAACATACAATTCAAAAATATATCCAGTACATCAATAATTTAAATACTACACAAGAAAATTTATAACTCAGTGAATTTTAAAACATTTTATGCACACATACTTGTATCATAAGGCAAAAGAAGCTAGTCTATCCATAAGCAGCACTCCTACAGCCTACCCTTGATATACACTGGAGAATAAACATCTTCTGTTACTACAGCCATACTTGAAAATGATTTCCCTTGTCTTTCAGACACTTCTATAGAAATTTAAGGTGATCTCTTAAGGAAAATAATTCCTACAGTGACAGTTTAAGATATCACGCTTAAACAATTATAATTCACAGGAATGTCAAATATGACAACATCATCCTGAAGAAATAATTGAAGTTGCATATTATTATTGCCTGTCAATTACAGCTAAAACACACACACACAAAATTAAGCATGCTGAGGAATACATTCTAGTGCATTTTAATGGAGACAAAGAACAAACATGATTGGGATTACCATACAACTGAAACAGAAGATACCAAATGTAACACAATATAAGCACTGACAGCAATCCATATACTAGAAAGGGATCTAAGTTCAAGGTGCTATTCTGCTAGGGATGCTGCATTTCTGTCAACATAATCAAATTGTGTAGGAGTGTCTCAGCTTCAGATTAGACTACTTACTTAGAGGCACGGATAATATTAAGAGAACTGCCGTGAGGCAGCATATTCCTGCAGAGTTCATTAGGGAAAAGGAATGTAAAAAATTTCAAAAGGTTTACAAGATACACCAGTAAGTTGGTCCATAAAAAAATCAATCATCTTCTGAACACTAAAACAAAAATTAAAAGCTAGGAGACGATACATGTAATGAGTGGCATTTCTTTTAATTATTAAGATGGAAACAATTCTCTGTCATGAACAGACAGATTTCCTTAAGAAGCCTCACAGAAAGTTGTCATTCATAAAATGATCTCTATTTGATACTATAAATCCCCTCAGACTGCAAGTAATTACTAGCAGTAATGAAAATCAGAAGAAATAATGCATTTTTCATTTAACATTTACAATATTCTGAGTTAAATTTAATAAAATGACGATTAGCATAATTACTGAAAAATCAGAGTAACCATTGTTAATATTT
This sequence comes from Callipepla californica brunnescens, assembly GCA_023055505.1. Lineage (NCBI taxonomy): Eukaryota > Metazoa > Chordata > Aves > Galliformes > Odontophoridae > Callipepla > Callipepla californica. The sequence continues at coordinate 10,632,385 of JALIRH010000009.1, read as the reverse complement.
CATATCTAAAAATCATCATGACTGTGTTTTAAAATAGCAAGAATAAATATTGAACAGATAGCAGCTTTCCACCATTCCCATTAATACTGCTAATGATGAATTATTTTACAAGTGCTCGATTCCAAAACAAAGACAGATTATATTACTGCGATTTTTTCAGTAGTGTAAGTTACAGTAGTATAAAGTTTGTTGCCGTACCTAAATGACAGAATATATCATAGTATGCCTTAATTGTCACTTGCTAGCATAGACTATAAGCTCACTGTCTTTTGTATTCCCTCATAAAAGAATTCCTCAGTTTATATCACTAAGAACTGTGCCTTAAAGAGCAGAGTGCTCATTTCCCAATATACATAACTTAGCAGAACCTGTACATGCTTAAATACCTGAAAACACTGGATTACAAAACCAGCAGGAACTGTAAGTTTGACTAGAGCTTTTTGCTATCTGTACTTTTGAAGAAATCCAGCACTGACAGAGCTTTAAAATAGTTTCTCCCACCACTTTTCAAAGTTTGTGACAATTTACATGGATTCTGCCCATTGGTTTACAAGCCTGAGTGGTCGTCTGGTGCCATTTTTATGTGTGTGGTGTCCACAGCTTAGGAAATATGCTCTAGCTGCTCGCTAACTCAGAAAGTGAAATTGTAAAGAAAGATATAATTGACACTCCTTAGTTGCAAATAAACATGGCTATATACCAAGAGTTAATGAACTAACATTCTGTTTCCAAAAGCACGCTTTGCAAGGTATTTATACTTTAAATCATCTTATCTGGAGCACCGAATGTGCTGCAAGAAAAGCATTAACGTATGTCGCAATCACTGCTTAAACATGCCAAAGCTGGCTTCACTTCATTTATTCATTTATTTTAAGGTAGGCTACCTTTAGAGTATAATTACAACAGAAAAGAACTCAGCAACAGATGCCGCAGTTTTGGACAGGAGTTAGGGTAAATCTTTAGGCACTTAACCCCCAGGCAAGTTCTGCATTATTCTTTATAAGCAGTAACCAATGTACTCTGCAATGAGCTCAAGTACACAGCAAATGTTGCACAGGTATATAGTTTGGTTCTGTAACGTTCCTTTATTGTAACCAGTGATTTTTTAGTTGAAAGTTTCTCATATTTAGTCATAGGAACTGACAGTTACTTTTTGAAACGCTAATTAGGTACAAATTGCACTTAGAATAACAACTGTTAGTCAGAAACGAATACATGGATGAAACATCGCATGGATTACATCACTTATCAACTCCTCATTTAAACCTTTAGTATCCAGGCAGGGTGTGACCCAAGGGATCTTTAAGCACTATCCAGAGAGAACTCTTGAGCTATGTTAGAAGCTCTCATGCCTGTGGTTTCAAAAAGCAGCCATTGGTTACTCCGTTACTTCTCTGCAACATACAATATAAGGTCAGAAGATTCCCATCTCAGTGACCTCAGAATTTCAGTATCAGCAGATGGATTCCCACAGCAATTAGTTTACAGTAAAATCCTCAGATCACCGTATCCCAGGGAAAACTACACAGAGGTCTTACCTAAGTTAGCTTTTGTATATAAAACCTTCAACAAGTTTCAATTGAGATTCTGTTAGCAATGATTCCACGGATGTCTGAGGGTGGAAAGATCATGCCCTGAGAAGGCTGACCCAATACCCTGAAGTCAACAGCAACTAGATAAGAATAATTCACAAGAGCTGTGAAAAATAAACATTCCTTTTGTGATTTTTTTTCATTAGCACTGAATTAGATCCCTTTGTAGTGACATTTCAAGACTTAAATAAAGAACTTACACTTTACTTCATCCATGTATTTCTACAAATAAACTCTTGAGCAATTAAATGATATATAAGCTATAAAAATAGAAATATTAAGTCTGAAACATTAATTGCTGATGGATGTCCAAAAACATATACAATCTCTTTCAGATCAGGCTGGATTAATAATAGCATTTCTAAGTGTACCTAATAAAAATTAAATATGTAACATCACAAAGTTGCTAAAGAACAGTCTGCATCCAAAAGCAAGTGTCTTATATTCTTGACTTTCATTCCCCAACCGTGAGGTTTTGATCAAGCTTTCACAAGACAAAAAATGGCCAAACTAAAAAAGTGTCCTCTTACATGTAATGCAGAAATTGCATGAGCTTGGGTACATTTGAGCATGGCTGTAATTCAGTGTATTCACCTCAGAACTGAGGGTTACCTTATGTCTGCCCTTTTATTTACATAATCATTTCTACACAAGTATTTTTCCTCCCTCATAATAGCAACACAGTGTTTAAAAACAGGCAGATCAATACATTATAAATACCACTACTGTTAGAACATATAATATACTAAATCACAGGAGGTAGAGTTAGATCCCCATTAACAGTTACTTCAGAAAAAAGACGACTTCTAAAAATTAGAACCTGTAAGCCTGAAAAAGTAAACTTTAATGAACATCTCAGTCTCAACTGCTTTAATGGATGCCTGTCTTTTTAAGCATGATAAAGAATTTATGATGGAAGTATGTTCTCTTTCCATTTTCATAATCATTTTGCAATAAGCTCAAAAGAAAACTTCCAAGTGCAAAGATATACAACAAATTCCAATAAAGCAGCATTTTAAGCTAATCAAATTTCCCAAGATATCATGAGTATGACCACATCTTTCACGTTATGATTACACTTGAAAGTTCATTTGACTAACTACAGCTTAAAATGTTATCTACACTGATTAAATTAAATAGAAGCACTTCTACATAGTTAATAATTGGCATTTTTGAATGGCATTTAAATGAGTATGCATTTATTCTTTTTGCAACAACTTACTGCAAAATACAGGCACCTTAAAGACTGATACATAATGCAAACAGGGCATTTGGGATATTAAAAGTGTTCATCATTATCTTGTCATGCTATGTATTTCCCTTCTTCTAAAGAAACACTCAAATATTTTAAGCTGTGTCTGAAGTCTATGCAAATACTTCTTGTCAGAATTTAACTCATTATTCACATCAGATTTCTTTTAAGCTTAAAAAAAAATTGCATGACAAGATTCTTCAACAGTTAGAACTGCAAAAAATCTTATGCAGACATCATGTCTTTGATAACGTTTTCTTGCTATTGCACATATGTTCTTGTGACAGTGAAACCTTCATCCATATTCATCCAATCGCACACAAAATCCTAGAATGGCTTTGGATCACAAAGACCATACAACTCCTTGCTCAGGCATGGTTGCCACCCACTTGCCCAGGACCCCTTCCAGCCAGGCCTTGAACAATGGAAAAGAAAATCCTCGACCAGTTTTAGAACAACATGACTGATAACTGATAGATAGCAGCAAGATTTATGAAAACACCCTGCCATTCAGTCTTTCTGCTTATAAAGGGTGTAATCTAAAGACCACTGAAGCTGAAAGAAGACTTAATTTAGATCAGTAAATAAATTGGAAAAATCAGTAAATTCTGGATAGTCATGAAAGCTTAAAGAGACAATTTAGGAAGTGTTTACTATTGTGACTGATATATTTGCACTTTGGATGCATCAAGATTTTCTCATAGCAACTTCTATACAAAAATTCCTTCCAAAATTGTTCATTCTAAAGCTTACAAATTACAAAGATTATAGAGGACATGGAACACCACTTTATGAGGAAGGGCTGAGAGACCTTGGTCTGTTCAGCCTTGAAATATAGAAGACTCAGAGGGGATCTGATCCACCTCTATAAACATCTAAGGTGTGGGAGGCAAAGGGGCAAGGCTGGACTTCTCTCAGCAGTGTGTGGTGATAGGACAAGGGGAAATGGCCACAAACTGCGGCATAGGAAGTTCCTCATAAATGTGCATGGGAACTTCTTCACAGTGCAGTGACGGAGCACTGGCACAGGCTGCACAGAGAGGTGGTGGAGTCTCCTTCTCTACAGATGTTCCAGACCTGCCTGGACGCCTACCCGTGCAGCCTGGGCTAGGGAGCTGCTCTGGCAGAAGGGCTGCACTGGATCTCTAGAGGTCCCTTCCAACCCCTACAATTCTGTGATTCTGTGATCTTGGTCATTACAAATAGTGCATCCATATGAGCTTTAACATCTACAATAGAATAAGAATATTCTTGTCATAAATGGTAAAATTATCATACGTTTCCAAAATATAGTTGTTTCTTCTTTTTAATAAAACAAAATTGATCTTTTCCGGTTCAGCAATACATCATAAATATAGTATTTTCCAAGCAGTGAGTAGGAAATAGATTGCCAATGAATTTTCTCTAGATTTAGATTAGACATCTTCAAATATTCTGCTTCGAGACATAGACAGGTATCTTCCACCAGGCTGGTACCTGCAGAATGAATTTTAAATGTGAAAAGATTTCACAGTAAAAAAGAAAAAGACAAATACATATAAGGCTCACTGCACTCCTTAATCCTTAAGTCTCAATAATTATTACAGGAGCTGAAGTTCTACTGGATTACTGTTTCCATAAGAACTTTTAGGCAGTCATTACATTAAATCTCACGTGACCAAGAAAAACAGTGGTATGAATATAGGGAATATTAAAGAACTTTGTTTTATGCTACAGTCAAAACAAATCTAATATTTTTCAACCAGCATTCTTTCTTTGGTGATTAACAGAACATCTCATATTCCTAGGAGAAATACAGCATGAGAGATGATTAGAGCAAATATCTGCATAATGTGTTGGGAAAACTAAAAAAGAAAAAAAAAGGAAATAAAAAGAAGCTTTACAAATGATTGGACAAGCCTATTTTAGAAAGATTTAAAAAGAACAAGTAAAATCTGATAATAGCACAGTGTACTTCCTCCTCTCCTGTGCTTAGCAAACTCCAAACAGACAAAATCAGAAGTTACCTTCTAAGTGCTATTATATCATAGGACACTCATAACTACTCTAAGAGTTATTAAAAAGCAAACAAATAATAAGAAACACACAATCTTATACAAGGTATTTTTAAGTGAAATGAAATTTGAAATGGAATTACTCTTGATTTATAACCACTGTGAGATGAAATAAAAGTTACTAAAAGAAGGCTCAATTAAGTTTTCTGGCTGCCTACTTTCTCATTGAAATAAAGGATCAGTGTGGTCTCCCCTGCAAATACTGCATAGGTGCCAGAAAACATCAGGCACCATATCTGCCCCAATACAATTATATATGCCTATTTCTATTTTTGTAGACAGTTACCTATTTCAAACAGTATAGAAGTAGAAAACAGAACTACACTAGTCTGGTTCCTCTTTAAACTTTTGTGCTAAAAAGAAGCCCAAAAAACAAAATGGTCAAAAATGTTCAAATAACTCCATATATCCAAAAATTATGAAATGTGGTAACATTCAATTAGGCAATTTAGATGTCAGTATTTACAGTTATTACTGAATTAACCTGTAAAATCTGCCAGTGTCATTTAACAGCACTCTTCACACGTTTCTGAACTTCCATCAATTTGTTGAAGTTACAGACAAAAGTCAACAGAAAATTTCTGATGTTTTCTCAGATTTGATATGCTAATTTAAACTGAAAAAACATACAAATTAGAACATTTGTAGGGAAATTTTAAATGATTTATCATAACAAGGTTCTAAAACATAGCTGTCTAGATTAAAAAAGCACTATTAACCATATCACTTCTTTCCTGAATGGACTTAGCAGATAATAATATATCCTACTTCATGACTGGCATTGCAAACACACTCAAAGAATTCTCTATTATTCACATAGCTACACTGCCCAGTCTACGACCCTGTTCAATGGGTTCAGACTTTCATTCATTTTACTAGTTTCAAGATCTGACGGTCAGATGCACTCCTGAAACTACTGGTCCCATAATAGTCAGTTTAATAGTCAGTTTCACTTCCTACAATCCTTAAAGACTGCCTATATACAGGGAAATAAAATAAGCTCTCTGAAATTTTGTACATTGAATGAAATATAATACTTATACTGAGCTTTGTATAATGAATAAGTCATTATTCAGTTCTTTCACTCCTGTGTTTACATGCAATAGTTTCCAGATTATGCCAACATACAAATTTATGTTTATCTCAAACCTCACTCAGACATTTCTAAAAACAACTGACAAAGCCTGAAGGTGTCAATTGCATCGAAAATAGATTTGATATCATCTGAGAGAAGGAAGGAAGAAAAATAGCTACGTGAGAAGCAAATACTGTTTATAAAGCTGTTATCACAAAATCAACTGACAAAGCTGATACAGGTCAGGAGATAGAAGCTATTAATATTTTTTAATTGTAAATACAACAGAAGATTCCTCACCTTCCAGAGTCTGATTCAAGAGGGTCATCATTAATAGAGTCTGCATTAAAATCCAAAGGTTCTGCATCCTGAAGAAGTTCTATTCTATCTCTTTCAGTCCTACCATTTGTTCGGGTGTACTTCGATAGTGCTGAATAGGTGAAAGGAAAGAAAGACAGCCATTTACCATATAAACACCTCAGATCATGTGAAAACATCAAACTTAAAAGACTGGTGTAATAATTTGCTAGTAACTCATCTAAAGCATTATCATGAATATTTTGAGTAAATTCAATATTAAATCAAATCTGGCTATATGCTCAAAGTTTTGGTCTTTTTAGATTTTTATCATTGTTTACCTCCAGAACAATATAACTGCAACAAGCAGGATAAGATTCATTTTACAAAAAAATCAAAGAAAATCAAAACAACTGTAAAACATTATTTACAAATAATTAAATGAAGCGTCAATTCTTCCCAACTCTCCATTTTTAACCAAGACAGCCAAGAAGGCTAAGTGTAAAATATAGTTGGATATTTTTCGGTTCTTCTTCTGTTTGTTTTGAAATGAAAAAAACTTACAAATGAATGAAGTACAGTTGTTTGGCAATTCACTGCCAGCTTCAGAAGGCCACTGCCTACAGCTTGTTTTGGGACTGGATTGCTACACATCATAAAGTTAACAGCAGAATATAACCAAACACACTTTCAGTTATCATATATCTGAGGACTTCAGTTTCCATCTGCTATGCAGAATGGAAGGAAGATCTACCTGAACTGGCTCTAAAGTATGTTCAGAGCTTCCCCCACTTTCACTTTTTATTTTTTACTGAAAGCACTTGCCTTGCATCTTCTCCCTTTTATTTTCTAACCTTTATTCAGTTTTCCAGCGCTTCATTCAACCTGGCACATTTAGCTTTTTAGTTTCATTTCTCACCTGTTATTGTTTTAAAGAATACATTAAATATACATTAAAAAAATCTCCACACTCAAAACAATAAAAAACCCACAAAACTTACGTCTATTGGTACTGGTCTCTGAGAAGCTGGATTCTTTTTGCTCTGTGTGGACAGCCCTGTTTCTAGTGGAATCCTCTCTATTTCCATACCGCTCTTTCCACTCCTAGAAAAAGACAAAAAAAAAAAGAATAAAGTGAGCTGTGCAGAAAGTAACACAAATAATATATACACATATATACAAATATATACTGGATCAGGAGATACTGCAGTCAATAGCTAACTGGTCAACCTCACCATTTAATGAAAGAAATACTTCGGAAATGTTACTGCTTGATATCTTGATACACGAAAAATTGTTGTTTTGTTTTAAACTCAGTGTTTATGTACCTTCACAAAACCGATTTCAGTAACTGTACTTTAGAAGAAAAAATACTCAAAAAAAACCCCAACAAACTACATATTAAATACACCCAGTTCTGCAACTGCGCCAATTATGGTGTAAAGACAGACATTCATCGTTTGGTTTCTATTTCCACCTAGTGGTAGAATGGCAAAATACCCAGACAAAAAAGAAAAACACAGTTATTGTTAAAATTCTAACATATAACCTTTTAGCATTTAATAACTTGAAAAAGAAGAATTATAAAGTACTGAAGAAGAAACCATGCTCTTTTTAGAAGACAAGTTAATGGCACAGTAGAAACTTCTCCAATTGTTTCAGTAACTACCATACTGATCAGATTCATGTATGGATCCTTGGTAAACTCAAAAGTTACTGTGCTGATTTATGCCCTCAGATCTTACAGTTCAAATCTGTAGAGGAAGTATTTAATCATGATCTAACAAAAGAATACTCTCATAGCTCCAAAAGTTTCAAGAATGGATGTGCTATGATGTAAAACGGAAACTCAAAAAACAGGTAACAGCTGAAACTGAGCTTTCCATTGAAACTGATTTATGGCGGTTCATTTCAGCGCGTACCAAAGATATAATGCACTGACTATTACTTGGTTTTGTATTAAGGGAAAGCTTTAAAACTATGGGATGGAGGGTGCAGAGCAGAGCATCTGAAGAAAGGTATGTGCAGTACTGGGCAATGGAAGTTAAGTACCTGTAAGCTTAAGAATCCAGAAGTTTTAGCCCCAGTTTTACCTGGCCTTTCTGCAAATAGTACCTATGAAAAAATAAACTGACTAAAAGGAAAAGTATTCTTTAGATATCTTAGTTTCTTTAGATACTGAATTGTAAGTGTTATTATTTAATATCAAAAGCTAAAATTAATGGAAGCTGCTTAAGGAAAGCTCCCTGAATTATGTTCCAATTCAGTAAGCATGCAAAACTGATTTGAAACAAAGACTTTGTTACTCAGTGGCAACAGTATTTATTCCTTCCTTACCATTTTCCTTCAGAGAAGGGAACTACATTAAATATTTTCCCTTCTCTGAAGAAAAAAATCAATCCTTGTCAATTAATAGCCAATGAACACACAAAGCAGAAGGTAAACTTGGGAAAAGCACAGTCCCCATTCCAAGAGAACATTCCAACACTGAAACTCTGTAGTTATTTCAAGCAGATCAGCATGGACAGAAGGGACTGAGAACAAACTATTCCAGATAATTTTGAGTCCCACAAGTCAGGACTCTGCTTATCACGACCTGTTTGCAGCCACAGGTCATTCTAAGAATAGAGCGAGTAACAAGAGAGTACAAGTAGTATGGCCACAATTACCCTCTTATCTTTCAAAATGAAAATGCAAATGATCTTTTTCCCCCAGCTAGGGCTACTCTTCAAGATAAAACTGTTTCCACCATTGATTGGGGGACTCTTTTCTTGTCAAATAGATCAGGCAGAATTAAATAGCAATGGCCATCCCTAGCAGACATTTTATTATATTAACATTCTGATTGCATAAAATAAATCTCTTACCCTTCTTCTGTTTTCACCTTCTTCCTGCCTTTGCCGTTTTCTTTTCTCTAGAAATAAAATTGAAAAAAAAAAAAAAAAAAGTATGTATCTACATATGAGAACAATCACTAGTAACAGGTTTTTCTTAAACAGTGAAAAAAGCCCATTAACTACTGAGATCCCTACTGAAATAGGTGCTTCACACAATTAAATAAAAAGGAGAAGTTGACTGTAATGGAATTTCTCATTAAAATCAATTTATCATATTGACAGCAGCTGCCATTACTGCTGAAATGCACCACACTCATGCTCACAATCCACTGCTCGCTCTCCATAAGCATTCAGCAAGCATCAGTGAATGCCAATGGGTGCCATTTTTTCACATGGAAGAATTCAGTGATACCCCTTTTGGTTCATTTGCACTTCCAAGTCAGACTGCACCTCTGCTGCCATCTGTTACATGGCAACAACGTTTGACAGAAATATTGTCAGGAATGATCAACCTCTACTGCTAATCCACCAACATCTGTCTCTGACATCAGTCAATAAAATAAAATAGGAGACATTACTTTCAGAGCAGCCCCCGCACAGTTTCTGCACTGTTACTCAAGAACTACTTTTAAGCTGTTAGCTTGAAACAAGTACTATTTTTTCAGTAAAAAAATTAACAAAACAAAACAAACAAACAAAAAATAAAAAGGAAAAAAAAAACCAACCAGAAATTCTCCTAAATAGCTAATAATTAAAACTCTAAAAAATACATGCCTAGCTTAATAATGCACAGTAGTTACTTGACTGTGCACAAAAACCCTAAGGAAATGATGGAATTCAGACAGCTTAGCAAACATAACAAAAAAGACTAAAAGAAGTCTGTTGATAATAATGAAAATTTAAGCAGTAATTTCCCTTTATAACATATTAAACAGGATCTCAGTCCCTTCTAAGGTATTATTAGTTAATAATGACTTCAGAGTACCTCCACTTAACTGAACTGTAAAATTATACACTCTGGATGAGTAAAGCTGGCATTTTACTGCAGATGTCAAAAAAGTCCAACAGTGCTTACATGGCAACCTGTATTGTCAGTCTGTCGTGTTCTGTGCAGCAGATACCTGCTGTACAGTTCAAAAATTGAAAAGCTACACATACATACATGCATAAGTTACTTTTTTTCCAGACATGAAGAATTATTATATTTTATAGAAAGATTAGGATATAGAATCTAAATTACCTCTTCGGATCAACTCTTTTCCTTCATCAATCAAATCAGAAGTCATTTCACTGTCCCCCATGAACTGCTGGAAACCCAGAAGATTCAAACAACGAGTTCCTAAACTGGTAAAAGCAGAAGGATAAGGAATTTCCTATGTTAATTACAGTGAGTAAGTGGATGCATTATACTGTAAAATGTAAAACAGTAATTTCAGAAATACAGAACTTTAGGGACAATTCAAACAAATAAACAAACAACAAGAAAAAACATAAACAAATTATACCTCCTGAGAGATCAGAATTCAAAACAGTGACAAGGTTCCTGACTGTAATGTAATCAAAAGTGTTGGAATATCTCTATTCAAGTACTAGGATAAAAATGCTTATTGTCTGAGAGTAGAACAAATGGTTTAAGATAAGGCAATTACTTGATTCTCAGATATAATAGAAATTACACATATGACATCCTCTTGACTTTCCTCTGCCAGAAGAAAACTACTGTGAAGATTGCATGCAATAGAATTTCTGATTTTGAAGGAACAATAACAGGAAAGCTACTTTTGTTATTACCCAGAAGAAACACCTGGCCTTTTTTTTTTTTTTTTTTTTTTTTTTTTTTTTTTTTTTTTTTTTTTTTCACCTGCAGGAATACTCATCATTCTGGATACCCAGCAGACAGCAGACTTGCTCCACCTTTTACACAGGATTAACCTAATTCTGGAACTGTTTCCAGAAACTTCTTCAACTTCATACCAGAGCCTGCAACTGCTGTTTTTGTTGCTTTTTTTTTTTTTTGTGTCTAATCTAGAACACGAATATTATGTCCAAATAGTGCTTCACTTAGGACAGGAAAAATCTTCTGCTTATCTCAGCATTAAGATTGTTGGATTAAATAGCTTTATTTGATAAATATCAATAAACAATCAGTCCCACAAGTACTTGAATTTTTAGAAGGCATTAGTTCATACAAATCAGCTTCTTCTTTTTCCCCCCCTTTCCTTCCCCTTCCATTACACTGTAACAGCAAATGAGACAGAGATCATCACACACAAGTCACACAAACCATTTTTTTTTCTGTCACTGGCTTTCTTGCTTGCTTAGTGGTCTTTTCCCTCCATTTAACCTGAAGATAGGCAGGGATAAACTAGGACTGGATTCCTGCTATCTGTGGATGCTCAAAGGGTATTAAACAACGTTCAAGAATCAAACTACTTTCCATATGCCTCTAAACTACCACTGTGTTTCTAACTGAATACCAGTGCAAGACAGAAGAAGTAACCATAAACATAAAAACAGATCCCTTAGAGTGGTCAGAAGAAGATGTTTTGGAATAAAACAATGAAAAACAAGCATACAACAGTATTTACTGTAATTATCCTTCCAGATTTCAGCAATCCATGTTTAAGGAAGAAAGATTCCATGATTTAAAAGACCATCTTCTCTAGCTAGTCTGGTAACCCTTGGATTAAATAATGGAAATAGCTTTCTTTTACAGATTTATTTAAACATTCAGTTCCACATATATTTACTACAAGTCTGTTAAAATGTTTACTACCTACAGTTTCTGCATATGCCTCTGTGTATCAGAAAAGTGCTGAAAAAATAGCTTCCTTGCAGTAATTTTAATTTCAAATTACACAAAAATTTGCTATGCTTTCAAAGTTTGAACAATAAAGAATGTCAAGACATGATTAATGAATGTTTAGTGGAAAATAGAATTAGGTTTGATAAAACAGTTAGGAGTTCATACAAAGGTTATTCTTAAAAAGTATAAACTTAACATAAATAAATATGAAACTACTGCTTTATTTTTTGCACTTTTGTTAATATGTCACATCTCACCACCTGGAAATAAGTTTCTTCCTAATTGATGAAATTGAAGTTGCAAAGAAATGTAGAGGGTGAGTCTTGTACATAACTTACCTGAAGTACGTAGCAATACAGAGAATGACAACGAGCATTGGGTAATATATATAGAATCCATCTGCAATGAAGGACAGCACTTTCATTGATCCCATTATCTGGAAAACAAATTTAGAAGAACAAGAAGCTCTGATGATACCCAAGAAAGATTTTGCTATCTCAACTCTTCTCAGGGAAGTAATATAACATAAATGTAAAGTAACATAAATACACAATCCTTTGGTTATGGAAACATAGGTATTGCCATCACAGATCTAATTCCTGACATCTCACTTAATCAGTACAAATTTATTGTGTTTCATATGGTGTGGAAGGACACTGGGAGACTATTCGCTAAGAACAAAGGTAGATAGAACTTCCTGTCAAAACCTGGTTGTTCAGTAAAACAAAACTTAGTAATTTTCAGTGGCCAGTTAGATTGGCTCCTAAACCATTAAGATACCCCATATGTTGAAGCTAGTAGAAACTAAAGCTGTTAGGAAGAGAAGCCTACACTGTTCAGCATGCTACCCTTTTCCAGGACAAAGAGGATGAAACATTTGGTTAACATCTCCATTGTAGCCAGCAAACATTATCAAACTCCTGCTCTATTAGCTACTTCTACCCCATTTAATATAGGTGCAAAAACTTGAATATCTGAATCTTACTTCAAGAATCATCACAGAGTCATTTTCCTATTCTCCAAACCATGTCAAAGCCTCCATGGCATATTTTCTGTACTTACTGATGTGTAAGCAGTTGGTTGAGCATCTCTATGAGAGATTGTTGCATCCATATGGATCAAGCCCAAGAAGTTCAAACACAATGGCGGAGTAAGACGGCAAAATAACCTGAACAAATATAAGAGATAACAAACAGCATTTAAAACAATTTCGTGCATCACAAATATTAAAAAAATCACAACAAGGTGTATGGCTTTTAAGGCCAGGTTGGATGGGGCTTTAGGCAACCTGACCTAAATGAAGGCAATCCTGCCCAAGGCAGTGGTCTTGTACTAAGTGATCTCTAAGGGCCCCTCCCAACCCAAACCATTCTATGCCTCAATTGAGATCCATACGAATATAAATAAAATAACATAAGGAAAAGCTTAATGGACATTTTCTATGGATTATTTGACATAAAATTTGCAAAATATGTGCAACATACTCACATGCCGCTGAAAAGAAGACTGTATGCATCTGTTTGATGATGTGAAGCTAAGTAGTAATAGTTAAATACACGGATTCTGAAGACCGTGGAGTAAACACAGATACTGAGGAAGAAGATGGTAAGAAAACATGCCATCTGGAAAAGAGGAAAAAAACAATTTATTTGACTACAGAACTGTCGTGGTTTTGTCTGGGACAGAATTAATTTTTTTCCTAGTACATGGTATGGTGAAGTATTCTGGATTTATAATAACACTTGATAACACACTGTCATGGTTTTGTGGTTTTTGTTGTGTTGTTCATATTCCACATCATGACACACACCCATGCTTTTTGCTGTTGCTGAACAACCCTTTACCCTAAGTCAACAACCTTATATTACCCTATGAGCAAGGAGTAGGTGGTGCACAAGGTGCTAGAAGTGGACAGAACCAGGACAGCTGATCCTAACTAGATAAAGAGACACCTCATACTCTACAGCACCAGGCTGAACAGCAGAACAGAGTTGCAGTTTGGCCAGGGTGACTGCCGCTGCCTGGGGATTGGCTGGGCACTGGTCAGCAGATGCAGCACTTTTTTTGTTTGTTTTTGTTACTATGATTTTAGTTTTGTTTACTTTTATTACACTGTGCTTATCTCACGCCACAATTTTTTCCCCTACTCTGCCGTATGGAAGAAGCAAATGAAAAGCTCTGTGGTGTTAAACCACAAGAACTCTACTAAAAGTTTTAATGTGTTAACACAGTCTATATATGCAACAGATTGAATGCAGTGTGATTTTTCATTTTGAGATAGGACAATAACACCAGCACCAATATAAGTTTAAGGAGGTTATTTTCCTAGTTTTGAATTACACTTGCAACAGTATGCACTTCATGTAATGATAGCATTACTGACATCAGGAACATTGATTCCACATTTTTTGCTAAATAAATGGCATTAAGTGCCTTGATAATTGCTATGAATGATCTTTTTTTCCCTTATAAAGCATTAAAAACAGGTGTTTTAAGTTTAACCTATTTTGTTAGTATACTGAAGTTTTTTTCACTCTTTGACTTCACTGATACCCTCCTGCACTCATATTCCAGCCACATTTCTGGCCAGCAGTAGATTCCTACTTCGGAGAAAGAGGTCACACAAATGGTCAATTAGATGCTAATTCTAAATATCTAGGCTCCAAGCTAATGTTTCACAAATTATTCAACACGGGGTATTCAGGTCAACTGGGTAACAGAAAGGCAAAAGGCAGACCTCCCTCACAAAACCAAAATCTGGTACTACATATTTTACAGAGCTTCAGAAAGCTTATTATAAATTATTTACAGAAACAAAGTCGGTTTCATGTAATATTATTGTAAAAACAATCCAGTTGTAAAGATGTTTGTTGAGTGATTACCTCAAGCTTACCTCTATATATATATAATTGTATGTCTTCTCTGCTAGCTGTATGAAAACTGCAAATAGCGACAAAACTGGCTTTGTGCTGAAAAATGTGCACTCTGACCACACCACAATTACAGAGAATGTGGCCAAAACAACCGCAAGAACCCTGTAAAACCATGGTCGTAGAAGACATTCCCAGTACCACTCTGAAAAACAAATACACACACATCCCTACTGAGTTAATGAAAATGAGACAACCAGAAATGGAACACCTGCAGAAAAACAAGAATTACAAAAAAAGCTTTCAATAACTTATTGCATGCACACCCTTAAAATCAAGGCTAAATCTCTGGAGTTGCACATTCTGAGCTTTACTGATGCCTAGAGATCTGTCCAGCCTTAAAGAATCATATGCACAACTGTGGATGACAGAATGGATTTGGGTTGCAAATTTTGCAAAATTATCAGGGTGAAGTATTACAGTGAGTGGAACAGGATTCTCCACTTCCAGCCTGAATACTATGACCCACTTTTTATTTGCTCGTTCATATATTACTCTGCTACAAACAAAGCTTAGACTGTAAAATTGTACTAAGAAATAACTTGCTGATAGTATACACCAGATTAGAAGATAATATGTGACAAGAAAAAAGCTGAATAAGCAACAACATTCCTAATGACCAGTACAGGACAGACAAAGGGCTCTTTCCCCTGTGCTTTACTCAAAGAGTTGCAATACCCCAACAATATCCTACAAATGTAGAAGATAGCTACAATTCCATAAGTTGAATTTTCTCATTTTTTTTTCTTTGTTTCCAGCTTCAAAATATTTCAATTACTATTAGAACATGCTACTGCTATTAAATTTGTAAAAAGTTGAAGCCTGGAGCCAAGTGCATGAATCAACATCAGATGTCTCTTTCATTAAATAAGCATAACACATGCACATTTGTTTCCTTCTGTTCTAACTGAACATCTTCATACAAAACAATCTGTTCTTAGAGAATATTATCAGCTACTCATTTATATATTCAAAATCTGGATAATAGCACTTACCAATAGTTGGTGTGTAGAAATACTGAATAATTTTATTCTCTGGTTCCTGGGACTGAAAAGTATGAACAAACTGTCGAGTTGCGCTAGTTTCATTTTTTGCCACATCTTCCAGGTAAAAGGCTTGTTCTAAAAGAATTTGCCACTGGACCTGCGTACGACGATGCCTTTGTACTGAATAAATTACCTACAATAAATTCCAAGAAATTATGGTTACAACATACTCATTCCAAGAAACGAGAGAAAAACTTTGCAGAAAGCTCTTAACAATTTCCACGTTACAAAACTGCTAAGATTAATTCCATACACTCATAAAGGCAGGCAGTAAACTCTCTTAATAAGTAAGTTGTAAGGGAACCACACATTCCTGAGCATTGCTGTCCCTTCATCACAATCAATCTCTATCATTAACAAGCCTACTTCTTCCAACATAGATTTTATTTTTACAAGTCAGCAAATATCATGCATTTTTATAATGCAGTGCCAATAAATCATTGCAAGGCCCTGAAAATCATCATTCATCATAGACAATTAAAATACCATCAAGTTATCTTGCAAGAACAGTTTTAACCTATTCAGAAAATAGATCTGGATCATTTGAGATACTTAATTTCTCTATGTAAAGACATTAAGTAGGATTGCAAAAATCACTACAGCAGCCATGTCCAACCTACAGCTCAGCACAGCTCACAATGCAGCCCATCCCCTTCCCACTGTAGGAACAGCAGCTCTTCCCCACATAGCAGCCCTGAGCATGCACCCATCACTCAGCAACAGCCAAACTGTCAGTGAGCTGTTAACACTGTCAACTGAAAGCAGGGAAAAGGGAGGGCAGTGCTGAATCAGGTGATGGCAAATAATTGTAAACATGTTGGTACATTGGCCCATAACATAAGAGGTTACTAGAGCAACAGAGGGGCAGTCCTACAAAATGAAGTCTGACATGGAAGTGCAAATGAAGCAAAGATTCATCACTGAACTCCTCCATACAGAAAAAATTGCACGCACTGACATTCACTGACTCTTTCTTAATTGTTACTGAAACCAAATAGGAAATGTGAGCATGATGAGGTGGTGGGTAGTGTGTTTCAGCAGCAGTGATAGTGGGACAGATTGTTATGAGTGCAGTATGCAGGCTCTTGTTCATTGCCGGCAAAAATACACAGCTAACGCTGGTGACAGTGTTGAAAAACAGCATTTTGTAGCTGAGAATTTGCTCTATCAAATGGCATTATTGTGTTCTTTGCATCTGTTCCCATTTTCACAGAAAGAAATAGGAGGCATTACGTTTGGAGCAACCCATGTATATCCAGCCCAAGACAATTTCTATTTACTAAATGTGGCCCAGGCAAGCCAAAAGGCTGCACAATCACGCACTGCAGTAAGCTATTTGGGTAAAGCACTTCAAAAAAAGTCACTGCTTGATTAGTATTTATTCTCATTACATCAGAATAAATTGCATGTTCCCTCATTTATTAATATACCTGCTTGTGAAGTTTGACCAAACTTTTTTCACTTGGATAACTGTTCTGTCTTTCATCAAAATCCTCATAATCATCCATGTTCCGACCCATTCTTTCCTGGTACTCAGTAGGACACTGTAAATAAAAGAAAAATAATTTATTTTTTATAAGATTTTCAATGTTATAAACATTTCATGCAACTGAAAAGCTCACTCTAACTACAGAATTTTCCTTTTGATATAAACACTTCTTTTCTACTGTTAGAAGAAATATTTTTTCCCAGTCATAAAAGATTCAGCTTGACGTTATTTAATAAGATACAGCACTTAAAATTATTTCTCAAAAGCATACCTCATTATACTTCCAAAAAAATTATTGTAAATGATCAAATGTTACAACTTCTGTTCATTAATATACTACATATCTAAAAACACATCAGACAATTGCATTCATCATAATAGCACATTCCGTACTGAATTTCAACTCCAAAGCCGGTTTGAAAACCACAAGATGCCAATTAAAAATTTCATGTTAAAGAGAAAATAAGGTACAAGCATTCAGTAGGTGCTGGAAGTATTCCCACCCCTGTGAACCAGCTAAAGATAGCTAAGAAAGAGCAAATTTATTTATTACCTTTTTCAGTATTGTATCAATGCATTTTCTCAAAGGATGATTATACTTGATACTTTCACTTACTTTACGAACTTCCTGTTAAGAAAAACAAAACAAAACAAAACAGAGTTGTTTGGTCAACAGAAAAAATTTTACAGGAAAAGATGAAAATTCCTTCCCTACCAATGAAAACAATAACCATCAGAGCCTACCGCCGGCAAAACTTTCTGTTTTTCACTCAATATCTAATAGAAAACAAATGAAGGATCATTTAAGAAGAAGTTTTGTATTTATAAAGCATACTACTTTGTCAGCATGCAAAAAATTGTTCTGCTTTGTGGAGTACTGTTTTATATTCATGAATGCTGAAACAGAACATATTTTCCTGTTTCAGTTGTAAATAATGGAAAGGATTTTTCTTCTTATATGTTGTAGTTCCACTTTTATAACGAGGTAGCTTGCTGAGTGTCCTCTGGTACTACAATTTCTAGCATTTTAGCAGTTTGTCTGATAAAGAAGGAAAACAGAAATCTAAACTAAAATGGATGAAAGTTAAAATTTCGTGATTATACGTTAGTGTTCAGGAAATTTAATATTCACAATCAAGTTACAAGAACCAGAGCTGGGATTCTTAGGAATTTTTTAAAAAATATTTTCAAGTTTTCAAGAAGGCTGTCAAATAAAGAAAATCTATGTTGGACAAGATCTCTCACAGAAAAGTGCAATGTCTGCAGATCAAAAGACAAAAAGTGACTGCCAGCTCTGAATACTTGAAATAAATTTTTATATATGTTAACGACATAGTCTATTTCATGTTGCACAAGATATAGCCCCAGAATGTGACAATCACCTTATGGAACTAAAGAACAGCCAAGTAAAAAAAGCAAATGCTATCATGGTACATCAAGTTGCTCTTTCTCTACTAAATCACACAGTAATGCATCACTCTAATGTTTTTAGCATTTTTAGCATAAAGCTGTTTTTGAAGGAAAGGAATTTTGATTTTACTGTTATGTTGAATCATCACAGAAGTTACTACAACATTTCTGAGTATCACTTTTAAGCCACAGTATTACAACAGTACAGCAGACAACAGCATTTCCATTCTCTTCCTACACTACGTTAGGGACTACTGCTTACTCACATGAGCAACAATAATGTTTCTCTTAAGAGAAAATCTTGGAAAAAACAGTGATCTATCTATTATGTATTCAAAGAGTGGAGTGGTCCTGCAAATCCAACTTGGTAACTCCTAAGATTCTAAAGTAGCTTAAGATTTACTGGACCTGGTACTCACCAGTACAGATGAGCTCATTAAGAAGACTAATATTGAGGCACTCTGGGCTGTAGCAACTGTGCCTTAGTTGAGCTCATCAAAGTCAGGACACTGAGCTTCAGGAGAGTAAACTCCAGACTGTTTAAGAAATTTTTGGATAAGCTCCCCTGCAAAACTGTCCACAGGTACATAGGAGCAAAACTGAGTTGGCAGCTCTTCACAAACACCTTTCTGATAACACAAGAGCTTTCCATTTCCCACCTTAAGAAACCAAGAACAAGAGGCAGGAAACCAGCATGGCTATCAAGGACCTGCTGGTTAGACTGAGGGAAAAGAAGAAATGTACAGGCAGTGGAAGCAAGGACATGTGGGCTGGGAAGAACACATGGGCATCATCCATGGATGGGACTAGGAAAATGAAGGTGTAGATGGGACTGCATTTGATGAGGGATGTGAAAAATAACAAGAAGCAATTCTACAGGTACACTTATCAGAACAGAAAAGCAAAAGGAGAGTGTATCCCCCGTGCTAAATCAAAAGAGAGAATCAGCAACAGCAGTTAAAGAGGAGGCTGAGGTATTCCAAAAGTTCTTTGCTTCAGCCTTCACTAGTAGTCAGGCTTCTCATGCCTCTCACATCCCTGAACCTATAGGGTGGGGGCTGAAGGAGCAAAATTTGATGAATTGCCTTACTGAATGTGTCCAAGCATTTGAGACCAATGACATGAATCCCAGGGCCTTAAAGGAACTGGCTTATGTGGTTACCAAACCACTCTCCATCGTACTTAAAAAGTTCTGGCTATTATGAATAGTCTCCAGTAATTGGAGAAACAAACATACACCCATTTTCAAGAAAGCTAGAAATGAAGTCTGAAGGAACTACACGACTGTGATGCTAGCACAGTGCATGGTCATGGAGCAGATCCTGCTGAAAGCTGTGTCAAAGTTAGTAAAGGAGGCAATCCAAGACAATCAGCATGGCCTCATCGATGGTAGTTCACGCCTGACAAATCCAGTGGCCCTCTATAATGGGGGACAGCCTTAGCAGAGAAAAGGAAGGTCAAATGACATCATCTGCCTGGATTTCTGCCAGACCTTTGACATGATTCCACACCACAGAGAAGACTGGATTTGAACGGTGGACTATTCAGTGAATAAAGAATTGTTAGGATGGCTGCAGACAAAGGCATTATGTTCAGATGGAGGTCAGTGACAAGAGATGTCTGCCAGGGCTCTGTCTTGGGATTAATGCTATTTAGCATCTTTATCAACAACCTAGACAGTGGGTTCCAGTGCACCCTCAGCAAGCCTGCAGATGACACTAAGCTATATGATGCAGCAGACACGTTGGAAGGAAGGGATGCCATCCAAAGGAACCTGGACAAGCTCAAGAAGTGGGCCCATATGAACATAATGAGGTTCAATAATGCCCAATGCAAGGTACTGCACATGGGTTCTGGCAATCCCAGACATGTACAACTTGGAGAAGTCACTGAGGGCAGACCTGCAGAAAAGAACTTGGGTTACGGTTGATGAAAGGCTTTATGCAAGCCAGGAGTATATGCTTGCTGCTCAGAAGGCCAATTGTAACCCGGGCTGCATCTAAAGAGGAGTGACCAGCAGGGTGAGGTGATCGCCCCTCTCTGTTCTTTCCTTGTGAGGACCCACCTGCAGTACCACATCCAGGTCTGCAGCCCCCAGCACAAGTAAAATGTGGAGCTGCTGAAGCAGGTACAGACAAAAAGATAAGAGGGCTGGAGTACCTCTCTTATGAAGAAAGGCTGGTCTTCCTCAGCCCAGAGAAGAAAAGGCTCAAGGAAGACCACACTATGGCCTTC
The DNA here is from genome assembly GCA_023055505.1 of Callipepla californica brunnescens. Taxonomy (NCBI): domain Eukaryota; kingdom Metazoa; phylum Chordata; class Aves; order Galliformes; family Odontophoridae; genus Callipepla; species Callipepla californica. The sequence continues at coordinate 10,611,362 of JALIRH010000009.1, read as the reverse complement.
CAATACCTATAGGGAGCTTGCAGATAAGAGTGAGACCAACTTTTTGTTGGACAGCAACAAGTGGGAATGGTTTTAAATTTAGCTTACATGTTAGGAAGAAATTCTTTACGCAGAGGCAGTGAGGCATAGGAAGAGGCTGCCCTGAGACACTGTGAATGCCCCATCTTTGGAGATATTCAAGGCCAAAATGGATGGGGTTGTGGGAAGCCTGACCTGGTGAGTGACAGCCAGAACCCAAGTTATTCTATGATTCCAAAACATATTGAAAAATGAGCACAAATTGCAAATTCACACAATTGACACAATTTGCAAAAACACTAGCAAAATATCTGTACACTAGATTTTCAAACATCACTGCATTGTTATACCTTAGTCAACAACATTACTCCAGAAGTGTCAATAAAAGAAAAAAATCAATCCAACAAATAATGGCTAGCAGGTTGCCATGAGATAAATATTCTCCTAGTTAGGAACTACTTCTATTCTGATATTTATATAGGATCTAGTGTCATTAAGTGGGACACGATGATGACCTTCTTAAATTACAGACACCTCTATAAGTACTTGCATTTTCTTGCCACAAATGCCTAATACCAAGAAATTCAGCAATTACATCCTGACAGTAACGTTCACCTACTTCACAGTATAAACTAGTTACTTACCTCCATAACATCCTCCAAATTCTCCTCTGCATCTGCTTTTTCAGTCATCAGTTTGGCAGCTTTGAAATAGGTCTTCATGAGAAGATAACCCCTCTTAGCCCCATTCCAGTGAGAACGGGGAATTTCCACCAGACCATAGCCCAACAGCAACACAAGAAGAAAGAGACCCCATGTGTTCGCTGCTGCTATCCCAATAGTCTGAAGTTGATTCCTAAGGAAAACAAAGAGCAAAAACAAAAAAAGGAAAGTCAGCAAGACAGAATCTCCCATCCAACCTGCAAGAAAGTGACTTTGTAGTCTCTGTACACAAACAGGGCTTTCAAAGTTACAGAAGCAAACTCTGTATCTCTTGCCCAGGCCAAACTACTGCTTAGTTGCATTTAAACCTGAGATGATTTTCACATCTCTCACACTTCTGGAAGTAGCAAAAGGTTCTTCAGGGTGTGCCCATTCTGGAGGGAGATAAAATATTCTTCCTCAAAGGAGTATGTTCCTTCAAGAAAGAATATAAAGCTGGCAAACATGATAAAAGTGAGGTCATTACACTACACTGGGAGTTTCTATAAGAAACAGTCTCAGAACTCAGGATTTGTATTCAGACACATCAGCTGACAGCAACTAGGCAGTATACAACACTCTTTACTACTCTATCTATTAATTAAATTATGTCATGAGCTATAAATGCATCAAAAGGAGAAAGAAATGCTACACAGAAAGTAATGACAAAGATGTTTTGAAAGCAGTGAGAAAGTTTCAATGCTAGCATCACATATGCATTTTCAGTAAGAAAAATAAAATAAAACCATTGCAGATAAAAAACAATTCCCCACCTTACATACCAACCCAAAACTGAACATAGCAAAGAAAAAAACAAAACAAAACAAAACAAAAAAACAAACCCTTCTTCCATCAGAAAGAAGTTGAAACATGTCCAGCAAAAGTTGATTTTTTATTTCAAAGAGCCATTTTATCTACAGAAGACTTTTACACAGTATAATTATTTTATTATGGTTTGTTTTAAAAACTTGTGCTAGTACTTGCAATATCATTCTTACCATTGTAAATTGAACTTTGGGTTTACAGCAACATATATTAAAAATGCTCCAAATATCAGCAGGTAAGTGCCATAATAGATTGCATTCTCAATTAGTGCAGTTTTAATCTTTCCGGTAATGGAGAACCCTCCTGACCTAGCATATGACTGCATGAAAGGTAGCAGAATCCTATAAGGAAAAAATAAAACCAAAACAGATCAGATAAACAAACAAACAAACAAACAAAACAACCTTGTATGTATGTATATATATATATGTGTGTGTGTGTATACATGTATACACACACACACACAATACCGGATCAGTAGCAAGAGATTGAGACAGAAGTGTTTAAAGCTTCTATCAAGATGAGCTAATTAAGTTTTTATTCCAGATATATTGGTCTGAGGGCAAATCTGTAAATAAAAAAAGTTGCAGGTAAAAGCAATATCTCACTTTACTATGAAAAAACTCTACCAAGTGCTCATTAACAATCTCCATTTTCCTGTCTGTCTATAGAAGTAGCAATTTAGGAATGTGTTGGTCACTAATCATATATAATCTAAAGCAAAGGCACAAAACATTTGATGTAGATATATCTACCATCTTTTACTATATAATTCAATAAAATAAAATAATTTACAGTATTACATTAAAATTACACAACTTATTCACAGAACTATTTTGATGTTAAGTTGTCTGAAATGCAATCTTCTCAGACAATCTCCCCATAGGAATCTGTGTGTAACTTGGTCAGTTTCAAATACAAATGTGAAATATGGGTTAAAGCTGTCACCTGAAGAGAGGCAAAAAGGTAAGTACATTCTTAGAGAAATATCTTAATTTCAGCTGAGACAGAGCTGTTTTTCTTCATAGTGTCTGGTATGATGCTAAGTTTTGGTTTGGAGAAGGACAAGGAAATTTTGGTTTCTCAGCTTCTTGTTAGCAAAAGGGTTGGAGGGCATGATGACCAGGAGGGGACACAAGCAGGACAACTGACCCAAACTGGCCAAAGTGATACTCCACAGCATGTGACATCATGCAGATGGAAAGTCTGAAAAAGGGCAGGGAGTTCACTGGGTAGCCTCTGCTGCTTGGGGACTGGCTGGGAATTGGTCAGCAGCTGGTGAGCAACTGTGCATCACTATTTATGCATGTACATATCCATATATATAACTGTCATAACTATTATTCTTTTCTTTTTTATTTACCTTTTCTCTACCTTAGTAAATAGTTTCTTTATCAATCTACAAGTTCTACTTTTTTTCCATGATTCTCCCCTCATACCACTAGGAAGAGAAGCCAGTGAGCAAACAACTACTTGGCCGCCTGCCGGGTTAAACCACAGCAAGAAATTTCACTGATGACAAATAATATACATGAGAGCTTTGTAGAATGATGATATTGCAACTGCTACAACATTACACTTACAAATAAGACGTGTATAACTATCATATTCTTTGGCCTAACTTACCATGTTAAAAACTGTGATGTCCAGTATACAACACGCCAGAAAATTGGCATAATTCCATTAGGGATATAACTCCATGGTTTGAAACATTTTTGCTTGCTGTAAAAACATAAAGAAACATATTAGCAGATGTGAGGTCAAAAGTGTTGAATTAATTATTTTGTTCCCCTATTATAAATTCCACTAAAGAGGGCTTTGAAAAGAGCAAAAGAAATAACATACTGCATTTTAAGCAGTCATCCATTAACTGCACCAGAAGAGAACAAATCCTGATTTGATTTAGTATTTGACTCATTAAAAATAACATATTTGGGCAAGACAGCTTTTTAAAAAAAGAACCTGCTCAAAGAGCAGGTTCAATTCAATCAATTCAAGGCTTTAATTTTTCCTTTTGTGGAGCACCTTCTTCGTACAAAGAAAAAACATTTCTCTAGACAGAAAAGCATTTAACTTTAGTTCACACAGTAGATTCTTTTCAAAAGTACCTAGGGAGCATACCACCTAGATCTACTAAGAACACCATTTAACAGTAACAAAGTATATTAGTTGTTTCTCCTGTAAGTATATTAGTTGTTTCTCCTGTAACAGCTGAATTTGGTTGCACTGGCTTAAACTGATTCTCTTGTACCTCTGGACAGGTAGTGTTTGCTTAAGGAAACAAAAATCAATCAAACAAACAAAAAAAGCCACTGGAATCTTTCTGACACAGCAGAACAAATGGCATGGTGCTCATCTACATCGAGATATTTGTGGTGTAATTTTCCACACTTATGTGAGCAATGAAATAATGGTGAGTCAAGGGGCAACACCACCAGTTTAATAGGAGCATCTGTTGAGAAATAATTGATGTTTTCCAGAATCAAACTAGTTAAACCTGTGTTGGGAGGTGCTGGGTTTTTTTTTTTTCCTTTATGTACGCAGTATAAATATTTTCAGAACTATCAAATTAAGATAGTAAGACACTCCGCATGACTAGAGGTTTCAAACAAAATGTTAAGATCTGATTAATACTAACACTATCTAGCCAACAAAGTTGATTTTTCTATTTTATAGACTCACGTCATATACTGTACAACAGCTGTCAGCATATTCTGGAATTACAGGCAAGTCGCATGGCTTTCAAACTGCACATTTACCTAAATGTTTAACATACACTGACCAGTCTTAAACTAAAAGTTGTGTTCCTAAGTCTAGCATTTTACAGTGCTTCCAAAATAACAATATCCTGACAGTCTCTACTTTTGAGAACAAATCTGGCAATACATTGCAAACAATTGACAATTTAAATGCAACTACACTACACATATCTGCAAGATGTGGAACTTGACAGCAGAAGCAAAGGAGCCACAGAAAGAGCCAATGTATAACTATGCTTCCTATCTTATACTGATTATTATTTCCCTCCTGACAGAAGAGAGCAAGTGGGCAGTTTTAGATTACTGTTGTTTTGGTTGGTTTTTTTTGTCAGGGAGGTTCAGACTGAACATTAGGAAGAACTTAATTACCACTAGGGTGGTCAAACACTGGAACAGGTTTTCTAGCAAGGTGTTCAATGCCCCATGCCTGTCAGTGTTGATGAGGTATTTGGATAGTACCCTCAGCAATACGCTTTAACTTCTAGTTAGCCCTGAAGTGGTCAGGCAGCTGTACTCATCTCTGAAGATCATCTGAACTATTCCTATATCCAACTGAACTGCTCTTCTAACTTCAGATATTATATATGTACAATTATAATAACCCCTTACATATGTTCCTTGAACATAAGACGAGACAATTAATCTCTACATTCATAAATTATGGAATTAGATTTTCCCAAATCCTTAAATTTATGAAGCATTCATGAAGGCATTTTCTGTCAGATAACCAAAGTTGCTAAAAAAAAATTTACTTCTATCACTTTAACAACAGAACAGAAGAAGAAATCTACTGTGAAATTTAAATCATTAATAGGAATATTTAGGTAATCAGTTGGAATTTGTGTTATTACAAATAAATGCCTGTCAGTGGATACAGATACACTTTTCTTCACCTCCTCCCTCACACTCCTGCATGCTTACAACCTTCAAATGTCACATCACACAGGTAATACTTATTTATTAGTCATAAAAACACAGTATATGCCTATCATTAAAAAAGAAAGCCATGAAATATTTATTTAAGGAAAGCATATTCGAAGAAAACTTACCTTGGAGCAAGAGTAACAAAAGAGCCATTACTTTCTGCAGGGCTGGAGTTAACAGCAAGCTTGCATCGATTATAAATTGTCTAAAAGACAATTCATTTTTTATCAGTGATGAGGACAAAGTATGTGTATTTAAAAACAAGTCCCATTTTAAACACATTTCCTTCCCTCTGAGTTTACATTTGGGAGCAATTAAAGTAATAAACACTCAATCTGCAATCTGCATGCTGGAAAAGTAAGTAAAATGAAAGCGTTTCTATGCTGCTGAAATAGATGAAAAAAATTGTTATGAACTGTCATGGTTTTATGATTTCTGTTATGTTATTGATATTCTACACCCTAACATCATGTAGGGTACTGGGAGTTAAAGAGTCAGTGCTCCAGCTCCGTGGATCATCGACAGTTACGGGTATACCTGTCTCAGAAGTGAAGAACTACATTCCCCAGAGGACTTTGCGATACTTTGTATTTTTACGTGTTTCCACTCAGAGGGAACAGATAAAAACTGTCTGTGGTCACAGGACGCTCTCTTTCCTTTGGGATCGACTCAGCAGTGGGTGCTCGCTGCCATCTCGCCTTCAGCATTAGCGTAAGGCCTTTGGTTTATCAAACACTCTCTCTTCTCATTTTATTTGATTCATTAGCTTCAAATCCAATTATATCGTATTACATTGTGTTATTCTGTTTTCTGATATCTTATTTAGTAAATTAGTTTTCCTCCTCAGATCGCTGCTGCTGTTTTGTTCCTAGGCCTATCTCCCTTCTCCCTTTTTCCCTTTTCCCCTTCCTCTTCCCCAAGGTGTGGGCCCATGGGTCCCCTGCCTCAACTGTCACAGTACCAGGTCAAACCAGCCCACAAACCATTGGCAATGAACAACAACAAAAAAAAAATCTAAAACATTTGAAAGATTTGCTGTCATATGAGATCAACACAATTAATTGTAACAGAGAAGCTGTCATGCAAAAAAGTGACATGCTAAGTTTAAAAAGTTACTATCTGAGAACTTCATTTGCTGTTTAATACTGTCTTCTGCAATTACAGATTTAAAAACAAACGAAACAGACACCTTACTTTACATAACAGAGTGGAAAATCTTACAAATTTCTTACCGTACTGACATCCAAAGGCAGTATAAATACAATCAGAAAGCAGAGATACCAAGCCAGTAATGTTGCAATGATCACCAGCCTATGCTGTTTCTTAAAGTCTCCATACCGATGAAGCAGGAATAAGGCCAGAAAAAAGACAAATACAATCTCAAGGCCCAAGGCTGCACCACTCATTATTGAAGGTTCGCTCTAGATGCGCAGCACTGCTCACATAAGAACGTTGATCAGAACTGTAAGACAAGATGTAATTTCATTACATTAAAATCTCTCAAAGATATTTAGGCAGAAAAGATTTTTCAATATGCATTTTAAAACTTACTAACAGGCTTTTCTGATTTCATCTAAAAAGAATGAAGATTTTCAGGAAGACGCTTTCAACTCATCTGCATCTTCATGGTCCAGAACCTGAAATCATTTTTTTGTCCATAAATAAGACTACAAACCTGACTTTTAAGATAACTATACATTTAAAAAGAAAGTCTCTCTTTTATTCTTCTTCCAGAAGAATTCGAGTAATTTATTCAAAGGTAAGGTTTAAAGTTAAATGATTCCTAAAAGCTACTGAGAAACTATTAGTTAACGGACTGTTCATCAACTGTGCATTTGAATTCTCTACTCAAGAGTTAATAGAGCATAAAAACACTGCACAGCTACTTGCAATGAAGGTTTTTTTTTAATTTTATACAGCAAGAGGCAATGTGTTAGCCAGCTAATCCACCTTCCTACTTTTCTTCTGCTCTTCTTCAGAGGAACACAGGTCTCCATTCATATATATGGCTATATTTTTCTTTCCTCTGGGATGACTTACTGTTACAATCAAGGCTGCTATAAATTCTTAAAAAGTTCATCAGGCATGCTATTAAGCAAGACACCACTGAGCTGCACAAATCTGTCCGAGAAAAAGTCACCAGCTTGTTACAATGGATAGTAGAACAGCTCCGGATCTTTAACACTTCATACATTAAAAAAAAAAAAAAAGTTTAGTCTGCTCAGACTAGCTTGCTTTTCCATCATGGTTACCATTTCATTTGTTTTGATTCAACTGAAAGACCTTTTGATACTGCTTCCTCACTATTCTATTTTTAACTGTTTTCAATTGTCATTGAACTCCAGACGTTTAAAAGAAATGCTACTTCTAATATTTCTCTCAATTTACTCAAATTCTGTCGAAGTAAACCATTTATTTTACTAATCTCTCAGTACACAGCTGAAACAAATCTGTCAAGAGAGCACTACGCACTTTTTTGGAATAAAGAATTTCAACATTTGTGATGCCAGTACTTCCTTTAGAAAGTCCTTTAGGACATATACAGTGTTTATTCTCTGAATTTTCTCTGAAGATTTGTTTATTCCATTTTGCTCCATTTCTATTTAACTTCCAAATAGTGAAAGCAGTCTATTTACTTCATGTCAGCTGTTACACACGGAGCATCCCATATTCTGAAAATGGGATGGATTACCTTCTTATATCTTACGAAAGATGTATATACTCACTTCATATAGTCTGGCTGGTTTTTAATAAATTTATCCAATTACTGGTAATTTTATCAAATCAAAACATCCCCTACTATCTGCCTTTGTACTGCATTTTGGACAGCATATTTATAATTCATGAATGCAAGATACCTAATCTACTTCTCAACAGAACATTCTATGTATTGTATTATTCTCATTTCCTTTTTGCATTTATAGTATTATAACAAATTCCACCAAAAATACTGTGTTTTTTCTTCACTCAAAACCACCTTCACTGAGGAAGTGCTATTTGACATAGTATATATGTAGTTTATGATGCCCATCACAGCCACATCTTATGTTATGTAATTAAAATTACACATCATACCTTTCCATGAGTCATACCTACAGAACTTTTTACTACAGTCACACCTAAGGAGCTGTAATCAATACAGGATGTGAAAATGTTATGTGCAAGATGCTGGGCTCAGTTCTTACGCAGCGATTTCAGAAAGATTACAAATGTGTATTGAGTACACTAAAATCAAGAGGAAGCTGAACTCTGCACAGCTTCAAATCACCTTCAAAGATTTGCTTCAAAAATCTTAGACAAAACACCTTAAAAAGTTCTAGAGGAAAAAAGAAAGAAGGAAAAAATGTCTTGCAAAGTGAGAAAAGCATTGCTTGAGAGGAGCTCTTATCATGATGAAAATCTCAGGAGGAAAGCCATATCTAGGACTCTTGCCAATATAATCAGGACTTAGAATACATTACTGCAGGCCTGGCTTGCCTGTGGGAAACAACATTTTCCTCTGAAACTCACTGTTAGTTTGTAGAAAGATGCTTGCCCACAGTCCTGTTTCTTAATGATTAGCACTCCCCAGAATCAGCTGGCTGAAATTCCTGAACCCTTAAGAGTTTTCTCCTGAGACTGCTGAACTACTTCAGAAGATTTCCCTCTGCTGGGATGTTTCTGTTAAGCAATTATAAGACGTAGCAAACTTATTCCCTGAAAGGAAGAGTATCTGACAACAAGCTCCATTGCTAGAGGAAAAGCACCTACAATTTAACATAACTTAGATTAAAAGCTGGAACCAATAAAAAACAAGGTCTTGCTCTTGTTTAGGCTTAGCATTCTCTTGTTTTATTTCAGACACGGGCTTTAAAACCATACGTTTTGAATCTTATGAATGGAAGAATTTGGGTAGCCCCATATAAGACAAAATCCCTATAGGAAATCTTCAGAGGTCCAGATGCAGCTAAGGACTTAGCAAGAATCATAAAAGGGTCAGTTCCCCTTTTAATTACATTGCAGACTCCCTTCCACCAAATCTCAAATTACCTTGGAAGCCTTGAGACTGACCAAGCACAAGGGCACTTACATTACAAATGAAATAACTGCACACCCAGCCTGGCACAGAAATTATGTGTTATTAAATGAAACAGCACAAAACAAACCCTACTGAGTTAAAAGATTTAAAATAATACTCAATTTCGTAACAGAGTTACTCCAAAGCGGGGCTAAAAATAGCAGTGCACATCTGTGAAGAAAGGCCCAACACGGAAGTTAATGAAGTGTGAAAGAGATACTGTTAATAGACAACACAGAAGACAGCTAAATGTATACTGAAAAAAGCATCTGTGCAGCAGCGCCTCCCACCTCAAGCTGAATCCACAGCTCTGGAGAGCATGAAAGAAGAAAGCTTCCACTTCCAGCCACACTATCAATGGCGAGTTCTGCAGTGAGCTCCTGCCCTTCCAAAGGACAGCCACCTCCTGGCTCCCACTGAGTGTGCTCCAGCAGATTTGGCAAAAGAAAAATAGTCTGCTGTTAACACCTGTGACAGGGCTCTGGCACCTGCTCTACTCTGCAAAACTGTGCTGGTAAGAACCCCAAAGAAATGCTTAAATCTTCTGCACTGATAGAATTGCTGCGTGCTAAGATTTATTTTTTGAAGATGAAAGTATGTAAAGTGGGCTATCTCATGATTTAGAAATACGAAAAAGGAGGTGACACCATGCTGAAGAACAATCCCTTCAGACACTCAGCTCTGCTCAGTCTGTTGTTTCTCTTTATTTGTTTCTTCCCAGCTTCTGTAATACACATTGCCCCTGTAGCACAGGGAACAGATAAGCATAGGACAGATGAAAAGCTTCTTAATCTTAGCAGAGACAAAACTGACAACAGAAAGAAACTGGTCTTCGGCTGCCCATGAGTGCTCATCAGTGCAGTTATCCTCCTGCACCATTTGGAAGAAATAACCTCTGAAACGAACCAACAAACACAATCTGCATAGCTTTGTTCTCCTAAGAAACAGCAATCAAAACACACAGAGACTAGTATTTCATTAGTACCTGCAATTTCAACTACCTTGACATGTACAGAACCTCAGAATATTCCAAGAGGGAGGGACCAATGAGGAACATTGAGGCCAGGCCCTGGTGACACACAACCACTCTAAAAACAGATTGTATGTCTGAGAGTGTTGTCAAAACGCTTCTTGAATTCTATCAAGCTTGGTGTCATCATCACTGCCCTGCAGAGCCTGCTCCTCTCCAGGAAGAGAGCTTACAAGGAAGAGTGGGACCAACTTTTTACACTGCCTGATAGCGACAGGACAAGGGGGAATGGCTTCAAACTAAAATAAGGGAAATTTGGGTTAGATGTTAGGAGAAAATTCCTTACACAGACGGTAGTGAGTCAGTGGCACACACAGCAGCTGTGCGTCCTCCATCCCTGAAGGCCCTCAAGGCCGGGGCAGCCTGAGCTGGTGGGGGACAATCGGCTCACGGCACGGGGGTTAGAACTGCAGGGGCTTTTTTTTAACGTCCATTCCAGCCCCTGCCATTCCACAATTCTACGATAACGTATTTAAACGACACATGTACGACACGAAAGCTGCGCGGCTGCGGGATGAACCCAGAACAGAGATCGCGACGTGTGCTGCCTGGGGGATGCTCGCGCAGAACAAGTAATCGTAACTAAGCCTTGTTTATCCCTCTGGTCGCGCCACGGCTGCGCCCGACCGGGCCCCATTCCCCCTCCCCCTCCCCGACCGTGACTCGGCGCTGCAGCCCCGGCCCGCACCGCCCCTCACCGCGCTCAGCAGACGCTCCCCCGCCGGGCACGGCCACCCTCCATGCTCGCTGCTGCTGCTGCTGCCGCCGCCGCCTCTTCCACGCGCGAGGCCTTAAATCGCCGCGCAGACAGCACCGCGCGGTTCGTTCCGCGCCCCGGGGCCCGGCACCGCCGACATTTCCCCTCCGCCAACCATTCGTCACCGCCTCCGCCCGGGGAGGCGGGGCAGGATGCGGCGGGGCGGACTACATGTCCCGGCAGCGCTCGCGCCGGGCGCCGAGTGGTTTCCGGGCGGCTGCTGCTGGCGGGCGCGCCACTCGGCGGGTGCTGCGCGGAGCGGGGCTCTCCCGCCCAAGCGTCTGCCGCCATGCTCAGGTAGGAGCGCCGCGTGCCGCGGCAGCCCTCGCGGGGAGGGTGGGGGTCCGCGGGGGCACGGCGTGTGGGGGAGCGCGTGGTTCTGTGGGGCGCACCCGGTGCTGAGGGCGCGGGGAGGAGCGCGGGTCACTGAGGCGCGCGGGTCACTGAGGCGCGCGGCGCTCCCGCACGCTGCGCGGGGTGGGCGCTGAGGGGGAGCGGTGAACTGGGAGGGAAATTAAAGTTTTGTTTTGTTTTGTTTTGAAGTGGGGGTTGATGCTCTGCGCGGGGATGTGGGTTGCGAGCGAGACGTGCTCTCTCTGTGCCCGCCTTTCTCTGCTCCTTCGGAGAACGTGGCGGTGGCCTCACTGAACGCGCGTTTCCCCGAGTCTCAGAACCCCTTCTTCTCTGCAGAAAGCACCTCCAGGAGATCCCCTCCTCCGGCAGCAACGTCTCCACTAGCTTCTGCTGGGACTGGGACTCCAGCAAGACCTCGGAGTTGCTCTCCGGCATGGGGGTGTCGATTCTGAGGAAGGACAGGCTGGGCAACGAGAACACCCCGCAGGAGCCGCTGCTGCCGACCTGCACTCCCCACAAACGGCCGAAGGTGAAGGAGAAGGAGTTTGTCATCGTGCGCAGGCCCCGGCTGCTCCGAGAGGCAGAGCCAGGTACTGGCAGGCGGCCCTGCCTTCGTTTACCCGCTCATGGAATGCAAACTGTTGTTGCAACCCTCCCCGATGTAACTTTCAAACCCAGGGACTTTTATCTTTTATATAGAAATCTTAGAACTGGGAAACTCAGCCCTCCTGACCACAGGAATCCAGATGCACATCTCTCACTTGCGGGATGCCACTGGGCAGCAACTCCACTCCCTTGGGGTTGGGCTGTAATGGGTACAAGGATCCTTTCTGGAAAGGTGCAGTGGAGGCTCAGGGCTGGCAGGGGAGGAATCCTGTCATCAGAGCAGTAGGAATATCCTCAGACATTCCTGCTTTTCAGTGAATGAGCTCTGGGTCGTAGGCAGCTGTTCTTGAGCTCCAACATCTAGAATTTTTTCCTAGGCAGCAGCATAGCGTATCTGTGTATCTACTTGTGAGAATTTGTGGTTCCACACTTCCTTAAACAGTTCCTGGGGGATATTTTGAATAGCATTTTGCAGGCCCCTTCTAGGGGCATAAGGCAAGGATGGGCATTTCAGCAGGAGGGAGAAGAGACAAGAAGTCCTGAGGTGTCCTTTTAGATATCTCTTTCCCTTTCTGTGTACAGGCTTTACAATAAAAAGGAAATAGCTGAGGTGCTCACAGTACACTGAAGTATATACTTCATATGGAGTATATTTCTTAGAATGAAGAGATGAAAGAGGGATAAGGAGTATGTACAGTCCAGGGGCAGACAGTAGTGGTCCTTTTGGCAACCCAAATGAGTAAGACATCAGCAGGCAGAAATGCACTACCTTTGACTAGAATGTGTTCACTCTTTCCCTAAAGGTGTTTCTTGGGATGCACTTCCAGATGAACTGTTACTGGCAATCTTTGCGTATTTGCCCCTAAATGATTTGTTGAAAGTTTCTGTGGTATGCAAGAGGTGGCATCGTCTCTCGTAAGTATTACTTCTCTGCACTTAGCACTAAGAACTTTGCTTCCACAGGTGAATAAGCGATTTGGTTTTCATTTTGCATGTTCAAGTGTAATTCAGTCTATTATGTGTGTGTTGTAGGTATATATAATCTCAAAATATAACTATTTTAGCATTATTAAATTGTATTAAATGGCTTTTCTTCCTCTCGGTCTCTTACGAGTCTGAAAAGTTTCTGTAGTTGTGTGCATAGATGTGGCCTTTCCTTGCTAACAAGTAAAATTCTGCTCCTTAGGTTTGATGAATCTCTCTGGCAGACTCTGGATCTGACTTGCAGAAGTCTGCTGCCAGGTGTTATTGGACAGTTGCTACCTGCAGGTGTTACTGTGTTCCGCTGCCCAAGATCTTGTATTGGGAATCCGCTGTTTAAAACCATGAAGTAAGGCTTTCTCTGTATACTGAGTTCTGAACTGTCTCAAGTCTTCAGTGTTTCTATTCATATATTTTTTGTAACATCTTCACCAGTAGTAGTGTCTGTCGTCTCTGTGGAGTGTGGAATAGTTGATCAGTGGTTAGGCATGCACTCCAACAAGATCTGTATTCATCAGACAGTTACTAAGAAATAACCTAGTGTGATATTTGTAAGTATGCTTCCTGCACCATCATGCTCTTGCATGTTCTTTCTTGTAGAACTAAGAACTGTCAACAGTGTTTTTATATGTGAACCTCAAAAAGCCTGTGTAACTCCAGCAGGATAGACTTGCAGTACTGGAAAGATAAAATTTCTGCAGTTTTGACTGATGTGTTATCAGTACAGCCAGCAAACTTAGTAATATGCACAGTGTGCAGCTGAAGTTCACAAATACAACTCCTCTCTGTAAGCTTTGCGTGCTATATTGGAGGTATTTATGGTGTGTGGAATTTGTAGAGTTGCTTTTTGAAGCAGTTTTATTTATCATGCTTTCTCTTCTCGTAGACCTCTCAGAGTTCAACATATGGATTTGTCAAATTGCACAGTGTCTGTTGCTGATCTCCAGAGTATTCTTTGTCGTTGTGAAAGACTGGAGAACCTCAGCTTGGAGGGACTAGTGCTTTCTGATGATATCATCCAGTGAGTGAGATGATTGGGTATACTCTGTAAATATCTTCTGTTTAGCACCGTTCTTTTGTGCAGGCTGGGGACAGAATGCAGTTGGAGTTGTGCCTTGTGGAAGTCATTTGAAATGGCCAGTTCTAGGCACTTGATGGAGTTGGCTGGCAGGTTATATGAGCTGCCTCTTTCCTATCTGCCCAAGAGACCAAATGGAAAAGAAAATAAATATAGCTTTTTTTTTTTTTTTTCTCCCCTGAAATTTCTCAGAGTACTTGTAATCTGGAGGAACTGCTTATCTCTGCAGGGATCATATCCCTTCACTGTTCTTGCATGTAAGCTGCAGGGCTACTTTTATTTTCCAATTTCTGTGCTCCCAGGACATCTTTACATTTAGTGTACATATTCTTTTATATTTTAAGGAATTCCAGCAACTCTTCTACCAGGTGCTCTGTGTGCTTCTGCACCACTTCTCATTTCCTTGTTAATCTTCGCTGAAAAAATTATCTGAAAAATTTGACTCTGTTGAGCGTATGAACTGTTTTGCTAAACAGGAAAAACACTAATGGGTGTGCAGTCAACCTCCAGTTCGGTAACATCATGTGGTTATGGAGGTGATGGGAGCTAGGTTAGATGCTTAACACTCTGGGTGCTCAAGTTTACTGATGTAGGAAAAAAGAGAGCACAAATAAACCAGTATTGTTTGGCTTATGAAGCCAAATAAAAAGCATCTGTAAGTTGTTTACAAATTAGGCAGCAGTTATGAACTTTATTGCCCCTGTGTACAGATATAGAGGCTACAAGGGTTTTTCTAGGCTTTACCAATTGCGTGGCTGCTCCAGTCCTGCAAACAAATGCATTCAGCAGAATGCTGTTTGGAAATGTGGTCTCTTTTTTTCTCAGCTAACCTCTGCCTAATGGAGAAGTGACTTCCAAAATGAGATGATTGACTCATGTAATCATTTGAGTTGGAAGGGACCTTCGGAGGTCATCTAGTCTGCCCTAGAGCAAATGGACATCTATAGCTAGACCAGTGAGCTCAGAGCCCTGTTCATCCTCCTCTTGGAAGGATGGAGCATTCACCATCAACCTGGGGAACCTGTTCTGATGCTTCACTACTAAGTTCTGTAGGGAAATTGCATAGTCTTTTCTAGAGGTACAATGATCTGGAATAGGTCATGGTGTTTCATCAATGAGATGTAACAGGAGGAAGAGAAAAGGAATTATTTCCTATCCAGCTTGTCTTACAGATACACAAACGTGTCAAGAACATCCTGTAAATAGACAGGCGTCCGAGTTGTGCTGTGATGCAGCAAGATGTTGAGGTCCTTAGTGACTCTTATAAGTAGGTCAGTTTACTAAAGATGCAGTGCTGCACATTCATCAAATAATTCTGTGCCTGGGATCTTTTAAACATCAGCATGTATCTTAGCAATGAAAGCAGTGTTCCAACATTTTATCAGATTTCTCTCTTTTTTTTTTTTTTTTTTTTTTTTTTTTTCCCTCTTTGCAGGAGCATTGCTAAGAATCCCAGTCTGATACGACTAAATCTCTGTGGGTGCTCAGGGTTTTCTGCAGAAGCCTTGGAACTGATGTTAAGCAGCTGCTCTATGTAAGGCACAACTAATTTCTGCTATTCCTACTTGCTGTTAACTCCTGAGACGAGTTGTCCTTTTAATTTTTTGATAGGCATTCCAATTGTATTTGTTAATATGTTTCTTAGAAGCCATATTGTGTTCTCAAATGCTTAACTGGATTATTATGTGAATTGTATGATTTCTTTCCATCAAGTTATTTCCCTTTTTAATAGCAAAGAAGTGCTTCAGTAATTATTTGTGAGTATCTTTAATCATCCTTAAAGGAAGCCTCTACCTCCAGCTGATTCTTGTATATTTGATTTTCTTAATGAAAGCAACATGTGATTCTCACAAAGTGTGAAAGCGTGGAAGTTTGACAAGTACACCACATTCAGATGGAATCTGAGAGCTCCCTGTGCAGTCAGAGAATGGCAGAAATCACACTCTTCCTTCCATAATAGAACAGTTCTTCAGCTTATGAAACACTGTGTTCAGATTGACAGGTCCTGTGATTAAACCATCTGCATTCAGAAGTTGCAGATGGAAGATCTGAGATTTACACCCTGATTTCTTCCCTGAGTTCCTGTGAGATGCTGGACAAGCTACTTAATTTGTTTATGCAAAATAATATTTTTAATCAAACTGCAGTAGACCAGAATACAGACAAAACTTTAATCTTGCTCTGGTGCTTGTGGGGAGTTAATGCTTTCTACTGCTTGGCCTGATTACTTGGATGCTGAGCTTCTTAGAGAAAGGCAGCCTCTGTGCAATGCACAGCGCATAAAGATCAGGTCTGCCATCTGCTTAAAAAAACGGATTGTTTTTTAATTTACATACTGATTGACAGCTGAGGGCTCTAGTTAGGCCGTTTAGTGTGCCTTTGTCCTCTGGGTACATCTGCAGCAGCTGCACACAAAACAGTACTTTGACTGGTGGTATGCTGCTGGCAGTTAAGTATGTATTTGAGGTAAGGTCGCTACCTGACCAGTGCATATATAAAACGATAAAGTATTTTGTGACAATAAAGTGTAATTGGTCCCCTGACCAATGCAAATAAATGATAGCTTAAAGGTTTGTATTTCTGCCTCTAGTCAGTGGGAACATGTCCACATTACCAACCAAGTACAAGATGAAAAGAATCGTCTCGTCTTGACCACTTCCTACCATGATTGTGAATCATTTTGATTGAAAGTGATCATGGGAAGTTGCCCTGACCCTTTGCTCACAGCTGGTTCTCAGTTCAGCTCTGGTCAGGACTTTGTCTGTTTGGGTCTTGAAAACCTCCCCAGACAGATTTCTTGCAGCCTGTCTAGGCAACCTGCTCCAGTGCTTAATTACTGTCATAGAGGAATTTGTATAATTAACACAGGAACCTTGGTAGTAGATGTACCACAGTTTGAGTTCTTATACTTATCTAATAGAGTTGATACTTCTGAGGCAAAAACTTCTATTTCAGTTATTTTTTCAAATGTTTGTTTGTTTGTTTGTAGGTTGGAGGAGCTGAACTTGTCCTGGTGTGACTTCACAGCCACTCATGTCAAGACAGCAGTCAGTCACATTACTTCAAAAGTAACCCAGCTAAACTTAAGTGGTTACAGACAGAACCTACAGATATCAGGTAAACAGCAGCATGGCAAATCTTTATCCCACTAAGAAATAAAAGCAGCAGGCTTTATGTTTTGGTGTCTGCTGTACGTATTAGAAATACTGTGTGCTAAGACTGATTTTATGCTCTGTAAAACTTTACGTTCACACTGTCAGAGAATCCTAATGTTTTCAACTTAGCCACAAGGAGTGAGATTTGTCTTCTTAATTTAAAAATAGGTAGGATTCATTTCATCTTCACTTGAACAGTATAGCCTGCACTTCTGAACCAAGTCCTGCAAGCAGGATAGATTGAATGGATCTCATATTCAACTGTGAATCAGCCTTTCAGATATTGTGGGAGGGAGCTTAGTTTTTGGAGTTATCTTAAGGTAAGGTCTCTGCTGTTGTGGCTGCTTAAAATGTCATCCAAAGAAAGAACAGGCACAATAACTACTTCTACCCCAGTGTAATATCCGACAGATATCAGTTAATTTGGAAGGCGAGTGATATCAACAATCAGTGTTAAACTGTTCACTTGCTAACAGTTGCATATATAAAAGCGTGCATGGTACTGAAAGCATGTATGTCTTTATAACTGAAAGGGGGGCTGACAGACTGTGACCTCTTTTCAGATGTTAAAACGCTGGTGGAAAGATGTCCTTTCCTTGTCCACTTAGATCTAAGGTAAGAACTCCTGTGCAGGTAATCCTTAAGTCCGTATGGTTCAGGGGGCTGATAAAGATACTGCTCTGCAGTAACCATATAGCAGTAATTAATAGCTGAATAGTATTGCACAACCAAAAATTGCTTTTGAGGTTAAACTTCCAAAAAATTTACTTCCTGTTGTGACTTCTCTTGGAGTAACTAACTAAAACATTTCTTTTCTTACCTTGGTGTAAATAGTATGTACGTAAACAATGTATTAACTACTAAATGGTAGCAGTAAACAGGTAAAACAAAAGGAAGCATTTATACATGCAAAGCTTATGAGCTTACAGTATCCTAGTGACAGTTTCTTTCAGCTTTCATAGTACATGGCCACAGAACTTTCTTGATTCTACTAAAAATAAATAATTATTAAGATTTTGACCTAATTAGTTACAATTTTAAAAATTGTAATCTGTAAAGTAACTACCTTTTCATGGCATGGTTTCTGCTGCAGAAAATCTACCTGCAGAAAATTTCTGCTTTATTTCCCCTTCAGTGAAAATCAAAATCTGACACGCACATTAGAAATTGGTTACTTCTGTACTGTACAAGAAGTACTCTTAGTGGTAGGAAAACAAGTTGATGTTTGCTACACTTCTCAGCTTGAATGTTAGAGAAAACAAATTTACTTTGTTTTATACTTGAAGGACAACTTGTAATGAATTTGCTCTTGTACAGTGACAGTGTGATGTTGAAGCCAGAGTGCTTCCAGTATTTTCATCAACTCATCTTTCTGCAACATCTCTGTCTTAGCCGATGCTACCAAATATCACCTGCTGCCTTAGTGTAAGTAATCCCTGAATGGCTTTGGTCTACTATTTCAGAGGGGAAAAATAACATGCTTTATTTTAGTAAGAACTGCAAGTACTGTTTTGAAACTTACCCACACAGTTTAGGAAAAAAAGAATGCGATAACTAGATTGTGTACGCTTCAGAATAGAGAGTGGAATCAAAATTACTTGAGATAATGTTTCTGTGGTTTCAGTGTGTAGCTGTGGAACTTGCTGCTCTGCGTGTGCCCCATGTGTCCTTTTAGAGGCGTTGTTATTACTGTGAAGTACCAGTCCTGTCAGTGACAGCGTCAGTATCAGCATTAGCCTTTGAATTACACAGCAATGGATAAGTTGGCTTCAGAAAAGTTAACAGAGTAGATATTACTTGCTGACTGGCGTCAGAATCTGTTTGTACCTTTCCTTTCTCTGCACCTGCATCAGTTATTGGTTGGCACTGAAATACAACTTGAGAGTTATTTGCTAGAGGGCATTTTTTTTCCTGTGTTTCATTATGAAAACTATCCATCTCTGTCCTGTTTTATGTCTGAAGGAGTGTGCCCTCATGTGAAAAATGGTAGCCTTCAGCAAGAAAAAATCAATAGAGGAGCATTTATCTAGTTTGGGTACAGACTGCAAAAAGTGCTTTCGGGTTAATGATTAACTTCTCACTGCTCTCTTTCTAGAGAACTTGGTGAAATTCCAACACTGAAGACCCTTCAGGTATTTGGAATAGTGACTGATAGCTCCCTACAGCTCCTTAGGGAGACGCTTCCTGGCATGAAGATCAATTGTTCACATTTTACAACTATTGCAAGGCCAACTGTTGGCAGTAAAAAGAACCATGAAATTTGGGGTATCAAATGCAGATTGTCACTGAGAAGCCTTAGTGGTTAGTGATCATGTATGATGGATTCCATGGATGCACTGTGTAGTGAAGCTCCTTGAGAAGCAGAATATCACAGCACATATCTAATCGTAGTTCTGTTTATAAAGTATCATACCATGGTCTTATGCCAAAATGTAGTTCTATAAATATGTTTATGCTCTTCATAAAAAAAATCCTTTAGAAATCTGATCTGTAAGCAATTGTAGAAACATTAAGGAAAAAAAAAAAGGAACTTTAAGGAGAGCAACTTAATGAAACTGTTTCACAATTTTTTCTTTACAGTGATTATTTCAGCCTTTGTTAACTACTGCAGGTTCTGATGCAGCTATGGTTTTTCTTAGGTGTTGTAAAGGTGCTTTTGATTAACCTTTCTAGCTCTGCAATTCCTGGGAAGATCAGTGGAGGTGCTAGATGTCTTAGAATTCCACTGGTCTGGAGTTTACAGAACTCAAATCAAATAGTGCTATCAAAACTATTAAAATTATTCTGAGTGATGTGTCTACTGAGATGCAAAGCTACCCTGTCTGGGAGAGGAACTGAAGAGTGAGTCTGAATTCACTCAGTGTGGAAATATAAGAGAGTACTAGAAGGGAGGGTGACAGGAAAGCACTTCAGAGCTCAGTACTGTACAAGTAAGAAGCAATACAAAGAAGCTGCTGATAAATTTTTCTTTATCAAGACTTCATGTTGCTTTTCCTTGCTTAAGTGAGCTTAAATTAGGAATGTAATCTCAAAAATTCTTACATATTAGAAAAAAATATGGCAAGAGCAAGTATCTTGGTTCTAGAACTCAGAGCAGCAACAAAAACAGGCTGCCCTGTAAGAATTTTAAGAGGAACTCCTTTGATGCTATTAAAGAGACATCAATTTCTCTTTCATAATAGCTTAAATTTCTCATTTAACTTCCTGTATATTTTCACACTAACAGGAAAAGCTAACGTTGTCACAGGAAAAGCTGAATAACTAACCCAAAAAGCCACCACCAACGCAACTAAGACTAGGGCCAGGTAATCTCAGCCCCCCACCTTTGGGGGAAGAGACCTGTCCCACTCCATTCCCGCTCCCAGTCCTGCTGTGGGCTTGGCACATTACAGGGATTACAGGGATAACAGTAATTATTATCTGAAGCCTTTTAGCACAAAACTTGCAAGCAGTGAGCAACAGCAGGGGATATACCATTGCTGTGGTAAAGCAGCAGGTGGTAAATGGGCTGTTGCATAGGTATAGCGTCTTCCAGAGTCAGTCCAAAGATAAAAACGTTTAGTAGTAAGCGCACAACAAAGTAGTGTGGAAAATTGCTTGTTGCTTGATTCATGCCTTAAATCAGTGAAAAAGTTTACTGCAGGAGGGAAGTTGTATCTATTTGTAATTCTCTCTCTGTACGATGTAACCCCATAAAACTTGTTCTACATTTAATAAAGAGCTGAGGAATTGCTATGTTGTACAGAATGACTAATGATTTGCCACCAACACTTTGGCGTGATTAAAAAAAACAGAAACTTGTCTCAGCAACTGTGGTTTAGAGGATAAGGTATCATCATGTCACGCTCAGTAAATGAATGTGAGCACATTAAATATTCTACATTTGAAATCAGGCCTGGGACAACTTCAAGCATCTATTAAACTTTTAATTTTATTACATAATGTATAAACTTTAAAAAAAAAAAAGCAAAGAATGACATGTTTTTAGTTTAGCAGAACACAAGTGTGGACTGGCACTAAAAGATGACACCATGGATTTGATTTGATTCAGCAGGTAGAAGAGTTCAGTGCCAGTCCAGGCCCATTAAATCAGTGTTACACCAATACTCAGCCCTGCCACAGAACATTGTCTACATGGTAAGTTGTCTGTACTGCTTTCCTTTATAACAAAGGATTTTACAGTTCTTTAATAAAAAAGGTAGCTGCTTACTGATTATCTATTATAGATCTCTAACCCATCCTTGTTATTTAAATCAAGCATTCACCACTAAATGCTTCAACAGAAGTGCAATTAAAATACGGACAAAACCAGTAGAGGCCACTCATGAGTAGGTCAGGTTTACATTTTGCTGTGTATCAGTCAGGAACTTAACTGTGACATGTAAGCCCTAAACCAGATTATACTTTGGGTCCATAGGACTTGAAACATCGTGTTTTAGTCTCAGCATTCCAAATAAGAGTGTCAGGAACACAACCAACTCAGGCTGATCTCTTCTTTAAAACATAGCACAAACATCTCTGAAGAAGTAAGTAGCATATAGGATCTCTGCCAGAAATTTTAATCTATACAGTTATTTAAGGACACTGAGTACCAGAAGTAAGTCTCTAATCTAAGAGTTGCTGGTAAAGTCCTAGGAAATTATAAATTAATGTTACTGGCATTGTTTTTTGAATCTAAATATCTACATGACAAGATATTAGAGAAAAGGCACATACAGCCATCCTTAACTGGCTACAATGGGATTAGGAATAACTAAAGCCTTATTCTGTGCAGCCAAAGTTTTGCATCTTCACATTTAAATAATTTTGCATACTGTTTTAGATATTAAGAGCTTTACTCTGATGGCTCCCAGAATTGCCAAGCTCTGAAAGGATATTTGGCTGTTTTGCTTTTACTCTTCTGGTCTGCAGTCCAGATAACTCCAGGAGACAAGGTGAATAAATTGGTCTACAGCACACTTAAAGGTGAGATGTGCACAGCACAGCGATAGCTTATTTTTAACAAGTCCCATCAATACTAGGTCTTTCTTAAAACTGAAACCCGTTTCTAAATTTTGTTTCTAAGTGAATACAAAAACTAATGTAGTGTAAGGGAAAAATCCTTTATACACTTCCTACACCTACAGAAGTAAGTTCATATTTTGTGATTGGCAAAAAATGCATTGATTGGCCACACTGGAGAACATCCCCATTAAAACTGAGAACATCTGTTACAGAAGTCTCTGCATTCAAAAGTAGTTTGAAAAAACTCACTTTTGGAAATAGATTTTTCCTAGTAGACAGGAAAAAATTATTTTTCAAGTCATGTATCAGAAGAGTTCCTGCTGTAGAAATCTTCATTTTGTCAAATTCTGCCCTCTCATCTACGCATTAATCAGCACAGATTTTCAAAGGCAAAGTTCACAGTTTAGAACAGTATCTAAAAAGTCACTTCCTCTTCTACAACCAGTTTTTATATAACATATAATCAGAGGCACATAAAGTTATCTTTTGTCAATTCAATATCAGTTAGAATTCAGCATAAATTTTGTCTGGAAAGTAACAGCGTAAGTATTATTTGTGCTCCTACTACAAAGGCTGCTCCAAAAGTAATGCCTTCAGTTTTATTACACTGGTTTTCTGTGTCAGAAACACATAGGGGCGGTACAGCAGTAGAGGAGGAATCTTCCCACCACTATCCCATTACATTTAATCACCATGTGACAGATGGCAGCAAAGGGCAGTCTTGACAAAACCGTGTCTAACATGGAAGTGCAGATGACTGAATTCCTCCATACGGAAAAAGTGGCACCCACTGACATTCACTGACACTTGCTGAAGGTTTAAGGAGAACAAACAGTGGATGTGAGCACAGTGTGCTGGGTGCTGTGTTTTAGCAGTGGCTGCAGCAAAAGTGCGTCATCTCTGCTGGTGCAGTTTTACAAGCAGGCTCACATGCACTGCTGATCAATGATAGTGACTGTTAAAAATAGCGTTTTGTAGCTGAGGATTTGCTCTATTAAAAAACATTATTCTTCTCTTTATACTGTAGTTGTTTCCACAGGAAAAAAAAAAAAGATAGGCATTGCTTTCAGAGCAACCTGTGTAGTAGGACTCAGCTGAGTTCATCTTATCCTTCTGCAGTTGTAAAGAAGCTCAGAACCTGAAATTCCAAGTCATTCAACTTAAAGATCTGTATCTTTCTTCATAACTACACACACTGTGACTGGACACCCGCAAGCCAGGTACTCCATTCAGCGAGGGAGCATGTCTTAAGCACATTTTCTGTAGTTTCATATTGATAGTAAAGGGCTCAATAAAAGCCTTAAGTTTCAAACCTGTCTATGTGAAGATCAAAGGTAAGATGTGAAAGATCTAGAAATTAAATCAGGCTTTCACTTCAGATGTGAACCTGCGAAGTAGAAAGAACAAATACTGGAAGAGACAAAAAATTTGTCATGAGTTGTATGAAACTACAAAGTTGTTAAAATTTTTGAAAAGCATACAAAAGATTCATATTTCAACATCAGGAGTTACCAAAAATCTATATATCCTTGCACCAAATCTCTAGATTTTGACAGTCAGATTTTCTATAAAAGTGGATATAGGAAGATATTTATTTTTTTAACCAGTCCCACACTTAATAAAAAAAAAACTGTACATCTGAATTTTTAATGCTACTGACTTAGTATTTGAACCCATCTACCTATGGTTTAAAAAGATGTTCTTTCACATTTGCCATACAGGTTAAAAAAAATGTCAATTTTCACTTAACTTAGAGGTAAGACTTCAGATACATTTCATATACACCAGATGCAAAAAGAGCATAAATAGGCTTCCAAGATATCCCCAACCCAAGGAATGGAAAGCACCTCAGTTTTCCTCCTATTTCTCTTAAAGAAAAGCCAACTTCCAACTTAATGCAGCATTGTGATGTGCTGTCCTTCTCCAGGAGTTCTCTCTCTGGATCCAGAATTGCTTCAGCTGAAAACATTAGGGTCCTTTCATTCTTCTAGCAAAACAGTGCACAGTGCATCCTCCGTATCAATCAGTATTGAAGCTATTGCGCCATCATTGAACTCAAATGACGTTCCTCCATCTACAACCATACATGCGTCCCAACAGCGAGAACGGACACAGACTCTGACAACAAAAAAAATCATAAAGTAGTTTAGAAGTGAGGTAGTTCACAGAAGCACTTACCTGAACAAAGAGACTGTTTCTCAAATGTTTCTTTGCCAATAAATGCTGAATCGTGCAGCAGCATGTGTAAGAATATCATAGCAGAGGGGACTAGAGGACCTATTCAATTGCAGGCTATTACTTTTAAAAGAGTCTGAGGACTCCTACAACACTATACCCCATAACGAATCTGGAGTTGAGGTGCATTTTTAAACAAAGCTACTGATGATTCCATTTAATAAAGATTCGCCTAATAATTCACAGAAATAAGTCATACATAATTTAGCATGACTTTAACACACACACCTTGAAGGTAAGTGGAACATGAATTTACATCTAGTAATGTTTGAAATTCAAATGCTTCGGATATTACTGTTTTTGCTATACGAATCATTCATAGAAAAGGTAAAGTCATTTCAAACACAAAGCTGAAGGTCAGAATGGTTGCCACACAGCCTAAATAGGTACGGCAGCAATTTCCTTTTAATATTAAGAGTCTGACTAGTATGAATTCTGGTTAATAGAGAAATCTTTCTTATAAATTTTAAGGCCACTCTTCTACAGCTGGTCCAGGCAGGATAAAGCTACTATCTTCTTCATTTATTGTTATATGTGAAATTAACACATGCCTAGACTTCTTCTTTCAAATACATAGCAAATGAGAAAACTCTGTGTAATATGTTCTCAACTATTACTATTTTTTGCTAGATGGGAACCAGGAGTGATTTCAGACGAGCTGCAGGACTGCAGTCTCAAACAGATGTGCCTGACTGTTCCTGACTTAGGCCTTGGACCAGATGTGTTCTGATCTCCAAGATTTAATCAGCAATTACTCCAGTGCCTTAAATCTTCATGAAGATGCATCTTTTACTAAGATGAAAAACTAGGAAGCATGGCCAAATATCAAAGCTTAGCCAGTCTCTGCCAAGACTGAAACCTGGAGGCACATTCCTCTCCTCCATTTCACTCTGGACAGTTAACAGCAATGGCAAGATTTTCAGCACCAAGAGTGAAAGACAAACCATGACAGGCAGCAAAAACTACTTCAGAGGAAAAACTGACAAATATCCTTCAAAGGTACATACACATTTTTTACTGCAGGATTGTTTCTATGTTGAAAGGACAGGAATTGATCTTATAGCACATACAGATGAAAATTCAGTTCTTTGTTTCTCTTATTCCCCCTCTACTCTGCCTTGGTGAGGCATACTGAGTCCAGTTCTGGGCTTTCCAGCACAAAATAGACAGGGATTTCCTTGAAAGAGTTCAGTGGAGGACAACAAAGATGATAAAGTGTGTGGAACACCTCCCTGATGAGGAAAGGCTGAGAGACCTGGGTCTGTTCAGCCTTGAATAAGGAAGACTCAGAGGGGATCTGATCCACGTCTATACATATCTATGGAGGAGGAGGCAAAGGGACGAGGCTGGACTCTTTTCTGCAGTGTGCTGTGATAGCACAAGGGGAAATGGCCACAAACTGAAGCATAGGAAGTTCAGCACAAATGTGTATGGGAACTTCTTCATAGTGCAGTGACGGAGCACTGGCACAGGCTGCACAGAGAGGTGGTGGAGTCTCCTTCTCTGGAGACGTTCCAGACCCGCCTGGATGCCTACCTGTGCAACCTGGGCTAGGGAGCTGCTTTGGCAGGGGGTTGGACTTGATGGTCTCTAGAGGTCCCTTCCAACCCCTACAGTTCTGTGATTCTGTGGAAGTCAAACTCCTTTGTTTTGACATAAAAGGTTGAATTAATGTTTAGTTAACACAGACACACTGTATTTTCTCAGAATAGTTACTCTAAGCATACAATTAACAGTTGCATATGTTTTTATTTGCTTAACTATAGTGAGTTTCACAAAAAGTGCTCTAAGTTAAAATGACTATATTACAGAAAATTTAGTTTGGAAGGGCATCTCATTCACAGCCTTCAACTCAAAGCAGGCCCTACTTCAAAGACTGATCATGTTGCTTTCAGTCTTGCCTTCTCAAGTTTGGACTGTTCCAAGGACACCACCAGTACAGCCTCTCATCAAACTATTCTGTCAGACCGTACTCAGTGAAAAATATTCCACTATAAGAATTTTGTAACGTACAGGTCTTGACTGTTGCCTCCTGCTCTTCTGCTGTGAAGAGCAGGATAGAGAAACTCTATCCCCCCTGCTTAGTCTTGCCCTCTCCAGGTTAACCAAAATTCCTTTTGACTCCTTCCCACATATTCCATAATACTCACAGGGACCCCGTCCTGAATTAATTTGTTTGTCAGTGCCTGTCTCATAGTCAGAGCAGTGGCATATGCACAAAACTGGGTATAGTGTGATTCTTTTATTCTGCAAGACTGTGTGTGGCTCAGATGTTACGAAAGCATAACCCAGCTTGGTAACATTTTCTTCCTGTTTTTATGAGAACCATAACCAAGCCAGTCAGAACACAAGCCAGTAGTTGAAACGCTTCAAGAAAGACTCCTGGGTTACCTGCACAGAAATTGCACAGAATGGTGGAAGTTTTCAGCAGCTGCTACAGTGAGCACTTACTTTGAAGAGAAGCCACGCTGCCGACTGCTTGAGAAAACTCTGTTTACTATAGGTTCTCGAATACTGAAAAACATCTTTGGTTCTTCCGGACTATAGAGCAGGGAGTCATTGTAATCATTTGTTACTGTAAATAGAAATCAGCCATTAGCTTTTGCAGATAGAGTTATTTTTAGAAAAACACATTCATCCAGGAAAAAGCAGCTTCCCTACTTATAGGCAGTACTGAGTCTTGCCAGCTGTTTGATAGCCTTCACCTTTGATTTTACATGATGGTTCATTTCAGTTCTATTCCATGACTTACATCCACTAACTCTATTCAGCTGAGTATGTATTTCCTGTTTCAAATCTTGGAAGAACTGAAATTCTCATGAAGATCTACACATACTGAAGTCTAAATTACTGCTTTTGGTTCAAGTCAGTATTTGGTAGAAAAACTTCTATTTCTGAGAAAGATTGAAGAGGAAAAGCTTATTTACTTTGATGGTGATGGAGCACAAGATCAAGCAGCTGGAGAGGTTGTGGAGTCCCCTTCTCTGGAGATATTCAAAACCCACCTGGATGCTTTTCTATGCAATCTATTCTACAGAACCTGCCATTAGCAAGAGAGTTAGACTAAGTGATCCCCAGAGCTCCCTTGTAAGAACTATAATTCTGTGATTCTGTAGTATTGCAAGAACAGTAAAACAGTTGAAGTGGTGCTAAGTATATAAAAATAAACTGGTCAACATAAATATGTTAAAGAATTCTTGGCTTTTTCACTAACCTTTTTGTACTAGTTCTGTGTTCAGTGGCATATTGAAACTTCCATGCCTTTTAGCTGTTGAAACAAGGAGGAAGAGCACCTATTAGAGAGGAGTATCTTTGTGTAAACTTAGCCAGTAGTAATAGGCTGTTCACTCACCAATATTAAGGATCTCTTCAACAGCTTGATTTGCTACCTTGTTAATATTATAGGACCTAAACAGAGAAGTAGAAGTCTTGTTTTGTAAGCAATAAAATTTGAGGAAATAAACAAACAAACAACCCCAAGTACCTTTCATACAGATAAAAAAACAGATTTCAGACAATGGTAAAATTAAGAATGCTGTTAAGTGTAGGCAGACAACAAGTTTTCCTCCTATGACCCAACTCAGAAACTGCAGCCTCTGTGCAGCAGTACTGTGAGCATCTCAGTTGCCTAGATCTCAGTAGAGCATACAGTTCCCGTTCCAGTGCCTCTGTCATGGCTGTACAACACCTTAGACTGAAACAGGCATCCAGTATATACATGACACACTACAGAAATGCCAAGGCTCTTTTTCCAAGGCTATTCCTCTTAACACTTACTGCCTACTTACAAACATGAACAAACGC
Source organism: Callipepla californica brunnescens (assembly GCA_023055505.1). NCBI lineage: Eukaryota > Metazoa > Chordata > Aves > Galliformes > Odontophoridae > Callipepla > Callipepla californica. The sequence goes on along the minus strand of JALIRH010000009.1, from coordinate 10,583,074 downwards.
TCAGGAGAAACCGAGAGGCACAGTTGCTCTCTCTCCTAACAAGTTGAACTGGCAGCAGCAGAAGTACTTGGACATTTAAATTCAAATGCCTCGCAGATTGAGGAGTTCTGAAATCTCAACAAAGCCCCTGAACCACACACCAGTTACAGCAATGAAGATGACAATCCTGAAATTTGGATGGTATCCTGGAATCCTCTGCTTCTGGGACCGCTCAATAGAAAACATATAATCAAATGAAATGCCTAATAACAGCTTCTGAACTGTGACTGTACGTTGCCAAGGTACCAAACACTAGGGAAGTTCTCCTAGCAGTCTGCCAGTCTGCAGCCACAACGACAAAGTTACGCTGACTGAATAAAAGATTCTGAGTTACAATGAAAAGTAAAGCCCAGTAACCATAGTTACAGCATGAATATTCATTTTTCCAATTTCATTAAAAGCTTCAGTTTTAGTCCACCTTAGATTGATACAAAAATCCAGCTTTTGCACAACCTTAAACGATAAATATAGCCCAATTTCCAAATCTCTATCTGTACAGAAAATTAAACTGATCAGACTTGCATGTAGCACTTCAGCGTGTTTAAAGTGCTGCTAAAGAAATTTAGTCCTTTGATTAGGTTAGTACAGCTCTGCTTGGATATATGCTTCTTCATGTAAGGGGAATATTTCGGCAAAGAAGCAGTGCCTTTTCAGTTAAGTTTGAGAGAGACTTGAAAGAGAATGAAAAAAGAGATGTGCCAGAGAACACTTAAGTACAAGTTTTCCCATTCCTTTTAAAGCTCCAGTCTTCGTAAAGGTTTTCTGAGCTGCCTCATCTAAGCAGTTTATTTTAACAAGACCAGTTCAGAGAAGCCCACCAGTCAGAGAAGAATCTCTTCCTCAACACCCCCAACCTCTCCTCTCTAGAGGGGGGCATACAAACCCTCCCAAGCAGAGTTGCAGGTAAGCTTTTGTCTCATTCCCTGACCTCCTCCTTCCTTTCAACTCTTCTCACCAAACCTATAAGGGAGAAGTTCTCCTCTCAAACATCCAAGCCAGTTCTAAAATCTGTCTAACAGTGAGACTATCTGGACATAACTGATATGCATTCATAGCTCAACAGTCTTAATACGGACAAAGTGCTTCAGCAAAATTATCTGAAACACTATTTTGTATCAAAGCAGCAGCATGTACTTACCATGCTTTTGATCCTGTTCCAGTGCACACATTGAGCCCTGAACTCTTCTGCTTTTCCCAAGGACCATCATCAACTGATATCTCATAATAGGAGGCCCTATGAAGCGAGAATTTAAAACTGGGTTTGCAGGACTTAAAGTTCTCCCTGAATAAGACAGAACACACAGCCTTATCAGGCACATAAAAGTTTAGGGGGGACATTTTCAAATGTGGATGACAATTTCACAGTCTTTGTTGAACACTTCCAATTTGGTAGCCACTTTTCATTCAGTTTCATAGCAGTTTTTATAAAGGAAAAAAGCAATTTTCAGCATGAAGTTTTAGACAGTTGGTTTTTTTTGTAGCTAATTTTCATATTCACTTCTTTGTGAAGAACTTTGGGTCATTTCACAATAACTTTGCATACAAGCAGGGTTTGTTGGACTTTGAAATTAAACTGCAAATACATTACCTTCCTTCTATAATTTGTTGAACTACTGCAAAAACTGTGCTTATGCTGTGACTGGGTCTCAAAATTACATCAGGGAACGCTAAGAGTAAATAATAGCATGGCTTCAAGCAGAATTCTTGATCACGTCAGTAATTAAAAACCCACTGTGATCCTTCACAAACAACTTTAGTTCTACAACATTCAGCAGGTTTTTAAGTCTCTCTTCAAGGCAAATTATTCCCGAAACTCAAGCGTTCAAAGTCTTGAAGCACAATCATCATTCTGTATGGTATTATTGATGTATCAGAGGATTCCTAATTTTGGGAATGTTACAACCAGACAGTCTCTCTCCATAAGCTTCAGAACTTGCAGGCAATCTTATGAACTACAGTTGCTGATGCCTAAAGGAAATAGTATGATATAGTCCTTAGATAAGTGGATAACCCCTTGGAAACACATCCCATTCACTGTGTTCAGCACGACTAAACTTCTTAATAAAAGAAGTTTACTGAACTTTAAGTGATTGATATTTTGGTCCCAACAGACTATGAATAAAGAACTTGTAATTCTTTGTTTTCTTAACTGACATTTGGAAGATGCACCTAGCCTTTTTATACAGCATTTCAGCCTTTAAAATAAAAACTTTACTTGAGCCTTAAAAATAAGATCCATCTGCATGATGTCATTATTGAAGTCTTCAAGTCCTGTTAACACAAGATTTATTACTAGGGATTTGTTCCTACAGGCACTGTGTTCTTCATTGCTTCACAAATATTCTGAACTAAAGAGCAAGATGTATTTATGATATTCAGCTGTAACTGTAAAGTGTTGGAAAGTAGCTTTGTGTTCCTCCATCACTGTACATTAAATAAACCTTTTAGAATCTTGATAAAATTGTATTTGATTAGTAGACAGCAATATATGTATCTGTTTGAGACTAATTCCTCCTTCCAGTCTGAGGCTGCAGTCCAGATGGAAGATAAAGCACTCAGGGAACATTTATACTGTTTCCAGCAGCAATCACAGTGTCCCAGGCACTGTACAAACACAAGAAGATGTTACACACTAAAGTTTAAAGAAAAAAAAAAAAAAGAGTAAAAGGGTATAAAATACAAGTAAAGTTTGGCCAAGTGCTGACTGAAGATCACGTTTTAAATCCTTTTCCAAAGCCCCAATCATATTCCCCACTTCCTTCTTGTTATCTTTTCGCTAGCAGAAAAGCATTTATCTTCAGAAAGGACAGTCACAAAGGTACACTGCATAATGCAGTACCATGGATATGGTACAAACTGTTTTCTTAGAACAAGGACATTTTCCTGCAATAACAAGGCTTCAGCCAAACGCAGGCTTATTCCTTTGCTTCTAAACACAGACAGAGGTAGGGAAAGAAGGTATTAGTATTTCAGTTTGGTCATGCTAGGCTAATGGAAATATATTTAAGAAGTGTGGAAGAGTAGACAATTTAAAGGCAGTTTTTGAAGTCTTCAGTCCACGGTAAAGACAGTAACTGAAAGTATATGACTAGGTAAGACACAGCCAAGAAAATAACAGACAGGAAAAGCAGAGGAGAGAATAGCCAGACTGAAAAATGGAAAAAAAACAGATGCTTACAACACTGCACTTTGCATTTAAGCTCTGAATACACACCAGCAGTAATCCAATCTACTGCATTATAGATTTATTGAATCAGAAATCTGACAAGCAAAGGCATCATCATTGATAGCCCACTACAGCAGCATGGAAAGAAACAAAGTCAGTTGTGCCCTGCTGCAACAACAACAACAGCAACAACAACAACAACAACAAAAACAATTAAGCATACCTGGATGAAAGAGATTCCCCAATGAAGACTTCATTGAGTGCTCTCACTGGTAAAAGATGTGGACCAGAAACATCAGATCCTGCAAATATTGAAAAGAACAATGTTAAATCATGACTCCAAAGCCTAGCTTTTCAAAAACAACCCATGACTCATTGTAAGGCACACTTTACTGCCTGTGTCTACATTTAGACATTGGTTCTCAGTGTCCAGTTTTCATCTCAAGGACTCACTTTTTTTTTTTTCCAGTATAGTCTGTACATAGTTATAGTCCTTTAGCAGAAACTGAATTAAGCAGATGAACCAAGGTCAGTAAAACAACGTCACTCATTTTCAGACTACTTTGCCTGAGAACCAATGGGCAACCAGTCCAATTACCTCCTCTTCTAGCTTAAACTCACAATGACTTAATATGTCTTCAATTAAGTTCAAAGAACTAGAAGTTATATCACGGGTAATTTAAAGGGATTAGCAAATATTTCAAACTGAACAGAATTTCTCAGTGAGGAAATACAGGACTAGACAAATCAGGCTCTTGCATTCCCAGTCCAGCATAAAGAAAACAGCTGAAGGTGCTTAATGACCCAGGAATTACCCAGGAAGAGATTGCCACTTGTCTTCTTTCATTTGCTGTCAAACACAGTGACAGCTTATTTTTCAATTTTTCAGTACATGCTAAAGTGTTCCTATGGTTATCCCAAGTAATCCTAACAGACACCACTTAGTAACAACCTAAGGTGTTTTGCCTGCATCTGATACTACTTCAAGAAATCTCTTGAAGCTTTTAATTCTGAAAGCTAATTCTAAATATGCAAGTCCAGAACAAACATATTGAAAGTGATCACATTCTCATCTAAAACACCTGAGTCTGAATCGTGAGCTAACAAGCATCGTCTCTTCCCGCTTCTCAAACACAGTGACCAGGCTTTAAATACTTACAAATTTTAACTTTAACTTATATTTTTAATTTAACTTAAATTTTAAACTTTAAATTCTTAAAATCTTTGCCTCCTATTCAAAAGTATCACTGCAAAATGATTATATTCTTGTCACAGACTTTAACCTACTTTGATCCTGAAATCTTTCATTTATATGAGCTCTGCTGTGTTGCTCTTGGCTTAGCTGCTGTTCATGTAAATCTACAGGGGCAGGGTTAATACCAGTTCCTTCAAGATACAGTCGGATTCTTTGTCGCCACTGCCACCTTAGAGAAGAGAAAAGTTTTTATCAGTACCCAAAATACTCATTTCAGAATTAGCTAAGATCAGACAGACTTGAAGACACAAGAGTTTTACTAGCTCATTCTCAAAGCAGGGCATCTTAAGGTTAATGGTTAAATACATTCTAGGTCACATTTCAAGTTTCATAGCTTCCACTATTACTTCTCTACTTATGAAGTTAATCATATCAAAATGTAAATATTTTACACTTACCAAATTGCTAGCTGATGTTTTCAGAATATGTAAAATATGATGACAGTAACCAATGATGTCTGCAAATGTTACGTTACAGAGAATCATGCAGAATCACAGGTGTTGGAAAGGAACTCAAGAGATCTCTGAGCCCAACTCCCCACTAAAGCAGGTACCTACAATAGGTCACACAGGCAGAAGTCCAGCCAGGTCTTAAATATAGAAGGAGACTCCACAACCTCTGTGTGAAGCCTGTTCCAGTGCTCTGTCACCCTTACCATGTGCCTGTGTGGAACTTCCTATGTAGTTTTAGGCCATTACTCCTTGTTCTATCACTACAGACCATTGAAAAGAGCCTGTCCTGATCTACTTGCCTCCCACCTCCCTTTACATGTTTATAAACATTTACCAGATCTCCTCTCAGTCCTCTTTTCCCCTCAAGCTGAACAGACCCAGTTTACTTTCCTCATATGGGAGATGCTCCCAGCCCTTTACCATCTTTGTGGCCCTCTACTGGACTCCTTCAAGGAGATCCCTGTCATTTCTGACTGGGGAGCCTAGAAGTGGACACAGTATTCTAGCTGTGGTCTGACCAGGGCAGCGCAGAGGGGAGGATCACTTCCCTCGACCTGCTGGCCAGACTTTTTTAATGCATCCCGGGATGCCACTGGCCTTCTTGGTTGATCAAACTGCTGTCTCATGGCCAACCTGTCATCCACCAGGACCCCCGGTCCTTCTCTGCAGAGCTCGTCTCCAGCAGGTCAGCCCTTAACTAGTACTGACGCATGCAGTTATTCCTCCCCAGGTGCAAGACTCCACACTTGCTTTTGTTAAATCACATCAGGTTCCTTTCTGCCGAACCTCACATGTGTCAGCCATGCCTTCCAGCTTTGTATCAACAGCAAACGTGCTGAAGGTGGACTCTGTCCCTTCATCCACAACACTGATTAAGATGTTGAAGAAGATAGGACTCACACACAACATATCTTTTTAAAAATGCAATCCTAGTTTCTGAATGCATGACTGATGCAGTAAGTCTGAAAGCAACAAGTGCTAAGGAATGTATACAGCAATGCCCGCTTTACTTTTACCATTGCTTGCTTGTATTCACATATCCAAAAAGAAGCTTTATTCACCTTTTTATTAATATGAGCAATAAATATTTTATATATTAAATGAGCTCTCCTGGCCTGGGAATTTTAGGATGTTTAGGAGTGGTTCAGATGAAGAAAGAGAAGGATATAGAAATAAAAGACATTCTTCCTTAGGCTGTTAAAAAAAAACAAAAAACGGAATGACCTAATTATTTCCTTCTTAGAAATCAATTACTTCTTCCTCTTTTAAATTAGAGATTATAAACAACAGAATAGAAATACTAGTTTCAATTCAGAAAGAAAAAAATAGTTATAGAACTGGACTACTACATCCCTATTCTGAGATCCCATTACCCTATTTACCATCACAAAACAAAGACATTCTGATACAGCTTGCCCTTCATAAATCAATTGGATCGGCTGTTACATGGAATGACAAGGTAAATGCTTACAGATTGTTCTTGTAAAGTGACTTCCATGCAGTTCAAAGATAGGGATTAAAGAAAAAAAAAAAAAAAAAAAAAAACTCCTCTCTCCAGTCCCCAATACATATATCACCATCCTAACTGAACTCTGGGCCATGTGAAGTTCTTTCAGAGAAGTTGATCCATGTATCTACCTAGTATAAAGCTGCCTTATGCTCAAATAAATCCTTGCTTAGGAATATCAGTTTTCAAACTTACTCTGAAAAAATAATCAGATCTGTTCTGTTTTGCTCTGGTGGTGCTTGAGTTCTCTGAGACCAACAACATGAGCAAAGCAGTGAAAATATCAACATGGCATCCAACAAAATGTAGCAAAGGACTTTAAGTAAACAATTTAGCAAGATGGAAAGTTAAAAGTTTCTGTTTTCTCAGCCTTAAGACATTTGATTCAAGAAGTACTTTTTCAGTTAGTAACAACCACTGAAACTCCTTTAGTTATGTATAATCAAACCTGATGTCTGTATTCACCTTATTCTAGAATTTTTTGTGGCACAAATACAAGAATCCTTCAAGCTACAAATTAAGTATGCTAGAAGTATGAACAAAAAACAATTGCAATATATTATAATGTGAATAACTTGCTTCTGTTTGATTGATTGTCATCACAGTATTCCTAGAATGTTAACACATTATATGTCACAGTTTGGAATGGTTCAGCCTAGTTCCATGACAAAGGGGTGAAGGGAAATACAGACCCACACCCTGGAAAAAGAAAGGGAGGAAAAAAAGTAGGGAGACGGGCCTAGACAAGGAAAACAGCAGCAATGAGCTACAGGAAAAACCTCAGTTTGCTAAATACATCTCAGGATGTGAGATAATACAATAACAACAGGATTGGAATTGAAGATAATAAATCAAATACAAATGAGTAATCAAGAGACTCCAAAACCGAAGTCCTTACTTAAATGCTGTAGGCAAGACAACCAGGGAGCAAAGAGGGCAGTCTTGCAACTGACAGTGCACTGAATAATGTTACAATGTGGAATACCAACCAAAAATTCATAAAACCATGACACCACAGAACAATGTGTCCTTTTTAAATAGGAGACTGAAAAACTCTCCCCTAGTTTGCCCTTTAAAATTCAAACAGATTCCCCCTTAGTTCAAGTGAGATTAATCAGAGAATAGCTTGGTGCTTTCAATACTACGTGTCTTCATAATAAAAAAAACCTTTTTTTTTTTTTCCTGGAACCAGTAGTCACAGCTTTATCCTCTACAGTCCAGCACCACTCTACCACAAATATTTTTCAATACAGTAAACATTTACACAGAATAATGATTTGAAACATTATGATTTTACTAAGCATCATTTATTCCTTACGGATCACAAACTACTAAGCATTATCCAATCAATGTGTTGTAAAGCAAAAAAAGAAAAAAAAAAAAAAAGAGAAATCAGTGAATCATACCTGAACTCACCACGATAAAGCTTCTGTAGTGCTTCAGGAAATGAGTGTGTATATCTCACAGGCAAACACAGGTGACCCTCTGACCTGGAAGCAAAAAGGAACAAAAAATAATGGAAAATGACAGTATAACAGTATCTGATGTCATAAAAAAAAAAAAAAGCCTTTTTGATATATAAAACAAAGCAAGACTATTTACATTTACAAACTTGTACTTTGTATGCATAATACTATATCTGCAGCCACCATTACTCATCTTTCAGCTCCTGTAGCACACATGAGAGATGTGGAATTTATTTCCATATTACTCCTAACAACCAGCTGCTCAGCTAGCAATCCTGCAAGAATGTATATGTACTAAGAGTTCTGGTCAATGTAGTTCTAGGCAAGGAATTCAAAGTTAAAACTCCATTCCAGTCAGAAACAATATTTAACACAAGTTGGTAATACAAAATAGTAGGTGACATGCTTAAGATCAAAAGAATTGCATGTCCAAGCCAGAAAGCTAAACACTGTTACTGTTTTACAAGTGATATTTGATAACAAGAAGGCAGTTGTTATTTGAACCCTCTTATTCAGACTCACTGAAGAAGATTTATTCACAGAATTTGAAACATTTTGGAAGGTATGGAAAGAATTACAACATTTTATCCACTGCTTTCTTACCTACTAATATTTGATTAATGGGTAACACCAGAAGCAAATATCTAAATCTGGAAATCACAGCAGACAGAGAGCCTTAGTGAATTCAGAGTTTTTATCTGCTTTCCTTTTGAAGGTTATACTAACCAGGCAGTACTAATACACTGGGATCCACCTGCCTAAATCAATCTTATTGCTAGGTGGAGTTTATAAAGGACAACTAAATGCCATTAAGTAGCTGAGGAGCCAGCGTTCTCTGAGGTCTGGAATAGCTTACCTAACAAAACTTTAAATAAAGATCCTGAGTGTTCAGGTACCACACTTAGTTGCTTTTGTTAAGAAAGTCCCTTTTCCATTTAATACTGTACACCACCACCTTTAGCCCCAAGATTTTGGTCAGTAACACAAATTACCTAGCTCTAAGTACTGCTACATTTGTATGAAAATAATGCTTATCCAATACACCTCAGTCCTCTCTGATGAGAGGGGAACAACTAATTCTGGAAAATTTTATAATAAAACAAGTAAACTGCAATCAAGTTCAATAGACATTTATATTGCCAGATGCCACAGGCATCATGAAAGTAGATGCGCATTATGCCTGGTATGATTTGGAGCACTGCTTTCCTAAATGTGTTTTTACCTTTCAGGGTCAGTATTTACTCCAATAACTGGTTTAGATTTATCAAAGACCTTACTGGCTGCCAGCAACATTGTGCCGTCACCTACAGAAAACAAAAAGATGTTAGTTTCAGTTTTCATTCCAGTATTCCAATCCAGACAGTTTCACATGTTTTGCAGCACGTTAACACCATTCCCCACCTCTTTGTATTTACAGAGAATCACCTAAGGGGTCCACACACATACACCAAAAGAGTGGACCAGAAAACTACTAATATTTTTAAAGCAAAATAGTACCAACTGAATTCAACACAATAAACGTAACTGGAAAAAGTTAGAAAACAGATTTATCGAGGTTTCTATATGCTTATTACCTAGTAAAAGGAATTATTTAGAAAATTAATGCTAAACAAAACCACAGAAGCCAGGAAATAATAACAAATTTTACAGCGATTCCCATGAAAACAACAGCCTTAGTTTCATCTCAGAAAGTATAATTTAAAGATATTATTTGGACCCACATACGCGTGTTTGGAAAAAAGTCTCACATTAAACTAAGAAGGGTATAAGCCTTTAAGTGCCACTGCTTCTTCAGATTATTAATATAGCTCCCTGTCAAAGAGGACAATTCTAATCTATATCAGTCTTTACAACAAGATAGGAGCTCTGAAAATCTCTGATATGTCACTTCCCACATAACTATGTGGGACGACACCACAGTCGTCAGGCAGAGGAAATATTCACCCTGCATTTTAGTCTCCAGCTTCAAAGATTTCACTGAAATCTACAGCTGTACAGTTATGGTACTTCCAGTATAAACACATCCTTTATGCCCCACTTTGAATACCAAGGGCAAAGTGGACTAAGTCAGGGAAAAGACAAAGGCAGGGCAGTGTTCCTGTCTACTGCCACGAATGCTCAAACATTAAGTCAGGGCCCAGCAACACACAGCAGATTTTGCAGCAATTCACGAAAGCAAAACTGAATGAACAGCTGCAATCCAGTGTTAAAAGGAATAAATTAGGATAGTTGCTCTGTTGGTTCATTTAGAAAGCTCTAAGCAGTGGCAGAAGCAGCTCAGAAATTGCATACCTGTCTATCCAAATATATATCTGTCTATCCAAATAGATACATCTGTCAGTCACTGGAATTAAGTGTGAAAGAAAGAAAGAATGTAAGTTTGGGAAGGGGAAGGAAATGGCAGTTTGTTAGTCTCCACCTCACATTTCTCAAAAACAGAGCGAGGTAGAAGGCTATGCATAACCACATCAAAGCAAGCATTTTATCCTCTTCAGTAGAGAGCAATAGGAAGGTCAACAGTTTACACCATTTTACACAAAACAGTACTAAACATATCTGAAGTGACCATGCATTGCTGTTTATTTCCTCCTGATACAACTTTAGATACTGGAGAATTTGTTTCTAAGATGTTTCTAAACATCTCCAGATGCTTCACATACTACAAAATCTATTTGAAAAGCACATCTGAGAAAAAGTAACGTATTACTTCATTTCCATAAAGTCATACCTCCTGCAGATATAACAGCATCAGCCCATCGAACTGTATCTTCATTATATTCTCGACGTTTAACAAGACGGACTTCTATCTTCTCACTCCTAAAAAGTGCAGGAAAAAGCCAGAGTGTGTTTTATACTCTTCCTTGTCACATCCTTCTGGAAAACTAATATGTAACTAAGCATGGTTTATAAGCATTTTATGCCCATGCAAATGCTTTCCATCTTTTTCATTTGTTTTCAAGATAATCATTTAGTGTGTGAGTTAAAAACTGAACTAGTTCACATGATGTTTCAGGTTCAAATGTCCATTCACATCATCCCGTTTGGAATATTCTTTTACTAAGGCTTGTTATACAAAGCTTTCTTAACACTATTTCACACAATCCATGCACAGTCGCACTACTTCTGATATTCTCAGTATCCATATATTCTTACCGTAAACTGTCTACAACATGCTCCACATTTTTTGTATGAATGCGATGCCGTTCTAATAGACCAGCATAATTAGATCCCTTCAAGGCAAGCTGTAAGACAGAAAATAGAATAGTTAATCAAGAAACTTATTGTAGTGATTAATATAAACAGAAGTTATATAAAAGCCATTTTCTCTCATTATTAAGATACATGCTTTTATAAGTGCCCCATTAGTTACATCTCTGTATACATACCAGCCAGCTTATATTTGCCAATTAAAGTAATTACATTGTCACAGCAACCAACCTCTAGGGCTGCACACAACCATGCAAATAAATATGACACACTGACCTCTATGCCACTGCAGACACTTTGTTTTCCCTGTATTCAAGCAATTTAGACTCTAGGTAACTCTGCATGAAACAGTTTTACTAATATCCTTGTCCAACATGCGATAAAAGCACTCAATTAGTTATTTACCTAAACTGCTTGCTAATCAGAAAGAGGACAACAGAAAAAGCAACACAAATGATTAATTAAAACAGACATCTCTGAAATACTTATAGCATTAACCTTCAAATTGTATTTGAGCTAAAATGGAAGACCGCCAAGTGGTAACAAAGGTAGCATTTCCCTTGCATCGAAAACAAAGCAAAATTTAAGGTCAAGCAATCTACTGCCTTCAATATTGGCCCCTGGCTCACAGACCAGATTTTTCAAAATTGTTATCAATACCAAGCACATTGCATTCTAGCACCAATCTTTATGGAAGCAAAATAATTGTAATATTTAATCTCAGGACACTCTTTAGACCATGTGAACATTTGGCAGTTCGCATGGGCAAGACCTGAATTAGCAGGCAGGTAAGAACTCTGACTCATTTGATTTTGTTGCAACAAGCTTCCATTCAAGTAATTACAGTCACTACTGCTCTCTATATATTCTCCACCTCATTATTCAGTCTGTTCATTTGGTGCTGGCACTGAAAAATACATGTCTGTATGCAGATTAAGCCCAATTTGGAAGTAGGAAAGGAAAAAATAAGATGCTATTAAGTAAAAGGAGTTAATAAAGACATTCCTAATGAAAAGAGATCCTGCTTGGAGCAGTAGGCTAGACTGTATCACCTCCCAAGTGTCCATCTAAACTGAAGTATTCTAAGGTGATACTGTAACTGTTTCCCTTTCCTACTCAGCAAAGCAGGAAGAAAAAAAAAAAAAAGCTTTCATCGAGTTTGCACAGAGAAATTTGTCTGTGCCAGGAACTTTGAAAAGGCATTTCCAACTATTTATTCCTGTGCTTCTATACAAAGCTGCACAGCTTTCCAAGAACAAGCAGTGCCAGGAAGCTGAAACCAATCCCATTTTCATATAGATTCCCACACCACAGAACTCCAAGCAAAGGAGAATGGATGGACAAGATATAGTTAACTGAAATCCAATACCCAACAAATGCAATCTTCATTTGTCTGACAAAAATCAGCATCAGGATATCCAACCATGAGCCACACAAACAGATAAGCATGGAAGAGATTATAGAAAAGAAGAGAATGGGCTGTTCTGGAATTGCACCTTCATGCTGCTTACTGGATTTAGAATCAGTGATACTTAACAGAAATGAAATCTTCAGCTGGTTTTACAGCTGGAATCAAGGAAACCTCCAATAGAAAGGGCTCTAGGCCTCACCTGAATGCTGTCAACAGCACCACAGGCAGTGTGGGCAGCTGCCAGCTGTGCTTGGTCATAAGCAAAGATAAACGTGTGGGTAACCTTGAAAACATCCTCACTGATCTTCCACATCATCTCAAAGAAGCTTGTTAGCACCACTTTGTTGGGGGGCAGGGTGTTAAGTCCCATGAACTGCCTTGAGTCTCCTCCACAGCTACAATGCTTAATGCATTCTAATACACCCTCTGCACCTCATGGCACTGCTCTGAGGAACAAAGAGGTGCAGCTGCGGGCAAGAAAAAAACCCCACAATGCTGCAGCAAGCAGCTGTAGCACTGCTCACTGCTGGGCTGGTTTTCAAACTTTAGAATCCATCTGGAGTGGAAAGCAGAAAAGAAAAATATATGTATTCATTACCTACAGACTCCCAAGCACCACAGATCTGATTTGCTAACATCTGGATTTTCAGTCATGCTTTTTGGAGAACTAATTGACCTTGCTTTACAAACAAAAAGAACAAGAAATCCAAAGCAAACAAACACTACTCAAAAAATCTACAGGGTTACAAAGCCAGTATTCATATCTCCTCTGGACACTGCCACCAACTAAGTGCCTGACTAGCAGACACTCAGCAGCATATGTTTTTCAGACTGCTAATTCCACAGATCATTTACTTCCACACATGAAATACAAACTCCATCTTGAAATTTTACTTACTGTATTTGCCAGATCTGGCAGCAAATGATCTTTCAGCTTAGTCAAGGAGAGCTTCTGCCTCAGAACAATGACCAAGCAATGAATCTCTGCATTATCACTTGTAATCATATAGGCTACTAACATCACAGGCATATCTACAGCCAACACTTCACTGTTGTTAGAAGCAAAGAGATATATGGGTAATTTAACTGCTGGGGGAACCAAGTCTGCTTGGTCAGAAAGCAGAAGCAGTGCTCAAATAAGCAGCCAGTATCCTGATGACTGGCTGAAAATTTCCGTGGATATTTCTTCTCTTACAAAGATCAGCGTTACAGAGTAGGTATCAAAAATTTGAATTCAACACTAAAGCAAGCAAGCATCACTAAGCTACAAGAGAAATGAAACGTTGCTTCTTAGAAGAGCTCTTCAATACCAAAGCACAAAGACAGACTGAAACCACTGTCTCATTTCCACTTTAAAAAAGTTGGAGACAAAGATCAGACAGCCCTGTCTGCACAGAATCATCACCCTGGAAAGCCTAGAAGCAGCTGGATGTCTGGACAAGCTCATGCTGCAGACTTAACTTACAGGCCTGCTGTTCAGATAGATGACGGGTCTTACCAGCTGACTCTGCTGGCCCTTAAGTCCTACTACCCTTCTGTGTGATAACAGCTGGCAAGCTCCACTCTTCAGATAAAGCTCTGGTTTACAGCCGTCACAGTTCTCCTTTAAGAAGAAAAGACTTTGGCAGGTCAGTCTGCTTCTAATATCCAGCAGTGAGCACAACAGCCTCCCTGCTTGTACAGGATAGGATATGGATGAAGGGAATTCACTGTCTTCCTCAAAGCCTCCTCTAGAATAGCTAACCTTGCAACTACATCCCAAAAGGAAGAGGAAACTAAATTCAGCATCTTCAAGCTGTTGTTACAAGGAAAAAAAAAGACTAAGACCATCTGAGTGGAACCTGTTTCCAAAACCACCTTGTAAACAAGGCAAAAAGATGGCTGCAAGGAGTAAGCAAAGCACATAAACACTTAACTGACTTTTAAGGGAGAAAAGCATGAATTAATCTTCAGTATTTACATCGTTAAATGTAAAGAGAGCTCAGTGCATAAAAGTTGAGGCAGTGACAACTGCAGTTGTAACTTTTAGATTTGAGGGCATGATGCATATCTAGCTAAATATGAGAAGAAAACTACTATGACAGATCAGTGCTGAGTTTGGTATGCATTTCAAGACCCAGACTGCTATTCTGATTTGAGTATCAACTCTGACTGAAGAAAAACAGAGTAATACCAAGCATCCTCAATGCAACAAGGAAGGCTAAAGCCAACCTGAAATTGGATCTGGCAAGACACAGGATAATAAGAAAGCTTTTTTAAGTATATCAGCAGTAAAAGGAACACCAGGGAAAACGTGGGTCCTTTACTAAATGAGGAGGGTGTTTTGGTAATGAGGGATGGTGAAAAGGCAGAGATACTTAATACCTTCTTTGCTTCTGTCTTCACTGTGGGATCTTGCCCTCAGGATTCCTGTACTCTGGAGGTAAGTGAGAGGGATTGGAAGGCTCCCCTTTGGAGAGGCAGAAGATGGTTCAAGAGTGTCTATGCAACATCAGCGTATGTAAAACCACGGGCCCCAATGGGATGCATCTACATGTGCTGAGAGAGTTGGCAGAAGTGACTGCTGAGCCACTCATTATCATCTTTGAGAGGTCCTGGAGACTGAAGGATAGCCAGTGTTACTCCAGTCTTCAAAAAGGGCAAGGAGGATCCAGGGAACTACAGGCCAGTCAGCCTCACCTCTGTGCCTGAAAAGGTCATGGAACAGTTTGTTATTGATGCTGTCTCCAGGCAGTTGGAAGAAAAGAGTTATCAGAAGTAATCAGCATGGTTTCACCAGGGGCAGGTCATGCTTGACCAACCTGGTAGCCTTCTATTATGTCATTAGTGCTGGGTGGAAGGGGGAGAACAGCAGATGTAGTCCACCTTGATTTCAGCAAGGCATTTGATGCTGTCTCCCACAACATCCAAATAACAAAGCTGAGGAAGAGAGGAATAGATGAGTGGATGGTGAGGTGGGTTGAGAACTGGCTGACTGGCAGAGCTCAAAGTACACATGGAGGTCTGTTTTTAGCAGTGTTCCTCAGGGATCAGTGCTGGGTCCGGTCCTGTTCAACATCTCCATCAATGACCCTGATGAGGGGACAGAGTCCACCCTCAATAAGTTTGCTGACGATACAAAGCTGGGAGGAATGGCTGATACGCTGGAAGGGTGTGCTGCCATTCAACAAGACCTGGACAGGCTGGAAAGCCGGGCAGAAATGAACCAGATGAGATTTAACAAGAGCAAGTGTAGAGTCTTGCATCTAGGAAGGAATAACTGCATGCACCGGTACAGGGTGCGGGATGACGTGCTGGAGAGGAGCTCTGAGGAGAGGGACCTGGGTGTCCTGGTGGATAACAGGTTGACCATGAGCCAGCAGTGTGCCCGGGTGGCCAAGAAGGCCAATGCGATCCTGGCATGCATTAAAAAGAGCAAGCCACCAGGTCGAGGGAGGTGATCCTCCCCCTCTACTCTGCCCTGGTGAGGCCTCACCTGAGTATTTTGTCCAGTTCTGGGCTCCCCAGTACAAAAAAGAATGGGATCTCCTGGAAAAAGTCCAACAGATGGCTACAAAGATGATAAAGGGCCTGGAGCACTTCTCTTATCAGGAGAGGCTGAGAGACCTGGGTCTGTTCAGTCTTGAAATATAGAAGACTCAGAGGGGTGTAGGGTACCTGCTTTGGCAGGGGGGTTGGATTTGATCTTTAGAGGTCCCTTCCAACCCCTATGATTCTATGATCTGATCCACATCTATAAATATCTAAGGTGTGGGAGGCAAAGGGACGAGACTGGACTCTTCTTCAGTAGTGTGTGGCAATAGGACAAGGGGAAATGGCCACAAACTGAAGCATAGAAAGTTCCACACAAATGTGTATGGGAACTTCTTCAGAGTGCAGTGACGGAGCACTGGCACAGGCTGCACAGAGAGGTGGTGCAGTCTCCTTCTCTGGAGACGTTCCAGACCTGCCTGGACGCCTACCTGTGCAACCTGGGCTAGGGAGCTGCTTTGGCAGGGGGTTGGACTTGATCTATAGTGGTCCCTTCCAGCCCCTACAGTTCTGTGATTCTGTGATTTGATAACATCTATATAAATAAGTTGGTAAAATGAGATTTATTCAGATTTATTAAAAAGAAAAAATCCTTCAAGAATACTCAAGGGAAGTACAAAGCTTTAATTGCATTTCACCGCTAACCCTTTTCATAAAAAATAATTTCCTTGCATGGAATAAGCAAATGTTTGACCCCAGAAACTTAAATATATATATATATATATATATGTGTCACAGGGTCACAGTACATATTCCTGCAAAACTTATCAGTACTAACACTGGATAATAAAAAAAATTAAAATAAGGAAATCTAGTATTATAGTAAGAGGAATATACATTAAACCACAAAACATTTAACTTAGAAAAGATATACTTTCAGAAACTGACAATCTGAAGTCTGATTTTAATAGACAAGTGGAAAATAAAATGCTAGTCCTACAGAGCTTAGGATCTGCAGACTGCTGCACACTTAAATTAAGTTAAAGGTGTAAAACCCTACATGAAATTCTGGAGCCCTGCACTGCCAGTAAAAATTTATCCCAGTAGTTAGCAGGAAAGAACAGTGAGAGCAAAGGAAACTGAAAGTACTGATGAATAGAAGGTGAAGACCATAACACGGGAAACAAAACATTTGCCAAGTCCTACTTGCTGAGACTAGCAGAAGAGGAAAAAGTTATTTATTCCTGTCAGAGCAGAACATACAGAAAATGCAGCATCAGGCATAAGAACACGGCACGAGGACAGTCAGCTAAGGGTGATATCATCAGAAGCACACACACACACACACAAAAAAAAAAAAAAAAAAAGAATGGGAAGAAACAACTACAGGCTGCTGGTCTGACACCAAAAGCACACAAAATTGTAAAAGACAACAAAAAACCATGGCAACAAACATGAGAGCTACTCTACTAAAATTTTCTTTGAAGACATACTTTGTTTTGGATTTCAGATGGGAATGCAGTTGATCACACCTTGATATGCTAGCTGTTGGTGAGTGGTGCTTACGCAGTGCCAGGGAAGTTTGATATTCTCACACTGCCCTGCCAGTGAGGGGCTGGGTGTGCACAGAACCAGGAAAGCTGATCCAACCTGCCAAGGGACCTCCCATACCACATGGCATTATACTGAACAATAAAGCTAGGGTGAGGAAGGAGAGACATTTGGAGTGATGCCGTTTGTCTTCCTGCGTAACTGCTACACGTGCTGAGCCCTGCTGTCCTGGCAGTGGCTGAACATCTGCTTGTCAATCAAAGCAGACAATGAATTCCCTAGTGTGCTTTGCTTGTGTTCAAGGCTTCTGCTTTACTGGGTAAACTGTCTTCATCTCAACCAGGAATCCAAGCACTTTTACATCCCTGATTCCGTCCCGGGGACAATGAACAACTGGCTCCATGGTGCTGAACTGCCCCATAGTGTTACATGACAATGCAACCTCAGCCCAAAGAAAGGCTGAGTTTTCATAGAGAAAGAGGGAATGAAGGACAATTTAGTTTCTGGACTTCAGAGAATGATGGTCAAAAGACAAAGATAAAAATAAGAACTGCAGTAATGCACATCTCTGAAACATTTGGACCATGACCAAAAAAAAAAAAAAAAAAGTGTCTGCTAGAGACACAGCCCTAAATCTTTGGGGCTTTTTCAGCCTCATCTGGAACCAGCAGGGGCTTTAGCTCTGTGCTTTCATACAGCAGGTGTCCATGTCTGAGAATGACAACAGCCATCACAGCATCAGACCGTGCCCACCTTCAGCTTCTGTTAAATGAAGACCAATCATCCAGATAACAAACAGCAACCACTCACAAGCTTCAGCTGCTACATTTATACCAAAGATCCTGCTTTCATGGGATTCACCAGGCCTCCTGGACTTTTCAAACTTCTTAAAGCAGAACCACGTTCTCCTATTTGTTTCCACACTACAAATACAAAATGCATCAAATCTAACCCTCTATGGTCTTGTTAGATTAAAACAAGATTGTGCAGTCATGAAATCTGGAAAAAAGTGAGTCCAGTTTACATCTTCACTGAAGAAGTTCAAGTTCACTGAATGGATGTTTTGTTTGTTTAGGCTATAGCTGAAGCTTTTGACAGCAATGACAGGCTTCAGCAGAACAGGCCTGCAATATGAGAGGATTAATCCGTCTGGAATCACTCAGCCCAGGTAGTCCCACCTAGTGAGTGCCCCAGAGCCCTGCCTGAAGCAAACTCAACAAACTGAGATACAGGTCCTGGATGAACTCACAACACACTGACTTCAGATGATTTAAATTAAAAAGCACAATTTACAAGCTCAATGTCTTACAGGATGACATTAGTAATGACCACTTCCCTTAGCTGAAGTAGCAAAGAAACACACAGATGTCCAAAACAAAGCCCTGCTGAGAATATCAAGACCTAAGCTCAAGGTTTAAGTTCCCTACAAAGCTTTAAACATGAATTGAGTTTTCCATTTCAAAGTAGCGCTGAGTTGCAGGCTGCAGGCATTAAGCCCAGTTCCTTCCTTCTTATTCCAGTCTGGGACACAAGTAACTACACAAACTGTTCCCAGCAGTCAGGCCTTTATGCATGCTGTGCTTCTATTAGTTCTGTATGTCATTTCCCATGCTGCAGTAGGCTAGCTGCTTTAGCAAGGAAGCATTTCGCTTACACCTCCCTCACCTCTCAGCAGTTTAGAGCACTCACTCTTGTTATACAGTGACAGCAGCCTTCCAAATGCTGCCCTGTTATCTGCCATAGAGCGATGATGAAGCCCTTTGCATATTGTAGCATTTTCTATTCTGCTACTTCTGTAGCAGCTGACTCTGACACTTCACCTGGAACTAAAACAGGCATCACTTTCCCAAAAGTAATGCTGCTTTGGGGGTAAGAACATCATCTCCAGATGAACTAAAAATGCCACGAGCTGTTTACTGGCTCTTGATTTAGCACATTAAGGTACTATTATTTTAACCACAACTGAAGAATCCACACAGTGGCTTGCAATCTGAGGGCTAATAAAGAACAAGTTGTGTTAACTATAAACAAATCAGGAAGTACTTCCTACAGGAACAGGTTTCCAGAATTCCAGCACAACACAGGCAATCCAGTCAGACACTAACTTAACAGTGACATAAATCACAACTACTTAAAGGCTCTTCCAAAGAAAAAATAAAACTTATCTTGGTTGTACTAAGCATAAGATGATGAGATAGCTGGCAGTTAATTTAACCACACTAAAACACCATACATTCATGCCTGTGTACTATATATAAAACAATATTGAATGAGGTGCTGGAAAAACAAACACTATGGAAGAAGAAACTACATTCCAGTCACTTGTTTCAGTCATTTTCCAGACTCCTCTCATGAGGAAATGACAACCTAGAGGGCATTTTATTCTATAAAGCAAAAACTAAATTCAGTGAACACTGAGACAAACACACCAAGTCTGACAAGTAAAGGTAAGTAAAACAAAAATACTGTGACTGTGTGATTTGAACTACAGTTGCACCCATCCCAGCGTTTCTAGCAGAGCATTTTCTGTTTGTCAGAAAAGTGTTCTAGGTTTATATAACCTTGGCACACTGTAATCCATCTCTTGACTTCATTATGTTTCAAACTCAGTACACAGTATTCTCATTTTTTCTCCTTTTCAAGGAAAAAGGCAGAACCACGGCACTGCCATTTTTCAAACACTCTATGCACTTACTAGAATCACAGAACTGTAGGGGTTGGAAGGGACCTCTAGAGACTATCAAGTCCAACCCCCTGCCAAAGCAGCTCCCTAGCCCAGGTTGCATAGGTAGGCATTCAGGCGGGTCTAGAACGTCTCCAGAGAAGGAGACTCCACCACCTCTCTGCGCAGCCTGTGCCGGGGCTGTCACCCTCAATGTGAAGAAGTTCTGGAATAGTTCAGATTACAGAACAAGCAACCAGAGATGGCTTGTCTGAAATCATCCAGATAAAGAAAGCTTCACAGCAGCACCTCAATAATTAAGTCCTAACACACCACACATCTGGATCCACACAACATACAGGCTGATACAAACCCAAAAGCTTTTCAGAACTGCTCAAGTTTCTAAAAGGAAGCACAGAGCCTTCACATTTTTAAAAACAACTGAGATTTCATTTAAAATTATAACTTTATGTTAAACTCTTCAGTTTACATATTACTTTTTCCTTTCTGCTCCCTGCCTTGCATCTATAAAAACCCTAGTGTTAAAAATATTGGAGTAACTTTTTCCTGAATACAATTCTAGTGGATCACAGGCACTCAGACAGAAAAGCAGATTTCAGACATAAGTCTTGAGAATGAAAAGCCTGCCCAGTTGCCAAGAGTACACTGAAGGTAGTAGTGTGACACCCAGAAACCAGAAATTCTGATAGTTGGGAAAGGCAATACAGAGGTGAGGTTCCCAGAAAACATTCTTGCCATCTGATGCAAAAGGAGAAATAAGCAAAAAAAAAAAAAAAAAAAAAAAAATCTCCTACCCAATGAGAACCAAAATAGTGCACTTTCCTTAAGAGACGATCATCTAAGCAGCATGGAAACTAAATGCACAGATTACTAACACCTGGGCTGCAAGATTCTAAACTGGAGGGATGCATCTCCTCTCCATTTTTATGGAAGAGCTCACAAGCTCCAGCTGAGGCTTTTCCACTGCTGGGGGGACTCCCTTCTAGACCAGCCCTGTGTAGTATGATTTTGGTGTCTTATGCTAACATTGAGTTCACCTGGTGTCTCTTTAGAATGCAGCAATGGCCAGAATACCCCCCTTCTACCCAGCAGGCAATTTTCAAGATAGCTAAACAAACACATCGTTAAGATGACCATCTCTGCCAACCTGTTTCAGTGGTCCAAAATTTCAGTTCTTTCCTTTCACTCCCCACTCCAGAGACAGATACCTAAAACAGTTACAGCAGCATATTAACTGTGGTCCACATTAAATCACCTTCCCCCAATCAAGAAAAACACAGCCATAACTTCTCATTTGACATGTCCTCAAAGAAAGTTAAACTGCATCTGATACGTTTGGACAGCTAATTTTGTTATCTTCCCTAAATACCTTCCAGCAGTGACAAGCAAGTTAGCACTTTTGTGCTGATTGCTCTGTAAAACCAAAAAAAAAAAGTGACTAAGGAAACTAGCTCTATCTACTACTGAGAGTTCTCTGGGTTTACATAAGGAAGACAGCAACACTTGTGCTCTGTGAGTTTTCTGGGAAGGAAATAAAAGTTTGTAAGTGGCACTGAAATTCTTTCAGCACCAACAGCAGCCTTCAGTATTAGCTGACTGGGTCATTCTTTTTAGTAATCAGCCATGTTTAGATGCCAAGCAGAGGAAATTCAAAGTGCTGTCAGTGATGGTAAGCAAACTATGTGTAGGAAGTTGCAAAATAATCAGTACTCTTACTGAACTTACAGCTGATAACTGCAAATGTTACAAATACACAGTTATATTTAAATATGACGAGGACAAGCAAAATAGCTCCTGTGTATGTGATGCATGGAATTTACTGGCACAAACATTTCTTAAGTGCTTGGTTACTTAAGGGCATTTTTCTTTCCAGGTATGAAAAGATACATAATCTTTTACATGTATTTAACTTCCTTCCTAAGCTTTTAAAGACTCTGAAATCCTCTCCTGTATAATAGCCTTCACAGCATTTAACTATCCTTTCCAAAATCGTTCAGACATAGAATATGAATGACATAAGTCAGATGTGAACAGGCACAGTTCTCAACAGACTCATTTTTAAGTGTGCAAGAGCATCCAAGATCTTCTGCTTCAAGATATAACCTCTTGAGAGGAGCATGCATGACATATATGCAGAGATGCAATGAAAGATTTAATCTTTCAGAGATCTCCTAAATACTTTCAGTGTTTACTCTCTCTGCACATCTTCCCCATCTGTTCTACATTTCTGCTGCCTGGACTATTTCTTCACCTCTCCCTTCTTGCAGAAAAAAAAAAAAAAAATCAGGAATTCTGAACTTGCAACTTCAACCGTGCAACCTTTAACAGCATCCATGTAGTACAACTTTCTTGGTGCATAAAAAAAAAAAAAAGCCACAGCTCCTACATACCTGCATTTCCTATTAGAAATGTTGACAAACCAGCTCTATACCAAGGTAGCGTGCTACTCAATGCATGTTATGATTTGTACAGCATATCGCGTAAGTGAGACACACTGATTTTCATTTTTTCAAATACTTTGGAGCACACTGATGATTAGAGTCTCCATGAATACAGAACAATTGTTCAATTGTTTGCGTAATCTATTTACTTTGAAGTCCAAAGGCATGGACCCAGCGTCACTTCTGCATTCGGTAACCTACCATATTTTCTGTCTTCATGCAGACACACACTAAATGCAACTCTTCATTTGGGCCTGTTCTCTTTTTGCAGTGATCAGGCACAACTGCGTAGGCACGTAAAAATTGTTTCCAACACATTTTCATGCTTTTTGCCATCACTTAATCACCCACAGGTTTCTGGGCCAGCCAAGATGCCCACTTTGCTCCCTCTCTCATCTCTCCATGCAACTGAGCTCCTGCACCACTCACATCTGCATTAGGGCATGACCTTCCAGACGAACCAAACTCCAACCCTGGGTACCTCCAGTGGGACATCTTGTCCATGCACCTGGCATCAGCTTCTCACAGACCAAGAGCCCTGCCACCAGCTCCTGCAGCCTACACCAGAAGCAGAGATGCAGGGAGCCAGTGTGACTAACTCGGGGAACAAAAAGCACTGAGTCTCAGGGATGTCCATAGCAAGACGAACATTCTGCAGATATCCACATGATGGCTGGTATGGATGTCCTGAATCCCCACCTAATGCATTTGCTAAGACTTCTGCTAGTTCAGAGATCAAGGAAAAGAACCCAAGGCCGGCGTCCCAGCAGACAGTAAACAGAGGCATTTTTGTAGACAGCCTAAATAAATACCAGCGGACATGTATTTAAGCAAGTTAGACTTTGGCTACATAGAGATAGTGAGTTTTATTGCTGCAACTTCTCACGTAGAGGTATTGTGAGTGGGAAGCTAGATTAAAAAAGGTACTATTCCCAATCGGGAGAATTCGTATTCCTGAGATTTTCTCAAAAAACACATTTAAGATTTTTCTGCGATTACTGCAATCAGGCACTGTGCATCCACGGTTACTTTTCTTTAAGGTACCTTCAGCTGACACAGGTTACTGATCCTGCAAAATGTTTGCTCCTGGGAAGAGCTGCAGCTGAGAGTTCAGGGCCATTACATCCCTCACTGATCCCCTGTTCTGGTCTAGCCTGTACACAGGCAGTTAAGGAAGGATGAAACAAGCAGTTTCATTCCTCCTGGGTTCAGCTGCACACTCTGAGGAACTAAGCTGACTCTCTGTACTCTGCAGCAATAAATATTTCCTCAAGAGAAGCTTAACTGCAAGCAGACAGAGCAGCACTCCCAACGTCAGCTGGGTGAGATGCTGCCGCTTCTCTGCGGTTGTGGTGGGTCAGGGAGACCCTCAGCAGCACTAACCTATACACAGTGACAGAATGAATGCAGGCAGGTGGTTCCACGTGGCACCGTATGAAGTTCCATCACTTCAAGAGATTAATGCAAACAGGCAGGACACTTAGGAATTCCATAGGAGATGGAGAGCTGCCTGAAGTACCCAGGAAGACGTTTAGAAAGGAAAACGCTGACTAACGTCAAGAACCTTCTTTCTTTAGACACTGTACTTTTTAAGGCGACGCAAACACATCATCTGCCCTTCCTACAGAAACGAAACCCCTCTGCAAGTTTCAACCAACCCAAAGCAACGGATCCGTGGGCACGGAGGCGGCTGGAAGGAGCCGGCCCCGGGAAGCCCGCAGCAGGACGGGCGGGGCGGGCACTACGGCGCATGCAGCGGCTCCAGGGATACCCGCTGCCCTTGGCATGCCTTCCCCAACAACCACCTGTGTTTCGCCTCAAAGAACAAAGGAAAAAAAGCATCTCTGAAAGCAGCAGCAAGACAGATGGGTGTGCACGGGAGATGTGGCTGGAGGAAATGAAAGATGAAATGAGGAAGCGGAGCAGAGCTGAAGGGGAAGGAGGAAACGAGACCACGTCCCCCCTAGGTGTCGGAGGAGATTTTCACAACACGGCGCTTCCCTCAGCGGGCACTCCTGCACATACAGCTTCTCACTGCGCGCCGCAAGGGAAAACGAGTGGCATCCGCTGGGCTCCGCTCTAACAGCTCGCCACAAACCTGGGCACCCCGGCACCGGCACCTGCCCGAGGCCTCGCCGCTCTCCCGACCCCGCTCACCAGCTGCTTCAGGTCCTCCTCGCAGAGCCCCGCGTAGCGGTACCGCTGCTGCTCGAACTCGTATCGCGTCGTCTTCACCACCACGGCCACCCGAGCCGGGCGGAATCCGCCGCCCGCCGCCCCCGGTCCCCCGCAGCTCCGCCGCCGCGGCCACCACGGCCCGGCCGCGCTCAGCCCGCAGGAGGCGAGGAGACGCCGGCGGGCTCCGCCGAGCAGCGGCAGCCCCGCCGGGGCGGAGGTGGCTCCCGCCGCCCGGCCCACGAGGCAGAGGTAGCGCCGCGGGACGGACATGGTCCGACCTCAGCTGTCCTCTCCTCAGCACAGGAGGCGCGAGGGCGCAGCGCTGTCCGGCGCCGCCCGCCCCGGCTCTGAGGCGGCCCCCGCGCCCGTGCTCGGAGCGGCACACATGGCGCGTCCGCCCCACCACGCCCCCCCCCGCCGCGCGCGCGCAGCTACGACGTCCGCCAATCGGAACGCGCGGGGCGGGGCAGGAGCGGTGGGCGGTGCTGCCCGGCAGGGCCCCGACGCGGTGCGCATGCGCTTTTGCCCATCAACGGAGAGGTGCGGGCGAGCGCGCGGCGTCACGCCCCCAGTCCGAGCTTTGGGGCGCGGGCTGCGCATGCGCGCGGCGGGCGGCTGCGTCGTCTGGCCTCATGGTCTGTGATGGGCGGGACGCGGCGCCGGGCACGTAGGCTGCGGTGCGGGGTGCGCGCACCTGGCGGAGGGCGCTGGGCGGGAGCGTTGCCTGACCTCTCCCGCCTGGTCTGCCCCATCTGGACTCCTCCGCTGCGGCAGTGTGTGCTGGGCGAAAGGCAGCCTGTGCTGACAGGCAGAGGGATTTGCTGTCTGCTGATTAGCTTAGCCCTGAAGGACGCTGCCATGAAGCAGATTATCAGCGGAGTAATTAAACGTAACTGATCCCCAGAAAGTGCCTCTTGCTGTATAACCATTAATTTGGGGATTGTAAAAAGCAGTAGATAATACGAGATACCAGAAGATGAAGGGGAATAAGAAGTTTTGGGAAGCTGTAGCTCTGTCCTGCAGGATATCTATTCTATAGCTCATTTAAATACTCTTTTAGGGCTCTGTGCTTCTCACAGTACCTGTTTGCACTGAACTGCTTTGATCACTGCGTACAACACAAATCAGCTTCAGCCAGCGTGTCAAGCTCGAATGTGGAGCACTATTGTACTCTGAGGCCATGCTGTTATCATGATTTGGTCTTTAGGATTGACTCTTACAGCAGACCTAGACGTACAATATCAAAACACCTTTTAAAATGTAAATTCAAAATGGCTTAAGATCACGATTTTCTGGAAGAAATGCTGAGGCACAGAAAATGAATTGTTTTATCCATGACTTCCAAGAGGAAGTCTCAGGCTTCAGAATATTTGAGAGTTACTGGGATCTAACCCCTCTGTGTATTAGGAAAAAAGGTTTAAAATTTCCAGAGCACATGAAGCACTTTGTGTAATGTTACGTTATAGATGGGTCTACCTGCAAAACATTCAGGCAGTACTGTTTATAAAAAGGACAGACTTACTTTTTACATGGTTGGCTGGTGATAGGACAAGGGGGAAATTTAGATGTCTGGAGGAAATTCTTTGCTTCAAAGGGTGGTAATGTGTTGGCACTGCTGCCCAGAGAGCCGTGGTGCCCCATCACTGGAGGCACTCGAGGCTGGGTTGGGTGGGACCCTGAGCAGCCTGAGCTGGTGGGGGACAACTAGCACATGGCAGCATGCTCTAGTATTATGTCTTCTAAAATCCATGCAGAGAAAGAAAGAGGATGCTCTTTCCCTCCTCGTCTTTTTTGTGCAGACTCAGTAACACATTAAAAAAGATATCAAATACGCTAACGCTTTTCCCTGTATTCATCTATTCATTTATTCATTTAGTAGGGACATCAGCAAACTGTTAAGTTTGTCGGCAGTAATTCAGAGGTCACTAAAGATGATGACAAAAATAAATAAATTATATATATATATATATATATATATATAAATAAAAGGAGAGTGATGAAATCAGGGAAAGAATAAAATGCAAAGAGACGACATTATGAATTTTTTTTATTATTATTTTTCACAAAGAGTGCCGAATAAGTCATTTAGACTATCCCATCCAACTAAGTATTTCCAGAAGGTCATGATCTTAATGGCAGGTATCTGCATCTGTATCCTTTTATTAGGAGCTGTTAGTTTTCCCTCCTTTTGATAATTATTCTTCTACTAAAACTTCAGAATTTCAAGCTCTGCATCCTCTATCAATGGAAATTAGTCACTGAGATTTGTTAGAAATTTTGTATCTAGACTGTACGTTCTTTAAATAAATGCATTTAAAATACTGTTCATCTGAAAGAGCATAGAATGTTGCTCCATGAACAGCAAAATTAATGATGCCTAATATGCCATATGAAATGTCCTATGCCACTTTTCAAGGTGTGGTGTCTATCCTTCCATGGTTTTACTCTTTTCCCTCCCTGTTCAGAGGCAGGAATGCAACACCCAGACCCAGAGAAAATGCCAAGCTTACTGAGAAGCTGTTTCTTCAAAGCATACCTTTATCTGATTTATGTCACCCAACAAATGCCAGTTTTCATGAAAAACAGATAGCATACCTCTGAGCAAATTCTTTCGAGTTCAGCGTTAGGCTTAAAGTGGTTCTGGCAGATAGATGGATGAGGAATACAATTATTTGAATCTTTTTTTTTTTTTTTTTTTTTTTTTCCTTAGGAGAACAGTCTAAACAGTCTAGAAACACTGTGGAAAGAACAGTTTGTAGGAAGCTTGAACTTTCACACATAGTAAGATGACCAGCTAGATGGAAATAAAAGCTGTAAGAAAATTATTTATTGTTTGGACATAGAAATAGTTGCTCCTGCTTTCATAAAATGACAAACATTACATTTTCAAAACCAAGTTAATATATTACATACCAGCATACCTTCAGATTTGAGAAACACTGAAATTTAGTGCAATGACACTAAATAAAATAGATAATGGGTTAGGGTCTCCAGAGTAAAACTTCATACCACGAATATGTCTGCACATGCATGTATTTATTTTTCTTCTGTTACCACAGTATCCAACTCCTCAAAATGTTCAAACATCACTTTTCCTCCACAGCTTGTAGGAAATGTAGCTTCATTTTTAAGTGTGTGTATGTTTGAGCATATCTGTATATACCAGAGTGTGTATATGTAATACAACCTTGAGAAAAGGCAACTCAGAAGAGAGGTTTTTTTAATTTGTGTGTGATCATAAGCTTTGCTACTTTCACTGTAAAAGCGTATTACAAAATTTTTAAGTACTCAGTCTGCAAAAAATTCTATTGCACATGGTGTAGTAGAATTTAGAAGTTGTGGGACATGATGACACTGGTGTTTAAATTCAGTTACATGGAAGGCTTTGATTACCAGGGCAGACTTTGAAATCAAACTCTACATTCAGTGCATAGCCAGTGGAACTCCAGGGCAAAGTCCTTACCATGACCTGTTGCTAAATACATAAGACTGCTGTTTTTGGTTTTTTTTTTTTTTTTGTTTTTTTGTTTTGTTTTTTGTTGTTTTGTTGTTTTTTGTTTTTTTTTTTTTTTTAACTGATGAAGTTTTTGTAACATGGAGCTTTGTTTCTGAGTATGAGTATCGTTGCAGCAATGAAATATGAAGGTCAGCAATGGAACTGTGCTCAGGAGTGAGGTTGTCAAGGAAGGACACAGTGTACAGCTGCTCTAGAAAGAACATTTTTGTTGACAGCAAACTGAAGAGTGAAAAAGAGTTCCAGTGCTTCACTATTTGAGACAGATGCTCTATTGCAAAGGCAAAAATCGAGTCCCACTTAAACTTGCTGACATCCAGAAGTCAGAGAAATGCTAATTGTGTCAGGCTCTTTGAGATTCAGAGTAACCCAGTTGCTAGTTCAGCTTCACCTGGACTCTAATCAGGAGGAAGCTGGAAGTCTTCCAACTTCATATGTATGTGTAGATGGAAAGGCTAAATTGTAACTTGACTCCTCAGGTGTGAGCCAGCTTTCAAGGCAGATAAATATTTACAAATTTCTTAATTAATGAAAATGACTTAAGATACTTCAGAGCAATTTTTTTTTTTTTCAGCCCTGAGAATGACCAGGGTTTAATATTTCATAACCAATGGTATACGAGGCAAGAGGGGTCTGCAGCAGAATGACTAGAGATATACACTTTCTTTACCTGTTGGCAGAAATAACAGAAAGCACAAATCATTAAATGGCGCCTGTACTGTGCGTAGGCTTGTAATGTATCTGGAGGGTCTTAATTCACAGGTGGCATTTGGAGAACTGGCTTTTTAATTTATCAGTAGAATGGCTAGGTAGTGGGATAGTTTGTGGAATCAGTTCTACAGGGTGATTGAGTCTTTGCCACTGTTTGGACTATTGCGCATGTCTGACATATTTATCTCATGCTGTTTAGGGATTAACTACGGCTAATAATAAAGCAGAAATAATCTTAGACATCTCACAAAGATAAATTTTATGCAGATCTCTAGTTATAACTTCCATGCATTTGTTTTTACATATCATGGACAGTTAACAGTGCAATTGCTTGTTCTGTGCAAGCAAAAAGATGTTTATAATTGCAAACAGATTCACCCTTAGATTGTAAAGCTCAGATGTCCCCTGGAACTTCTACTTACATTTCTTCCTGTTGGATTTTCATGGAAGTGAGAGCAGAACCTAGTTCTTTGCCCTCTAACAAAATTCTCCAGTGATTACTCCACATATTTTAAAGAAAAAAAAAGTTTATTTCTGTTGGCTTTTGTCATGTTGAACTGCCACTGACAATTCTGCTTGCATGTTCTTATGAACAGGATGCTGAGTATTACCAGACAGTTTTAAATAAATGCTTTCAGTGAAGCCCAATTTTGAGTCTTCAAAATATATCTTTTAGATAACAGACAAAAAATATCAAATATCTTTTCAGGTACATTATTTTCAGGTAATTAATGGTTATGTGTGGTTCATCAAGTTGATGAATAAACATAGATTCCCATAAAATTCCTTCTTTTAATAATGCTTCTAAGTATATTTATTTTTAAAATCTGAAGCTATTTTAACAGTTCTTGAACACTGGAAGCCATCGTGTTATTCTCATCTCAGTGCAAAGCAGGCTGACTGGAACCTTCAAAATGTGCATTTTGAGTTCCTTCCCAATGTACTGAGTGTGAACTGTTTATAAAATTCATCTTCGCTTAAAACTCATAAAACAAAATTCTTCTTATTTCCTTCTTTCCAGGTTCTGACGCATCTTTGGCTTTTTGGGAAGATGAATCCCCAGCAGTCTGCTGTAAACTGTGGTAAATGTCATGAGCAGACTACAGGCTGCCTGCGTTTCCATCCAGAATGATCTGAAACAGAATTTTTAAAATCCTTTCCTTAAAATTTGAGTATATTCACATTTTAAAGCAAAGTGGCATTTCATAATACCAAAGCAATAGGTTAAAGTTTGGATACAATCAGTTCCTGGTTTAGATAAATATCTAAGCAGATAACACAGGATTATTCACAAATATTTGAGCATGTGAATAGTGAATGAAGCCTGTGACTCCCCCATGTCAATAAAGATGAGCACATGAGCACCTAAGGATACAGATGTCCAGACAGGACATTGTTTCTGGGATGTCAAACAACTTATCCTCTAAGGGGAACACCATCTTAAGTAATTTGACATTAACACTTTAATAACAGATGTCAGTAAACCATGAGAAATACAACATATCTTCAAGTAACTCACTGGTCATGATAAAGTATCCAAGGGTATCTCTGATGAGTAGTCTATATTGTTAGTACTCACCTGCCAAAATATATATATAGCTGCCTAATGTCAGACACATAACATCCCTTCCTCAAGTATCTGATTAAAAATTTCTGACATCATCTGGCCACATCTAAACAGTTACTAACATTTTTAAACCTCTTACAGGTGAACTGAAAGGCCTTGTGTTTGTCAGAATATGAAATCTGAATCCTCCTCCTCCTCCCTCCCTCTCCCCCAAACCTTTCCTGGTATATCAGCTTTTAAAGCCAATCCAATAGTTGCCTCTTTTCTTTTTTAAGCGTTACTGATTTACATTCCAAAGAATAAAGAATCTTGAACTCCAACAACAACAAAAAAAAAAGTTGAGAAGTAATTCCTCTACTTTTTGCAGTCACTAACAAATGTGTGTGTGTATGTTTGTGCTCAATTTATGATTTGAAATTTTAACACGGTATACGAATTTAAATTGACAAGAAATGTCAAACAAAGATAGCAGGAGTTCCTACAGTGTTGCTGAACAGTAGTTTCTTTAAAAAGCTTTTGTAAGAATTTTTCTTCAAACAGCAACAGCAACAAAACTCTCATAACAGAGTTCTTATGTCTTGATGAACAACAGGAGATGACAGTCCTAATGAGGACAATATAGGAGATATGTGTACAGTGGACTAGAAAATTTCTCTTTGATAAAGCAAAGGTTGCACTTTTATAAAATGATACTGTTCTGCTCTCAGCGTCACCAGTTGCCAAAACCCATGCAATTCTTGGAGGATCCACACAGGACACACTGTCTCCAATTTAGTTTACTCTTAAGGTCTATGGTTATGCATGGGTAGATTTACTGGGACCTACCCAGTCCTAGACATCGACATCTTTGAATTCACTCTAATAACTTCTAAAAGAAAATTCCATACCAGGAAAGAGAATGCTCAATCAGAATCACTCAATCAGAATGAACTTAGGAGAAAATGTAAAGGAGTTAATGGTGAGGTATAGTATATGACATAACTCTTATAGCATTTCTTTGCCTAGCAATAACCGTCACCTTTGTCCCTCACAATCCTGGAGTGTTACAATACTATTTCTGATTTAGAAAGAACTGTTATTATTTGAGAGACACAAATCATTTCATTTTTTCACAAGGAAGTATGGAAGGTTTTCACTTTAGGGACCTTGTAGTGTTTCTGTTTATAAATGCAAACAAAACATCTTGAAGAAAGGACAGAATCTCCTTTTAAGACAACACAGTAAAACCTCTTAGAAGTATCAGAAGCAAGAATATTCTCAGGGACATCTTATTTACTTAGGAGTCTAAGGAATGACTTCTGATTACCGGTTGACAATAGCAAGCTTAGGTATTGTGGTTCTAAATAACAGATCCATGTTCTTGCTGCATGACTTTGTGAACCTGACACAGATAACTTTTGTTTAGTTAAAGATAACTTTTTGCCCACTGGAAAGGTGAAGGCACCTTGCAAAAGATTCAGTGCCTAAATTGCAGAACCATCTATCCAAAAACTGTATTTGAAATTTATGTGTATTAGTAGAGGAATTCATTACTCCCAAGTGCTAAAATTGTGACAGCCTGAGTCTTGTCAGTCTAGAAGCCTGCTGTCTATTCTAAATTCATCTCCTCAGCTCACTTTGTAGTTAGTGGGAAAAATAAATACTTCTAATAGAGTGATTGATGCCATCCACTCTCAAAAATTGATTAAGTTGGATGAATTGTTGTGTTTCTCTCCACTCAGATTTAAACATCATTTTCTTGCTGAAAGTATCTGAGTTGTAACTTGTGAAATACAAGCTAATAGAAGCATCACATATATCAACTTGTTATTTATAGATCTTATGAAAATAGTATCTTTACTTGAAAGTGACACAATTCAATACAGTTGTCTATACTGAATGGTAGAAATACCTCTCATACCTTTTACAGAGTTCTTATACATAGTTACGTTCTGTGCACAGTATAGTGAATAACTGCATCTAAGAAAATATACTACAAGCATATATAAACACCTTCCTGTTCACAAACTTTTCTCTAATGTAAATTATACTTGCTTTTATTCCATCTTTTACATAAAAAATAACTTTGATGTAATTTTCCATGTCTTCTACAGTGTCATGAAATATATATTATAATCTAGGGAACTTTGTAACTTCAGTTCAACATAGAGAAAATTGCCTGTATTAAGAAAAGAGAGAACTGTTACACTGTTTTTTGTTTTTTTGTTTTTTGTTTTTTGTTTTTTTGTGATAGAACAGGTAGAATGTAATTAAATTAAATCTAGGCATATTTTTTAATCTGATTTCTTGTAATGAAACAGTCACTGAGAAGTTATACTTGTTATAGTAGTCTGCAGTAAAGATTGGATATTAGAAAGAAATTCTTCGGATAAGGAGTGGTCAGACTTTGAAACAAGTTGCCCAGAGAAGTGGTGGAGTTACCATCCCTGGAGGCACTTAAGGAAAGGGCAGATATAATACTCAGGAACAAGATTTAGTTGTCAATATTGGAAGTAGGTGGATGGTTGGACTAGATGGTCTTAGAGATATTTTCCAACCTTGATGATTCTACAATTTTAAAGGAGAGGCAATCCCTGGAAATGAGTTACATCAATAAAACAACATATACATTTAAATGAAAATGGAAATGTAGGATATTAATAAAATGTTCTTAAATATCTTATCTCTTGCATCCAAATACATGTTTCTATGTTAGTATTTAAAACTGACCTCACCTGGTTTAAAAAACCATGACTGAAATTCTATTTTTGGAAATAGAAGTTGCAGGGATAGGCATATGTGAGATGTGAATGTTGGCACATGAAGTGTGACTTGAGTACAACTGGCTAAAATTTATACAAAACTAAAACCTCATGGCTCTGAGAATAATAGAAGAGATAAGCGGGCAATGGTGGAAGTAATCCAAAAAGTGTATGAAAGGGATTGTTAAAAGTGCTGACAGTAATTGTTTGAACACAAATAAAAGACAGAAGCTTAAACTAAGGGGCTTGACACTCATGAACACCTGACACTCCTATTTCAGAATCTGTTTGCTGGATGCTATCCAAATATTTGTATCACAAATCTTTGCAAATCAAAGTAAATATTTAACTAGTAAATCTGTACTCCCAAACTGCTTTTATATTCCCTTTCACCTCTTTCTTTTTTCTTTTCTTTTTTTTTTTCTTTTTTTTTTTTTCTGAAACAACAAGGAGTTCTTATCACAGTAATTCTGGAAAGGAATCAAGCTCCATCCACAGTTTTCAAGTTACCTGAATCTTTGTAAAGTCAATAGAGACTATTTAGGAGATACTGAGGCAATGTTTGATTAGCTGGAAGCAATACAGGGAGTTTTCAAAGCCAAACATTTTCCATTTTCTAAAAAGAATGAAGGTATTTGTGAAAAAATGTTGTGTAAGAGCATCATGCTTTTAGAGCAGTGAATGCTACCGAAGCGTATTTAATTAACAGTTGATCATGGGAGCAAGACTATAAGCTGCAGTCTGTCAAAGGGGGAAAAATATTTATTTTCCTTAAGTATAGAGATACTCATAGCTGTTACTTGTTCATGGCTTATTTCTGTTTAACATTTGTTAAAAAGAAGAGTTTATAGTACAAGGACAGTATGTTACTTAGTTAAAGAGGAAAGCTTGGAGCTTTCCTCTTTCAGACCTGCCTGTTTTAGTCCTATGAGAAAGAGAAAGAGGGGGAAAAATATTTGTTTATTTTCCTTAAGTATAGAGATACTCATAGCTGTTACTTGTTCATGGCTTATTTCTGTTTAACATTTGTTAAAAAGAAGAGTTTATAGTACAAGGACAGTATGTTACTTAGTTAAAGAGGAAAGCTTGGAGCTTTCCTCTTTCAGACCTGCCTGTTTTAGTCCTATGAGAAAGAGAATCCAAGTGGTAGCTTCTGTATCCACAGTAACAGCTTGGCACAAGCAAGTAAATTTGACCTATAAATGTGTCTTGTGTTCTGCCAAGACAGAAGAGTTTGTATGTCTTTCATTTTCTAGAGCAGCATTAAGTCAGTTTGTCCCCTATGTCCTGTTTTAGCCACATTCTTCACTTTGAAGAGCCTACATTCTTATTATGTTGAAAAAAGCTGCCAAAGCTGGTGTGTAAATCTTGAACCAGTAGTCTCCTACAGAAGCAGTTATTAGAACCAGTCAAGAATCAGTGTTTGAGACAGAGCTAACCAGACCAAAGTAAATATTGTCTTAATGAACACGTTATGCTTGAAGGCATTAATAGCTGCTAAATTGAACAGACTCAGCTTCCACTCATTCTTGTAACCAGTATCTCAGTACCTCAAGTCACACCTGCTGAAATGTACTGAAGAAGACTTCAGATAAAGCTTGCCAATATTAAAATTTCTTAACTCTCAGCTTTTTTTTTTTTCTTTTCAAAAGAATATTTCACTGCAATAATGCTAACAGATACTAGCAGCTGATCATTGGTGGTGTTCTCCAGGGGCTCAGTTCTAGAGCCACTCTAGTTCAACACTGATGAGGATCTGGATGCAGAACTGGAATGCATCCTCAGTACATTTATGCCAGTGACACAAAAACTGTGAGGTGCTGCTGGCTGCCTGGAGGGGTGAGAGGCTTTGCAGAGGGATCTAGATAAGATTGGTGCATTGGGCAGCCAGTGACAGCATGAAGTTCACCACAGGAAAATGCTGGGTATTGCATTTGGGACCAAGCAATGCCAGACACAGGCAGAGATGAGAGACAAATGGCTGGAGAACAGCTCAGCAGAAAGGAACCTGGATTTACTGAGGACAGCAACCTAGCAGGAGCCAGCAGTGTGCCTGGGCAGCCAAGAGGGCAAACAGCCCTGTGAGGAGAACTGAACACAGTACTGCTAGCCAGTAAAAAGCAGTGATTTTCCAACTATATTTAATCGTTGGAGAAGCCTCTTCTTGAATACTGTATGCTATTCTGGGCTCCACAATGCAAAAGGGGTGATAAGGTCCTTGAAAAAGTCCAGAGGTCAAGAAATCACAGAACTGTAGGGGTTGGAAGGGACCTTTAGAAATCATCAAGTCCAACCCCCTGCCGAAGCAGCTCCCTAGCCCAGGTTGCACAGGTAGGCGTCCAGGCAGGCCTGGAACGTCTCCAGAGAAGGAGACTCCACCACCTCTCTGTGCAGCCTGTGCCAGTGCTCCGTCACTGCACTCTGAAGAAGTTCCCATGCACATTTGTGCTGAACTTCCTATGCTTCAGTTTGTGGCCATTTCCCCTTGTGCTATCACAGCACACTGCAGAGAAGAGTTCAGCCTTGTCCCTTTGCCTCCCACACCTTAGATATTTATAGATGTGGATGAGATCCCCTCTGAGTCTTCTTTTCTCAAGGCTGAACAGACCCAGATCTCTCAGCCTCTCCTCATAAGGGAAGTGTTTCACGCCCTTTATCATCTTTGTAGCCCTCTGCTGGACTTTTTCCAGGAGATCCCATTCTTTTTTTGTACTGGGGAGACCAGAACTGGACAAAATACTCAGGTGAGGCCTCACCAGGGCAGAGTAGAGGGGGAGGATCACCTCCCTTGACCTGCTGTCCATGCTCTTTTTAATGCACCCGAGGATCCCATTGGCCTTCTTGGCCATGAGGGTACACTGCTGGCTCATGGTCAACCTGTCATCCACCAGGAGACCCAGGTCCCTCTCCTCAGAGCTCCTCTCCAGCACGTCATCTCCCAACCTGTACCGGTGCATGCAGTTATTCCTTCCTAGATGCAAGACTCTACACTTGCTCTTGTTAAACCTCATCTGGTTTCTTGTCAACAAAGCTGGAAACAAGGGTAGAGCAGAATTCCTGTGAGGAGTGGCTGAGGACACTTAGATTGTCCTGTCTGGAGGAGAGAAGGTCGTGAGACAACCTCACTGCTCTCTGTAGCTTCTTGAAGAGGGGAAGCAGAGAGAGGTGTTGGGCTCTGCTCCTGGAAACTGATGACAGGGTGGGAATGGCACAAAGCGGTACCAAGGAAAGGTTGCACTGGACATGAGGAAAAAAGGCTTCCTAAAGAACAGACTTTCTAGTAATCCCCATGCCTGTGTGTTCTTTAGATAATGCCCTCAGTAATGTGCTTTAACTTCTGATTATCCCTGAAGAGGTCATGCAACTGGAGTTGGTGATCTTCATAAATCCATTCTATTCAAACTATTCTATCTACATTTTATCTAGTAAAATCTACACTGTAACAGCAGTAAGCTACAAGAAGTTTGTCAATGGTTACTCTCATCTGCCTAGCAAAGAGTATCTATAATATAAACTTTGATGAAAGTTATAGTCAGCATAAAAAACGTATAATTTTATTATGTAAAAGGAAAAAAAAAAACTTGAAAGCATTACGGCATTCCTGTGAAAAATTCTGCTTACCAGATCCACTACTGCTCACTTGAGTTATTTTTTCATCATCCTCGTCACTGTCACAGTTTAATAGCTGAAAAGCTGTTTCTGACTCTGAGTCTATGTGATTAGCATCTGATTCTTGCTCAGCAGAACTTCGCAGTGCCACAAGGCGGTGATGTATTGCTGCATACAGATATCCAGCATCTTTTGATGTTGCCTGCAGAAAATAAATTTTAGAGTCAGAATTAATAAAGAAGCCTTATTTTTATAGAGAAGCTGAGAAATCTTCAAAAGTAATAAAATAACTTTATATTGTCTTTTAAATCAAAATAACGCATGTAATATTCAAAGTAATTTATTTTTGAAAATAGATTTAAACACAAAGGATGTCAGATTCCCTTCAGTGATTAAAGCTTTAAAATATGTTGATTTTTCTACCTAGAAATACATGAAAAACAAACAAACAAACAACAACAACAACAACAACAAACATTTACAGATTGTCTGCCCTGGAGAATGGCTGTTTGTACTGAATACTTCATATTCTAGACAATTCCTAAACACAGTTCTAGAACTAACAAAGCACTGAAATAGTAATACACATGTTTGCATTTTGATTTACAGAATAAATAAAACTTTTAAAACCTAACCACAAATATATATATCTTAAAAATATAATTAACTGTACTGTAATTTTTAAACAGAAGTTAGATACCAACAAGAGGGGT
Organism: Callipepla californica brunnescens; assembly: GCA_023055505.1. Taxonomy (NCBI): domain Eukaryota; kingdom Metazoa; phylum Chordata; class Aves; order Galliformes; family Odontophoridae; genus Callipepla; species Callipepla californica. Next base: position 10,545,392 of record JALIRH010000009.1, on the reverse strand, counting down.
ATTGAAAACTAGACAGGGCACCACATAACACTTTAGAACAGCCTTGACAACTTTGTTCTATTCTGATCATCATATCTCAAGGACAGTATTAAAGATGGTACAGGAAAGGACACTCAAAATGATAAAGGCATTGGGACTGGCTGGCCGGGGAAGTGATGGAGTCACCCTTCCGGGAGGGAGTCAATTGTAGGTGTGATACTGAGAGACATGGTTTATTTTGATGGGATACCAGCTATACAGATGGAGACTAGCTGCTTTGTTGATTTCTGTAGAAGCAGCTTCCTGCAAGTTTTGCCAGACTCATATAACTGTATCTTGGTTTCACAATAAATGTCTTTTTTTACTGCATAGAACTGTCAGAACAGAATTTTATTAATGTTTACATCTCTGTGCACTAGAAAACTGCATCACATGTGGAAATCTAGGATATTTCTGATGTGCACATGCAGACCAGCTGCACAGCACAGTCAGAGTAAGTCAGTTGCTGTGTGGAAGAGACAGGCTTACAGTGCTTTCAGAAACACTGCTTACATGGTGTTTTGCTTGTGTGCTAAATGTGACACTTCCTGTGAGCAGCAGTTTTCTTGCCCAAGAAGTCAAACCAGAAAAGATCTAGTGGGGTACATCATACCCCTATGTCCACTTGTCATCTTAGTGGGTCTACTCAAGACTCTTTCTAGTATTTCCATGCCTCTTTGAACTGGGGGCCCTGAAATGGACACAGGACTCCAGGCACAGCCTCACCAACACTGATGACAGGAGGACAGAAGGGAAGAATCACCTCTCTTGACCTGTTGACACTTTGCTTAATACCAGCCAAGAATAGATTTAGTATTCTGATACAAAAGGGCATATTGCTGACTTTTGTTTAGTTTGGTGTACACTGGAACACTTAGTATTTTTCTGGAAAACTGCTTTCCAGATGAGTAGCCCCCAGCATGTATTGATATGTAGGATTGCTCCTCCTCAATTGCAGGACTCTGTACTTCATTAGGAGTCAGCTCACCTGTCCAGCCTGTTCAGCTCCCTCTGGATGGCTACATGGCCCTCTGGTGAGTCAGCCGCTTCCCCAGTTTTGTGACATTTGTGAATTTTACTAAGAATGCACTCTAATCCATTGTCCGGATCAGTAAGGAAGATTTTACACAGAGCTGGACCCCATGCTGAATCCTGAGGTTACTGGCCTCCATCTAGACTTGGCACCACTAAGCAATTACCCTCAGGCCCAACCATTCAGTTTTCTGTCCTCCTCACTATCTGCTCGTCCAGTCCATGCTTGAGAAGCTTAACAGTGAGGTCCTTATGAGGGACATTACCAAAGGAAAATGCCTTATTGAAATGCAAAAACACAATATTCACTGCTCTCCTTTATCCACCAGGCTGGTCTTATAATTACAGAAGTCTGTTGGTCAAGTATGTGAAGTGTTGCAAGCACTGTGTGCTGAACCACAGCAGAAAGCTGCTGCCTTGTACCAGGGTGACTTACGCATGTGTGATTACCTGTGTAAAAGTTCTTACTATGTTACTGTGATTCTGTGGCTCTGTGTTGCCTCTCTAAGAAACAGTAAGTGACACAAGCCATACCGTGGAATGATACTGATTCCTTCAATGGTGTGTGAACCAGTCTAGGAATGTCTGCACTAAGCCTATATGACATCTTCACACCTTTTTTGAAGTACCATGGGATAACACTGATAACTCATTTCATAAAAATAGCCATCTAAAACCTAAGCTAATCATAGCCTAACAAGGTATAGAATGCAATTTGCTAAAAGCATAGCCCTAGCAAGTCTTCAGAAACCTATATGACATTGGGATTTGCATGGGTTTTTATCTCTTGATTACCTGAATTAGAAATACTTGAATAGAGTGGTCCTCTTGATCTGTTGCAGTGAAGCACAGGCTTTTACTGTTTGCCCTTTTTATCACCATTTGACCCCAGAGTCTGGTGTTGAGAATCAGTCTCAAGCTGCCTTGATTTCGCATAACTAAAATAAGAAGATTCATACATAAGTGACTGGAACTTTTTTTTTTTTTTTTTTTTTTTTTACCTTTTTATTAGCAGTTTCTCCCAGCATTTCTAAACAACTGATATTTTCAAAATTGTAGAAATACATTAGTTTCTTTAATACATCTTGCATGCAAAGAAAACAAGCCACTGAAACGATAATGGAATACAAAAATGTCAGCACAGGAGAAACAGCATTCTAGAAGTGAATTGAAACAGCGTTCCTGGAAAAGAAGAATCAAGAAAGAACAGACTGTCAGACTGGCGACTAAGCTAGAGATACTTTCCAGTAAAATGACACAGAACTTCACAACATGTGTGAAGTATGTGTGCATGCACAAACCAAGTGAAAAATGCTCAAGCAAGAAAGTCCCTCAGTCTTTAACAAAGTTAACTCTATCAGGCAAAGGGAAAAGATTCTCAGCAACTTGACTTAAATAAAATTTGCTGCTCAGTTTTAAATGTTCGGAGAGAAAATGATTGTAGTCAGCAACAGTACAAGTTACTTAGTGTTCTATGTATGTGTTACTTTGTTATTTAATTCTTACTCAGCCTTGATTGCAACATTCCACATTTATTGCTAGAAATGTCATTAAGCCTCAGGGATCCTCTGCCTTTTTCAATCCAATTTGAAGAAAGTTTATTAAATAGGAAGAGCTTGCAGTTAATCTGAAAGAGAAATACATGACGGCAATTGTGATCCAGTGTTAAGTTTATGCTCTTAATGCTTTTAAACCTTCTGATATGGCTTTGAATACATATATATGCATGGATACAGGATAAATAGATTTATCAACATTTTTATGTAAGGTAAAGTGACTCCCAGATTTGTGCTAAATTTTATGTTACTCTTTGAAAACATTCAGGAATTCTAGTTTACTTTTTCAGTTATTTCATCTTCTGTTTTGTCATTAAAAAAGCTATACCCAATTACTTCTAATGTCAATGTTTCAGTTACCATTGGTACTATGGATATAAAATGAAAAGCCTACAAAAATTAGCAGAGGTGTATCTTAAAAAAAGGTAAAATTTAAAAGATAGTTATGTTCTGGTTGCTTCAGAAGTAAATTCTGTAAATTTAGTAAAATACAGTAAATTCTGATTTAAACATTCTTTTCAACGCAAAACTGCTCACCATCAGGACTTTATGAAATACACACCTGTAATACGTTGTGTTCTTCTTCTTCTCCTGTTATAACTTCAACTTTATCCAACAGAATTTTCTCCCCTGGCTTGGAAATATGAGCAGCTGCTGACTCAATCATTGTTGCATTCCTCAACAAAGCTGTTTCTGTGGGGAAAGAAAGAGGAAATCTTTTTTGAAGAGCAAGTATTTTTGGCATGTATGGTGGCCTGTGAATTCAGTACTCTCTATGGCATCTGATATTATTTAGTGTTACTATACTTTTGTCCAAAGCAGTAAATAGAAGAAAAAAAAAAAAAAAAAAAAAAAAAAAAGAAGTTGGAATACTGCAAAATGTCTCAGATATTTATGATCATTCTGAATTGAATAGGGCTCTCTGAAAATGCAGCGATCTGCCCCAAGGGACAAGTTGCAGAAACAAATTCTAAACAATTAGAAACTGATTTTCCAGATAATACTGGTTTCTAATAATGCTGTGGAGATTAACATATAATGAAAAGCGTATGTCCCAATCAGTGTATGTTTTAGATATGTTTTCTATGGTTGGTTTTTGTTTTGTTTTTTTTGTTTGTTTGTTTGTTTGTTTTAATTTTAATTTGAAAGAATGTAGCTGCAAAAGAAGAGGATCCTATGAAATTATTAGCAGCTAAGGAAGCAAAGATGGCTGAAGATGGGGACCCACCTGGGATTCCCTTACAGCCAAAGTTTATGTGTCTTTCCTAGCAGAAAAGCTACCCAGTAGTCACAAATAACCCCTGAAATCTGTTTTATAGAAGTTTTAATCCTACAATTAAGTTACAAATAATGAAAAGTACAAAACACAGGAAAAAATGTAGTTCAGAAATGCATTCTGAAAGTTATTCACTAAGCTCACTGCACTTTTTCAAATATCAAACATAGCTGTTAAACTTTATCTTTTCCTATATAACTTAGATAATTTTTTTTTGAAGTCAATCTAGTTCAGACTTGTATACCAAACTGCAGCTACTTTCTGCAGCAGCACCTGTTTGTCATCGTGATCCATTACCTAGAGAGGTCTGATGCTTACATGGGGCTCACATCAAGGGGGGAAGAGCAGCTGCCAGAAGAGAGTCAGGGGAAGAGGAGGAGAAATGCACTTGCCAGACGTACATCACACTGACTATTACCTGCTGTTGGTATTTCATGTAGGCACCAGTGACACAGCTTTGAGCAGAATGAAGAATATCATGAGGGACTATACAGAGCTGGTAGCAGCAGTGAAGGGCTCAGGAGCACAGGTAGTCTTTTCTTCAGTCCTCCCAGTTAGGGGGATGGGGTGGGAAAGGGCTGATAGAATCAAGAAAATCAATAAAACTGGAGAAAAAATGGGGTTTAGTGGATGGATCACTCTATGGATAAGGAATTGGCTGGATGGTGGCACTCAGAGGGTTGTGGTCAACAGCTCAATGTCTCCAAGCAGAGACCAGTGACAAGTGACATTCCTCAGGGATTGGTGCTAGGACTGACACTATTTAAATTCCTTGTAGGCATCATGGACTGTGGGAGTGAGTACACTCTCAGCAGGTCTGCAGATGGCACCAAGCTGAGTGGTTCAGTTGATGTGCTGGAGGGAAGGGATGCAATCCAGAAGGAACTGCACAGGCTTGAGAGGTGTACTCATTCAACAGGGCTAAGTGCAAGGTCCTGCATCTAAGTTGGGGTAATCCTGAGCACAGATACAGGTTGGGCATAGGATGGTTTGAGAACAGCCCTGATGAGAAGGATTTGGGGGTGTCAGTTAAAGGAAGATATAACATGAGCCAGCAGTGTGTGCTTGCATCCCAGCAGACCAACTGTATCCCAGGCTGCATTAAAAGAATCATGACCAGCAGGTCAAGGGAGATGATTCTGCCACCCTATTCTGCTCTTGTATGACCCAACCTGGAGTACTGTGTCCAGTTCTGGGACCCCCAGCTCAAGAGTTGTTGGAGAAGGACCAAAGGAGGGCCACAAAGATGATCAGAGGGCTGGAGCACCTCCTCAATGAGGACAAGATGTGAGAGCTGGGGCTTGTCCGCCTGGAGAAGAGAATGCTTTGTGGAGATCTTACAGTGGCTTTTCAGTACTTGAAGGGGGCCTGCAGGAAAGCTCAGGATGGACTTTTTATAAGGGCAGGTATCAAAGGAACAAGGAGAAATGGCTTTAAACTGGAAGAGGGTAGATATTAGGAGACTAGGTATTAGGAAGATGTTCTTTTCTGTGAGGGTGGTGAGACACTGGAACAGGTTGCCCAGTGAGGTTGTGGATGCCCCCTCCCTAGAAACATTCAAGGCCAGGCAGGATGGGGCTCAGAGCAGCCTGGTTTAGTGGGATGTGTCCCTGCCTACAGCAGGGGAATTGGATCTGAAAGGTCCTTTCCAACCCAAGCCATACTATGACTGTGTACCAGTACTGTACTGGTAAGTGGACTTGTCATTAACATTTGAAGACTACTTGAGACCATTCACAACCTCAAATACACACTTAAATTTACAGTTTGAAAGCTAATTGTACTTTTTGCTGAATATGCTTACTTGTTAAATGCAAAGATTCTAGGTAAAGAGATGTTATTTCTCTTTTGCATGAAACAGCTCCATTGCATGACATGGAATGCTTTTCAGGGCTCTAGAAAAACAAACAAACAAACAAACAAACAAAAAAACAGGGAAATTAAAATTTCCTATTTATATAAAGTGGCTATATTATCAAACACTGGATCTTTTAATGCACAGTAGGGAAAGATTTGAAATTGTAACACATTACAAGTAAAAACAGCATCAGTTACACAATTTTATAATGCAGTGGAGGTAATTTTATTATCATAAAATCAGTACATGATCCTGCCAAGAATAATGGTTTCTTTGTGAGGATTTTGTACTAAGCTTTAAATCCACTGAAGGACTTATATGTTTAAGTAACGGCTAATTTCCAGTTTCAGCACTTAAATCCCAGAGTAGCTTAAAACTCCCAGACATCACACACCTAATTTCAGAAGAATTAACATTTTCAGTCCTTCAGTTTTTCACATAAAGGTTCTTATGCATGTTTTAAGTAAATGTTTCTGACAATACTATGACACAACTCCTATACTTTATCTGAATCCCTGCCAGTAGCTGTAAACGAGCCCTACAGTTCTCAAACTGGCACATACATTTGCTTTTCCACTGTACTCTTACTAGAAACTGAATTTTAATTCCAGTTTAAATGGTATAGTCCTCAGCAGGATTCAGTTCATTTAAGCAGTCTCACAGCATGCATAATATATCTTAATGGTGACAGTATCTATGGTGAGTGTTAAATATTCTCCTCTGTCCAAGAGCATACAAATGAACTTCTCCCAGTTTTTAACAAATAGATAGAAACTATTTGAGTGGTAAAGAATGCATTCTTTTCCCTGCTATTGTTGTTTTTATGCTTTACATGGAATATTTAAGCAACTATTTGACAGGTAAAAAATTAGCAAAACAAAAATGCATACTGTTATAGGTTTGTAATTAGAGTAATTATGTAGGATGGAAAAACAGGGATGCCTACCCCTCCTACAGAAAGAAGAAAAAAAAAAGGTTTTCTCTTCAACAGCCACTGGAATCTGTTTATTCACATCTTCAAAAAGAACAGAAGGAGCTAAAAAGAGTCAAACTCTGAAAAAATGCATATTCTTAGCTATGTTAATCTTGACAAAAAGTCTGCCAGGATTTACAGATCTTACCAAAACTCTCTCAACCATGTTTTCTCCAAACACAAAACCAAATTTGCTGCTGCTTAGAACACTTCTGTCTTCTAACAACTGACTTCTGTGGGAACAAAATAAGAACATGATTTAGAACTATTTAAATAATATAAATTCTTTAAGTGAAACAAATCTAATACTTGGTAAAGAATATAAAGAAGTTCATAAATTTTACTCCACCATTATACCTTACACTATTAAGGACAAACAAAAAAAGAAGACTTCTTAAGCAATCAGATAAACACTGAAAAAATGTAAAGGTTTCATAGAATGGCAGCACTGTAGAATCACAATCACAGAACACTTTGAGTTAGAAGGGACTTTTAAATATCATCTAGTTCCAACCTTCCTTCCACTAGGACACCATGCTTCGAGCCACATCCAACATGGCCAGGCAAGGAATCATCCAAGGCTTCCCTGGGCAACCTATTCTGGAGTTTCACCATACTCATACTGAAGAATTTCTTCTTATTGTCTAATCTAAATCTGCCCTCTTTTAGATTAAAATCATTACTCATTGACCTATAGCTACATACACTGTCTGTCATTCCTGTAGGACCCCCTAATTGCTGGAAACCTGAAATAAACTCTCCTTGGAGCCTTCTCTTCTCTAGAGTGAACAGTCCAACTCTTTCAGCCTGCCTTTACAGAAAAGATGCTTTGGCCCTGTGATCATTTCTGTGTTCCTCCTCTGGACTCACCCCACAAAGTTCAAGCACCTCTTGTATTGGGTGTCTCAGAACTGAATGCAGTGCTCCACATGGGGCCTCACAAGAGTGGAGTAGAGGGGGAGAACCACCTTTGTTTACCTGTTGGCCATGAATCTTTTGATGCAGCCCAAGATATGGCTGGCTTTCTGGGGTGCAAGTGCACATTGCCAGCTCATGATATTATATGATGTATGATAAATATGATAAGATAGCACATGGCTTATGAAAAAGTATAACTAAAACAGGAAAGGAAGAATTTTGCATTCTTTAATGATCTGTTCTACAGTTAAATTTACTATGAAAAGTGAAGAAAAGTAAATACTTGCAGTCTTGCCATCTTGGTCAAATACGCTTTGGGAAAATAGATTTGAGAGAATATTTCATGCTGCAGATAAATTACTTGACCACTAAGATCCAAAGTTCCTCGTGTGTGACTGTTTTTGGCAGAAGCTACGTTAAAACACTTCTCTCCCCCTTCTTCTCAGCGATGTCGTTTTTCCAGATAAAACATTAAATATGTTTTGTATTGCCATCCAATTAGCCTCTTTCCTCTCAGGAGCTTTTTTAAAAATGATCCTTTAGGTGATCTGTGTTTGTTGTAGAACTGTAAACCTTGATGTCGAAGTCAAAACCATTCTTATCTCTGTATGTTCCAAAAAGAAGTTTTGGCAGAAAGACAGTCTGACATTCTGACAAAAACTGCACACCTCACTATCACTTATCAAGGCTCTTTCTAAGCTTTTATCTCAACTGCGAGGGCTTGGTGACAGATCATGCAGAAGATATTTCTGAAGGAGAAAGAATTAAAATTAAAAAGAGGCTTGTTAGAGATGAGCCTGGGGGAACAATGATGGGGTTGAAGGTGATGAAAATGACTCAGCTGAAGAGCATCCACACCAATGCAAGCAGTATGGATAACAAACAGGAGGAGCTGGAAGCCATTGTGCAGAAGCCAAACTATGACTTAACTGATGTTACTGAAACATAGTGGGATTGCTGCCATGACTGGAATGCTGCAATAGATGTCTATGAGCAGTTCAGAAGGGATAGGCAATAAAGGAAGGTTGGTGGTGTGGCTATCTGTGTCAGAGTTTCAGTGTTGCTGAGCTTGTGGATGGCAATGATAAGGTTGAGTATCTAAGTGTAAGGATCAGAGGGAGGGCCAATAAGGCTGACATCCTGCTGGGTATATGTTATAGACCACCTAACCTAAATGAAGAGATGGACAAACAGTTCTATGAGCAGTTGGTAGAAGTTTTGTGATCAGCAGCCCTTGTTCTCATGGGGGACTTCTCTGATATATACTAGAAATATAATACAGAACAGAAGAAGCATTCTAGGATGTTTCTAGAATGTGTGGAAGATAGCTTTGCGAGACAGCCGATAAGAGCCTACAAAGGGAGGTGCCTTACTAGACCATTTGTTCACAAATAGAGGACTGGTGGGGAGATGTGGAGGTCAGGAACTGTCTTGGGGAGAGCAACCACAAAATGGTAGAGTTTTCTATTCTTGGTGAAGTCAGGAGGAGGGTCATCAAAGCTGCTACCTCAGAATTCAACAAGGCAGACTTTGAACTGTTCAGGATACTGGTAGGAACAGTCCCTTGCAAGTCAGTCCTGAAGCATAAAGGGGTCCAGGGAGGCTGGATGTTCCTTGGGAAAAAAGTCGTAAAGGTGCAGTAGTAGGCTGTCCCGCTGTGCTATAAGCTGAGCTAACAGGGAAGAAAACTTGCATGGATAAACAGGGAGCTTTTCCTGAGACTCCAGGAGAAAAATAAAATCTCCCTCTTGTGGAAGAAGGAATGGGCAACTCAGAGAGAGTACAAAGAAATTGCTAGGATATGCAGGGAGAAAATGTGAAAGGCAAAAGCCAACCTTGAACTCAACCTGGCCATTGTGGTAAAAGAGAACAAAAAATTTTACAAATCTATTAATAGTAAGGGGATGACTAAGTTTATGCCCTTTGGCCACAACAACCCCAGGCAATGCTACAAGCTTGGAGCAGAGTGGCTGGAAGACTGTATGCAAGAAATGGACCTGCAGGTGCTGGCTGACGCTCAGCTGAACATGGGCCAGCAGTGTGCCCAGGTAGCCAAGAAAGTCAATGGCATCCTGGCTTGTATAATAAGCCGTGTAGCCAGCAGGATCAGAGAATCAATCATCCACTTGTACTCAGCTCTGATAAGCCCACACTTTGAGTACTGTGCTGAGTTTTGGGCCCCTCACAACAAGAAAGACATCAAGGCTCCGGAGCGTGTCCAGGGAAAGACAGCGAATCTGATGAGGGTTCTGGAACACAAGTCTAATGAAGAGCAGCTTGAGAGAACTGGGATTGTAGTGAAGGTTCAGAGGAGACCTTACTTTTCTCTACCACAATAGTGATTGTGGTGAGAGGAGGGGTTGGCCTCTTCGCTTGCGGAACTAGTGATAGGACTAGAGGGAATGGCCCCAAGTTGTGCCAGGGAAGGTTCAGGTTGGATATTAGGAAAAATTTCTTCTCCAGAAGAGTGGTCAGGTGCTGGAATGGGCTGCCCAGGGAGGTGGTGGAGTCACTTCAAGTACAATGAAGGAATTCTTCAGTACAAACAGTCTCCATCTTGCACTTCAGAAAAAAATTACTCCTGTTTTTATCTCATATTTGATGTGTTGCTAAGACAAAGAAAAAATATGAAACAAAAATCAGAAAATCAGACTTTTTTCAGCCTTGAAATCTTTCATACATGTTTTGCATTTGTCAATTCCCCATTAAAGGGAAATCTGAATTGTGTTTAAGCTAATAAGTTTCTTATTCTTTAGTAAAGAAAATTCCCCACTAAAATTCACTGAACTGCAATCAATATCATCCTAAGATTTCATCTATTATTTCCTGGTTGCTCAGTTAGGACAGTATTTCAGAAGAGCTAAAAAAAAAAAAAACAGAAGACAGCATTGTCTCAAACAAGTCGTGTTTTAAAAGGACATTGCTTATTTTGAGAAATTCAAGAAAAAAGTTATTAGTGCAGGATTTTTTAAGTTGTCATTCAATTGGAAGTACCAGCCTGAGAGATTTGTTAAAAACCTTAATATCCTCATGTTCCTACAGGGCAAGAACAAAATGTGCCAGGGATGACATTGCCATGGAGACACAAAGCAGAGGCACTGAATTCAGGGAATTACCACAAACAAAGAAGAATAGAAGGAGAAACTTGGAAAGAACCCTGGAAAGATAGAAGCAGATCTAGGTACTCAGCTGCTCCTTATTGATGTCCAAAGAGTTGCCAGTTCTAGTGCTGGCCCTGACTCCCTTCAGGTTTTCAAGCAAATAATTGTGCAAAACTGAATATGTTATCAGAAGCCTTCATTTTCCCAGTATTGTATTCATCACTTACGAAGTGATTTCCTTCTATAATAATATTCTTCTTAATTCTTTTAATAATTTTAAGTGTTTGTCATTACTAACATTTATTCTAATAAAGTAAATGAAATTACTGATTCCATAATCAGTCTCAAGGAATTTAGCAGATTGCTCTGAGCTACAGCCAGTTCAGGACACTGAACTGTTGGAAATGGGACGTGGGCAGCTGCAGCAACTACGGAGGACTAAGAAACCATATTCACTCATCTCTCTACAGAACTGCACTACACAGAGAACAACGGAAAGAACAGTGACAGCAAAGGACATTCACAGGCTGCAGGAATCTCTACTATTGTGTCTCCTTGCTTTTTAATTAATTTATTTTTTTAATGTACATAAATGTCAGTATCCTGACCATGACTGATAATTAAAAACAAACTTACAAGAATTTTTACTTAGTAATTTGCAGGCCTTGGCTGGATTGTTTGCTACTTTTCAGCATGTATATGGAATTTATTAAAGTTGTTTGTTTGAGTATCTACCAAGCTACCTTTGAGAAAAGAGCTACGCCATAAAAATATCTCAATGAAGTATTTTAAAGAAATACTCACTTTATACAGATCAGAAGAAAGGCACTAACAGTTCCCTATAATGCTGGAAGAACTGAAAGCACGTAGTCATTTTTAAATGAATATTCAGCTTGGCAATTAAGTCAACATTTTACCACAGTTCTGATAGAAAAAATTATCAGGCACAGAACACACCAAGCAGATTAGAAATCCCTCTTAACCCTCTTAAAAATGTAAAGGAAAATAAATACTGTAAGAACTATCAAGTCCTGTAACTTGTCAGTACTGGAACACTGCAAAGCATTTCTCTGTTCATCTATTTCAGAAGAGAAAGCCACTCAGCTCTCTTTTCCTAGATACTGTGCAGGTGTCAGAAAGTAAGTGGATTTGGAATATTGGTATCAATTGATTTGAAGGTGGTAGTGTCTTCCTTTAGATTTTCTAAAATGTGCATTACCGTCATTCTGAATCTCCTAAAAATCCAGTATGTTGTGTGGCTCCATGTTCTTCTCACAGGGTTTCATTATAGTATTAGCTTTGATTGAAAAGGGGAGGCTGGCTCTTCCAAAATCACCATTGTGAATCTCTGCTTCAGTAATGATCTTCTTGTTGATAAAGACTGAGAATCTAAGTTGCCTGTGCATATAAAATCCCTCACCTTTTCTGGTCTAGCATCCCATCCTTTACCTGTGGCTGATCATGTTCTCCGCTCTCTTTTGTTGGGAAGAAGAAAGGATGCAACATCAAAAATATATCAGCCGTGGCCTTAGCAATTTTGGAATGTTCTCTCATCAGTAACTCATTTGATGTGTACCGCTGATACTCACAATTTCCAAGTACAAAACTGTCACCCATCATTAGCAAGCATTATTAATACAAAATAATCTGTCTGCACTAAACTGGTTAACTACAGAAAGACCCTTGGCATTTTCACAAGCCAGATTTCAAAGAGAAGTGAGTAAATAAAGGGTCAACTTTCACACTGATATGATTTCTTTCTGTCATACAGGGAGGCAGTGACCCCAGTCCAAAGAAGTCAGTGTCGTCATGCAGAAATTCAGAAGTTCATTCTGGACAATCCATGTCTGCACAAAGATGGTACTCTACTGCAGTCATCACAGCTAGTCATTCATGCCATAAATTCTGGCATGTATACAGATGTAGTATACATATGTTATACTTTATTCAGTGATGATACTGCGTGGTTTTCTTCATGAGTTCTGTGTTTGATATGTTTACATATATTGATAAATCATCTGTTTATCAGAACAGAGTTCTCCGAACAGATACAAACATGACTGTAAACATTCAAAACGAAGACATATTTTGAAGTGATGAATTTACATGAGACAGTGAACCAGAATAGTTTTTTGCTTTGGAGTTGCTAATGAGCAACTGTTTCCTGGCAGGATTCAATTCCTTATGGCATATGGAACTCATGTCATCACCCACAAATCCTGTCACTACACACAAACATCAGTGAGTACAGTGTAGATGTGGACAGCATAGGTTTAGATGTAGGACAAGAGGGAAGGCCATAGGCCAAATAACAAAATGGTGTACAAATATAATAAACCCACCGTGTTGTTTTAGAGTTAGAAGAGTTAGAAAGATTCATGGTAATAGATGACTTCACTGCTGTTTTGAAATTCACTGAATTCTCAGGTGAGGAATAAGAGTTGCCTTCAGATAGCTAGAAATAAAATAATAGAACTGGATGAATTAATCAAGCCAAGCTTACTTTCTGTTATAAACTTTTTTTTTTTTTTTTTTTTTTTTTTTTTTTTTAAGAAATCCAGAGTCACTGAGGTAGATATCTGTTTATCAGTGCATCAAAAAATCCAGAAGATCCCCAAACTCCATTTGCCCACAGAACTCTGGTATCTGAAAGTTGACTTAGACTGCAAAGAAGACATGTTTTCTGAAAACAGCACTGTTTACAGTTTCCACCAATTCCCCTCAAACTGATAGAGGAACTTCTTTGAAAATCATACAGTGGAATATTTAAGTGCTTTAGAACAGCCCTGTGCCATTGTTTCATTGTTTGTTTGTTTTTTTTTTTCTTTTTCATTTGATTGAGCTCCAAACATATTTTTGTCAGTAAAATTATTTTTCTTTTTACCTGAATATGTGCTTCTTTCTTAGTCACTAGAGACACTACAGGTTTTTCAGGACAGGTCAGGGCTTGTGGGGGTTGTAAAATGGCAGGTCTAATAAGATTCCGCAATTGACTTTCTGACAAAGATCCTTGCAAAATACAAAGACAGAATATTTAAACAGAGACCTTTTCTCCACATTTAGTTAATACCTCTGTGTTTTGCCCGTTTAACTGAAAAATTCAAAGTTTATTTAAATAACTTCTATTGTTACTGTTTCCTTTGTACATATTCTGAAAAATCTTAATTAATTAGGTATGTTTGGACTTAAATATATTATACATATACATACATTATACATTTAGGTCCAAACAAATCAGTAATGCTTTGTGCCTGTCTTCCAGCATTTCATATTTAATCATGCACCTGCCAATGCAGATGCCAAGAATGCACTTAATTGCCTTCTCAAAGAGTAGAGTTTTATCCATATTCTGACATGTATTAGAAATGTGGAATTTCACTGTTCAAGATTACATTCATTCAGTTCATGAATTACATAGTCAAAGTAGAACCCCAGACCAGAACTTAGGGAATATCTACACCATCAAATAAACCTCATAAGGCAATTAGCATATCACTCAGCTTACTGTACAGTTGTCAGTTTTATCTTTTCTTTATCTCTTAGCAATGTATTTGTGGAGCTATAGTGAATGAATATTGCAATAACAATTACCTTCTTTTGTCCTTTTGATGTCAGTGTTTTGTCGAAGAAAAGCTGAGGTCATGAATATGTTGTTCTTCTTTACTATGAATAAGGAATTTAATCTTAACTAACAAATAACGATAAACTTTAAATGATTAATCAACGTTTCGATAAGTCCTCCTCACTTTGGTAGTATCTAAGGAATATCCTAACCTATCCATCTAAACAACTATTACTGAGTTATGCACAACAAGTATCATGCGTTTTCTGGTTCTGCCAGAGACAAAAATCTTTTAAACCTTAACAGATGCTTTAACCTCTGAAAATATTCAGCTATAAAACCAGGTGCTGCTACTTAGCAAAGCCATTGAAATGACAGCACTTTCTGGTTCCGTCTAATGATTTTCTAAGATGAGTAAATGAGAACACAGGAAGAGATTAATGTACTCTGCCCTTGTTGTCATAACAAGGTTTTGTAACTTAGTACAATGATAGCACTTGCACTACTGATATTTTCACCATTTTTACAAAGATAAAATACAATAACAGGAAACGTCATTACTAGCAACCATATATCATAGCCTGTAAAAATGTGCAATTGATAGATACTTTACATGTGATTACTGCTTATTCATTTCAGGAAAAATGTCATTTGTTGCTGTGACATTGTCCTTGTAAAACTGTTTAGAAATATCACAGGCCAAAGTCTGTCAAGGACCTGACCCTGAAAAGAGAAACAAACTAGGATATCAGACCACTCTGTCTTCTCCTTTACAAGGAACATGCTCATAATGTCATTAGTGAGATCAAAGACAGGCTCCTGGGACAAAAAAAAAAAAATTATTTGTACAGGAACAACAACCATTAAATTGCAAGGAAACTAAATCATAGGACAAAAAAAAAAAAAAAATCACAAAGACCTAAGGAGGAATAACTGCATGAACCGGTACAGGGTGGGGGATGACCTGCCGGAGAGGAGCTCTGAGGAGAGGGACCTGGGTGTCCTGGTGGATGACAGGTTGGCCATGAGCCAGCAGTGTGCCCTCATGGCCAAGAAGGCCAATGGGATCCTCGGGTGCATTAAAAAGAGCGTGGCCAGCAGGTCAAGGGAGGTGGTCCTCCCCCTCTACTCTGCCCTGGTGAGGCCTCAGCTGGAGTACTGTGTCCAGTTCTGGGCTCCCCGGTACAAAAATGAACAGAACCTCCCAGAAAAAGTCCAGCAGAGGGCTACAAAGATGATAAAGGGGGTGAAACACTTCCCTTATGAGGAAAGGCAGAGAGACCTGGGTCTGTTCAGCCTTGAGAAAAGAAGACTCAGAGGGGATCTGATCCACATCTATAAATATCTAAGGAGCGGGAGGCAAAGGGACAAGGCTGAACTCTTCTCAGCAGTGTGTGGTGGTAGCACAAGGGGAAGTGGCCACAAACTGAAGCATAGGAAGTTCAGCACAAATGTGCGTGGGAATTTCTTCAGAGTGCAGTGATGGAGCACTGGCACAGGCTGCACAGAGAGGTGGTGGAGTCTCCTTCTCTGGGGACATTCAGGACCAATCTGAACGCCTACCTGTGCAACCTGGGCTAGGGAGCTGCTTCGGCAGGGGGTTGGACTCAATGATCTCTGGAGGTCCTTTCCAGCCCCTACAATTCCGTGATTCTGTGATTTAATTACTTATACTCCATTTTGTTTTTTCAATTACTATTTGCACCAACACAATAAAATGTCTACTTGCAATTCATTCAGAGATTCCTTACCAGTTGTGAAGGTTCTCTAAAAGCAAATGCAAAAAACATTTCTTCTGTTGACCTGCCAACCCTCCTAACATTTTTCTTTCTTCTCTCCAAATAACAGCCTAGCCCAATCCTGTCCAGCTCTATCCTTGTTTTGCAGGAAGGCAGTTCTGTATACCTCTTTATTTTAGATAATGTCTGCTTTTCTATGTAAATATACCTTGTTGGCTTTTTTGTTTGTTTTGTTTTGCTGTTTTCTTTTTGTTTGTTTGTTTGTTTTTGCTTACCTGGCTGGGATGGAGGGAATCTAGGAAGAATGGTAAAGGAAGATGATCTCCCTCTTTTCTGAGCAAGCATTGTATCTGAAAGAATGAAAACCTGAAATTATTGTTTGGAGCAAAAAAGATTAGTTTTAAAATTAGACAATTTGATGTCATGTCTTAATTGACAGGAGAATAAATTATTTTCTGCTATTTACCACTTTCTGAAGTATACTGCTAGCTTATGATTATACTGCTGAACTGAAGATATCTCTGAGGCCAAGTAGCACAGCCTGGCAGAGAAAAACTGCTTACATCTAGTCTACTCTACAGTGGTTTTGTCCTGGAGATCATCAGCTTGTGAGGTTCAAAACAGAAGCAGGGAGCAAGATACCAGTTAATACTGTGGACAATCAAGAGAATAACTAGGCTTGCTTTTGCATCCTACTTTATATTTTGATGCAGATGTACTGTAAAATTTCTGTCCTACCTATGTATCTCTTTTGTACATAATTTCAGCGTAACCTAGATTATCCTAAATTCTTTTTGCTATGTTTAGGTTAGTCACAGGACTAAAAGAAAATACTGAAGCAATTTCCTCGTCTCATTCCTATGAGAAATAAATACTGTAAAAAGGAGACCAGTCCTACTGCTTAACTTCAATGCAAATTAATATAGATGTTTAAGTTTTCGTTTCTACCATGCAGACAAAATTTGTAGTCAGGAAAATTCTTTCTCATATTTAGTAAATAAAAATACAAAAGTATAGTTATTATAACATGACAGGACCTAAATGGCATACCTGTGTTAGGCTCAGAGCTGGACTTCTGGAAAGCAAAAGATGATGATCTTGCATGCTTTTTGGAAGAACAGATTAAATCTAGAGAAAAGCAAATAATATTTCCTGCAGGGTCTGCTTGGCAGGTGATTTCAGCACAGTGTTATGATACAGAATCAAAACCTGAATACAATAAATTCTAGCAATGATTTTCAGAACAGTCCTAAGACAATATACGAAAGCAAAAGAGGGTCTTAGATTCTCTGTCAGAACATGGCAGAAAGCCCTAGGGAGTCTCCTAATTTCAGGGGACCTAAAATTAAGCCCTTGGAATCAGATCATGGCCCACAGTCTTGGAGGGAATTAAGAATGAGAAGTTTCTTTATAGTATAGATTCAACAAATAGTAAAGGGCTGTTAAGAGCAAATATAGCTGATGAATATACTTGGCCCCTTTTCAGGGCTTCTTGGAGTTTGCCTTTCTGGTGAATATGAGAGGTAAGAAGCCACGAAGAATTCTTGAGGTAAGACAAGGGACATATATACTAGCAGATAGTAGATGGCTAATATCCCGTGTCATTTTAGACTAATAACAGGCATTTGTCCCAGTTCATATAAAATGAAGTTCCATACACACTTTCCAGTTCCAAACTGTCTTTCAAGTCAGACTCTATGAATAATTCAGTGTATTATTATACTGTTTCAGTGAGGTGGTTATTACCATTTTCAGCTTTGCAAACTGGATCTTCAGCAGGCCGCTGGAAAAAAAAATATAAGTGTGGAAAGGTCAAGGAGAATAGAACAGCCATTTATTACTCAGTTTCTGCAAGCCTTAACCTTGGCTAAAATATTTTATTATTTCTAGGATCATTGTCTATAGAATCTTCATTTCTAGTATTCTTATATCAGTGATGCAAAACAAAGGTTTCAGTTTTTACCTTCAAAGGACGATCCTTCTTTCCAAACACAAATGTTGGCTGGGCAAGCACTGATCTCTCTGGAAAAGAGATATTTTTTAATAATAATTTCATAATAGAGATTCATCTTATCAACCATAGTTCTTAAAGTGGTATGTGGTAATACACAAGACTTCATCTCTTTGTTACAGATGAAGAAACAAAAAAACTGCAATTACGTACAACAATGCCCATACTGAAAAATAGGAAAATTAGTCCCACAAATCTCAGGATGAGTTTTACCTAACTGAAGGCCACAGGATTTGGCTTTGGTATTTTTATACTTCTTTTAGTTAAGAAGAAGAAAGAATTGCCTTTAGCCTTTACGAACCACATGTCTGATTTTGTAGTGTAAGCAAACTTAAAACTCGTGGTGGATTTTCATCTGGGATACCAGGTAAGTTTTAGGGTATTAAGTAACAATAGTAATGACATATGGGTTTTTAGATTTCAACAAGTAGTAACTTTGGATATTACATATTCTCTTTCCCTCATGTCCTCTGCAAAGCTTATGCTTATGCCCCAGTGTAGTTAGAAAGTACACTGCCTTTATTTTTGATGGATGTAAATTTGGACCATCTCTCCCATTACTGTAATACTGGAACTGTGTACAAAGAGCCTGACAGCTTTTGCTCCTGTTCAGAGTAAAATTCACTTGCTCCTGCTTGGGCTGCGTGAGTCTTTTCTTGCCCCCTTAGAAAGCATCTTTCCTCTCTTCCAAATTACATTCTGAAATTTGTTTCTTATGATGCAAGAGTATATATTTTGAAATGTAAGAACAGAAATGGTCTTCAGGAGAGACATCCTGTTTCTCTGACACATCAGCTATACCTGTGCCATTCTTGACAAGTGAATGCCTAGTATCTAACATGTTCCTGAAACTTTGTCATAATGGTGACTCTACAGCCTTCCCAGTCAATGTTCAGTTATACACTGGACATGGAAAATGATTCATGTCAGAACTGTCATCAGAAATTTTCCCTGACATCAAGTCTGACATTATTCTTCCTGCATTTAAGCATATTCTCAGTGGACTGGGAAACAATATGTTCCTTTCTTTGAAGCTCTCATAGGTGTTAAAGACTATTCTCTCCTAAACTAACAATTTTTTCACTCTGCCTTTATAGGCACATACTCAAAATATCATTTTAGTTATTTTTTCCTGGACTCCAATGCCAGATGCAAATTTGATCAACAGAGACAGTACAAGAAACACAGCTGAAGTTTCACAAGTCCTGAGTAGAGTGGAAAAATCATTAACCATTATATATGTGCCAATATTACCACTGTTTTCCCATCTGTTATGTCAGCTGTCCCCCAGTATCTCAGCAACATCACACTGTTGATTCATAATATATGCATAAGTCACTAAAACCTGTGTAAATTTCTTCACAGTGCTGCTTGCTCTATCTTATTAGTCAGAGAAAAAAAAAAAACAAAAACAAAACTCTTTGATGTGATCAGCTCCTGAGGAATTGATGCTGGCAGTTACTTAACGTATGGTTATCTTCAACATGCTTACAAGAGTAAAAGGTTAAATAGACTCTGTATGTACTTATTGCCAGGCACATTCTCACCTCTGGCAAGACCGTGGAGCAGATCCTGCTGAAGGCACTACTAAGGCCCATGGAAAATAAAGACAAGGTAAGGGGTGGTAACCAACACTGAGTGCAAATTATGCCTAACAAACTTGGTAGCCTTTTATGATAGAGCTACAGTGTCAAAGAAAAAAGGAAGTGCAACTGACATCATCTACATGGAATTATGCAAAGCACTGGACATTGTCCTGCATAACACTGAATTGGAGAAGAACGAATTTGGTGGATGAATCCCTCACTGGATGGTGGCACTCAGAGGGTTGTGGTCAACAGCTCAATGTCTCCAAGCAGAGACCAGTGACAAGTGACATTCCTCAGGGATTGGTGCTGGGACTGACACTATTTAAATTCCTTGTAGGCAACATGGACTGTGGGAGTGAGTACACTCTCAGCAGGTCTGCAGATGGCACCAAGCTGAGTGGTTCAGTTGATGTGCTGGAGGGAAGGGATGCAATCCAGAGGGAATTGGAAAGGCTGAGAGGTGTGCTTATGCCAATCTCATGAAGTTCAACAGGGCTAAGTGCAAGGTCCTACATCTAGGTTAGGGCAATCCTGAGCACAGATACAGGTTGGGCATAGGATGGTTTGAGAACAGCCCTGATGAGAAGGATTTGGGGGTGTCAGTTAAAGAAAGATACAACATGAGCCAGTAATGTGCACTTGCATCCCAGCAGGCCAACTGTATCCCATCCAGGCTTCATCAAGAGAAGTGTGACCAGCAGGTCAAGGGAGGTGATTCTGCCACCCTATTCTGTTCTCACATGACCCAACCTGGATTACTGCATGCAGTTCTGGGGTCTGCAGCACAGGACATATTGGTATGTTGAGTCATCAAATTCTTATGTAATCATTTAAGCATAACACTCCATTAACTCAGTGTATATACTGTATAAAGAAACAGTGTTTAGCAATCAGCATGAAAAATGTGTAGCATAGCAGCAGAGGGACCATACTCAGATCACAGTGAGTATGCAGTGACTGAACTAAATGCCACTGTACTAAATGGTTTGAAGAATGTGTACACTCACTGTTTGACTGCTTTCTTAACTTTAAGTCATATCTTTGTCCAATTAGTAATGCTGAATGTATGACTCAGCATACATCGCATGCTGTGGTTCAGTACAGTTGTTTGTTGAAACCCTTCCCCATTTCTTTTTTAATTTCCATCCTGGCCTTCATGTTATTTTCCATTTTGTAACTGCGTTACTTCTCACTGTGACAAACATGCAGCAGGGTCAAGACAAGAGGCATACATTGTGTGTTTTAAGGCTGTGGGAGAACTGCATATCTGGTTCTCTGGAAAATGCAGGAATCTGAGATGAAAATGATCCCAAAAGGAAAGCAAGGAAACAGGTTCATAATGTCTATTCTTTAAGCTTTACAAATGAGCATGTCTCATGGTAGTTTTAACACATGAGTACAACACAGAATTGTAGAATGACATGGGTTGGAAGGGACCTCAGGAATAATTAAGTTCCAATCCCCTGCCACAGAAAGGGCCACTAACCTCCAGGCCTGGTACTAGACCAGGTTACCCACGGTTCCACCCATCCTGGTCTTGAACACCTCCAGGGACAAAGTATCTACAGTTTCTCTGGGCAGCCTGTGCCAGCACCTCACCACTCTCTCTGTGACGAACTGCCCTCTGACATTCAGTCTAAACCTTCTCTTAAACTTAAAACCATTCCCCCTTGTTCTATCACTGTCTACCCTTGTAAAAAGTTGATTCCCCTTTTGTTTATAACCCCTTTTTAAGTACTGGAAGGCTGCAATGAAGCCTCCTCTCAGCCTTCTTCTCTCCAAGCTGAACAAACCCAGCTCGCTCAGCCTGTCTTTGTAGGGGAGGTGCTCCAGCCCTCTGCTATTCTTTGTGGCCCTCCTTTGGACACTCTACAACAGCTCCACATCCTTCCTGTACTGAGAGCCTCAAGAAATAAACATCTGGTCCTAGAGACCAAATGTTACTCTAATGCATAACTCCATATTTCTTCAGGTTCACAGACCTAACTGTGAACAAAATACCCTACCTTGATAGAAAATATTTGATGGATTAATAAAGCAATCGTTAACACAAAAGAGTTAAAATCACTAAATAATTATATTTTCAAATACTGATGACAGTTATTAAAAAAAAAAAAAAAAAGTGTTGTTAAAATAAATGCTGCATGCATGTAACCTGGGGCAAACAGCATGACACTGTTATTGAGACCCAGTGATCTGTAGTTACAGTAGAAACAGATAATACTCATGCTGCCATTGAAGTTAATTTTGCTATTATGTTCATGCAAATGACTGAATTAAGCAAACTTGGTATGCTTGGCAATGAATATCTGATTTGTCCTTAATAGGGAAAGCAGAAAAAAAAATCACATTGTTCAACTCCCAGAAAGGTAATTCTCTACCACTAGAAGTTAAAGAAAATTTCCATAATTCACTTGCAGCTGGCATTCCATGGCATGACACGATATCATAGAATCATAGAACTGCTGAGTTTGATAAAGACCTTCAAGATCATCAAGTCCTACCACAAAATACTTTGTCCAGAAAGGAATGGGCTTGCTTCTAGTTTCTTATTTAACTTTGTGTTTGAAATTGGGTTTGATGGAGCAATTCCACTTCTATTCACTAGAGGGGAGTGGCTCACATAAACAATAGTATTTCATTGGGAAAAAAAAAAAAAAAAAAAAAACACCAAGAAAAGAACTTCTACCCCTTTTAAATGAAGGAAAAACACAAAAATTCAGGCATGACTACAGAACCCTCATAGTCCAGTGGAAATTAGTAATATTTTTAAACATACTTTTGCTACTCCAAAGAGTAGATTGCCATGAAAAAATAAGTGACTTTCCATCTCAGTTAATTTTTGCTGGAACTGAAAGACTATTTGCAGAAATTGGGAAAGTTCACTGCAATTTAAACAACATCAAAATTCCTGTAACAGTTTAAAACTCAGAAGTTACTGAAGAAAAATTCACAACTGCTTGATTACCAACAGAAAACTGTGTAGCCAGTACCTCCTAAAGAAAAATATCCATATTTTGACATTGTAGTAAATATAGAAGATATTTCCCATCAATTGTTTTTGAGAGAAAAGCAAAACTTTCTTGGTCACAGTTTATTTAATAAGAGACCGCTAATTCTGGTACAGTTACCATATTTAGGGTTCTGAACTGCATATACCTAAACCGAGGGTATCTTTTTGTAATTCCAAAAAAGTATTCCACATAGTTCATCAGTTAGATCCTCAAACAGGCCATTTGTAACAGAGTTTTAAATATATATTTGTATTAGTTATATATATATCCTTTGCATCAATTTACCATTGCATCTTAACCTTCTCAGTTAGCTGAACACAAAATACCCACAGCTGATTCACAGTGACAAATCAATGCAGCATTACACATGGGCCTAACACACAACAGCATCATGGAGTCATAGCAGTCATTACAACAGCATCAAGGAGTTACAGGAGTTATGTCACCATGCTAATTTTAACACTGGCAAGAAACTTCATGTTTTTTCCCCTGGTTTTCTGCCTTAAGGCTGCTGCTGCCAGGGCTGGGAGTGGTGTTCTTCGAGAAGCCCTTTTCACAGCCTCCTTTCCTGGCTGTGGTTGGGGGCACTCAGCCAGGCAGGGCCTGGCCATGTCTTGGGATGAAGCGGCAGCAGCCAAGGCTCTGTGCAGGCAGACACAGGGAGGGAAAATGCAGGGGGCTGAAGCCACCCCTCCTCTCGTCACCAACAGGACACAGTCAGGCACAGGCTAGCTAATGCCTGGTTAGGACTGGGCTGCTCCAGTCCTCAGTGGCTTGGTGCTTCTGGATAAAAGGGTCTGTTGGAAAAGTTACCAGAAAAAACTGCCAAATGGGCTGCCTGTGGCTGCTGGGACTGGAATAAGCCACTAGTCCCAGCCAAAAGCCCAGACACAGGACTTGACAGCCTGCCTATGAATGATTGCCACACATTGGACTCTCTTTTCCTTGCTACAGTGCCCCTACATTAGCTGAATTAGAAAGGTCTCGGCCTAATGTTTTCCACGTTTGAAGTTCAAAATACACCCATGTCTGGAATATACATTAGGAATGCCCGGTTCCCTTAAACAGATTTTATCTGCATGGCCTCCTAGCTCCAGCAGAAGCACTAGAAAACGTGCTCTGACCTGAGCCCCTGAACACAAGGCATGCAGCTCAAGGCTGGTGCCTGCTCTGCCCCTGCCCCATGTCTCTGCTCAGTGCTGTGCCTTAGCACAGTACCTGCAGGTGATTTATAAATCACACTAGTCCATAGACTCTGATGACGACTTCATTTCTAAAGTTGGATCTGCAAGAAAATGCAAGGTTGCATTCTGGGAAAGATGAGTATTGGCTTCTGTCTAAGTCTAGGAAGCACTAATCAGTATGACATGCCAGAAATAGCATTAAAAATGCTTTCGCCAATTTTGTGTGCATTCCATGAGCCAGCACTGTTCATGTGTAGGTGCCATTCAGCCTTTACTGTGACGTTCCACTCTTCACTTTTATTACTTTTGCTTTCGTCCTCATAAAGCTGTTAAACGTCACACGCACAAAAAGCAGGACACTGACAGCTTTGGCAATTTTAGTGTCATTATTGTTGTTGTTTCACCTCACACAGAGAAGAGAAAAATAAATCTGTGACCTTCAAGACTTATAGACAGCGTGGAGAGAATCTGAACACAACTCTTTCCAGTTTTCAAGCAAAGGTAAACCTGAAGTCCTATGACAAAAGTAGCTGTCAGCATGGCTCTATTCCCCCCAGAGCAGAGTGAAAAAAAAAAAAAAAATATATATATATATATATATATATCTTCAAGAGGATAAAAGGACATTTGGGTTCTCAAATAGGAAGTTCTTATTTCTGGATTTTAAAGAGTTAATTTGCCCATTTTCAGATCCAGAAGGATCTTCAACATTATCAAACTCTCACAGAGTTGAAAATATTGTAATTCATGTTCATACCAAATATTTTCACATTTCTGTACCTAAGGTTAGAAACCTACTACTATTACCACAAATAAATAAATAAATAAAGGCTTTCTGTCAGGGTGTCTGAGTCTGGCAGTAATTACAGTTCTTACAGGTGAATTACATTTTTACTTCTAATGTTAGCAGTATATACTTTTATATAAAGGAAGCACATAAATTGATTTTCTCATTCAACTTGTGTTCTGTTCAGATACATTTCATTTGCTCCTCTTCTGCTGATTACAGAACTGGGCTGCTATTTAAGGAATTGAGCTTTCTTTGATGTTGCTGGTAGGTATGGAACAAATCTTTCAATTCCATCACAGTTTCTAGTCTATTTCAGGGCCTCAACAGTTAGTTTTGAGAAATATGTAACAAATTTTCCAGTAAATTAACCTAATGTATTTCAAAGAATAAGATGTCTTGCATTATATTCTGCTTTTCTGCAGAAAATGCAGAAAACTACTGTCATGGTTTTATGATTTTTGGTACTGGTATTCCACATCATAACATCATGTATTGCATTAAGAGTTAAAAAAGCCTACGGCATCCGGTATTCCCAGGCGGTCTCCCATCCAAGTACTAACCAGGCCCGACGCTGCTTAGCTCCCGAGATCGGACGAGATCGGGCGTTGCCAGAGTGGTGTGGCCGTAGACTGGTGGCAGCGGTGGGATTCGAACCCACGCCATCGAAATGACTGGAGCTAATGCTCTTGGTCTAGTGGTTAGGAGCCGGCGCTCCCACTGCCGTGGCCCGGGTTCGATTCCCGGTCAGGTATACCCAGCATGCAGCTGGAGCATTAGCTCTTTTAACTCTTAATGCAATGCATGATGTTATGATGTGGAATACCAGTACCAAAAATCATAAAACCATGACAACTACCTATACTTGAGATAATAAAACTGCAATGTCAGGCCGAAGAAAATATACAGTAGAATAAATTAAGAAAACAGTCTTTGCTACCCAAGCTAAAATTCATGTTTAAGTGTATTTACTATTATTACTCTATTTTTGATAGATGTGTGTCTGTACTTCCAGAGATGGACAGTTTTCACTTAAGAGGAGATAAATAAATAGTAAAACCTTCTGACTAAGAACAGGATTTGCCAAAGCTGCTGCAGAACTGTGGTTTCTGTTTTATAAATACTCACTGAACTTTGCAAGATAAAATGGAATTACTTCACAGCCAAGAAGTGAGACCGCAACAAGGCTGGCAGCCAAATCCTCAGGTCCCTCGGTGATCTCACTATTCGACAAGGCTGTGCCAAGACTCGAGTAAGGAAGATGACATGAGGCAAAATACAGATGTTCTAGTGCCTATAGGACTGTTCTATCTTAAAAAAAAAAAAAAAAAAAAAAAAAAAAAAAAAAAAAAAAAAAATCACCTACTTTAATGTGTACAAAAAATGCTCATTAGGCTTTCCTTGGCTGACTCTGAATGGCATGTCTGTGTAAGTGCTGAGTGCTCCCATGAAATGCACATGCATGGCTACTCTGCATCTCTGAAAAAATTGGGTCACTTCTTCAAAGATGTAAGTATGGACCTGGAAACCTACTTTTAGATTCCCTCTTCACAGTTGCAACTTCTGTTTATGAAGTATGTTCTCTACTTTACAGAACAGCTCCCTTTAACACTGAGATAATTTCTCTCCACAGTTAGTAGAGCCAGCTTTCATGCCAAGACTGCAGGATTTAAAAAAATAAGCTGCTTCTTCCTTTTTTTCCAAGTCATTTTGAGACAACATTGATTATTTACATCTAAATCTATTGTATATATGTGCTGATTGTTTTGTTCTTTTTGTTTGTTTAAATCAAGAACTGTTAAAAAGAATCAGCTTATAAAGGAATAAATATCAAGATAAAATAATAATAAATGATAATAAAATTCTGAAAATAAAATGAGGTTATAAATCCATATCCAATACTGTTCAGAGTGTTTCAAATGCAGAGGTACAAGAGACCTTGTCCCACTGACACATAATATATATTTAAGCCTTACAGGCAACAAGTTTTCCTGATTAAGAACTTTGTAACACTTCCAACTTGTAGGCTAACTGAAATTTTTCTTTCAGAATATTCTTCTACTGAAGAAAGTCAACAAAACAATAAATTTGCAACAAGTTATCACAAATTCTCATATCACAAAAAATATCAATAGAAAATACTCCAAATGAACCAGAAACCGTACCAACGTTCTTTCTCAGAAGAGACAGTTTCAGTGTTACTGAAATAAAGTACTTCAAACACATGGAGAAGAAATTTTTGATAAATACTTCTGTTTTTTGAAAATATGTGCTTCACAATTTTCTGTGAGTGCTACAGATGTGACTGCCTTTCAGTGGCAAATGAGGAGAAGGCAGCCCTGCACGCAGCTCAAACACCCTGTTTTAAATATAAAGTGTACTTATGTTGCTTATCTTGGGTTCAGATAGATTCTTGCACATACAGCTTGGGAACAGATAAATAACCTCAGACATTCCTGTTTGGATCAACAGCAAGTACATTGTCAAAGAAGTGTTTTCTGTTCTTGTACT
Source organism: Callipepla californica brunnescens (assembly GCA_023055505.1). Classification (NCBI taxonomy): domain Eukaryota; kingdom Metazoa; phylum Chordata; class Aves; order Galliformes; family Odontophoridae; genus Callipepla; species Callipepla californica. The sequence goes on along the minus strand of JALIRH010000009.1, from coordinate 10,518,263 downwards.
CAGAAAGAGGAAGGGAAAAGTTCATCCAGCTGACAATTGCACAATAAAACTTCTGGGAGAGAAGAGCAAGGACAACTTTACTGTACTGCTAAGACTGTTGCACATTCATTGTCATACTAATAGTTTATAATCCACATAAATAATTTCAGTGACAGTAGGAGCAATTACAGCAGCAAGAATTCCTCATCTAAGAAAAGTTGTGCAGAATTAGGCCACAACTTTTTAAGGCTTTTTCAGTCTCTCTTGAGTCAGTTTTCTAAATGTTGAAGAATCTAAGTACAATTTTCTTGATTAGTGTGGAAAGGATTCTTTTTTCCCAAATAATTCCACTTATGACTCCTAGCTTCAGTATGGGTTTACAGCACACAGTATGAGATTTGAAAAATAAAATACTTCCCTTGTGCCAAAGGAACTCAGCTGATAGCCTGGAAAAGCTTTTATAAATACATATGCAACATATGTTGCACTTACTCATTTCTGTACAGCACAGCCTTCAATTCTACACAGGCAAAACATAAACAGGCATTTAAACAACTGCAACCACAAAAATTAAGAATACTTTCCCCCAACAATATTTAACATATTTCACATGAAAGATGACAACCCAGCTGGCTTTATTTCAGACATCTGAGTGAATAAAATGTTTTTGTGAGCCTCATCATTGCAACATAATTCTTGCAGTGCTGCAGTACCAGAACTGTGCCAAGGTATGTGACCAGAAACTGTTTGTTAAACATTTCCAACAGCCCGGTGCTCAACATTTTTAATAAATTATAAAAGCCTCCAAAATAGTAACTGCAAGGATAATAAAATGTATTGCCAAATAAAGCTTTACTATTTTCAAGGCACTATACTAATATTAAGTTTCACAAATCCCTACTAAGTAGCATAGAAGCTTGTGCAGAAATTGAACTGCACAGATGTATGGCTGTGACTCATTCTTTCATTTTGGGCATACAGATAAATGGCAGAATGTGTGCTCAAATCTAAGCACAAACTAGAAGCGCCAGTAAAATTGTTACTTAGCACAAGCATGATGAAATAAATCAGTCATCACCATGTTTAGACCTTGAAGGTACACACTTCCTCCTGCTGACTTTGGTTCATTCATTAATCTGTGCAGTAAAAAGCGATTGGTGGCATCACCTGCAAGACATGCTAAATGCTAGAATTTGTTTCTAAAAGCATCATCTTAACAAACGTTTTTATTACAGTTTCACGTGAATTGCTTTTGACTCTCAGTCCTCCTCACTACCCAGATGACAGAGGGTTTTGCCAAGCTGGACCACTTAGCTCTCAGGGCACGGTGCATCAGCACAGGGTCTGGGACCTGTGCGCTGTTCTGCCTGCTGGCAGGCCTAGTGCTTTGTAAAGCTACGAAGGGGCACTACTAGAAACACAGAGAAACCACTCTGGGATGCTCCAGAGGTAAAATCCCAGACACACACCATCTTTTACTCAAATTAAACACAACTTGAAGATTTCTGTAACACTAGGAACTTGCAGTAAAGAAACTACTGACAGCCAAATACTGCTTTGCATCACCAAACCCACTGTCGCCAGACACAGACACGTTGTGTTAGTTCCGCCTCATTCCCCAGCAATCCCCTTGCTGCGGGCGCACAGCAGACACGCAGTTATCAGCCAAAGAGACGTACCTGCACAGTGCTCCTCCACGGGATTTAACGTGCCGAGTGCAGTCTGTACCCGCGGACCTGCAGCTGGCGGCACAGCCTGGGTGTCCCTGCCTTTGGGGAGACCACGTTTAACCTTCCCAAAGCGCCAGGATCCGGCTGCAGCATCACAGCCGGCACAGAGCCGCACTTCTGTGCTTGAAACATTCCTTACGCAAGCTGATATCTCTTGGTTTCTCATCATGTCGACCTCGAAAGCACCTCTATAAATATACGTATAATCACACGTGTTTACATATCTACAAGCCTCGGCTGTGACTTGGAATTAAGCCGCATTAACTCCTCCCTAGGCGATACTCCCCCCAGCCCCAGGCAGCCGAGGCAGCTCACAGCCGCCGTCGGGGAAGCGCTGGCTGCGGATGCCGGAGCTGACAGCTCGAGGCGGCTCGTAGCGGGGGTGGGCCTTCTTTGGGAGGGGATATGTAGAGCCCGGCGGATTAACATAATAGGGCGGGGAGGTGGCCGGAGCCTGCGGTGCGTGGTTTGTCCAGGCGTGGCCCGGAGGAGCTGCTATGCTGCTTGAACCGCAAGCGCTGCGGTCGCGTATTGCCGCTGTTGCCGTGCTGACACAACCCGAACGCAGAGTCGAAAGAAGGTGTTACGGTTTCCACCTCTGCGCTCTGCAGCTCGTCTGTAAAGCCTAGATTGCGTCTCATGTTGGTGCTAACGGCCTCGGATTCATCAGCTCAGGTGGTGGCAATCTCAGGTAGCTAGTCATTTGGTGCCGGCGTTGATCTCATAATGTGCCACCTTACCCCACCTGATAGAATCATAGAATATCCCAAAATGAATGGGACCCAGAAGGATCACTGACTCAAATCCTGGCTCCACACAGCACTCCTCACAGAATTGCTCAGGTTGGAAAACATCTCTGGGACAGAGCCTTTCCTTAAGCCCCCAGCCCTCCCCTGGCGCAGCTCAGCTCTGTTCCCTCGGGTCCTGTCACTGTCAGAGAGCGGAGCTCAGCACTGCCCTCCACTCCCTGTGAAGCGCTGCAGCCTCCATGAGGCTTCCTCTAAGCTTGCTTTGCGCTGGGGCTGAACCAACCCTGGGCCATCAGCTGCTCACCATACACCATCCCCTTTGGACCCTTCACCATCTTTGTAGGCCACTTTTGGATGTTCTCTGATAGTTTTATACGTTTTTGTATTGTAGTGCACATAACCGCAAGCAATGCCCAAGGTGAGCACACAGCGCAGAGCAGTGTGGGACAACCGCCTTCCCTCAGTTAGGTAGTGATGCCATGCTGGATGCATTGCAGAACATGGTCAGCCTTCCTGTCTGCCTGTACATGCTGCTGACTCATGCTCAGCTTGCTGTCAACCTGCATCATGTTGTCCTGCAGCACCCTCAATCTTAACTGATAATACCCTGCATCTTTGTGAACTCTAGTTGGCCAGTCAGTGCCTAAACTGCTGAATCCTTGGTCTCAGATGCATCATGTCAGGGTTCCAGAGTCATCATCGTACTGTGCTAAGTTCTGTAACTGTATTTTGCCAGTTTTCAGTTTAAGTTGAACATCACCTTATACTGTTCTAGCTTCTGAAACATGCTTCATTGTTTCAGTTTTATAACATATTCATCTTCTGAAACGAAGTGTTCTGAACTTTTCCATTTTTATTCCACTGAGAACTGACCCTGCTTTTTTTTTCATCTCTTTAGTCTCTAATTCCAGAAAACTATTTTCTGGACAGTCAACACTGCAAAAAAAGGCCGTGACACAGAGTGTTACTTGATGTCTCTTCAATTATTTTTTATTCTCTACAAAACACACCCCAACACTTGTTTTTCTGTCATAATGCAGATTGAGTGATGCTATTCTCACATTGCTCATGATAATCCCCAGTTACATTTTTGAGATTATCAACCATTGATTTTGAATCACATATACCTACAAAGGTTTTATTCTGCTGCTAGATAGGCATTAGGCATAGTATTTACCATTTTAGTATTTTACTTGCTATTCACTTAGGATGGAAGACTTCTCAACATCTCCATCTCCTCTCAGACTGACTGGATTAAATAAATGATTTGCAATGCTTCTGTTGCTTCTTTGTCCCCTCTCCAATTCATCTGTAGTCCAAGACTAATCAGTATGAAATCTGTTTTTCATCTCAACTCAGTAAACCTGGAAATTTCTTTTTACTTTCTCCCCATAGATAAGGTAGCTTATGACTTATGTTAGCACTTGTTTCAAGAACATGTAGTTTTGAGCTGAGATTGACAAACATCTAAATAAAAAAAAAACAAAAAAAACACCTGCTTCTCCCTGTATACTATGTACAGATTTCTGCTTAACAATGATTGCTAGAAATGTCATACTTACAGATCAGTGAGATCTCCTGTGTATTCATACACAACTTTCTGCAGATCTTCAATGAATTTACTTTTTGACAGTGCTTACATATTCACATGTTGCCCCACATCTGATTGTGTACTCTAATGCAAATCAGTAGACATAATCCGCAAAATAGGAAAAGGGGAGCTTTGGTATTTTTCTTCCTCTCTGCTCTCCTCCTCTCTAATAAACCATCTGTGATGACTCTCGTGTTAGCATCTCTCCTGTGATTCAAAATTAAGTTCTTGACTGCAGGGCATTTGCATGGCCTCTGGAAGAGGGCTTTTATCCTTGTACATAGTAACAATAGAGATACAGAAAGTGCCACTTCTTAGAGGAGTGGACATTATTGTGCTGGTAGCTGCTCTGTCAGCTAGCATTTTGACTCATAGATATATATTTTAAATGAATTTATCTTGCTGTTTAAGATTTGCCACTTCACAGTCATTAGTGCAGCAGTTCACTGTCCTGTAACAGATGGTAATTTGTACTTGAGTGTCAACATATAGGCATATTGACTTAAGTGGTCAGTGATACTTTAATCCCAGACTGAATTGTAATGAATGAAGATACAAGTACGCCTGCAGAATTAGTAACAATATTGAGAGGAGTGCAATCTTAATGACCTAAAGTGAGAACTCACAGAAGATCTGAAGTTGCAGTTCTCACTCCAAAAATAAGGAAAAAAAGATCCTGTATGTATACTAGTTTAAAGACAGAGGTTTGAAAATAGTCAGATGACTCATACCCTAGAGCTGTAAATTTGTCTGCAGTGACTTAAGGAAACAGACTGGGGTCTCTTTCCCAGACTTAGATGCCCTCTAACTGCAGTTAGGTTGAATGCATCCCACCCTCAGCATGAAGCCTCACTTTGTGGAAGATATTGTAAAGTCAGTTTATGAAATTGTTTACCATCAGTATTGCCACTTACTAAAACTCAGGCCAACATATTCTTTTTCTGAAATTTCAGAAAGCTTCATTGTAACATCACATTACATCATTGGAAGGTGATGCCAACCTACTCACTTGGAAATTGTTTTAATCCAGATAGAATGTGTGAATCAAGATTCTTTTAAAATAATTCTGTATCTAACAGGATTACTTTCTCTGTAAATATTGTTGATAGAAAGTAAACAAAGTAAATCCCAGAAATCACTATTAGTAGACCACACTCACACTTCATATCCCTCTGAAGTCTACAGAACTTTCTGCTGTAGTTTATGCCTAAACATAAATAAATGAAAAGCCGAGAGTTTTATGTCTCTGTAGAATCATACCTACCTACATTTTATATGCTCAAAAATGCTAAGCACCACTTCTTAATATAAAATGAGATAAAATTCAAGAGGCAGATATTCTTTGAAGGTTTTATTTCATTTGATATTTACTTAAACTGGATTAATTTTGTATGCAGAAATATGAAGATTCTTTTCATGTTATTCTTTTTATCTATTCCATTCTTCTTATCTGTCTCATTTAACTGCTTTATTTTACAAACTATTAACATCATTCAGACATTATGAAGTGTAACAACACACTGCCTGACAGCATGGTGTGTGGCAACCTCCACAAAACTGTACTTTCTGTTCTAGGGCACATGACAATATTAGCTAAATTCAATTCCTTGGTAGCCTTCCACTGGTTCTGTAATAGATATTCTAGAACAATGTTACATTACTTAATGCTAAGTACAACAGTCTTAGTTTTAATTAACCTGCCTCCAGTAATTATTGAAAGAAAATTGAAGGAGGAATGCAAGAGAAAAATCTGCTGTGCTGTGCTCAGTGAGATTTGATCAGAGCACAGTGTGTCTTATCAAGAGAGGACTGGAAGAGGTACTCCATCTGCTCCATTATCTGACATCAATCTGTATTAACAGTGATTTCTGCAGGAGTAGTCCAGGCCAGAAACAGAACTAAAGGAGTGAAAAACAGTGAGAAAATAAGCATCTATAAAAAAAAGATATTAATGAGCAGATCAATTTCAGTCTATAAAGGAACAGGCGAAGTTTTCAAATTGATTATGAAAAGGCTGTGCTTTCTGTTTTTTGCCTTGCTGTTAACAAGCACAGTTCTCTCTGCTGATATCTGAGACTGCATAATGCACACTTCTTTCACTCAGCATTTGTTCTCTCTCCACCTGGGATAGGAAATAGGCTCATTGTCATCAGACCTCTAATCAAATACAGCTGCACAATGAGCAGAGAGACCCACATGTAGGTCTTATTTCTGTACTACACATAATTTTTGTGATCTCTAGAAAGCTTTACGTAAATTTGCTTTTGAGGCAAATAAATTTCAGAAATTTATTATGCATCTTCTGTGTAATAATGAATATTATGAATAGTGTGTCTGAATGGGAAACCACATAATATTTACAGTAGGTTTGTGTCTTCTCCTCTTGTGTAGATAATGAGGCTCTTGCAGAATATTTACAAATAGAAATATACTGAAAGCCAGGAGAACTCTGAAGTCTTTAGAAAAGCTACATTTTTTGTTAAATAATAATTACTTCTATGTGAAGAGAATTTTGCCCTATAAAGATGTATCACTTCTGTCCCCTTATTCTAGCTGAGAAAATCTGAAAAGAGTGAAAACTCCTATAGCTTCTGGTGCGCTGCATTTATTACACTATACCCTGTCATCCATTATTCGAATGGTTTAAGTACTGTAATTATTAACCACATAATTTCAAACACTTTTCCCTAGGCTTTTTCTTTCAAAATTGTGTAGATAATAAATGTAGAAGCTGTCTTATCTAGTTTTCGTAGAATCATAGAATCATCAAGGCTGGAAAGGACCTACATGATCATTCAGTCCAACTGTCCGCTTATCACCAATAGTTCTCACTAAACCATGTTCCTCAACACAACATCTAAATGTTCCTTGAAAACCTTCAGGGTAGGTGGCTCCACCACCTCCCTGGGCAGCCCATTCCAGTGCCTTAACACTATTTTGGAAAAGTAGTATTTCCTAACATCAAATCTTAATCTCCTCTGGTGCAATATGAGGCCGTTCCTTCTAGTCCTATCACTAGCTACAAAAGAGAAAAGGGCAACCCCTAGCTCACTACAACCTCCCTTCAGGTAGTAATAGAGAGCAATAAGGTCCCTTCTGGGCCTTCTCTTCCCCTGACTGAACAATCCCAGCTCCCTCAGCTGTTCCTCATAAGGCCTGTGCTCCAGACCCCTTATCAGATAACTTGTCCTTCTCTTGACACACTCCAGGGCCTCGATATCTTTCATTCAGTGAAAGGGACCAAAACTGAACAGAGGACTCAAAGTGCAGCCTCGCCAGTGCTGAGTACAGAGGGGTGATCACTTCTCTGATCCTGTTGGCAACACAGCAGGATTTCTGATACAAATCCAGGATGCCATTGGCCTTCTTGGCCACCTGGGCACACTGCTGGCTCATGTTCAGCCATGCATTGACCAATACCCCCAGGTCCATTTTCTCTACACAGTCTTTCAGCCACTGTGTTAATACAATGGCACTTCCACAAGTTGATGCGTGGATGACAGTGGTAATGAAATACTGACACTTGAAATTGAACACAAAACTAAACATGTCTGTTGTTATCATACAGCTTCTCAAGACACTATGTGTGAGACAGATCATTCACTCCTATTTTCCACCTTTCATGGGTATTCTGGAAAAGAGAAATGAGAGGTTCAGCAGGAGAACCTTTGAGTTCCATTAACTGTGGAACTTCCGTCTTTCCCACCTTTCTCTGCAATTGGAGAGTTTCGCTGTTACTCCCTGCATAATAATTACTCCTTCTCAAAAAAGGGTATAAATCTTCTATTTCATATTTGAATGAAAGGAAGTACCTGTTCTAAGGTTTATTACATCTGGGACTCAGTGAGATCCATTGGACTGCAGAAATTTTAATACCGAGGATGAGTATTCCATGTATTGAATGTCTTAGTATAGTGCAAAATAACAGAATAACTGAAGTGTAGGAAAATCTTATAGTGGTAGGAACATGTACATATTTCTGCATAGACTGGCTAAAGCTACTTTGGGTAATTTTGTACACACCATAATAATTGAAGATGTTTCCTTAAAACCTTACTAAATGATTGTATTTCTATTTATATAACCTAACTCTAGAAAAAATAATACTTGTAGAGATTGAAGGCATCTGGTTGTCTAAGTAACTTCTATCAGTGACTTAGAATGTTTTTTGCCAATTTCAGTAAATGCTATGAATCAACAACATAGCTTGAAAACTGACATTTTAAGAATGCACAAAGTAGGAGGTCTATTACCTCATGTATGTGTTAGGTCAAGAGCAAGTGGATGAACTGGTAGAAAATACAGGTTTTATTTCACCATTTTTTTGTGTTTGTAGAGAAAACTCCCAAGAGAACCACACCCATTAATTGAAAGACAATTACAGCCTTTGTATTTTCTGAAGAAAGAAAGGCAAGAGCTTTTTGTGGTCCTGGAAGGGTTTCCATGTGACAACTTCGCTAACAAGAGCCTTCAGCAGATTATCACCCAGTAGAACAGAGGGTTTTAATTATTATTTCAGACTTCAGGAAAAATTATCAATTGGTCAATCTTTCTAACATTTGCAAATTGAATGACTGAAATATGAGAATTACTCAGTGTTCTATGGTGTCATGGTACTACATTTTTATACACTTTCTGGTGGTTCTTTGTAAGTACAAAGTAACTTCCTGAATCACAGGTCAGGAATAGCTGAAATTCTTTACCTACACTATGCAGGAGGTCATGAAATGGTCAGAATGATCCCTTTTAGCAATATAATCTATTAATCTGTAAATAAATGAATAGCAAAACTCTTCAGTCTATCAGAGCTCCTTGGGTTTTAGCACATGCAGAAAAATCACATCCTGTTTCTGGAAATATTCAGAGCAAAATTACTTAGTTTTTTCCCTAGTGCTTCAGCTACTGAAGTATGCTGTAAGGAGTTTTGCTTTCCTGGTGGTAACTCAGTTTTCATTTTCTCATATGCAGCAGGAGGAATAAGCCATAGGATCCCTTTCTACTCATGTAACTAAGTCAAACTTAGATATAATCGAGCCCACAATAAGCATTACCCTTGACCAAACCTGATCTTACATTTCAAAATCTGGGTATATTAAAAAAATAATAATGCAGAGAATCATAGATTTATTAAAGTTGGAAAAGACCTCTAAGATTATCAAGTCTAGTTGTCAACTCATCACTATTAAGGCCAGTAACATACTCCTCTCAGAGCCATATTTTCACATTTCTTGAATGCCTCTGAAGGCGGTGACTCTGAATGAATGAGCAGGTTCCAGAGCAGGAGAACAGAATTTCAGCCACTGCCATACCACACTGACAGTCAATAAACATGAGACTTCCTTCCTGTACAGTCCCCATTGTGCAAGTGCATGATGCATGCTGCAGGGCAGGCAAGTCTTAAGCAGTCTCCTCTGCCTGTCTGTGAAGGTCTTCAGATGATAAATGCAGAGAAGCAGGTCAATTCCACTGCCCAGAGTGACTGATGGATCTTCTGACACACAGGCACTTCATTTTGCTGCTCTGAGCTGTAGGGGATTTTTGAGAAGATGTGTGAGCAATCCTTGCCATAAAGGTTGCTATTGTTTGAAAAGTAGGACAAGAACAGAACAGAAAATGTAAATCAGCAGAAAGGCAAGTATCGGACAGAAGGAGAAGATGCACACTTCGGCTAGAGCAACAATTAGATGAAACAATTGTAACGCACGTAACAGGTGCACAATTGCATACTGTGAACCAATCATATGCTGTAATGATGCGCGGGCTATTTTCACTGAATGCTGTAGTCTAGAATGGTATAAATGTAAGCTGCAATTAGAAATAAACTGATGATCACCATTAACTGCATCAGTACGTGTGATTACTTGGCCGCTGTCTGCTGCACTGAGCTTCTTCCTAATAAACAGTGTTTTTTCTGTTTGTTTGTTTGTTTTTTATGGCAGAGAAGGTTCATCAAGCCTCCAGAATCTACTGTTCTACATCATCTCCTAGCCAATGAGTAATTGATTTCGATTAACATTAATGTCTTCATGTTACTTCACCTTCTTTTGTACTACACAGTTACTCAAGTGGTTAACTACTCACAATTGCCAGTTTCAGTATTTTATAGTAAACAAGATGTAGTTTTGGATGCTTACATTCTTTTGTGATAGCTTTTCATACAGTGTATTAAAATTGCCATCATTAACATTACTTCAGTGAAAACTATTAATTCATTTTTCATTACCAACAAATACAAACAGGAAACAAGTTACAATGCTGGGTATTTGTTATCCTTGATTCAAGGAAAATCAGAAGGCCATGCAGCCTAGTACACAAAGCAAGAGCTTGAAACAAATGCTATGGCTCAATGTTGCAATTAATGCAAATTCAGAAAGCATAAAGTGAGTCACTAGGGCTGTTTGCAAATACAAGGGTAAGAGACTGTTGGGGACTTTGTGCAAGGCATTAGCACATGAAAGAAAATGAGGAAGGAAAATAGAAGTATTTATGTTATTTTGAAAGGGAATGAGGCAAACAAGGGCATGAGCAAATAAATAGTTCTGTCTAATCACAGATGCTTCATCAGCTTCCTGTTTTCTTCGAGGAAGAAGGAAGAATGGAAAGGAAGAATGAAAAATGACAGGTTTCCAGAAAGGCTTAATTCATTAATGATAGTCATAGAGCTCCTCAGTAAAACCAGACAGAAATTGCCAGGGAAGTGCAAACTATTAAAAGCAAAGTTAATGAGGGTGAAGAGAAAATGTAGACAAGATTGTTAAAAACATGAATGTTTGCTCTTTTTCTGCCAGGAAATGTGATGACACACACCTACCTTCCTGTTTGGCATATAAAATAAAACCCATTTTCATAGTTTCGATGCACAAGTCATTACATGTAATTTCTTCAGTACATAAATTAATTGAAAACTATGATGGAGATAATCTATTTTTGTAAAACTGTTAATGAATGTGAACTAGCCAGTGTTATAGTCTATTGCACACCTACATTGATGCAGTTCAACCAAACAGTAGACTACTTAACCAAGTGAGAAAATCTGATTCAATCAGACAGCCGTATGTAATAGAGAGCTGAGTGATTCTGCACCAGGCCCCAACACAGTTAACAGCTGCTTGCTCTGAAAATGCACAACAAAATTCTTTATGCAGCAAAATGATTATTTATGTAATGAACAATGGAACACAGAATTATCTTGCACAAAATATAGTTCTAGAAACACCAATTTAAGATTTTATAGAAGTAAGAAATATAGAAATAACACATGAAATAGGTCGACAAAAGAGTAAGTGATAAATTCTCATGACCCAGTGCATACACCAGAGGTAAGATTATGAGAGACGGAAAGAAATTCGACATTGTAATGTTTTAGGACTACACCTTCCTCTGAAATTCACTCAAGCTAATTTCATGAATAAGAGTAACAAAGCATTAATCTCACACATGCTTAAAAATAGCAGCCCTCAATTAAGATTTGTTTTCATTAAAATTCTGTACTTTGACTTGTGTGAAACATTTTATGAAACTTTGAATTTCTTTCTATTTGTAATACTGTGCCATTTTCTCTACAAGATGTTAGGAATTGTAATATGTTAGTCACACGTCTTTCCTCATAAACCATTCCAATCTCCTAGCAAAGCAAAGCATAGATTCAGTGATTCTCCAATTTTGCTATGGGATTAGTTTCTGATTTCATTTATCAGTTAACTAACTAAAATCTAAGCACACTCTGACAATACTTGAGACTAAGAACAAACTTGAGACGTAGAACAAAGTGATATGGAAGGCTGGGAATAGGTGGGGGAGACAAAACAACTGACAAAACAATTTGCACAAACATTCAACCTAAAAAGTGATTCACCCATAAGGAAAGAAACAAAGAAAGGAGGTTCTGGAAAAAAAAAAAAAGGATTTGGATGAAGAAAGAAACATACGATCTCAGGCTTTGTGGACCTGTTTTGATAGTGTCTACACTAAGTGTTGCAGTGTAATACCAATATGTTCAAGCGAGATAGCAACAACGGCAAAGATCTATGGATTAATCACTTTTATTACACAAGTGTTTTTACTTAAAATTTGCTTGGTTACTTCTAGAGTTTCATCATTCATACCATGTAATTTCAGCAGAAGGAGGAAAAGACTTGAAAATCTTTCCTTTAAATCTTTGCTTATTTGTCAGTTTCTGTATTTTAGTTCAAGTTTAGGAGCTTTGGTAAGCAGAGGAAAAAAATGCATATTTGCACAGGTTTCTTTTTCCTGTAATTATTTTGGTTTTGCTGCTGAAAATACAGGAAAGATTTATTTGATATTTTTATAGTTTTTTGTATATTTATTATTATTATCATTATCATTTATTATTATTATCATTTATTATTTGCTGGGCTCCTTTGAAATCCCAGCTTCACATCTTTGACATTGATTAGAACTGCTTTTTGCAGGAATATTTAACCAATACATCTCTAGCTGCATTTGTTGTTTATACTAAGCTCTTACATGAAGCCTGAGGTAGGCCTAAGAGGAAAAGATACTTATCAGTAACTGAAACTGTGTACTTACAAGATTAATTCTTCTCAGGGGTTCCTTAGTATTGAATTCAGATACACTTACTTGGTCTTAAAATAACTTGCTTTATTTTTGGCTTGTACTTCACTTTCAGGAAGGGGAAATGAGACTATGCTCTTCCCCATCACATACAAGAGGAAAGATTGCTTGAGTTTTTATAGCCTAACTCTACAGAGTTGTTCATTTCCACTTAAACTTCATAAAATCAAATCTAAAATAAATTTCTTGAAGTCCCAATCTTAAATGAAAGTCAGTTACCTAAATAAATAACATGAATTCTGCTGCACATTCAGCAGATTTTTATTGGGAATTTACCTCAAACAAAAGGAAAACGACGAGTTAAATTAGACGTGGTCTTCAGAAATTTGTAGAGGATTTGTTTATCTAGACAATAAACTGATAAGTGCATAAAACAAACAAACTAACTAAAGATATAGCTAATACAGTATGAATGTAGAATTACATTTTAAAAATAATCTCAGTGATCCAGAGTTTGCATGTGTTATATAATCTCTAAAACTGAAAAAGCTCTTCAGACATTTATCTGTTTACATAAATAAATGGAATATAAATGTAATAATTAAATAAATGGAGTATGAAGAAATATACACACATGATAATATTTTATTTTTCTTTGGGCTTTGGCTTGGCCTGGCTCTGTCCTGCTCTCACAATAGCTACTGACAGGGGGAAAACAAAGATCCTTTCTCCTTTAACAACAATAACACTATTTGGGTGTCACCAACAAAATCTTAATTCTTAAGAGACACAGGTTTTCTCTCCTGGTGTTAAATCCTACTCTACTTATGCTGCCAGGACAGATAAGATTATCAGCAGAGCACTGAAGGCTGGTTTCTTAGATGAGCCAAACCTTCTGCTTTAGTGGTCTATCAGTCACATAGAGTGAGGCACCATGCTCATCATGACAAAGTGGGTCACCTTTCAAATGGTACACATGAAGTAGGATCAAAATGAGCACTGCAAGTGCCTTTCTGAGATGGTGCAATAATTTTTGGATGAAATAAGGGTCCACGAGAACATATTAAGGCAATGTGTTTTTTATGTGTGACTAAAGCAATTTGAAGAGGATCTATCTTCTAGAACAGTCCTTGGAAGTGGTCTGAAAATCCATTTAAATATAGCCAAATATATCTCAATTAATTTTCAAGAGGACAGAAGAGTTTCAAGAATCGTTGATACAGTACTTGCCAGTAGGTGACTTTTAAATGACTGAATCAGGAACTGTAGAATCATCCTTTCAGTCACTCATAGTATTTTGCTTGCCAAAAGTTAGTTAATCTCTTTTTCCCCCTTCACAGCTTTTCCAAGTACCGTTTCAAATTCACTCTACCCAGAGTATTGCTCTGCTGCCTTCAAGGATGAGGAATGAAGTCATGACCTTGTTTCTACATAATGATTTGGGCAGTTTTAGCCACTGCTTTTCTTCATACACCTTTCCATGCTGAAAAAGGACTTTTCAGGGTAATAAAAACAATATTTTTACATTGTCTTGAAAAGGATGATTAATAAAGCTGAATGAAAACTGCAGAACAATGGAGGTATACCCTTTGTGGCAGCTACTATGTGTTCTAAGACCACACCTTCCCCTCCATACAGAGGCTTTGCATAGTCTGTTTTCATTTTATATGGCAGTTATTTTACCTTGATAAAAGTTTCCAGTGTGAAACTTAAGGAAAAGGGAATATGGAGAGTGAAGGAAAGAAAGAGAATAGAAGAAGGAATGTAGGGATATTTTGTTTGCTAATTCCTGTCAAGAGAAATACCTACATAGAATGAAAAAATTTTATATTCTGATCCTCTCTGATATTGTTCTTGGCCTTCAGGACTGAATCATCTTCAAGTTAAAATATCTCACTAAAAAAAAGGAAGGAACATTTTTATATGAATAAAATGATTAACCATTAGAAAAACTTTCATTATAAAATGCTTGTTTTAAGTGTATGTTATGATGAATGCTGAAATATGTTTCATTCCTTAAAAAGGTTTCTGAGGTTTCTACCAGACCAATCTACCAGACTAATCCAGTTTTTCCTGATGTCAGTTAGAAGTCTCTGACTTCAAAAGACCACAGTTATTCAGTTGACTGGAAACTATTTAGGTTCTCTGATAGAATTCTGTAATCTAGGTTTATATCTATGATTAAAAATTACAGTCATAAAGCATTCACTCATTCTTTTCTTTCATTATTCTTCAGTGTGAAAGATAAGAATAGATTTCATATGCACCTAATCTACTGTAACTACCTCACCAGGTTTATAGATTCATAGATTCATAGATTCATTAGGTTGGAAAGGACCTACAAGATCATCTAGTCCAACCATCCTCACACCACCATCCCTGCCCACCAAGCTTCTAAATCAAATCCCTTAGCACCTCGTCTAAACGCTTCTTGAACAGTGCTAGGGACGGTGCCTCAACCACCTCCCTAGGCAGGCTATTCCAGTGCCTGACCACTCTTTCAGAGAAAAAAATTTTCCTCAAATCTAATCTTAATCTTCCCTGGATGTTATGTTCCTGGTGCCTTTACTGTAGTCATGTTTCCCAGTGCTTTTGATTGTTTCTCTATCACATGTACTTGATCAGATTTATCAGGTTCTAAAATTTATCTGTCCATTCAGTTTCTTCAGTGGCACCTATCAGAGACAGACTCAACCACTTTCATTTTTTTTTCTTCCTTCTTTCCTCCCTTCCTTCCTTCCTCGCCCCCTTTATCTCATTCTTTCTTATGGGAGTCATTATTGCCTGTGGGTATTGCCCATATTTAGCTAGAAGTCTGAATCTATAGCCTCTATGTCAATCGTGAATTTATCAGAGATTTCTCACACTTTTCCAGTGAAATGGAATTTAGATCTGGAGTTCTTAATAAATGCAAATAACACATACGAACTAATTCAGGTTTTTTTGGTTTTTTTTTTTTTTTCCTGTCTTTCTGAATATAAAAAATTCCAGTCATAAAGAGATACACAATGTGTTCTTCAGTACTTTCCTGTTTCCTTCTGCACTACTGCTCATTTTTCAAATATAAATGCCTGAATGACAGAGGGTAACTGATACCAGACTTAGTTTCTTCTGCTTCTTTTAAGTCTTCTTGAATTCAAAATGGACCACAGTTTCACAATAAGCAGATGATTATTGAATAACTTTGGGTATATGATCCCTCTACATATTTAACTGAAAAACAATCTTTTTTTAATAAAGTTATTTTTATTACTTTTCTGTGGCTAAGAACCAGGAATTTGCAGTCTTAGTTCACTTTCTAGCTGCTACTGGATTAATGTATCCATTTATGGGCCTTTACTACATAGGGAGGGGGCCCAGGTAGCTCTAACTCCATGTTTTTATTTCGTAAGTTTTTTGTGTTTTCAAATGAAAGACACAAAAGCAAATAGCTATGTGACTGTTGAAACAGTTTTATTGGGGTATAATATAGATTACTAAGTATGAAGAATTATTTTTGCTTTCTTAGATACTGAAAATTTAGATTCATGTGATTAAAAATTACAAGTCAAAACACAGATTGCCATAAGTGGACTCATTCAAAGTCCTAAATAGTGTTTATTTTTTCTTCAAATACATATACAAATCTGTCGACAAAGAGCTCAGGAAGGGTTGCCCTATTCAACCTACCTGTTTTACTGGTCAAACCTGTGAATACATAATTTTTCCACTCAAGTAAGTTAGTATACAAATTTTTTGGATCATATAGACACTACTAAATTAAGTCATTCTAAAATGGCACAAGGCATTGCTTCCAGAAAATAATGAGAAATTCTATTTTGTTTCCTGCAAAATAAATGCAAGTAGGTTGCTCTGAAAATAATGCCTGCTGTTTATTTTCACGGATACTACATCAGATAAAAATAAGAAAATAACATTCTATGATAGATCAAATTCTCAGCTACAAAATATCATTTTTCCATATCACCACCAAAAGCTATGTTTGGTTTTTTTTTTTTTGCCAGCAATGAATGTAAGCCTGCATGCTTTGCTCTCAAAAACCTGCATGGCTGTCCAAAACATGGCTTGTATTTCACATTGCTGTCATCACTGCCAGAACACCCTACCCTCCCTGTGCCAATATCCACTGAAACATTTATCAAGCATCGATGAATGTCAGGTGCCATTTCTTCCACATGGAGTTATTGAGTGACACTAATTTGCTTCACATGCACTTCCAAGTCAGATGCAGTTTCATCAAGACTGCCCTTCTGCTGCCATTTGACAGCAGAATATAACAGAATATTGGCAGGAATGACCACCCTCTACTGCCATTCCTTCAGTGTCTGCCTCTGGCATTACAGACCAACGTAACAAAGTAGGAGACATTACTTTTGTAGCACCTGTCAATATAGTAAAGCTAGGAAAATAGTAAGCTAGTAAATTAGGAGGATCACCTTCATACAAAGGGAATGTTGTATTTCATTGCAATGATGCTATGCAGAAGGATCTTATACTCTTACATGTTAAGATCTCCATCTGCAAATTCCAGATGGAATTGTGCAATTTGAAAGGCAGCTTTTCATAACATAAATTTTATAAAAATAGATCTGTATTTTAATCTCATTTTGCGACAGAGGTCCTATAGTTTAACCAGAATCATGTAAAATCCTGTAACACAGAACATGTGCCTTTTTATATGAAAGTAGTAATTCTGTCTATTGAAAAAAAAAACGTTATATTTTGAGGTTAACTTTTATTAATGCAGGTGTTTCTGATTGTGTTGACAATGTAACAAAATCCTTCCATAATCAGAAGTGTACAGGAATATATGACTGAGAATTGCTAAGCAGAGAGGAGCAATTGAAGATTTGAAATGATTGCTTGTCTTCCTAACTGGGACGGCCACAAGTTGCCAACTGTTATCTTATCCATGCACGCTGTTGAAATGAACATATATTAGATGGCTAGTGTAGCCAATATAGCATCTAAATAAATACTCAACTTCCTGAGTTCACAGTTGCAAATCAGGAGCTGAATTACTTATTTGTTTCCAAATAAACAGTTAAATGTAAGTAACTACACAAACTTTACCTAACCTGGCCTAGCTGTACCTATACGCACATACAAAAATTGAAAATCCACATCTGTAAAGCCTGGCAGTGGTTTAACTCTTAAAATGTCTTCAGAAGGTCAGCAATAAGGCTTGCAAATGCATGCAACTAATTGTGACCAGCTTTTGAAAAAGGGAGATGAAATTTCTGTCTTACTAATGGTGATTAACAAAAATGAGATTACATTCTCATGTTAACTCGTGAATCTTGGGTCTCAAATCGATGAATAAAAGTACATTTCAGCTGACAAAGTTGTCTCCATCTTTGATTTGGCCAATTCCTAGTGTCATGGTGACTGGACGGTTCATAGAACAGCTTTTAAGCCACTTAAATATCAGTACAGTGCTCTACAACAAACTAAAACTAGTCATGGTTTTACCTTAGAAGAGCTGCAGATATCTGTTAATGGATTTAACTGCAGCAGTTAACACCAGCTTCTGCTAGAGGCCACTAATTGGTAGCTGAACATAACAAGTAGTGTTTAGAGCTCATATATTAAGGCAAAAGTGAGTGTCATATGGGGCAGTGCAGCTAAGAATCAACATGGAATTGTGAGAAAATGTCACAGCCTTGCTGTTACTGTGGTCTAGTATGAATCAGTTCAGGTTAGGATCAGCTGGAGATGAGCTCTGCAGAGAAAGACCTGGGGGTTCTGGTGGACAACAGGTTGGCAATGAACCAACTGTGTGTCTTTGGGGCCAAGGCCAATGGTACTCGATGATCTCTTAAGATCCCTTCCAACCACTGTGATTCTGTCATTCTATGAAGACTGTTAACTCCCTTTATATGATGAAGGCCTAGAAACAGCAAATGAAAGAAACCAGTAACTCTTCCATAGTATGAACATATTAGCTGCTAATACGCTGTGCTGATTTGAACTCCCAGCCAGTTCACAGTGCAGTCAACAACTCGAACTGAAAGAAGAGTTAGGATGTCTTGGTGAATGGATGTAAGCTGGAAAAGGTTCACATTATGATTCCAATGAACTCTACAGTGAAAATAAATCCCATGAAAAGTAATATCATTAAAGCAACAACAACAACAAAACTAGTTCTTTGGAAATAATGATGATATGGATTTTTTTCCCCTTAAAACTCCTTTTGTTCAGTATATTC